>CM061142.1:72147743-73347743 GCA_030789695.1 Scilla litardierei
ATGCATGAAGAGGAATGAATGCTAAATAGAGGGAAATGAGGGAGCTTGCGAGTTGCTTATAGATCTCTTGAGATTTTCAATTATATCAAGAAGAATCAAGAAGGTTTAGAGATATCAGCACACTCATATATATAGGAACCATATATCAAACCCCAAAACCAAAGAAATCAGCCAAAGAATCAATTTTGCAACATCTAGAAACTGGGCGAAAACGACAGGAACAGTCGACTGATGATCAAAAAACAGTCGACTGATCAACGGCTAGAAAATATCCAACGGCTATATTCTGAGCCAGGACAGTCGACTGATGAAGTCGATACAGTCGACTGAGAACAAGCCAGGCGCCTGTAAATCCTTCAGCAGACGACTGCTGCAGGGGATGGAATGAAACAGAGAGCTACACTCTTTCTCCAGTTAAGCACACATGCAACTGATGTCAATAATACAGTTGACTGTCTATTAGCCAGGCGACTGTAAAACCTTAATCAGTCGTCTGCAGTATAGGATGAAGAAACAACAGAGAGATGCAGCGAATGCACTTACGCTATACAGGCGACTGGTGACCAATCTACAGGCGACTGTAAACTATCAGTAGTCGACTGTGCGTAAAGCTCAAGTTTGAGTCAATTGAAATGTTGACTTGAGCTGTGCATATCAGGCGACTGTAGAAGGATCTACAGGCGACTGGAAATCACCCAGTCGACTGTGTTTCCTTCAGCAGGCGACTGACGGAAAGCAGAGACTTCAAATGAGTCTTTGGACAGAGTGAACCTATTGGGTCGGATTCTATGATAATCCTAAGGCTCACTAAGATGATTAGATGCATATGCATGAATGAGTAAACCATCTAACAGGGCATTACATTAATCCTAGACTCAAAAGAGAGAGAAAGCAATAAAGTAAATTACATGGATTACAATGCTTTCTTTAGAGTCTAAGTCTTCAATCTTGATGCCTTGATTGCTCTCCATCATCTCCAAGCTTTGGTACTCCTTGAGTCCAAGCTTTGGCTCTTCTCCACTTGATGTCCATCCTTGCACTAAGTGATTAGTCTCCAAGAAAGATATTCTTGAGATAAAACTGAGAGACTAAAACATGAGAGTTATTTGCAACAATATAATGTTGTGATCATCATCAAAATAAGATTGGTATGAAACACCAATACTCAACAATCTCCCCCTTTTTGATGATGACACACATTATGTAAAAATACAAAGTATTAAAGCACAATGCTAATGATCTCCCCCTACTTATATGCACAAAAAAAAACAATGAGCTACACAAAGGTAAATACTCATAATACCAATTGAAATCAAGGTGACATATAATAGGCATTGATTACATAAACCAATTGTAAACCAATTGTAAAAGACAATTATCATGCAAACATGCAAGGTTACAATTATCATGCAAACATTCAAGGTTTATCTAATCCCATATATCTCTCCCCATAGATATATCTCTCCCCATATGCATATGAATATATCTCCCCATATATATTTACATAATGCATATATCTCTCCCCCTTGACATCGTCAAAAAGGTTGATATCAAAAATATCCCCCTTTGTCATCTTAACCAAGATGTGACAATATGCAAGAAAAGAAAAATATGTATGATACTAAATTGAAAAATTTAGTAGGTATCAATTCACTATCCCATGCTCCCCCAAGATCATAGAAATGGTCAACTTTTGACTTCTAGGATCTAATACCAATTATACAAATAATGGAGCCATGGGCCGAACGTGTATCAAAGCAATAGATATGGAAAAATCAAGCTTCAAAGATACACAAATAATATTGCCAAAAACAAATATAACATGAAACATGTTGGCAATATACAAGAGGTTTGGTTTGAGATCGAAAACAACCAAATGTGAATAATGATCTCAAATAACCTCCGAAATGAGAGTTAAAATATGTTTTAAAATACTTTAAACATATAACATATAACATATAAACTCCCCCATTGACATACACATGTATCAAAAATGCATGCATATCAAAAAACCCCAAGGTCCTCATTTTCATGAAAAATAAGTTTGAAAAAATATTTTCAAAATCATGAAACACACACAAACAATGGGTATGCTAAAAATAATCATTCAAGCACAATACCCATGCAATATGCATATGTGTGAGGAACCTAAACATTAGGCAACCAAACCCAAGAGGAGTTTGATTTCCTAATGTAATCACATGAGGTGATCACATCCCTAACTAAAGAGTTGATGTAGATATCCCTCTCTTGCACACTAACCTTAGTGGGAATCCATAATCTCAAGGATTTCCTAGGCAAGGGTTTTGCCTTTGCAAGAGGGGTGGATGTGGCATGCTTAAGTGTATAAACGAATTTCTTGGCAGGCAAAGAATGATGATTTTGCTTCTTAGCAAAAAATGAAGATTTTTCATTCTTCCTCATTACCTCGTGATCTACATGCTTCTTGTTGATGTTATTGTGGTACAAGAAAGCACGGTGATTCTTCTTAGGTGCTTTAGCAATATTTCTTGTATTTGTACCATAAGAAAAATTAGAGGTGGGTTTGGGTACCACATTTTGAATATAACCCAAACATCCTCTATGATTTGCCGGATGTTGTTTTTCCAACAAATCGTGGAGTGAATCCCTAGAATACACAAAGCTTATGAGCTTACGAGATTCCTCTTCACATTTCAACGTAAGTTGTTGAATGTGAGACTCTAAGCTAAGGTTTTGAGCAACAAGTTTTTCATTTGTAAGGCTCAATTCCTTAACTTAAGAGAGAAGTGTGTCTCTCTCACTAGTGTCATAAGCATGCCTTTCTGTAATGCCCTACAAGCTACTGCACAAGTACTAGAGGGGGGGTGAATAGTACTTTAAAAATAACAAGGAGTATAATTCCAAATTATAGTGCAAACAACTACCAAAACAATTTGCCGAAGCTTAAATTGAATGACAACAACAAAATTACCAATGCTAACAAAAGATGTTAATGGGTTCGGATCCACCCAAGTCTCCCCGACTTGTTCCCGGTGATCCTACGTCCCAACCACCCGGATCCCCTCCGGATACTTAGGTTAGAAACCCTAACCCAAGATTTCCACTATGAATATCTTGTGAAAAACCTTCACAAGATCAAATCATACATGCAATGGCAATAGTGAATCCCACAACCCGGGATCACAACCTTCTCTCACAACCGAGAGAATCAATAAGCAATATAAACAAGTTTATAATGAAATAAACAATCTTACCACAAAATCCTATACCTTGAGTTTTTCTTACCCAATAGGTGAAAGGAAGGATTTGAGGAAGATGAAGTCACCAAGACCTAGCACCAAGGAAATGACCAGCAATAGGTGCCTAGGAGTGATTTGGAGACTTGAATCAAGCTAGAGCTTGAAGGGCTCACCAAGAACAAACTTCTCTCAAGATGGATTCTAGATCTAGAATGTGAGGGAATGGGTTTCTTGTGAGGAAGAGAGCTTTAGAAATGAGTGAGAATGGCTATCTCTTTCTATCTCAATGAATCTCTTAATGGCAGCTCTTACCTAGAGAGAAATGACCTAGGTTCGTATTTATAGGGTCCCATAAAAACAAGTTAGGTCAATTCCC
This sequence comes from Scilla litardierei, assembly GCA_030789695.1. Taxonomy (NCBI): domain Eukaryota; kingdom Viridiplantae; phylum Streptophyta; class Magnoliopsida; order Asparagales; family Asparagaceae; genus Scilla; species Scilla litardierei. The sequence goes on from CM061142.1 coordinate 72,151,341, forward strand.
AACGGATAGAAATCTGAGGAAACTAGTCGGTCAAAGAACAACCACTGACCGACTAGTTCATCAACTAGTCGGTCAGTCAAACAACATGGACCGACTAAGTGAGGAACTGAGAAGAGAGAAATTCAGACCTAGAAATCTAGTCGGTCCAAGAAGACATTCTGACCGACTAGTTTCACAACTAGTCGGTCAGTCAGTGAACGTAGACCGACTAAGAGGCAAAGTGAAATAGTCTGAATACAAATTGACTTAGTCGGTCCAAGAACAAAAGTTGACCGACTAGATTGTCAAGTAGTCGGTCACCAAACGTTCTTAGACCGACTAATGATAAACAGTAGCTTAGGAGAAATTTAGTATGAACAGTAAATCACAACTAGTCGGTCAAAGAAGCATCACTGACCGACTAGTTCACAAACTAGTCGGTCGGTGAGTCAACGTAGACCGACTAACTGTAAACAGTAAGGTGCAAGAAATTAAGGAAGCAAACTAGTCGGTCCAAGAATAGTTGCTGACCGACTAGATCACCATCTAGTCGGTCAGTACTTCTTCTTGTACCAACTAACATGCACAAACAAGTCCGAATCGAAGCGCGACGCTTCGAGGAAGTTAGAATGAACTTGTACTAAGATCCTAGAGCTACGATATGAGCGTTATGAAGATAGAATCGTAAGATATACTCAAGGCTTAACATTCTATAGATCGAAGCTAAAAGACTATAAATAAAACCTTAATGAACGGTCTTCGAAAGCTTCGATTAATTCTTCATGACTTCCAAAACGGTCCAAGAGCTTCAACGAAGCTTTAGGCAATGAATACGTGCTTTGAGAAGTCTTGAGATGTCGCTTTGATTGTTCTCGTGAATTTGGCGACGATCTCCAATACTGCGCTCACAAATTGTTAGTTCATGAATTATTTATGTTTGCTCATCATCCAAAACCAAATCCGGGGAGTCCAATATTCAACATTCTCCCCCTTTTTGGTGATGACAAACCAACATAAATAATAATAAAAAATAATGATTCAAATGAAAAATACTTACTCCCCCTGCATTGATGACACGTTAATTCCAAAATGAATATATATGAATTGCATCAATCAGACGAGTAAGATAAATAAAGAGAATCGATTTTTGAAATATCGGATTTTGAAAATCCTTATATATATCTTAACTCCCCCTGAATCTAACATATCAAACTAGATTCTAGGAAATTGAGTTAAATTTTCATTTGCCCTATTTATTATCATTATCTCTCCCCCTTTGGCATTATCCCAAAAATGGGGGGCATACAACGACAACAACTAGGGAATGGAAAATCCAACACCGGGAGTCGTAGACAATGACGATGGACCTAATTGACACCAAGGGAAAAGTGTGGAAATCAAATCAAGGTGTGCCAAATTGTCCATTATCAAAAAGAGATAATTAAAATCATCAAAAATACCAAATTTTTATTCATTTCTTGAATAAAGAAACATACTCTTCAATATTCAATATTCTTGGTTAAATTTGTGCATGGAAAATAATTCTATACAATTATAGAAATATAATCTATTTAACCAAGTTTTTTTAAGCGTCGAGCGACGAATTCACATATCATATGCGTTGAACAAATAGTAAAAGTGCACGACGAATAAAATAAGGAGAACATCGATGTATATATATTAAAACATCATGAGTACATCCAAAAAGATATCACATCGAGTACATCATATCAAGTGAAACATACCATCGATATAAACATCAAAATACAACAACATCATCAACACATCAAAATACAACATCATCATCAACACATCATCATCAACATCCAACAACCAAAAATACAACACATACACCGACATCCAACATATCAAAATACAACAAATCAACACTCAAACTCCATCCCATCCTAACCCAAAACACTCTCAAACAGGTATATCATCCAAAGAGCAGTGGAGAGTCCTCGAAACTGACGATCACGAGGGAGTGGCTGGATCTGCAGTCTCCGTGGGTCCAGTCGACGGAGTGGACTCAGGCTCTGCAGGGAGGAGAGGCGTGTCAACAGACGGGATCGTCGGGGCAGGTGTAGAGACATCGACGGTAGGCTCAACGGCTGGGGTCTCAACAGGAGTATCAGCAGGCAAGACAGGAGCAGGCACGTCAACAGGAGCACCAGCAGCCTCAGAAGTCTGAACTACTGGTGCAGAAGTCTCTGGAGCACCGAAAGTGGTGCCAACTCCAGGAGCAGAAGTGGTAGCAGCAGCAGCAGCAGTGGCCTCATCGCCACGAGCCAGGGAGGTGACAAGCTCATCAAACTCCTCATCGTCCATCTCCTCGTCCTCAGAAATAGGAGGAGGAAGCTGGACGCCCATCAAGCTAGCCATACGGCAGACGACCTCCTCGGTACGAGCCAAACGCGACTCGTGCCGACGAAGAAGGCGTATGACATCATCTAAAGTGGCAGAAGGAGTGGGGGCTGCAGCAGCTGAGGGAGTGGCCTGGGAAGCAGATGTGGTTGACCTCTGCACGTGACGAAGCGCCGCAAGAGATTTCTTAACGGCCGTCGCGTTCAGAGGAGGACCCAAGGGACGCTCATCGTCAGGAGGGAGAGGGACACGGAAATGACGGAAAACCAGGGTAAACAGACACGGGTAAGGGATATGCGCAGATTTATTGGTCTTGCGAATACACTCGAAAGAGTCCATCTTATCGAGTATAACGCGAGCCCAATTAATCTCGCAACCCAAGAAAAGAGCGTAAATCAGCTTCAAAAACGGCTGGGATGGAAGAGAAGATGAGCCGTACTTGGGAAGCAAGCACGACTTCAGAATGAGATTTAGCACCCATGCATTTGGCTTGAACGACTTCGAAGGAACACCAATGAAGGCAGGAGGGATCACATGGAAGATATCAGAAAGAACGGACTGATCCAAGGAGGAGATATCATCAACAGAAATATCCGACGGAAGGAGACCAGACGATGAACAACCAAGTACCTCCCCCAAGATTTCTGCCGTGAGAACTATAGGAGTTCCCAAGACAGTAGTCTCGATGGAGTGACTCTCATCGTAGTGGCCTCGGACACGATTGGCGTAGAATAATTTGACCAGGCGAGGATATGGTCTAGGGTTCGCCTTAGGGTCGAAGCGAAGGTAGTCAAGGAGCCCACTATAGGAGAGGAGGTCAGCTAAGCCAAGGAAATCTGAAAACTGAACATAGTGCTCCAATAGCATCGGGCAGTGTTCAATACGGTTGTAGGCCGCTAGACACATAGGGTCGTCGCGACACAACGATATGTCAACACCACCCGCTGGCATTGGGCCCTTTCCCTTAGGCTGGCGAGTCCTAGGACGAAGTGGAGGAGTAGGTTCCCTATGGCCAGACTCATCCTCAGGTATAAACTCAGTATCGGAATCAGGAGGAGTAGTGGGAGTGTGGAGTATGGGCTTTCTAGACTTAGATAGTTTACCGGGTTTGACGGTCGCCGTCCTCTGCTTATTCAGAGGAGGCGAAGACGGAGAAGCTTGGGTAGACTTAGCACGGCGCTTGGGCTTAGACGGATTCCTAGGGTTAGAAGGCTCTACAGACATGGGGGATGCCCCAGAGGAAGTGATAGGGATCCTCGTCTTTGCCATGATCGTGGCACGACGAGTACAAGCAAATGTCGGGATAGGTTCAAATACCCTAAGCACAAACCCTAGAACCGAAAATAACAAGCCCTAGATGCAAAGTCGACAAGCCCTAGGATTAAATTCGAAACCCTAGAAGAGAAATCAAGCTAGATCAAACCCTAGAATAGGAATCGAGACCTAGGAGGGGGAGATATACCTAGGAGGAGGGGTCGACGGCGGCGGACGGCGGAGATGGCCGGAAAAATTGGCCGGAGACGACGTGAATATGAAGAGGCACGATCGGGTTTAGGGGGATATCGAGCTAGAGGAGAGAAGAATACCGACTAAAAAGAAAAGAAGTCGGATAAAAGGTGATTTAAGTCGGTCGGTCAAGCGAAAAGACGGGTTTGCCCTAACACACTTAGTCGGTCTCAGTTCAAGCACTGACCGACTAGATTACGATCTAGTCGGTCGATCAATGAGCTTGAACCGACTAAGTCGAAACAGAGGCAAACAAAAATTTCTAGGGCTAGAGTTAGTCGGTCGCATTATACTCACTGACCGACTAGTTTTCAATCTAGTCGGTCGGTAAGTGTACTTTGACCGACTAAAGAAAGAAAATGACAGGAGAAGGTTAAAAGCTTGATCTAGTCGGTCTGAGTTCACTAGCTGACTGACTAGATGAGCATCTAGTCGGTTGACTAATGAACTGAAACCGACTAGAAGAGTCCAAAATTTGATAAATGAGTTCTCTTCAAAAACCACTTGGATGAAACATCTTAACACTCTCATTAGTCATCTAAATTACCCCATAAAACGTCGAAATCTTAAATACGACATTCAAATACGAATTCGAGCACAAATTCAAACATATCACATAAAATCCCCAAAAATTCAATAAATCTAGCATGAACGAAATATCGCGAAATCGAAGAGCATGCAAGACAATTGAATGAAACATGAATCCTATATCTCGGATTCACCCATAATCCCCAATTCTCGACGCAACCGCACAAAGGAGTCCTCCTTTAGGGGTTTCGTGAAAATATCGGTGATTTGCTTTTGGGTTTCAACGTACACTAAAATGATGTCCTTTTTAGCAACATGATCATCTAAAAAGTGGTGTCGGACATCTATGTGTTTAGATCGGGAATGGTGCACCGGATTCTTTGAAAGACAAATAACACTTTGATTATCCACCATGATAGGGCTAGTATCACAATGAATACCAAAATCCTTCAGTGTGTGTCTCATCCAAAGAACCTGGGCACAAGCGGCACCGGCGGCAATATATTCCGCCTCGGTGGTTGAAAGTGATACGGAATTTTGCTTCTTGGAAAACCAAGAGACAAGAGAATTTCCTAGAAAATGGCAAGTGCCACTAGTACTTTTCCTGTCGGATTTGCATCCCGCATAATCAGCGTCACTATATGAGACTAACTCATATGTGCTAGATTTCGGATAAAGTAATCCAAAATCTAAAGTGTAACTTAGATAGCGAAAAATACGTTTAACCGCTACTAAGTGAGACTCCTTAGGTTGAGACTGATAACGAGCACATATGCATACGGTAAACATAATATCGGGCCTACTTGCGGTAAGATAAAGTAAACTACCTATCATACCTCGATATAGACGAATGTCTACATCCTTACCGCCCGTATCCTTGTCAAGATGCGTAGTCGTGCTCATTGGAGTCTTTTTCCCGGAAGCACTCTCCATTCCAAATCGCTTAAGCAACTCCACCGTATACTTCGTTTGGTGGATGAAGATTGCATCGTTCAATTGGCGAATTTGGAGACCTAAGAAATATTTGAGTTCGCCCATGTGGCTCATCTCAAATTGTTCCTTCATAACATTAGAAAACTCTTCGCAAAGAGTGAAGTTAGTAGCACCGAAAATGATATCATCAACATAAATTTGAACTAATAAAATATCATTATTCGCATGCTTAACAAAAAGTGTAGAATCGGCTTCGCCCATTTTAAAATTCAAATCCAAAAGAAAATTCTTTAGGCGATCATACCAAGCTCGAGGAGCTTGTCTCAAACCATATGGAGCTTTCTTTAGTTTAAAAACATGATTTGGAAAATTTTCATTTATGAAGCCCGGAGGTTGAGAAACGTAAACTTCCTCAACAACATCTCCGTTTAAAAATGCACTTTTAACATCCATTTGAAATAACTTAAAATTTTTATGGCATGCATAAGACAATAATAGTCTAATTGATTCTAATCTAGCTACCGGAGCGAAGGATTCTTCGAAATCGATACCTTCCTCTTGGCGATAGCCTTGAGCAACTATCCGAGCTTTGTTCCGGACGACGACTTGGTTTTCGTCGGTTTTGTTCTTGAAGATCCACTTTGTCCCTATGACGGTGTGGTTCTTTGATGGCAAAGGAACAAGCTCCCATACCTCATTCCTCTCGAATTGAATGAGTTCCTCCTCCATGGCAAGGATCCAAGCACTATCTTCGCATGCTTCAACTATATTCTTTGGCTCTATCGATGAGGCAAAGGCACAATTGGCGAAGTGGTGGACTTGAGATCTCGTCTTGACACTATCATGAATATTGCCAATGACTTGCTCATGGGGATCATCGCGAACGGTATGAAGCCGCTTGGGAATACCTTGATCACTAGGCACATTCTCAACAACTTCATTAGTCGGGTTAGTATCAATAGAATCAATTGAATCAATAGACTTAGAATTTTCAAACAAATCACATAAAACATCCATAGAATCATTGTCATTTGAAATTCTAGAATTAGTAAAATTCTCATTAAAAGAGACATGAAGTGATTCCTCGATCGTAGAGGATATTTTGTTGTATATCCGGTAGGCTTTGCTACGTGAGGAATACCCAATAAATATCCCTTCATCCGATCTCGGATCAAACTTGTCCAAATTATCATATGTGTTTTTAATAAAACATTTTGCGCCGAAAACACGAAAATGTTTAACTTGAGGCAATCTACCAAACATCAATTCATAGCAAGTTTGTTTGGTGCCGGGCCTCAAAAGTATTCTATTAAACACATAACAAGCGGTGTGTACCGCTTCCGCCCAAAATTGATAACCAAGTTGACTATCTTCGAGCATAGTGCGAGCACACTCCACAAGCGTTCTATTCTTCCTCTCAACAACACCATTTTGAGGAGGTGCACGAGGGAAAGAAAACGTGTGAGTAATTCCAAGATCATCACAAAAATTTGAGAAAGACTCATTCTCAAATTCACCCCCATGATCACTACGAATAGTGACAATGGTGGTTCCGATGAGATTTTGTACTTTCTTCACAAATATTGTGAAGTTTTCAAAAGCTTCATTTTTATTACATAAGAAAAATACTCATGTAAATCTTGAATAATCATCAACGATGACTAGTCCATATCTTGCATTTCCTAAGGAAGCAACTCTAGTTGGCCCAAATAAATCTAGATGTAATAGCTCTAGTGGCCGGTTAGTAGAAATGCTTTTCTTAGGTTTAAATGAAGATTTAGGAAGCTTGCCACGTTGACAAGAATCACAAAAACTTTTCTTTTCAAAAACGAGCTTCGGAAAACCTTTAATGGAATTTAATTTCGAAAGCTTATAAAGTGTTCCAAATTTCACATGTCCAAAGCGTCGATGCCATAAGTGTTGTTCACTTGTGTTGGCAACGAGACATTGTTCATATGACTTGGGAAGATCCAAAATATAGATATCTTTATGGCGTGTGCCGGAAAATAATAATTTATTATTATCATTTGAAATATGACACAATCCTTTCGCAAAGCTAACTTTGTAACCTTTGTCACAAAGTTGGCTTATTGAAATAAGATTATGATTTAAACCATTAACTAGATAAACATCACTAATTAAGGGTTTAGACGGGTTACCCACTTTACCAACACCGACGATGGTTCCGCTCTCATTACCTCCAAATACGACGCGGTTTCCATTTGCAATGGGAACTATTCCGGAGAGCAATTGAGCGTCACCCGTCATGTGTTTTGAACACCCGCTATCGAGTATCCAATTCCCTTTGGAGCTAAATTTAAATTTGTTGCTCCTTTTCTTTTTCTTTTTCCTTGAGTACCTAAAGATAGAAAATTTCATATCATGGTACCCAAGGTCATTGGGTCCTCAAAGGTTAGACCTTTGGAAGCCAAGTCCAATTGGACTTAGACTTCCCCACATAATTTCTACTATGCACAACATCCGAAAAATAAGCATTCATATACACTTGTTTTTCATCCATGCTTGTGTCCTTTGGGCTCCAAATAGTGAAAATTTTGGGAGCCATCATCCTATTGGGTGCATGCATGCGACGTTGATTTCTACGTGATGCATGTTGTGGATAGGCATATGGAACATGATGGAATGGTGCACGACGAGAATTATTCATATGATGAGGTGAGTGAACATATGCATGTGTGGGAACACGTGCGTGAGGGTGTCTCACATGGTGTGCACGTGCCCGTGAACGTGTAGCATAGAAATCATCATATGTGTGAGACGGTGGAGTAGGACGTGTGTTCCTACGTGGCATGGTATTGGTGTACATATAAGCATGCCCCTTCTTTGGAGGTCCACCCAAAGTGGGTTTCTTTCCGAAAGAGGGTGTGGACGATGTGGAAGCACCATTGGTAGATGAACTACCAATAGAGTGTTTGCTACCACTCGTAGAGTCACCGGAAGTTGGCCTAACAAAAGTAGTGGCCGCTTTGGACGGACATCCCATCGTATACCCCAAACCAATGTGGTGATTGGCCGGAAGTAAGTCACTTAGGATTTTATCCAAATGGTCCTTACCCTTATTGAATTTATTAATTCGGCCTAATGTGTTCTCATATTTCTCTTTGAGAGAACACATAGAAGTATCCAAGTTTGATACTTGCGATGTGAGCACATAAACACGAGATTTAAGATTCTCATTCTCAATACTCAAATTCGAGTTTTGAGAAGTCAAATCCGCTATCCTATGTTCTTCCGGATCTTCAATGCTAACATGTTCAAGTTTAGATTTGAGATTGACAATCTCATTTCTTAACTCTTCAACAACGGTGTCGTTGTTGGTGATGATAGTCTTAGGCGAGGTTTGAACGCTAGCTAGGTCATCTTTAACTTTAGTATATCTATTTACTAATTTAGTGTATTTAGACCATAAATGAGAGTTAGCATCCCTAAGATCATCCATAGTTACCTCATCGCCTTCGTCGTCGCTATCATCGGAGGAGGAAGATCCTTGATCATGCTCCTCTCTTGCCATGAAGCACATGTGCGCTTGCTCCACTTTCTCATCGTCCGACTCTCCGCTTGAGGAATCCTCGGAGTCGGTGAATGTTGCTTCGACAAGTCCCTTTTTGTACCCCTTTTTGTACTTCTTCGACTTGTCAAACTTCGGCGCCTTCCACTTCTCCTTTTTCTTGTTTTGAGGACAATCCGGTTTGATGTGTCCTGGCTTATTGCATTTAAAGCACAAAGGTGGAGAGGCGTTAGTAGAAGTAAATTTAGATTTTTGTTTGAAGTTACCCTTTCGGAAGAAGCGATTGAACTTCTTTGCCATGAGTGCAATGGATTCCATGTCCATTTCTTCTTCCGAGTCCTCATCATCGGTAGAGGTGGATGACGCCGCCTTGAATGCAATCGCCTTTTTCTTAGGCGCGTCTTGGTTCAAATAGGACTTCATCTTTTCTTGTAACTTCACCTTGCTATCTTTACGTACCTCGTATGACATCAAAGTACCCATCAATTGAACTACGGTATATTTATTCATGTCATTACCTTCCTCGATGGCGAAGGTACGTTTCTCCCAAGAAGAAGGAAGTCCTTCGATAAGCTTTGAGCACTTCTCCTTTTGAGTGTAGGATTTACCGAGGGCCTCTAACTCGTTTATTATGTCAACGAAGCGAGCGTAATATTCCTTCATCTTCTCGCCCTGTTGCATATGAAACATTTCGTAATCTTTGTTTACAACTACGAGTTTAGAGTCTCTTACCCTACTCGTCCCTTCATGCAGAATGAGGAGGGAGTTCCAAATTTGATATGCACTCTTACATGTGCATATCTTATTGAAGTCCTCGGGCTCCAATGCGCATTGCAAGGCGTTCATTGCCTTGGCATTGCTTACCTCCGCGGCGATCTCCGCGGTAGTCCATTTCTCAAAGTCTTCTTCTTCGGGCTCGATGTATTCCTTCATTGTGGTCCTCCATAGAGATGCACTCCGGAGGAAGGTTTCCATCTGGCATTTCCAGTACCCGTAGTTGGTACCGTTGAAGAACGGAGGCCTCGTAGAGGAATGTCCTTCCATCACCGAAGATGCTCCTTCACGGTTCCTGAAGGTGTCATAGTTGGAAGGTGGACGCACGGTTTTGTTGTCGTTGGCAGACATAGCTAAGTATCTGGCTCTGATACCAAATGTAATGCCCTACAAGCTACTGCACAAGTACTAGAGGGGGGGGGGGGAATAGTACTTTAAAAATAACAAGGAGTATAATTCCAAATTATAGTGCAAACAACTACCAAAACAATTTGCCGAAGCTTAAATTGAATGACAACAACAAAATTAACAATGCTAACAAAAGATGTTAATGGGTTCGGATCCACCCAAGTCTCCCCGACTTGTTCCCGGTGATCCTACGTCCCAACCACCCGGATCCCCTCCGGATACTTAGGTTAGAAACCCTAACCCAAGATTTCCACTATGAATATCTTGTGAAAAACCTTCACAAGATCAAATCATACATGCAATGGCAATAGTGAATCCCACAACCCGGGATCACAACCTTCTCTCACAACCGAGAGAATCAATAAGCAATATAAACAAGTTTATAATGAAATAAACAATCTTACCACAAAATCCTATACCTTGAGTTTTTCTTACCCAATAGGTGAAAGGAAGGATTTGAGGAAGATGAAGTCACCAAGACCTAGCACCAAGGAAATGACCAACAATAGGTGCATAGGAGTGATTTGGAGACTTGAATCAAGCTAGAGCTTGAAGGGCTCACCAAGAACAAACTTCTCTCAAGATGGATTCTAGATCTAGAATGTGAGAGAATGGGTTTCTTGTGAGGAAGAGAGCTTTAGAAATGAGTGAGAATGGCTATCTCTTTCTATCTCAATGAATCTCTTAATGGCAGCTCTTACCTAGAGAGAAATGACCTAGGTTCGTATTTATAGGGTCCCATAAAAACAAGTTAGGTCAATTCCCAACGGATAGAAATCTGAGGAAACTAGTCGGTCAAAGAACAACCACTGACCGACTAGTTCATCAACTAGTCGGTCAGTCAAACAACATGGACCGACTAAGTGAGGAACTGAGAAGAGATAGAAATTCAGACATAGAAATCTAGTCGGTCCAAGAAGACATTCTGACCGACTAGTTTCACAACTAGTCGGTCAGTCAGTGAACGTAGACCGACTAAGAGGCAAAGTGAAATAGTCTGAATACAAATTGACTTAGTCGGTCCAAGAACAAAAGTTGACCGACTAGATTGTCAAGTAGTCGGTCACCAAACGTTCTTAGACCGACTAACGATAAACAGTAGCTTAGGAGAAATTTAGTATGAACAGTAAATCACAACTAGTCGGTCAAAGAAGCATCACTGACCGACTAGTTCACAAACTAGTCGGTCGGTGAGTCAACGTAGACCGACTAACTGTAAACAGTAAGGTGCAAGAAATTAAGGAAGCAAACTAGTCGGTCCAAGAATAGTTGCTGACCGACTAGATCACCATCTAGTCGGTCAGTACTTCTTCTTGTACCAACTAACATGCACAAACAAGTCTGAATCGAAGCGCGACGCTTCGAGGAAGTTAGAATGAACTTGTACTAAGATCCTAGAGCTACGATATGAGCGTTATGAAGATAGAATCGTAAGATATACTCAAGGCTTAACATTCTATAGATCGAAGCTAAAAGACTATAAATAAAACCTTAATGAACGGTCTTCGAAAGCTTCGATTAATTCTTCATGACTTCCAAAACGGTCCAAGAGCTTCAACGAAGCTTTAGGCAATGAATACGTGCTTTGAGAAGTCTTGAGATGTCGCTTTGATTGTTCTCGTGAATTTGGCGACGATCTCCAATACTGCGCTCACAAATTGTTAGTTCATGAATTATTTATGTTTGCTCATCATCCAAAACCAAATCCGGGGAGTCCAATATTCAACACTTTCATCATGAATTACACTAGTAATATCTAGTTCATGCAATCTACTCTTAGCAATCTTATATTTTGTTTTTAATCTATTGTAAGAGTTGATGCACTTACTAGCCTTTTCGGAGACCAAGTCGAAATTGTTCTTGAGCTCCTCATATGAGATCTTTTCTTCCTCGATCTCAACCTCATCATCATCCTTGCTAGAGCTTGATGAAGACTTCTCCTCCATAGCCATGAAGCACGGATCCTCATAGGAGTTGTAGGCTTCGAGCCAAGCATCCAACTCTTCTTCATTTAACTAGGAGGGAATTAGAGTAAGACCATCAATGGCTACAAAGCATGCGTGAGCATCCACCTTTGCATCCTCTTCTTCGTTACTCGAAGTGTCCTCACTCGAATCATCAAAGGTCCCGACAAGTCCCTTCTTGTGATTTTTGGACTTGGACTTTCCTTTCCATTGCTTCTTCCCTTTACCATTGTAAGTTTCTTTGTTAGGTTTGGAAGGGCATTCGGTGGACAAGTGACCTTTTCCACTGCAGGTGTAACAATTAGGAACCTTGTTAGAATTGGAGGCAAACTTTGACAAATACTTACCTTGCTTGCATTTGAGGAATACTTTGAATTGCTAGGCAAGCTCCTCAATTTCTTCTCCACTTGCATCTTCTTGCTCATCTTCTTCACTAGGAGCTTCTCGATGGAATTTTCTCCTCCACTTGATTGGCTCCTCCTTGGCATGGAAGGCAACCCACTTTTGCTTCTCTGGCTTCTCGGGCTTCGATGGTTGAATCTCCTTCTTATGTTGAAGCTTCACTTCATACGCCATGAGATTACCAATGCACTCCTCAACGGTGTATTTGGACGTGTCATATGACTCCAAAATTCCGTTGGCCTTTGACTCCCAACGAGGTGAGAGAGAGTCAAGGATCTTCTCTACACGATCCTCTTGGGAAATCATCTTCCCGAATCCCTCCAAAGCGTTCACGATATCAGTGAACCTTGTGAACATCTCTGAAATGCTTTCACCTTCCTGCATCTTAAACATTTTATATTTAGATCTAAAAACAGTTTGTTTAGATTTCTTTACCTTCGTAGTCCCTTCATGACAAATCTCCAAGGTATGCCAAATATCGCTGGCTGTTTTGCACATTGAGATGCGGTTGAACTCATTTGCTGAGAGAGCGCAATGTAATGCGTTCATAGCTCTCGCATTGAACTTGATCGAGTCCTTCTCCGCCTTTGTCCTAGAAGCCGCAGGAGTAGCGGGCTTCTTAAATGGCACCTCCGTAATGTCCCATAGGTCTTGACCCTCTATGTAGATCATCATTCTGATCTTCCAACTTGGGTAGTTGGTTCCGTTGAAGAGCGGGGGTCGAACGGTTGAATGACCCTCTTTATAAGATGCTGATGAGGCGTTGAATGCCATGGTTGCAGTATGCAATAACCTCGCTCTGATACCAATTGTAAGGATCGCCTTACCCTTGCAATACTAACAACACACACTAGAGGGGGGATGAATAGTGTAATGACAATAAAATTGTCCAATTAAAATTTAACTTGCAAATACAGAATTATAAATGCAAGAGGAATTAAAAGGCACAATCAATCCAAACGCAAACACACAGTTTTACCCTGGTTCCCCAAACTTGGGTACATCCAGCCACACAAATATTCACTATATTCCCACACAGAGAAGTGAATACAAATCTCACAAGGAGATACCCCACAAAGAGGATTTATGCCCTACACAAGGACCCAACCAATCCTACACGAGGATCAAGACTCCCACACAGAGAATCACTAACTACCACTCAGAGAATTAGGGTTAGCCCTACACTAGGATACTAAACTCCCACAAAGAGAGTTACTCCCACAAAGAGAGTTATTCCCAAAAAGAGAATATCCTAAGTCCCACAAAGAGACAACCTCCAACAAAGAGATAAGGTTCTAATTCCCACAAAGAGAATTAGAGACACAAATTACACCAAGTAAAGTAAATACTCTTACATATGCCTTGAGATGCTTACTCATGAATGGATGCAAGGCATGGAAGAGGATCTCAGAGTGTTGAGATATGCTTGAGAGCACTTGGATGATTTTCCTTGAGCTGGACTTCAATGCATGAAGAGGAATGAATGCTCAATAGAGGGAAATGAGGGAGCTTGAGAGTTTCTTAAAGATCTCTTGAGATTTTCAATTATATCAAGAAGAATCAAGAAGGTTTAGAGATATCAATACACTCATATATATAGGAACCCTATATCAAACCCCAAAACCCAAGAAATCAGCCAAAGAATCAATTCTGCAACGGCTAGAAACTGGGTGAAAACGACAGGAACAGTCGACTGATGATAAAAAAACAGTCGACTGATCAACGACTAGAAAATATCCAACGGCTATATTCTGAGCCAGGACAGTCGACTGATGAAGTCGATACAGTCGACTGAGAACAGGACAGGCGCCTGTAAATCCTTCAGCAGGCGACTGCTGCAGGGGATGGAATGAAACAGAGAGCTACACTCTTTCTCCAGTTAAGCACACAGGCGACTGATGTCAATAATACAGTCGACTGTCTATTACCCAGGCGACTGTAAAACCTTAATCAGTCGTCTGCAGTATAAGATGGAGAAACAACAGAGAGATGCAGAGAATGCACTTACGCTATACAGGCGACTGGTGACCAATCTACAGGCGACTGTAAATATACAGGCGGCTGTAAACTGATCAGTAGTCGACTGTGCGTAAAGCTCAAGTTTGAGTCAATTGAAATGTTGACTTGAGCTGTGCATATCAGGTGACTGTAGAAGGATCTACAGGCGACTGGAAATCACCCAGTCGACTGTGTTTCCTTCAACAGGTGACTGACGAAAAGCCAGAGACTCCAAATGAGTCTTTGGACAGAGTGAACCTATTGGGTCAGATTCTATGATAATCCTATGGCTCACTAAGATGGTTAGATGTATATGCATGAATGAGTAAACCATCTAACAAGGCATTACATTAATCCTAGACTCAAAAGAGAGAGAAAGCAATAAGTAAATTACATGGATTACAATGCTTTCCTTAGAGTCTAAGTCTTCAATCTTGATGCCTTGATTGCTCTCCATCATCTCCAATCTTTGGCACTCCTTGAGTCCAAGCTTTGGCTCTTCTCCACTTGATGTCCATCCTTGCACCAAGCGATTAGTCTCCAAGAAAGGTATTCTTGAGATAAAACTGAGAGACTAAAACATGAGAGTCATTAGCAACAATATAATGTTGTGATCATCATCAAAATAAGATTGGTATGAAACACCAATACTCAACATGATACACGTCACACTTATATCCATATCCCATGTTAGGCACGGTATAGAGCTAAGGGCATAAACTTAGGGTGGACGGGTCTAAAGCACCCCTATCCACCTTAGGATACATCTACTCCAAACATCCTGGAGCATTACTCATACTACCCGTGCATCCATCACTTACCTATATCACCACATGCACACCATATATGGCCAAAGCACAACACCTATCTTCACGCAATAAAACAACCCACAACCATATACCAAATTAAGACAATATATCGGTTCATATAGGCACATAGGCAGCATATACACATACTTACAGTTATTCAAATTTAACACATGAGGAATTCATATACTAGCAATGCAACACTAGCGATATATATACACCAATATTCCAACCTATATCTACACCACCTACCCATACAAGCACACATATATTCACACGCATGCACTTTTCCACATATGTCCAAAGACAATGTGGACATACCACTACTTTATCCATACAAGGATAGATATACACACCCTGGTACTTCCCCACGTAGGGACATAACCATAATATAATAGATATGAAGATGCTTACATGCACTCATACCATATATGTACATATCCTCACTCACACCCCTATAGGGTATATGTCCCCACTAGCTTATATGTACCCACCAATATACATCCATGAATAAACATGTATATATCACCTATGCCTTAGAGTCACACAAGTATACCACACACCTACCTCGCATATCCTACTTCTATAGATACGTAATATACTTACACTCAAGTATTTGCCCACCTAGCATATACGCCCACACCTATCCATTTATGCAACCTCCATGCCATTCAAATACAAATATACATTTACTGAATACAAGTATACAAGCGACGTATATAGTTCAAATATCCAATACAACAACTGTATTTATATACACGAATTCTCATTATTATATGTATGCACTAATACCAACAAATGTACATCTATAGTATACTACACAGTAGGAAGTTAATCCTCTGAATTCCCAAGCTAGGAGTTTAAGTGTGGATTACTTAAGACTCTAAGGTCACTACCCACCTTAGGGCTAATGTATCCCAATCGCCTACTGAAGCATTACATGTACTATCCTTATGCACATCGCAGTGCGGTGACCTGCGTGGGCCACCAAAAACTGTCACGCCCCGTTCCCCAGAATACTCGGCATCTAATTTTTTTCCAAGTATCCTGAAGAGTGAGGGTGATGAGAGAGAGAAAGAAAGAGAAAGGAGAAACTGAACAAGCAGGCCACTGCGCACATGCTGGGATAGTACAAGTGAAGCTCCACAGTAATATCAAAACAATCTCATAAATAACATAGATCAACAACCACATATCATATATAACAACTTCCATTAATGTACATAGTCCAGATACACCACTACACATACACCATCACTCTCCACCTCCCAAAACAACCATATCACACCATAACTTTAGCTCATACCAAGTGCTACCCCTGAAACCCGACTCCAAGTCACCGCCAACCATGCTACCCCTGCTACCTAAAAAGTGGGGAGGAGCACGTCAATGCGTGCCCCAGTAGGAACCAACTTGGATTTGGAACATCGTTCTAAGGTTATCAAATCACAAGGCAAGACAAGAGAAATAGTGCATGTACTAATAACAATAATGAAAATTAAATAGCTAAACAAGGGGATCATACCTGCGGTCCAATGTCGAGTTACTACAAGAAAATGGTTGCGGCTGCGCGGCTAGGGGAGGAGCAGGCCGGCGACAGGCTCTTTTGTGAAGGATGGGTGGCTGGTCGTATAGGAGATGGCCGGATCTGGGAGAGAGGGGGTGCGGCAGTATGGAGGAGGGCCGGCTGTTAGTGGCTAAGGGGAGGAGAGATCGACAGTTTTAGGGGGAATGGGGCGCCGTGGGGTCGCGGCTGCGTGGGTGGAGGGAGGTATGGCCTGGGTTGACATGGGGTGGCCGCCGGTGGTTCTAGGGGAGGCCAGCGACAGCTTCAAGGGAGAGGGGTGGCGATTTGAAGGGTGGTTTCTAGGTGTTGGGAGAAAACCCTACGTGAAACTTACGTTATAATAGAAGGGAAGTTGCTAAATAGAGTTGAAAGGAGTGCATTTAGGGGTGATTGGAGAGAGTGTGTGGGAGGGGGGAAGGGTACAACAAGTGTGGCAAAAAGCTAGGAAATATATCATGTGATACATAGGATTCCCTAGGATTTTATTTGATTAGATTTAATTAGGGTTTGAATTTTGAATTAGCTAGGGCTAATTATAAATTAAATATAATTAGGGTGGAGGCTCAGCCTAACGGTGTCCGAAAAATACAAGAAAAATATCGGGACGACCGTGTCGACGAGAGGATCGAGACTACAATGATTGGTCACGTGCTAGGGTAACAGAAAACGTTACTAAAAATAAATAGTCAAACATCGAAGTCTAAAAGTTAAGACACCCATTCATTCAAAGCTGATTTATGGAAGAATGACCCGTGAAATGACGTTCATAATAATTCCACAAATAACTACTCTCTCTGAGGGTCACAATGATATATAACTTCGCACGTTTAGGATACAAAAGGAGGTCACAATAAATACGCGTACGAAAAAGGAAATTCACGCTGAAAATCACACGATCGAAAATCGACCGTTACAGAGATCTTCACCACCACTCCATGGTGAAGACAAAGACACAATGGTCTATCCGATGTTTCGATATCCTTTTCTCGAAACATCATGGCCACAAACGATTTTAGACTTATGCTACTAATGGTCAAACAATTCTCCATGATTTAGATTCTCATTTCGGTACTTAATTAACCTCACATTAAATCTCAGGACTTTACCTAAGTTTTAATGTTGACTACATTAGTATTAACTTAGGTAAATTTTTGCCAAACAGCTTACTATTATTTTGAACAAAATGTTAGTACACGTAAATAGAGATAAATTGCCTCGAGGGCATACCCATCTCCCAACAAGGGGAAGAGTAATTTGATTCTCAGTAAGGGGTGCAAAATGGGGGAGAGCTTTCCCTCCTACTTAGTATTCCTATTGCTACCCCTCCAGTCAAGTATCTTGGGCTTCCCCTCTCATCCACTTACCTGACAGTGAAGCTTTACTTTAGCCTCTTGGATAAATGCAAGGCTAAGATTGTTGGGTGGTCTTTTAGACTCCTCTCCACCTCTGGGCGTATCGAGCTTTTCCGTACTGTCTTCCACGGGTTTATGTCTTATTGGATTCAGTCCTTTTGCCATACTGCTTCTATATTGTCGATGATCGACCATATGTGCCGGGACTTTATCTGGGGTTCTAAGCTCCACCTGTGGAGATGGGGGGATATGTGCTTGCCCAAGAGTGAGGGGGCGATTGCGCTACGTTGCTTGCATGAGGTGGGTGTGGCTGCTGGTACTAAGCTTCTCTGGAGACTTCTTCACTCTCCTTCCCCCTAGGCCTCTTATATATGGAAAGTGTATCTGAAGCATACTCCCCTCTTTCAGCGTGAGGCCTCAGTCATGGACTCGGGATCGTGGGAACATATTCTTTGTTATCATGATTCTGCTGCTTCCTGCTTCGCAGGTCGTGGGTGATGGGTGCTCCTGGTCCTTCTGGTTTGACCCTTGGTTACCCTGTGGCCCTATGAAAAGTCTATTTGAAGCATACTCCCATATATGCATGCTGTCATATATGGGATCTCTTAGGTGTTTGATGAGTTGTTTTTGTATTTAATTTTAGCCCCCTTTTAATGCACATTTCACGTTGTTTCATTCGCCATTTTTCTTCGTTTTCCCTGTTTTCGTTTTCATTTTGCTTGTATAGCCCATTTTGTGCTTTTCAGGAATTACATATCAAATCGGGGCCATAAAGCATGAAAAAGGCGTAAAAAGGCGAAAGGAGTGGAAGAAGAAGCTCAAAGTGTGCAAAAGGGGGAGAAAGAGAAGAATATGTGACATAAACGGCCGCGTCGTTTCAAATCGACCGCGTCGTCACAACACCCATCAAAGCTCAACTCAATTCCATGCAGCCGCGGGTAGGTACTCCAAATGGCTGTGTAACTCAGCAACCAAGCAGCCCCACAATCAATTACACATGGCCGCATGAACTTCATTCAAATGACCACGTCGCTAAAAGAAAGAAATGAATAATCCGCAATCGACGCTGTCGCGTGATGAAGACAATGCGGCTATGTCTTCCCAAGAAGCTGAAGACCAAACAGTCGCTTCACGCGAGTGTTTCAAAGCCACGCAAGCATCGAAGTCGGATTCGACGCGGCTGCGTCCCTAACAACACAATCACGTCGTTGTAGCTACTATCGTCCTATTTTACGCATCCAAACGATGCGACTGCCATGATTAGTTAGAGGGCTCTTTAGTCTATTTGAGGATTGTATTTAAACCCTTCATCTTCCTCAGCAAAGATAGCTTTTCAGAATCCTTTTCAGAGCTTTTTAGGGGAATTTCAGGTGTACTCTTTGATTGTTATCTAAACTCTTTTTGCTATTCTCTTTGTATTAGATTGTTATTTTGCAATAGAAACAGATTTCATATCTCTTTGAAATTGTGGAGTGCTATTACTTTAGTTCTCTTATTGAATCCATATCATTGATCATTGAATCTCTGATGTTGAATGCTTCTTTGTTAATGGGTAGTGAGTAGTTTTCCATCTAGGACAATGGGTTGAATCCCATTGAAATTGGGGCATGGGTTGGATGAAATAGTTGTTTTAATTGTTGGCTAATTGAGAATTTGGTGTATATTAGGATGCCAATTGTCATTTTAAATCGGTTTCCTCCTTAGTGGATAATTAGATTGGTCTCCGACAAAAGTCAGGACCAATCTAGGGTTATCGATCCCTACAATGACCCATACTATTGGTGTGGTTGATGCGAGTTGGATGTCGATTAGAGCTCTCCTTATATAGATACAATTCCCCGACCACGAGAGTGTCGTGGAGGAAGATTGGGGGCATTCATCGGACGTAATGCACCTAACGTATACCTATGTATCAGCGAGAATCGACATCGATATAGGATAGGGTAGTCCTATCATAGCATCGTGAGAGCAGGGGGTGGGGGGGTGGGGATAACATAATTGATTATCCTATCATGCACCATGAGAGTGGGGGATATGAGAATTCTTTAGGTTAGAAACCTCTCCCGAGTCCCAATGAATCTAATAATCGATTAACTCATAATCTAACCTTAACCCTAGTTCAATGGTAGGGATACCCTAAGCCCTAGAGCTTTTATTATTTGATTTCACCTTTTATTTCTCATCTCGACCACCATTCGATTGCGTAGCTTTCAAACACAGAAGAAAAATGGGTACTTAACGAACGCCTACCTGTGTTCGACCCGTATAGCGCTACATGCCACCGTGCGCTTGCGGTTACTAATTTTGACGTGTTCACGTAGACAAACAAGCTTTTGGCACCGTTGCCGAGGAGGCACGGCTTGATATCAATTTTATTCTTTGTTGATAGACTACATACTTCTTTACCACATATTCACTTTTATATTTTTCTTACATTGTAGTTGAGCACAGGTCTGCACGATGATGTTGGCCACTACGAGAGCCGCGGTAGCTCTTGCAAGTAAGATGGACTCGCCTGACATAGCATATAGCCCAATTAAGGATGAGGGCAGCTTCCTTCAATCCAACCATGTCAGTGAGCCATGAGATGTATCATATGCAAGAGCACGTAAATGACCAACATCAATTTGGAAATCATCCTTGCGATCCATTCCCCCACGCGCCTCACCACAGTTGACAGACTTTTCCACCCCTCCTTATCAAGATTCACAAGTGTGCACATCTTATTCTTTCCTATAGCTGACGCCACTTGAGATGCTCTTGATGGATAGTCCAACTGCAGGGAGCCCTAGTAGTAATGAGTATCACATCCCCTGGACAACTTGATATCAGACATGAACCCGTTGCATTTCAAGAGGAGGCACCGCAGATCATTGAAACATGCTATCAGATAAGCTCATTCATGCCATCATTGGAAGAAGCCTCAACTTCAGAAACTACAGCTCATCAAGATCACCAAGCCCTTTGCCAGGACAGATTTATCCAGGTGGACTATGAAGATGAGGTCGTGTTGCCAAAGGTACCTCAT
Source organism: Scilla litardierei (assembly GCA_030789695.1). NCBI lineage: Eukaryota > Viridiplantae > Streptophyta > Magnoliopsida > Asparagales > Asparagaceae > Scilla > Scilla litardierei. The sequence goes on from CM061142.1 coordinate 72,172,479, forward strand.
AGGATTTTGCAGTGCCAAGACATTGAACCTTCAAGAGAAACGCCACGACATGAGGCAATGAAGAACGATGACATAAAACCTCCTGAGGTAGAGCTCAAACCTATTCCCCATAACCTACGGTACACATTTTAAAGGGGGAACTCATCATACCCTGTCATCGTTAATGCCTCATTGACTAGCACTGAACTTAATAACCTCGTAGCTATTCTCAAAAAGTTTATAAATGTCATAGGATACACCATCGATGACATAAAGGGCTTAGTTTTGGTCGATGCACACATAGAATCCTTCTTGAGGATGAGAGCGCCACCTCTATTGAGCCTCAAAGGCGACTTAACCCCAATATGAAAGAGGAGGTCAAAAGGAAGTTTTGAAACTGCTTGAAGCATGGATAATCTACCCTATCTCCGATAGCAAGTGGGTAAGCCCAGTTTAAGTAGTTCCAAAGAAGGGAGGGATGACAGTGGTTAAAAATGATGAGGATGAGCTCATCTCCACTAGGACTATCACCGGGTGGCGGATGTGCATTGACTATAGGAAGATCAATAAAGGGACCCGAAAAGTCCACTACCCCTTCCTTTCATTGATCAAATGCTTAAGCGTCTAGCCAAGCACTCGCACTTCTGCTTCTTATATGGGTACTCTGGATTCCTCCAAATACCGATCCATCTTGACTACCATGAGAAGATTACATTTACATGTCCTTACGGCAAATTCGCCTACCGAAGAATGCCGTTTGGATTATGTAATGCGCCTACGACATTCCAATGATGCATGACTGCTACATTTTCTGACTTCGTTGAGAATATCATGGAGGTGTTCATGGATGATTTCTCCGTCTACGGTACACGCTTCAATGCTTGTTTAGAAAACTTGACTAGGGTACTCAAAAGATGCCAAGATGTTAACCTAGTCCTAAACTGGAAAAAATGTCATTTCATGGTACAAGAGGGTGTGGTTCTAGGGCACATCATCTCATCCCATGGCATAAAAGTCGAAAAATCTAAGATAGAGGTCATCGAGGGATTGCCACCCTTGCTAATGTGAGAGGAATTAGAAGCATTCTTGGACACATGTGATTTTATCATCATTTCATTAAGGATTTTTCCAAGATCACACGACCCATAACAGAGCTATTAGCTAAAGATACTCTTTCATATTTTCTGATGATGGCCATATAGCCTTTAACAGGTTAAAGAAAGAACTCACCTCTACACCAATCATATAACCCTTAGACTATAGTCTACCATTCGAGCTAATATGTGATGCAAGTGATGTTGCAGTTGGGGCAGTTCTGGGCAGAGAAAAGACAACAAGCTTCATGCCATATACTATACAAGTAAAACCCTGGATGAAGCCTGCATGAATTACACTATGACAGAGAAAGAGCTACTTGCGGTTATCTTTGCCATCGAAAAGTTCAGATCATACCTTGTTGGGTCAAGGGTTATCGTCCATACTGACCACACTGCTATCAGATACATGCTGAACAAAAAGGACGCCAAACCAGGACTGATCAGATGGATTCTCCTGCTTCAAGAATTTGATTTAGAGATCAAGGATACGAAAGGCGCTGAGAATGTAGTCACCGAACAACTGTCAAGCCTTATATATGAGGATCCAAACCCCTCCCTACCAATAGATGTCTCCTTCCCAGAAGATCACATGTTCACCGTTGCTCTCAACGAAACCCCTTGGGTTGCAGACATTGTGAATTACCTTGCTTGTGTCATCATGTCGTATGATATGACTACATATCAACGCAAGAGGTTTTTGCACGATATTCGAAACTACTGTTGGGATGACCCACTCCTTTTTAGAACTTGCAGTGACAGGATCATAAGGAGACGCATCCCAGAGAGTGAAATGACATCTATCATATCACACTGTCACAGTTTGCAATGTGGAGGGCACACGAGCACAATGACGATGACAACGAAGACTCTTCGAGCGAGTTCTACTGGCCCACGATGTTCAAGGATGTGAATGTCTTTATCAAGGGATGTGACAGATATCAGAGGGTAGGAAACATCTCCAGAAGGAATGAAATGTCGTTAAAAAATATCCTGGAAATTGAAGTATTCGACATCTAGGGAATTGACTTTATGAGGCCATTTCCATCTAGTCTAGGAAACCAATACATACTGGTTGTAGTAGACTATGTCTCTAAATGGGTTGAAGCTATTGCCTCACCAACTAATGGTGCACGAGTGGTCGTCAAGTTCTTCAAAATGAATATATTTCCCAGATTTGGAATCCCGAGAGTGGTTATTACCGATGGGGGAAAACACTTTATCGAAAACAAATTTGAAGCCCTCTTGAGAAAATATGGGATACACCACCGTGTCGGTCTTGCCTACCATCCTCAGACGACGGGCCAAGTGGAGATTTCAAACAAAGAGATAAAGAATATCTTGGAGAAGACCATGTCAAGTTCGAGAAGGGATTGGACGCTAAAATTGGATGATGCCCGATGGGCTTATTGGAATGCTTACAAGACTCTGATTGGAACTTCTCCATGTCGCCTAGTCTTTGGGAAGGCATGCCATCTTCTAGTAGAATTAGAGCACAATTCTTATTAGGCCATCAAACACCTAAAATTTGATAACAAGAGTGCACAAGAGCGCCGCCTTATACAGTTAAATGAGTTGGACGAATTTAGACTTGACGCCTACGAGAATTCCCGCATTTACAAGGAAAAGACAAAACGGTGGCACGACAAACACATCATAAAGAGGGAGTTCAAGGAAGGCAACATGGTTATCCTTTTCAATTCGAGGCTAAGGCTATTCCTGGGAAAACTACGATCAAGATGGTCCTGAACTATACAAAGTCATACGAGTTTTCCTTACGGCTTCATCGAAGTGATTGGAAAGGGGGATTCTTTTAAATTCAATGGACAAAGGTTGAAGCACTACTTCGCAGAAGATCGCATTGGAGAAGAACAAGTTTTAATGTTATCACCTCAAAAAGAACCACCACGACGACATCCAACAATTTCCAAGGAGCCAAGGAATCAAGAGATCGAGAAGCTAATGCTGGAAGAAAGTGAGAAGAAGCAAGGAGATGATGTAACGACTGCTTTTCATGAATCTGGATTTAATATAATATAATATATGTTTTGGTGGATTTTCTCCTCTTATGTGGTTTTCGTCTCCGTAGTTTCATTTTCGATCGATTCGTCGTATTTTCTCGCTTCTTCCGTAGGATTGTCGATTTCGAAGTATGTCACTCGTGACGGACTTCATAACGGTCGTATCTAACTATTAGATCAAGCCTAGGAGTCTTAGGAATCGATCCCGGGGCCCCGCGCTCCGTATCTTTGGTGCTCATTAGCCGGTGTAAGAAGGGCAACCGACCGACTAGATGACGATCCAGTCGGTCGGCAATCCTTCTTGGACCGACTAGTTAGCTTTCTAAATTTCTCAGGAGTTACTGTTTATCGTTAGTCGGTCTAAGAACGTTGGTTGACCGACTAGGTTGCAAACTAGTCGGTCAGCAATGCTTCTTGAACCGACTAACTCATCATATTATTTTTGTATCAGTTACTGTTTACTCTTAGTCGGTCTAAGAACGTTCATCGACCGACTAGTTGCCAAACTAGTCGGTCAGTACTTGTTCATGGACCGACTAACTCTAGAATCCTATTTTCGTTCAGGAGTTACTGTTTGCACTTAGTCGGTCTGCGTTGGTCGACCGACCGACTAGTTGCCAAACTAGTCGGTCAGTGGTTGCTCTTTGACCGACTAACCAGTGTTAAAACCCTAATTCCTGGGCAGCCGCCAGCTCAACCTATTTATACCCAACCCAAACGACTTCTTCTTCTCCAACACGACCCAAAACCCTAAAAACTTCCCCCTTCAGCCCCCATCTTCCTCCAAGCTCCATTCCTTCATTCCAAGCCCTAAATCCATCATCCAAACCATCTATCTACCTCTCATCTTCCCCAAAATCTCATCAAATCCATCAAAATCCCCAAATCCCCCAAAACCCTAGTTTCCCCAAACTTCTCCAATCTTCTTCAGATTTGATCCTAGGGTTCCCCGGAGTGTTTCTTCCGTCTCCTCTCGGTAGGAAATCGATCTACCGTTGTTTTCATAGCCTATTTATAATTTTATGAAAACCCTAATTAATTTCATGTGTTTGGTGTTTGTTTCCCCCAAAACAGCGATTTCCCCCGTAGATAGCATCCGTGTGACGAAGTGGTCGTCATCCCCGGTGCTAGGCAAGTGAAACTTGCCACTTAGGGTTTGGGCCATGTTTTAGGCCATTTTCTTATAGTAGGCGTAAAAGAGGCTAGGCGACGAAATGATACTCGCCTAGGCGCAAATTGGGGAACTAGCTTGACAACGAAGCTAATTCCGACATATAGCATGTTGCACAATTACCATGTCATGTTTACTTTCCATTAACGGTACGCAAATTAAATGTCATGTCATTGCATTCTTTAAGTGTTTACGTGATTGCGTAGCTTTGCTACAAATGCTTGTGTTCCTGGCTCGTGTTCCAGAAGCGGGCCATGTGTTGGTTGATAGCCAATGCCCGAATTACGTGTTTCCGGCTAGGTGCACCCCTACGCCAAGTGTTTAAGAATGCGAGCTCAATGTGCGGGGCAACCCCAGGCTCACTAGCTGAGTTCATTGTGCGGGGACCCTAGGCTCCATTACGTGTGGGTATACGGGGTGAGGGTTAAGCGGCCATTCAACTGGGAGTCTGTTTGATCAACAACTGCAGTTGTAAGGCGTAAACTCTTTGGGGTGGGGTAGTTGTTAAGCGGCCAATCAGCAAATGTGGAACCATTCAGCTGTAAGGCGTAAACAATCTACAAAACAACGTGAATAGTGAATTGATTGAGATTGATAGTAGCGTGGCTACTCTTGTCTTGTCTTGCCTTGTCCGATGATTGTTCTCTTGTACAAATTGTCTTGCCATGTTTTAAATTGTGCACTCATGTTATAACTGCCATGCCATGCATCATACTAAACTGCTAGGTTGCTAGTTGCCTTACTTTCAGTTTCCTTGCCCAAGTCTTTTTAGACTTGCTGACATGTGCCCCTTTACTCTTTTGGGTGACACATGTTAGATCCTGAGCCCGAGTACCTCGTTGAGGACGAGGTGTTTGCTGACGCCGAGCCCGAGCTTGTGTTTGACGGGGAGTACGTGGACACTGGGGACCAGTCCTAGTGTCTTCGTGTGTTTTACTTTTGTTAGACAGTTGTTTTGTATTCGGTGCGTAGCACCTATACTTTGTTGTTGTCGTTGCTTTTGTTGGCCTTGTTCTGGGCCTTTAGACTCTTTTCTTTTAGCCTGGTGGCTTTTCTGGATGTTGGACTCATTTTGATGTTGGACATTTTGTGAGATGAGGAATTTTATTTCAGTCTCTCCTTGTGTTATTATTGTTATTCTGTTATGGTTACAGGGACCTGTTTATGTATTGTGGACGCTTATCGGGTTTGGGGCTTCACAGCTCCACTCTCGTGCGGACCTTTTCACGTCTCGCCTCTATTTTAGGGAAGCGGGTCGTGACAGATGAAAACATTCTGAACCTCTCCACCCTTAAGCCACCATGCAACACTTCAATAGGGAGTCGAGCTTACGACTTAAAACGAGCGCTTCTTGGAAGGCAACCCAAGTGTTTTCATATCGTTTTTAATGTTTCAATTTCTATCTTAGCTTTGTTTTAAAATAACTTAAATTTTTTTACTTTGTGTAACGACCGCTCTCCAAGATACCCGAGAAGTACAAATCCATCCCAAGTATTCCTAGATCAACGAGTGTTACGTAGAAAGAGAGAAAAGAAGAGAGAAAAAAAGAATTCTACAGGTCACTGCACACGTGCTGGGAAGTACAAGTAAAGTTCCATCACAGAAATAACACAGAAAACAAAACAAAAGTACAATATTTCATTTTATTAATACATTGATACATCCTTTTCATATATCGTATCTGAACTGAGTACAAAAAAGTAAACCAGAAAAAGAATCCTCCAAAGAACCCAAAAGGAAAACACTCTCACCCTGAGTACAAGGTACAACTCACTCTCTAACTACCCCTGGAACAACAACTGGACCAAACTGTCCTCTACGGGCTCCACCTCTGAGTAGACTCCTGAGTTTACCTCTGCTCTGACAATCCTGCTTCTAGACATGGAAAAGTAAATGAGGCACGTTAACGCGTGACCCGGTAGGATTCCTAACTAAGCTAGGTAGGACCCAGTTTAGAACCGGACTACCTATCTAAGAAGGGTGGTCTAACAAGTAAGGGTCATAGTGTATATAAAAGACTCACGACATTACATACAGGTATAAAAGGGAAACTTGGCAAATGTGCATAAGAAACCGCATTATGATATGCATGTGCTGAAAGTAAGCAGAAGAACATATTAACATGGGATGGCAACATTGAATTAAACAGACGGACATATAAATACATAGTAACAGCATTTATGAAATAAAAGGCAGTTATTTTAAATTATCACTTTACAAGTTTGGGAACTCGTGTAAATAGTAGGACACTTAAGGAGCTGGACTTCACCCAGGGTAGGTAAAAAGTGGTACCTCAACCAGTGACACGAGCACTGGAGGGTCCTCTCGTAACTCACCCTTTGGGAGTGAGACAATTCCTCGGTTATTTGGCCCAAAACGGAGGAAACCAATAAATACCTCATGGTGCATCACGAGTACACTTATGGGCTTCTCTAACTCTGCCCACTCCCCCTGCCGGTTGACAGGAGTGCGAGTGAGACTACAAATAATGTCCACTCCTTAAGACCTATCTTTTATACCTGCTCCCCCAAAACCCACATCTAGAGCTTCACCCATTTTAGAATGGACTAAAAACTCTAGACCTATATTCTCATCTCACTCTGATTTCAGTTATTTCTTAGTTCTTTCACTTTGGTACATCATACGCATATTCATCATCATTATTACTTTCATTTGCTCATTTTTCTTCTCCAACTTCCTTTGAGAACTTGCATGACATTAATATACTTCTAAGGTAAAATAGCATGTGATACTTTAATAGATATATCATGCAATTGTTGAGTATTGGTGTTTCATACCAATCTTATTTTGATGATGATGACACACATTATGTAAATCATAAAGAATTAAAGCATAATGCTAATGAGCTCCCCCTACTTATATGCACCAATTACATAATGAGCTACACAAAAGGTAAATACTCATAATACCAATAGAAAACATGGTGACATATAATAGGCAAGGATTACATACACCAATTGCAAAGAATAAAAGCAGGCAAACATGAATGGTTTATCTAATCCCATATATCTCTCCCTATAGAGATATCTCTCCCCATATGCATATGTATATATCTCTCCCCTATAGATATAATCACATAATGCATATATCTCTCACCCTTGACATCGTCAAAAAGGTGGACATCAAAAATATCCCCCTTTGTCATCTTTACCAAGATGTGACAATATGCAAGAAAAGAAACATATGTATGATACCAAATTTAAAAATTTAGTGGGTATCAATTCACTATCCCATGCTCCCCCTAGATCATAGAAATGGTCAACTTTTGACTTCTTAGATCTAATACCATAATTAATGGAGCCATGTGCCTAAAGTGTATCAAAGAAATAGATAAGGAAAAATCAAGCTTCAAAGATACACAAAGAATATTGCCAAAAACAATGAAACATGAAACATGTTGGCAATAAATAAGAGGTTTGGTTTGAGACCCAAAATAACCAAATGTAAATAATGATCTCAAATAACCTCCGAAATGAGAGTTAAAATATGTCTTAAAATAATTTAAACATATTATATATTAACTCCCCCATCGATATACACATGGATCAAAAACGCATGTATGTCAACAAACCCCAAGGTCCCTATTTTCATGAAAAGAAATAAATTTGAAAATATTTTTCAAAATCATGAAACACACAATCAATGGGTATGCTTAAAATAAACATAGAAGCACAATACCCATGCAATATGCATATGTGTGAGGAACCTAAACATTAGGTAACTAAACCTAAGAGGATTTTGATTTCCTAACGTAATCACACGAGGTGATCACATCCCTAACTAGAGAGTTGATGTAAATATCTCTCTCTTGCACACTAACTTTAGTGGGAATCCATAATCTCAAGGATTTCCTAGGCAAGGGTTTTGCCTTTGCAAGAGGGAAGGATATGGCATGCTTAGGTGTAGAAACAAATTTCTTAGCATGCAAAGAATGAGGATTTTGCTTCTTAGCAAAAAATGAAGATTTTTCATTCTTCCTCATTACCTCGTGATCTACATGCTTCTTGTTGGTGTTCTTGTTGTACAATAAAGCATGTTGATTCTTCTTAGGTGCTTTAGCAATATTTCTTGTATTTGCACCAAAAGAGGAATTAGAGGTGGGTTTGGGAACCACGTTTTGAATATAACCCAAACTTCCTCTATGATTTGCCGGATGTTGTTTTTCCAACAAATCATGGAGTGAATCCCTAGAATACACAAAGCCTATGAGCTTCCGGGATTCCTCTTCACATTTCAACGTAAGTTGTTGAATGTGAGCATCTAAGCTAAGGTTTTGAGCAATGAGTTTTTCATTAGAAAGGCTCAATTCATTAACTTGAGAGAGAAGTGTCTCTCTCTCACAAGTGTCATACACATGTCTTTCATCATGAATTACACTTGCAATAACTAGTTCATGCAATCTACTCTTAGCAATCTTATATTTTGCTTTTAATCTATTGTAAGAGTTGATGTACTTATTAGCCTTTTCGGAGACCAAGTCAAATTTGATCTTGAGCTCCTCGTATGAGATCTTTTTTCTTCCTCGATCTCAACAACATCATCATCATCCTTGCAAGAGCTTGATGACGACTTCTCCTCCGTAGCCATGAGGCACGAATCCTCATAGGAATTGTATGCGTCAAGCCAACTCTTCTTCATTTAATCCGGAGGGGATTGGTGTAGGACCATCAATGGCTACAAAGCATGCGTGAGCATCCTCCTTTGTATCCTCTTCTTCGTTACTCGAAGTGTCCTCACTCGAATCATCAAAGGTCCCGCCAAGTCCCTTCTTGTGATTTTTGGACTTGGACCTTCCTTTCCAATACTTCTTCCCTTTACCCTTGTAAGTTTCTTTGTTGGGTTTGGAAGGGCATTCGGTGGACAAGTGACCTTTTCCACTGCAAGTGTAACAAGTAGGAACCTTGTTAGAATTGGAGGCAAACTTTGACAAAGACTTACCTTGCTTGCATTTGAGGAAAGCTTTGATACCAATTGTAGGGATCGTCTAACCCTTGGAATACTAACAACACACACTAGAGGGGGGGGGGATAGTGTAATGGCAATAAAATTGTCCAATTAAAATTTAACTTACAAATGCAGAATTATAAATGCAAGAGGAATTAAAAGGCACAATCAATCCAAACGCAAACACAAAGTTTTACCCTGGTTCCCCAAACTTGGGTACATCCAGCCACACCAATATTCACTATATTCCCACACAGAGAAGTGAATACAAATCTCACAAGGAGATACCCCACAAAGAGGATTTATGCCCTACACAAGGGCCCAACCAATCCTACACGAGGATCAAGACTCCCACACAGAGAATCACTAACTCCCACTCAGAGAATTAGGGTTAGCCCTACACTAGGACACTAGAACTCCCACAAAGAGAGTTAATTCCCACAAAGAGAATTCCATAGTCCCACCAAGAGACAACCTCCCACAAAGAGAGAAACTCCCACAAAGAGAGTATCCTAATCCCACAAAGAGAAATAGGAAGACAAATTACACCAAGTAAAGTAAATACTCTTACCTATGCCTTGAGATGCTTACTCATGAATGAATGCAAGGCATGGAAGAGGGTCTCCAAGTGTTGGAATATGCTTGAGAGCACTTGGATGATTTCCCTTGAGCTGGACTTCAATGCATGAAGAAAGATGAGTGCTCAATAGAGGGAAATGAGGGAGCTTGAGAGTTGCTTATTGATCTCTTGAGATTTTCTATAGAGTCAAGAGTTATCAAGTGTTGTCAAGAGTTCTCAAGTGATGGCAGCACACTCATATATATAGGAATCCTATATCAAGCCCAAAAACCCAAAGAAACAGCCAAATGAATAGATCTGTAACGGCTAGAAACTGGGTGAAAACGACAGGAACAGTAGACTGATGATCATAAGACAGTCGACTGATCAACGGCTAGAAAATATCCAACGGCTATATCTGAGCCAGGACAGTCGACTTAAGAAGACAATACAGTCGACTGACAAACAGGACAGGCGCCTGTAAAACCTTCAACAGACGACTACTTCAGGGGATGGAACGAAACAGAGAGCTGCACTCTTTCTCCAATACTTCGCACATGCGACTGATGTTAATATTACAGTCGACTGTCAAATAGTCAGGCGACTGTATATACTTCATCAGTCGACTACTGTAAAATATGGAGAGAAGACAGAGAGATGCAGTGATTGCACTTACGCTGTACATGCGACTGATGACCAATCTTATTTTGAGTATTGGTGTTTCATACCAATCTTATTTTGATGATGATCACAACATTATGTTGTTGCTAATGAATCTCATGTTTTAGTCTCTCAGTTTATTTCAAGGATATCTTTCTTGGAGACTAATCACTTGGTGTAAGGATGGACATCATGTGAAGAAGGGCCATAGTTTGGACTCAAGAAGTGCCAAAGCTTGGAGATGGTGGAGAGCAATCAAGGCATCAAGATTGAAGACTTAGACTCTTTGAGAAGCATTGTAATCCATGTAATTTACTTTATTGCTTTCTCTCTCTTTTGAGTCTAGGGTTAATGTAATGCCTTGTTAGATGGTTTACTCATTCATGCATATGCATTTAACCATCTTAGTGAACCTTAGGATTATCATAGAATCCAACCCAGTAGGTTCACTCTGTCCAAAGGCTCATATGGAGTCTCTGGCTTTCCGTCAGTCGCCTGCTGAGGGAAACACAGTCGACTGGGTGATTTCCAGTTGCATGTAGATCCTTCTACAATCGCCTGACATGCACAGCTCAAGTCAACATTTCAATTGACTCAAACTTGAGCTTTACGCATAGGCGTCTGTCAATCAGTTTACAGTCGCCTGTATTTTCACAGTCGCCTGGAGATTGGTCATCAGTCGCCTGTATAGCGTAAGTGCAATCACTGCATCTCTCTGTCTTCTCTCCATATTTTACAGTAGTCGACTGATGAAGTGTATACAGTCGCCTGACTATTTGACAGTCGACTGTAATATTAACATTAGTCGCATGTGCGAAGTATTGGAGAAAGAGTGCAGCTCTCTGTTTCGTTTCATCCCCTGAAGCAGTCGTCTGCTGAAGGTTTTATAGGCGCCTGTCCTGTTTGTCAGTCGACTGTATTGCCTTCTTAAGTCGACTGTCCTGGCTCAGATTATAGTCGTTGGATATTTTCTAGCCGTTGATCAGTTGGCTGTCTTATGATCATCAGTCGACTGTTCCTGTCGTTTTCACCCAGTTTCTAGCCGTTGCAGATCTGTTCATTTGGCTGTTTCTTTGGGTTTTTGGGCTTGATATAGGATTCCTATATATATGAGTGCGATGCCATCACATGAGAACTCTTGACAACACTTGATAACTCTTGACTCTATAGAAAATCTCAAGAGATCAATAAGCAACTCTCAAGCTCCCTCATTTCCCTCTATTGAGCACTCATCTTTCTTCATGCATTGAAGTCCAGCTCAAGGGAAATCATCCAAGTGCTCTCAAGCATATTCCAACACTTGGAGACCCTCTTCCATGCCTTGCATTCATTCATGAGTAAGCATCTCAAGGCATAGGTAAGAGTATTTACTTTACTTGGTGTAATTTGACTTCCTATTTCTCTTTGTGGGATTAGGATACTCTCTTTGTGGGAGTTTCTCTCTTTGTGGGAGGTTGTCTCTTGGTGGGACTATGGAATTCTCTTTGTGGAAATTAACTCTCTTTGTGGGAGTTCTAGTGTCCTAGTGTAGGGCTAACCTTAATTCTCTGAGTGGGAGTTAGTGATTCTCTGTGTGGGAGTCTTGATCCTCGTGTAGGATTGGTTGGGCCCTTGTGTAGGGCATAAATCCTCTTTGTGGGGGTATCTCCTTATGAGATTTGTATTCACTTCTGTGTGGGAATATAGTGAATATTGGTGTGGCTGGATGTACCCAAGTTTGGGGAACCATGGTAAAACTGTGTGTTTGCGTTTGGATTGATTGTGCCTTTTAATTCCTCTTGCATTTATAATTCCGCATTTGTAAGTTAAATTTTAATTGGACAATTTTATTGCCATTACACTATTCACCCCCCTCTAGTGTGTATTGTTAGTATTACAAGGGTTAGACGATCCCTACAGCAATATGGTCACAATTAATGTTCCAATAGATCAAATGAACTGATTCATAATTTTCAAGTAAGGACATGCAAAGAACAACTACTGTATTTTAACAATGATGGTTAATCAGTTACTTAACATTCACATGAAATGTGTCAGCACAATCACAAAATCAATGCTGTTCATTTAATACCAACTTACTGGAAAACATGGAATTGCCAGGAATTAGGAAGAACATGTAATTTAATAGCATAAGTACTAGATGTTCAATAATTAGCTGACACAATGGCTAACACATGTTAATTATATGTAATTGCACTCATGGACTGGGAAGTCCATAGTTAGCATACTAGAAAGGTCAACCCCTTTATGCTTGGGGACTATCCTATCAAAGGTCAACCCCTTCATGGACAGGGAAGTCCATAATATAGATCCAATTCCCCGACCACGAGAGTGGCGTGGAGGAAGATTGGGGACATTCGTCGGACGTAATGCACCTAACGTATACCGATGTATCGACGAGAGTTGACATCGATATGGGTTAGGGTATTCCTATCATAGCATCATGAGAGCAGAGGGTATGGATAACATAAGGGACTATCCTATCATGCACCACGAGAGTGGGGTATAGGAGAACGCCCTTAGTTTAGACGACCTCTATTGAGTCCCAATGAATCCAACAATCGATTAACTCATACTCCAACCTTAACCCTAGTTCAATTGTAGGGATACCCTAAGCCCTAAAGCTTTTATTATCTGATTTCACCTTTATTTCTCATCTCGACCACAATTCGATCGTGTAGCTTTCTAACATAGAAGAAAATTGGTACTCAATAAACACCTCCCTGTGTTCGACCCGTATAACGCTACACGACACCGTGCATTTGTGGTTACTAATATTTGAAGTGTCCCCACAGATGAACAGTATTGCACCTGCATTCATAATCATTCCATAATCATCATATGCATATCTGTGATTGTATGTCCTTACTGTACGCTCATTTAATTCAGCAGTTCTAACTTTTTATTATTTCATGTGATGTTGTACTTTTTTATGCACATTAATTCAGTTATTTCTCTTTTCAGTACTTGTCTACGTATTTATTCTGTTATGGGTTGTAGTAGACATATTTATATTCAGTGACTAGACCTTACTAGGTAGAACAACTCTGCTGACCCTACCTAGCGTAGTTAGATTATTCTACTGGGTCATGCGTTGACGTGTCCCAATTATGTTTCCAGGTTTAGGAGCAGAGCTTACAGAGCTGGACTTGGCCAAGAGTTGACTCTGAGATGGTGCACACAGAGGGCAGTCTTATACAGTTGATTCTCAGGGGTAGTCTAGGGAGTGAGTTGTGTAGGGTGTGGACATCTTTGTCCTTTGTGGGTTTCCTGAGATTTTCTTCTGTTTTCCACTTTGTACTTTGGAGCTGAGATGATGTATATAAAATGTACTTTTGTATAATAATAAAAGAATGTTGGACTTTTTACATTATTTTCTTTTACTTTCTGTGTTGGAGCATTATTTGTACTTCCCAGCATGTGCGTAGTGACCTGCATATTCTTTTTGTACACACACACACACACACACACACTCTCTCTCTCTCTCTCTCTCTCTGTGTGTGTGTGTGTGTGTGTGTGTAACACTCGTTGCTTTGAGAATACCTGGTATGAATTCGTACTTTTCGGGTATCCTGGGGAGTGGGGCATTTCATTTGGCGGCCCACGCAGGTCACCACACTGTGACGCGTGTAAGGTAGTACAGGTAATGTTCTGTAGGGGTAGTAGTGTTCTAAGGTGGATAATGACCTTAAAGTCTAGACTGAGTCGGCCCATCAGTAATATAGAGGCTTAGCTTTAGAAGGCTAAGGATAGACCTGGTTTTAGGTGGGCAGATTGTCATCTTTGGGTGACGCCCTACGAGGTATGCTGATGTGTCTATATGTGTAATTAGTATATATATTCGTGGATTAGTGTACTTGGTTTTGTACATGTGTTATATGTTATATGTGTAAGATGTATGTTGTATACATTTTCTTATGAAGGTAAGTATAGACATATGTAAGGATGTTTGTATGTATATATGGATAAAAGTATATTTGTGTGTGTGTGTGTGTGTGTGTGTGTGTGTGTGTGTGTCTTTTGTGTGAATCTGTGTAAATATATGTAATGTTGTATGAATATTTAATGAGATATATGTCATAAGTATAATTATATTTGGCGTGTATACTTGTATTTGAATGTCTTGATAATTGCATGTATTCTTAATGGTTATAGTAACATATAGATATGTGTGTAGTTATGTACGTCTTAGATATATAACTATGTATGTAGTTCTGCCTAGATATGTTTGTATGGTTGGTTGAAGGTCTGTATGTGTATATGTAGATATGTGAAGTAAATTACTTCTATATATATGTGTTGCTGTATGTAAATGAATTGGGTATGATTGTGAATGTGTGTGCATCTGTCTATGCTGTGTATGTAGTAAGTTTATGTAAGGCTACTGTATGAGTATATCATAGTTAGATAAGTGAAGTAATATGAATGAAAGTTTATGTGTGTATTAATGTGAATGTTTTGTTTTGTGTATTAGATGTAAGCATGGTACATATAATTGTATGGTATTGGATTGATATTGCAGTGTTATATACATGGTATGAATTGGGTGAATATGTATTATATGTACTTATCTTAGTGTGGTGATATGTGTAGTTGTGTATAATTGGGATTAGAATGTATAATGGCACTAGCCTTTAGAGGTGAATATGTATGTGTATTTGTATTCTGCAATGCAATTCTAATATGGATGTATGTATGTTTAGTAGAGAAATGTAGATGGATGGTGTTAGTGTATGTATAGTATTAGTTAAATACAGATGTATGGTGTTGGTATAGTGTATGGATATGTTGTGATGCCTTCTTGTGGTGTATGTGAATTTGTGAGTGATATTGCTCATGATCGATTTATTGGTGTATTACATATGTGTGTAGTGTATACACATGCTTGTATAACTATGTAAGGCACTTGAATGAAATGTGGTGTATGAATACTAGGATGTATATGTATCTTCTTGAGTATAGTGTACGTGCAATATATGTATACATATAGCCATATGTATTTATATTAGTGTTTCATGGGTGGGATGACCCATAAGATCTATTCGACCTTCAGTTAGACCCTTAAACTTCAGAAAGTTTGAGAACAGACTTTATTTTAAGGTAGGTAGAATGTAATACCATGTGTTCATTGATGGCCTCGGGATATACTCTCTGTTGAGTCATTGGGCTGGCATTCGAGACAACTCGGTCGACAGATGACTCAGGCCCATCAGGCCCGCTGAAGAAGCCCGATGTCGACTCAGTCAAAGCGCAAATGGCTAGCCGACTGTTGGGTCCGCCTTGCTCAAACGTGGGATTAAAGGCTAACTTGAGAATCTCTGGGACTTGCGCGACATTTACTCCTATTAATGGGGGAGGATTATGGCCCCATTATGGGTGGCCGTTATCTCCCCAACGTCTCCAAAGGGACCCTGAAGTGTATAAATAGGGGAAATGGTCCTATCTTCAAGGTACGAGGTCTAAGATATAGAACTCTACTTTCTCAGCTTACATTTCTTATATTCGAGCTTGCACCACTAGTCTAGAGACGAACCTCCGTGGGTCGATCTCAGCTGCACCAAGCTCCCTCTCTTCCTTAAGTTCCATATTAACTTAAGCGTCAGAGGGGATTTAGGTCGGAACCCAGATCTGACCCCCCTAACGAGTCCCTATGGTGCAGATCGACGATCATCGTCCAACGTCAAAGGTCGACCGCGAGCTTTCCAGCCTCGATCGGTCGATGCAACTATCTTTCGAAGGTCTTTCGAAGGTCGCATCATCTCCAACTACCATCACTTGACACTGGTTCCTCCAACCAAGGGTCCCACTCCAGCTTCTACCGAGGCTCCAACTCAGTACCTCGAGCCGATGTCAGCTTGACAACGGTCTTGGTCAATTTTGGCCTTAATAGTTTGGCGCCGTCTGTGGGAAATCGTTAACCAGCTTGACATCCCAAAGCAATCCAAAAGCTATGACAGCCGGAACCAGCAACGCCGGACCCAACAACGCCTGACCAATGGAAGGTCCGAAGGAGTGGCTAAGAGCAAACAACGTCCTGGTGGAGGACGTCGCGGACTCCACAACGCCACCACTTTGACCAATGGAGGAAACAAAGGAGCCCGGTGTGACCCGAAAAGAGTTCACCCAGTTCACCGAGCAGATCGATAGGAGCTTAGGTGCGTTGGCGACTTTAATACGCCAAAACATGGGGATCCCATTGATGTGTCCATATTTTCCCTGGTTTTACCGCATCATTTCATCTTATTGACATCATATTCGCCTCCGAAATCCATATTTTCATATATTACTGCGCTTCTAACGCCATATTCTAGTTTCGTATAGCTTTGTGGACTTTCAGGGATTTTAGAGCGAATTGGAGCTGTTTTGGAACATAGACACATCCAGCATGTCCAAAACGCCATTGGCAAGGCTCCATGGGAGTTCGCTGAAGTTTGGAAGAAGATGGGAGGAGAGGAGGAGAAGCGAGCGAGAGAAAGGAGCCAAAGCCCAAACCCAAGCAGTTTTCCCAGGTGACTTGACCCGAGTAGCACTAGCTACTTGGTGGAGCTGACATGCGAATCTAGCAGGAAAACATTCACGTTATACTCGACCGAGCAGAGTGACGACTCAACCGAAGTCGATCCAGTTTCGAGCTTCCTCCCACCAGCATCCTACTCGATCGAGCAAGACCTACTCGACCCGAGCAGGCAGAATGACGTTTTGGAGAAGAATATTTGATCCTCTGACGACTCGACTAAGCAGGGCCTACTCGACCCGAGTAGGCAGAGCGACATTTTGGAGAGGAGTTTCGACCTACTGATGACTCGACCGAGTAGGCGGGCTACTCGACTGAGTAGCCCGAATCCGTTTTCAAGCAAGCAGCAGCTATGGTGCCTGCTCAACTGAGCAGGCACTTACTCGACCAAGCAGCCGACTCGGTTGGCGACATGTGGGTCCCAAACTTCCAGACTGTCAGATTTCCTTGCAGGGTCCACCCTCTATGTATTTAAGACAATTTTCCTGAAGTTTTCGGGGGCCTTTTTGAATTGTTTTTAGTGGAGGAGAAATTTAATTAGTGTTTTTAGATCTAGGGTTTCCATTGTGTCATCATTGCTAAAGATTGGATTTTTATTATCTCTTGCCCTTTGGAATCTATTGGATCTCGCTTATTTTTATTGGCTATTGTTCTATCTTGATTTTGGTACGTAAAATTCTCATCTTTTACTTGTTTTAATTGCTATGATGGTTTCCATAGTCAAAATTGCATCTTTATTTGTTCTATCTGCCATGTGTAAGTAGTTCTATCTAGGGCTAATGGGTAGCCCTAGGATCTTAGGAAAAAGATGTAGATCTGGGATTTTTAAGTTGTGTTGGGAATAAATGGGGAATACTTTGGTTGATCCAGCCAAATCCATAGGAGAACTCGTACTGAGATCATTCCCACGGTCGGTGGAATTAATTAGCTTAAGGAGTGTCCTTAGGATTTAATTAGGGAGTTAGTGGATCTAACCAAGGCTCGTGACCATGTCCGGCTCGTGCCTTAAGGGGATCTACCGACAAACTATATTACTACATTGATGGCTACCGCCATTGCATTAGTAAGAGCCACCAAAGAAACTCGAAGCTCTAATCCACGAGAATGATACGCGCTGAGAGACGAATCCCATATACCCAATGCAACGTAAAAACCCCTAGCCTAATGTTGACTTCCAACTGTCCTAGCAGTGATCCCTAAAGCCCTAGTCTCTTCTTATATTGAATAACACCATCACAACCAACCTTTCTAAACCGACTGCTATCTCATTCTGAGATCTAGAAATAACCTGAGACCTCATACACTCTCACTGTCCCTGTGAGATTTGACAATCTTTTATACTATAATTTGACACCGTCCGCTTGTGGATAGAACCCAAAATCGACACCTAGGGACCATACAGCGCCTGCCGACCGTGACACCGACGGGTGGATTTTAGGTGTAAGTTCTTGGCGCGTCAAGTTTATGGCGACGTTGCCGAGGAGGTGTTCCGCCATATTATTTATTTACCACAATTAGGTTGATTAGATTGCGTAAAAAACATATATATAAAAAACAAACAGAGAGATTTTTCCCCACCACCTCCTATTATTATTATCTTTATCTCTCTTTGTACCACTGACGTCTTTTATAGGTTGTGTACTTTGCTTGATCAGGTACAGTTGATGCAGCGATGGTGCTTCCAAAGATGCGACCGGGTTCTATACGATCTTATACATATGTCGCTACATTCTATTAGGTTGATGGTGAGTCCTTTAGAGAAGCCTTGTGCAAGTTCGAAAGAATGTTAGGTATGTTCCAGATGGAATCAGACCATGAGTAGGATGGTTTCAAGCTATTTGATATCTTCGCTACAAGGCTAAAGGGACCCTCACGTGAGTTTATGTAGAGGATGCAAGTGGGAAAGTTCAGTGATCCGCAGTTGGCAGCAACCTTGGAGCAAATGCTAGATGATGCTCGATCTACCGGTTCGCTAAACGTTATGGTAGGTAAACCATCCGACCAAGTATTCATCGATTTCGTTATGGCTAATGTCTCTGGTGCAGGTACTATCATAGATGGAGTGTATGCTTCACTTGAAGGTGATCATATCCACCTTTACACCATCAACCCTGCACAAATAGAGACATCTGAGCTACCGAAGGAGGACACATATATGGACCTATTAAGAAACATTGTCGACGTAGTTCAAGAAACCGGTCCATTAACAATAACGGCAGGTGATCCTTTTGAGCTCGAATTTCAAAACTTTATTACTCATTGTATCTCTTCCACAGGCACAATTGATGATGGAGTCTACGCTCTAGTTGAGGGGCACAAGACCCATTTTACACCATGTTCGAGATACATGAGCCCATAGAGCCACCTTGTGCCATCGTCGCCACCCACTGCCACCCACCTGAGTCAGAGCAGCCTATACCATCAGAGGATATTATTGAGGAGGTCGTGCCTACAGTAGCAGAGCAGACCATCAAGGAGGACGTGACTTAGGACGATGACATCTACCTACAGATGGAGCCCGAATTGTGCCCCCTCCTTTTGAGCTACCGCATCCATCCCCACCTTCTACAGAGGCTGAGCATCCCTCAGAGGACCACCCACCAGAGCTTACAGATCCCACTCAGGGAAACCTCTTTACCCACTCCATTTCTGAATCCTGTATCCCATTTGTCATTTATTTTGATTCAGATCTTTTTGACACGTCATACCTATTGCAAGACACTCACAATTATGGAACGAAGGATATACCTGAGGAGCTTGGAGAGGACACCGAGGAGAGAGCGGACATGGAACTTGAGAGTAGAGATTTATTTCTAGGGAGGTGTTGTCAACCATCCTTAATCTTAAATATTTATATTGATGTCCCTCTTTGGGAAACATTTGTTCAGGAGAAAAATCTTTCACAATGGACTGATGCATTCCGTTCTTCGCAGGATACAGGTGGACGCCCACGAAGAATGCTAGGGGATGCATCGCTGGAGTTCGTTGGCGTTAGTGGCTACACACAGCTGTAAGAGCCACAGAAGGTACTTAGGACAGCTGGATGCACCAATGCAGATACTGGATCTGCCTTTTGCTATAGGTGATATCAATCAAGTAATGTAGTATTTTCTGCTTTAAATAAACACGAATCCTCTCGACAGCAAGAGGACAATATAGATTTGCTTGAATAAATATCACCTCAAATAACGGAAACAATAATCTTTTACACCCCAAACCCATTATGTATATTAATTTCCCTCTTCATATTTTTATGTCCCGCCATTTGGCTCACCACCCATCGAGCATTTCTTTCAAGCGAAATCTTACTTTCTTATTCATTTGACTTGATTTCGCTTAGATAAGCCGTGACATTTTTGATCGAGTCATTTGAATAGGATTGTTTGGTATAAGCTTGGGGGAAGGTGCTCTCATGCATCATTGCATGTGCATGTAGTTGCATTAGGATTTCATGTCATTCATTTCATCATTTTTCATTCACCCCTTATTATTATTGTTGTTCCTCATATTCTTCCATTATGATCACATTGAGAATAATGTGAAGTTTAAGCTTGGGGAAGTGCATTTCCATGCCATTTAGTTGCACTTTTACTTTATTTTAGGGTTTTTAGAATTTTTCAAAATCTTTGCATCATCTTTTTGATTTTTCCGTCTTATTTTCCTTTTATGTGTGTTCATGCATCATATTGTGTGCTTGTTTTTTGACGCACCCGAAACCTGCACCTAGATTCCACCTGGCGGTGTCACGATCGCCAGGCGTGGTGTGGCCCCTAGGTTTCAATTCCGGGCTCAATCCGCAAGTGGACGGTGTCAAGTTGTAGTATAAATGATATCGAATCCCACATGGACGGTGATAGTATATATGGGTTCTCAGTTTACTTCTAAATATCGAAGTGAGATAGCAATGGGTTGAAAGAGTTGATTGGAGTGTTGTTGTTGTTTTACTAATAAAAAGGACTAGGGCATTAGGGATCACCGCTAAGATCGTCGGGGATCGACGTTGGGATAGAATCCTTACATTGCATTAGGGTTAGGGGATACATCTCACAATTCGTACCACTTTCATAGGTTAGAATTGTGAGGTATTTCGGTGGCTCTCTGTCACGCCCCGCTTCCCAAAAATGTGGAGGCGAAGCGTGAGAAGGTCCGCTCAGACTTGAAGCTACAAAGCTGCAAGTCCGATAAGCGTCAATCACTTTTAAACTGCAGGTCCTTGCAACGCGAAACGAAACAAAGATAATAATAACAAAAAGAGACAAAAGAAACATCTCAGAATATCCATAATAATAAATTTCAACATCGCAGAAAAGCCACCAGGCTAAAATAAAAGAGTCTAAAAGAGGCCCAGCATGGCCAACAAAAGTACAAAGTACGAAAACAAAGTAATGGTGCAAGCACCGACAACTAACAGCAACCTAAAGCAAAAGCAACTCAACAGTCACTAAGACTGGTCTCTGGTGTCCTCGTACTCCTCGACGAACGTAGGCTCAGGCTCAGCGTCAACAAACACCTCGTCCTCAACTACTGTCTCTGGCTCAGGGTCTAACATGTGACACCCAAAAGAGCAAGGGGCACATGTCAGCAAGTCTGGAAGACTTGTGCAAGGAAACTGAAAGTAGGTAAAAGTAAAGCAACCTAGCAGTTCGAGCATGATGCAATGACATGGCAGTTAAAATAATGAGTGCAACAAGTAAAGTACGAGCATGGCATGGCATGGGTGACAAGTATTACATTCACAAGACAAGTACAAGACAAGAAAAGTAAGCACCTCGTGCACAGAGTTCACGCCTTACAGCTGAAGAGGCTGTACGGGCACACTTCTACGCTGATTGGTCGCTCAACCCTACCCCTCCACGTGTATCGAGCCAGGGCCTTACCCCTGAACGGGAATGCTCGCTTGTGGATCACGAGCCAGGAAGTGTTTTTAACAAGTATGGCGTAGGGGTGCACCTAGCCCGGGACAAGCAAGTACAAGTATGTAGCGTGTACTACGAATGCGACATTCAATGCATGGATGACATGACATAGCAAGTAGTAAAGCGTACAAGTAAGAAAAGTAAACATGACAGTTTAGTATGCATGATCAACAAGTTTAAAGGTTGGATCTAGCTTCGTTGTCAAGCTAGGTCATTTAGGGGACGGATCTAGTTTCGTTGTCAAACTAGATCAAGTAGGCGTCTAGCCAGCTATCATTTCACTGACTAGTCTCTTTTACGCTGAAAGCAAGGAAGTGGCCTAAAAACATGGCCCTACACAAGAGTTGGCAAGTTTCATTTGCCTGCAAGTATCACGTCTGAGCAACACCGTCCAACGAGTCCAAAACACAATAATCCTACGTGCACAAGTCCACCGGCCTACATCCGTTTTATTAATCTTGATTAGTGAATTCTAAAACATTTAAAATACTTTAAAAATACTGATTTTAGTCTTGATTAGCATGCATTGGGTTGGGGGTCCTAGGGGTGCAAAGCATTACCTCAACACGACGCGAAAGCTACACCGGCGTCGGGTAGCGACGTCGGGGGTTGGAATAAAATATCGCGCTCCAAGTCCAGATTCCAATTAGATTCATCACTGGAAATTTCAGAGCAATCAACCGGAGCGACGAATCCAGATTCCAAAGCTAGCACGTGCGACGACGAGCTACGACGTGTCGCAACGTCGTACGCGACGAATCCTCGAAGAGCAAGCACCTAGGTGGGGCCCACAGTAGTCCTAGGGACCTTTGGGGGACCCACAATACCTCTGGAGAACTTGGGGGGCCCACGGAGGCAAGTGGTACAACGGGTGCGGGGTTGCGTCGAATGGCTCTCGGTCGTACAGCCTCGGTGTGGGGAGATCCTTCGGTCGTGCACAGAGAATGCGGGGTTACGGCGCTTGGGGGTGTGCAGCGGTGCGGGGTTGTGCTTGGTGCGGGGCCTTTTCTCGGTCAGTGCGGAAGAGGGGCTCGGTCAGGCGCTTGGATGCGGGGGCTGCTATGTTGCAACGTTGCAACGCTTGCAACGCCGGTCGGTGTGGAGATAGGGGCCGGTCGGGCGCGGTGCGGAGCGGGGCGACAAGCTGGGTTGGTGCGGAGCGGCTGTGCGGGTTGGGGCTCTCGGTCTGACCAAGGGCCTCTCTCGGTCAGAGCGGGGGAACGGGGCGGCGGCTGCTGCAGCGTGCGGAGCGGCTGCGGTGCGGGGATGGGCTTCGATCGGAGCAGGGGAACGGGGGAGTTTTCCTCGGTCGTGCGGCAGCAGTTCGTCGCAACGTCAATTTTGGTTTTGGAAGAGGCTAGGGTTAATTTCTTGCGAAAATAGGTCTTCCTAGGGGTTGTTTATATAGTGTAGATGGGTTGACTTGGTCCAGGGCTAAATCTAATAGGATTAGAAGTTTAAAATAATTTAAAATTTGAAATTCAAATTCTCCAACTCACCCAAGGATTTGACTTGGTCCAAATGAGCTAGAAATTAGCTCAAAAATTCTTTAATACGTTTAAAACTCAAATAAATTTTATTTGGCCGAAAATAATTTAAAAATAAATTATTAAAAATATTATAAACCTTGTTAAAAATATAAAAGTGGTCAAATAAACTCCAAAAATTATAAAATAAATATCGTGGTGATTGTGATGATGAATGTGAGCTAACTAAGAAGACGGAACCCAATTTTGACATCGGACGACGAAACTAAAAATAGAAACGTCTCCCGTTAAAAGTGAAAGTCGCCACGTCTCATCGAATAAGATTAAATTGTGGAAAAACGACTCGAGAAACGTCGTTCCAAATTAGTGCCACTATTTAATACTCTCAGAGACGTTCACAACAGCATATCACACAGAAGTGTTCACAAACAAATAAAGTCTAAAATAACACGTGCACGGCCAAAAGCACGTGCACGAACAAAGTACAACGAAAACAGACCGTTACATCCTCCCCACCTTAGAAATGATTCTGTCCTCGGAATCAACATCAAGCACTGCTCGGGAAAAGGTGCGGGAAACACTCTCTCATCTCATCTTCACGCTCCCAGGTGGACTCACCAGGGGAACCGTGACGCCACTGCACACGAACCAAGTCGACGGTCTTATTCCTCAGCTGCTTCTGTCGACGATCCAGAATCTCAACTGGCTGCTGATCATAAGACAGATCCGGACGAACTGTAATCTCCGAGAAATCCACAGCATGGGATGGATCACTAACGTATCGACGTAACTGAGATACGTGAAACACGTCGTGAACTCCCACAAGCGACGGTGGCAACGCCAAGCGATAAGCCATAGCTCCAACTTTCTCCAGGACATCAAACGGCCCAATGAACCTCGGGCTCAGCTTGCCTCTCTTTCCAAAACGAATAACTCCGCGGTTCGGAGAAATCTTCAGAAAGACATGATCTCCAGGCTGAAACTCCAAAGGCCTCCGTTTAGCATCCGCCTAATGCTTGAAACGGTCCTGCACAATCCTCAGCTTCTCCCGGATATTCCTCACAACATCCACGGCCTCCACAATCATCTCCGGTCCTAATAGCTCCCGATCTCCAATGTCATCCCAGCTCAGTGGCGATCGACATTTCTTTCCATATAGCGCGGCGAAAGGCGCCATTCCAATACTTGCCTGGTAGCTGTTATTATAGGCAAACTCAACGTGATGGAGATGATCCTCCCAAGATCCCTTGAAGTCCAACATGCACGCTCTCAACATATCCTCCAAGATCTGAATCGTCCTCTCGGACTGGCCATCCGTCTGCGGGTGGTACGCCGTGCTGAAACTCAGACTCGTACCCAAACTCTTCTGCAGACTCTGCCAAAACTGAGATGTGAATCTCGTGTCTCTGTCCGACATGATACTCACGGGGACTCCGTGAAGTCGTACGATCTCCTGCACGATTCACATTACATCACTATCTAAACTAGGAAAGGAAATAAAATCGGAGTGTAAAAGAATTTACCTCCATATATCTCCTCGCTAGCGTCTCAGTAGACTGTCCCACTCGGAAGGGAATAAAGTGCGCGGATTTGGTCAATCGGTCTACGATCACCCAAATCGCGTTGTTCAGCTTCGGACTCCGAGGTAGTCCAGTCACGAAATCCATAGTGATGTGCTGCCACTTCCACTCCGGAATCGGAAGCGGTTGCAGCAACCCTGTCGTACGCTGATGCTCCGCATTTACTTGTTGGCAAACCAAACACTTGGCTACACTCCGAGCCACACTCCTCTTCATACCATGCCACCAAAAGTTCAGACGAAGATCCTTGTACATCTTGGTCCCACCAGGATGCACAGAGTACGGCGAACTGTGTGCCTCCACCAATAATTCCTTTCTGATGTCTCCAGCTGGTACACACAACCTGGCTCCAAATCTCAACGAACCATCCTCGTGAATCAAAAAGTCAGTCCGCAGACCGGCTTCCACCTGCTCCTGAATCTTCACCATCTTAGCATCTCCAGCCTGTCTAGCCTTGATCCTATCCACGATCGTCGACTGTATCTGCATACTCATCAACGAAGAAGTCTCTCCAGGAAGAATAATCTCGATACCAGTCTCGCAGAAATCCTGCTGCAATCTCCACTGCGAAGTCAACATCATCACCGCTGGAAGTCTGCTCAGCGCATCCGGAACCACATTCACCTTGCCAGGGTGATACTGCAAATCAATCTCATAGTCTGCCATGAGCTCCAACCATCGACGCTGTCGCATGTTGAGCTCCTTCTGCGTAAAGATATACTTCAAGCTTTTGTGATCGGTGAAGATCTTCACCTTCTCACTCAGCAGGAAGTGCCTCCAAATCTTCAGCGCAAACACGACGGCAGCCAACTCCAAATCATGTGTCGGGTAATTCTTCTCATGAGCCTTAAGCTGATGAGAAGCATACGCAACCACATGCCCATGCTGATGCAACACACATCCAAGGCCCTTGCCAGAAGCATCGCAAAAGATCTCGAATCCTCCACTCCGATCAGGCACAGCAAGTACAGGGGCAGTCGTCAACCTCTCCTTCAGGACACCAAAAGCCTTCTCACAATCATCAGACCAAACATATGGCACATCCTTCCGCGTCAGTCTGGTCATCAGTTCAGCAATCCGGGAAAATTCCTTAATGAAACGTCGATAATAGCCTGCAAGCCCAAGGAAACTCCGAATCTCAGACGCTGACTGCGGAACATGCCACTCTTTGATAGCCACAATCTTCTCAGGGTCCACAGAAATTCCATCACCAGACACCACATGCCCGAGAAAAGCAACTCTATCCAGCCAAAACTCGCACTTGGAATACTTAGCATACAAACGATGCTTCCTCAAGATCTCCAACACTGTCCTCAAGTGCGATGCATGCTCTTCCTCCGACTTCGAATAGATCAGAATATCGTCAATGAAGATGACGACGAACTTGTCTAGAAAGTCGTAGAAGACCAGATTCATCAGGTTCATAAAAACTGCGGGCGCATTGGTTACGCCGAAGGGCATAACCACGAACTCGTAGTGACCATACTTTGTCCTGAACACTGTCTTCGGGATGTCGTCCTTCTTCACCTTAAGCTGATGGTAGCCACTCCTCAGATCCAATTTAGAGAACACCCTCGAACCTCCGAGCTGATCAAAGATGTCATCAATACGAGGCAAGGGATATTTATTCTTGATAGTCACAGCATTCAGCTCCCGGTAATCCACACACATGCGACGCGAACCATCCTTCTTCTTTACCAGCAACACCGGTGCTCCCCACGGAAACACACTGGGATTAATGTAGCCCTTCTGCAAAAGATCATCCAGCTGTCTACGTAACTCTTCCAACTCTGCTGGTGCCATACGATACGGCGCCTTCGAAATAGGCTGCGCTCCCGGAACAAGGTCGATCGAAAACTCGAGAGCTCGATCGGGTGGCAGTCCAGTCATCTCCTCGGGGAAGACGTCGTCGAACTCACGTACCACAGCTGGTCTACTCTGCTCCATCTGCATAGCAACAATCTCCACCGGTCTGGCCCGAAACCTAACAGGACCAAGCGAGCTGCTACCTCGACTGAACTCAAACACCGGATGTCCTGGGATCTCAAACACCACCATCTTCCTCCGACAATCGATCGTAACATAGAAACTCGCTAGCCAATCCATTCCAAGCACTGCATCGTAATTGATGATGTTGTGGACGATAAAATCAGCGTAAAGCTCATGTCCATAAACCACCAAAGGGCAAGAATTGCACCCACGATGCACCGAGATTACGCCATTTCCTGTAACGATGTTCCAACTCTTGGGAAGAGGGGAGGTCGTCAAGGAATGCTTCTCCACGAAGCTCTGGGATATAATGCACATCGATGCACTAGAGTCAAAGAGGACTCGTGCAGGAAACGTGCAAACCAAAATCACACCTAACAAACAGACTAACAATCAAACCTATTCTAACAAACAATCATATGCAAGCAACAACCATAATCTAACAATCAAAACTAACTAAGGAAAGAACAACTAGACAGAGGGTTACCTGCGATAACCTCGTCCACAACCTCGGTCTCCACTGCAGTCATCAAGTAAGCCTGCCTCCTTGGCTGAACAGCCTGCTGATACGCCTGCTTCTACGGAAGAAGAGGCGCTCCACGTCCAGCAGGTACAGGTGCTCTCTGCTGCAAGGGCTGGGCTGCAACTGGTCCCCTCTGTAGCTGTGCTCCATCAGGTCCTCTCCTCAACTGGTTCGCATGCCGACAATCCCTCGCTACATGAGTAGCATCTCCCCAGATCAGGAACTGTCCCAGAAATTTCCTGCACTGCTCCTTGATGTGACCAGTCTTGCCGCAGAAATGTCAAGTCTTCACAGTAGGCCCACCTGGCCTCTTGAACTGCACTGGCTGGGTAGGCTTGAACCCAGGCCTAGACTGCTCCATAGGCCTCTTCCCAGCTCCAGAAATCTGTCCTCTCTTCAGCTTCGCAATCTTCTCCTGTCTCCGAGCAGCTACCAGCAACTTCTGATATGACTCCATATCCGTCGTAGACATCAGGCTTTGCAAGTCTAGGGAAAGGCCCTGCAGAAACCTCTGAGCCTTCTCCTCAGCATCCTCCACCATCTTCGGCGTGAAGCGACTCAGCCTAGTAAACTCCTGGTGGTACTGGTCCACCGTCAGATTCTCCTGCTTCAGCTCAATGAATCGCTGCAACATCTCCCTCCTGGCAGCCTTCGGAAAGTACTCCTCATCGAACCGAGACTTGAAAGTAGCCCAAGGTATCGGTGTCGTCAACAGCTCCTCCTCTGCATCCCACCAGTTATGGGCATTATCCTTAAGCTGCTTCTTCACTAGATCAACCCATCCAGCCGGGTTGACCTTCGACATCTTCAGATTATCCTCGGTATTCCTGATCCACTCCTCAGCAGCCAACGGTCCTTCAGATCCATCAAAGTAGGTCGGGCCCAGCTCCCAAAACTGCTTCGCTCCGGGCTCGAAGCGAGGGGCACTCTGGGTATTCTGGAGCATGCCCTGCTGTACCTGCATCATCTGATGCATCATCCTCATGATCTCAACATTGGTGGGCTCTCTATCCGGCTCCTCAGCACGATTGGGCCCACTACCAGATCGGGTCTGTCGTCGTCCAGCCATCTAATGACATAGAAAACGAACAAACAAATTAGACTCAAATAGCTTAATGACTTGGATGTTGCAATTTATTTAATGGACATTCCGTTATTACCGTTGTTCCGTTAATTCACAATTGCAAGAAGGACCTGCATGGGCCACCAACAAAACCTGTCACGCCCCGCTTCCCAAAAACGTGGAGGCGAAGCGTGAGAAGGTCCGCTCAGACTTGAAGCTACAAAGCTGCAAGTCTGATAAGCATCAATCACTTTTAAACTGCAGGTCCTTGCAACGCGAAACGAAACAAAGATAATAATAACGAAAAGAGACAAAAGAAACATCTCAGAATATCCATAATAATAAATTTCAACATTGCAGAAAAGCCACCAGGCTAAAATAAAAGAGTCTAAAAGAGGCCCAGCATGGCCAACAAAAGTACAAAGTACGAAAACAAAGTAATGGTGCAAGCACCGACAACTAACAGCAACCTAAAGCAAAAGCAACTCAACAGTCACTAAGACTGGTCTCCGGTGTCCTCGTACTCCTCGACGAACGTAGGCTCAGGCTCAGCGTCAACAAACACCTCGTCCTCAACTACTGTCTCTGGCTCAGGGTCTAACATGTGACACCCAAAAGAGCAAGGGGCACATGTCAGCAAGTCTGGAAGACTTGTGCAAGGAAACTGAAAGTAGGTAAAAGTAAAGCAACCTAGCAGTTCTAGCATGATGCAATGACATGGCAGTTAAAGTAATGAGTGCAACAAGTAAAGTACGAGTATGGCATGGCATGGGTGACAAGTATTACATTCACAAGACAAGTACAAGACAAGAAAAGTAAGCACCTCGTGCACAGAGTTCACGCCTTACAGCTGAAGAGGCTGTACGGGCACACTTCTACGCTGATTGGTCGCTCAACCCTACCCCTCCACGTGTATCGAGCCAGGGCCTTACCCCCGAACGGGAATGCTCGCTTCTGGATCACGAGCCAGGAAGTGTTTTTAACAAGTATGGCGTAGGGGTGCACCTAGCCCGGGACAAGCAAGTACAAGTATGTAGCGTGTGCTACGAATGCGACATTCAATGCATGGATGACATGACATAGCAAGTAGTAAAGCGTACAGGTAAGGAAAGTAAACATGACAGTTTAGTATGCATGATCAACAAGTTTAAAGGTTGGATCTAGCTTCGTTGTCAAGCTAGGTCATTTAGGGGACGGATCTAGTTTCGTTGTCAAACTAGATCAAGTAGGCGTCTAGCCAACTATCATTTCACTGACTAGTCTCTTTTACGCTGAAAGCAAGGAAGTGGTCTAAAAACATGGCCCTACACAAGAGTTGGCAAGTTTCACTTGCCTGCAAGTATCACGTCTGAGCAACACCGTCCAACGAGTCCAAAACACAATAATCCTACATGCACAAGTCCACCGGCCTACATCCGTTTTATTAATCTTGATTAGTGAATTCTAAAACATTTAAAATACTTTAAAAATACTGATTTTAGTCTTGATTAGCATGCATTGGGTTGGGGGTCCTAGGGGTGCAAAGCGTTACCTCAACACGACGCGAAAGCTACACCGGCGTCGGGTAGCGACGCCGGGGGTTGGAATAAAATATCGCGCTCCAAGTCCAGATTCCAATTAGATTCCTCGCTGGAAATTTCAGAGAAATCAACCGGAGCGACGAATCCAGATTCCAAAGCTAGCACGTGCGACGACGGGCTACGACGTGTCGCAACGTCGTACGCGACGAATCCTCGAAGAGCAAGCACCTAGGTGGGGCCCACAGTAGTCCTAGGGACCTTTGGGGGACCCACAATACCTCTGGAGAACTTGGGGGGCCCACGGAGACAAGTGGTGCGACGGGTGCGGGGTTGCGTCGAATGGCTCTCGGTCGTACAGCCTCGGTGCGGGGAGATCCTTCGGTCGTGCACAGAGAATGCGGGGTTGCGGCGCTTGGGGGTGTGCAGTGGTGCGGGGTTGTGCTTGGTGCGGGGCCTTTTCTCGGTCAGTGTGGAAGAGGGGCTCGGTCAGACGCTTGGATGCGGGGGCTGCGATGTTGCAACGTTGCAACGCTTGCAACACCGGTCGGTGCGGAGATAGGGGTCGGTCGGGCGCGGTGCGGAGCGGGGCGACAAGCGGGGTTGGTGCGGAGCGGCTGTGCGGGTTGGGGCTCTCGGTCTGACCGAGGGCCTCTCTCGGTCAGAGCGGGGGAACGGGGCGGCGGCTGCTGCAGCGTGCGGAGCGGCTGCGGTGCGGGGATGGGCTTCGATCGGAGCGGGGGAACGGGGGAGTTTTCCTCGGTCGTGCGGCAGCAGTTCGTCACAACGTTGCGACGAATCGTCGCAACGTCAATTTTGGTTTTGGAAGAGGCTAGGGTTAATTTCTTGCGAAAATAGGTCTTCCTAGGGGTTGTTTATATAGTGTAGATAGGTTGACTTGTTCTAGGGCTAAATCTAATAGGATTAGAAGTTTAAAATAATTTAAAATTTGAAATTCAACTTCTCCAACTCACCCAAGGATTTGACTTGGTCCAAATGAGCTGGAAATTGGCTCAAAAATTCTTTAATATGTTTAAAACTCAAATAAATTTTATTTGGCCGAAAATAATTTAAAAATAAATTATTAAAATTATTATAAACCTTGTTAAAAATATAAAAGTGGTCAAATAAACTCCAAAAATTATAAAATAAATATCTTGGTGATCGTGATAACAAATGTGAGCTAACTAAGAAGACGGAACCCAATTTTGACGTCGGACGACGAAACTAAAAATAGAAACGTCTCCCGTCAAAAGTGAAAGTCGCCACGTCTCATCGAATAAGATTAAATTGTGGAAAAACGACTCGAGAAACGTCGTTCCAAATTAGTGCCACTATTTAATACTCTCAGAGACGTTCACAACAGCATATCACACAGAAGTGTTCACAAACAAATAAAGTCTAAAATAACACGTGCACGGCCAAAAGCACGTGCACGAATAAAGTACAACGAAAACAGACCGTTACACTCTCGTTGACGCAATGGCGGTAGGCGTCAACGTAGCGGTTTAGTTCATCGATGGATCCCCTTAAGACGTGAGCCAGGCATGGCCACGAGGCTTGGTTGGATCCACCGATTTTCCTATTCGAATTCCAAAGATACCCCTTAAGCACATCAATTCCACAGACCGTGGACATGATCTCAGTACGGGTTATCTAGGGATTTGGTATGATCAACCGAGATACTTTCCTAAATCCCTAATTCAACGTAGAGATTCGGATCTACGTCTTCCTCCTAGGATCTTAGGGCTAACCCATCAACCCTAGAGAGATCTACTCACTCATGGCGTTGTTGACGGATAAAAACACAATATTTAGAGATGAAAACATCATGTCAATTGATAGAATAAAGATTAAAAAATTACAACGAGAGATGAAGAAAATAGACGAGAAATAGATCCGGCGAAGAACAAAAATTCCCAATACGCAATTAGCAATAGAGCACCAAAACAATAATCCAATGATTTCGATCCAATATCTTCAACAAAAATTAATCTAAAAAGCTCACAAGAAATCGCCTAAGCTCCCTCCTAAAAACTATTCCCCGAACTCTTAAACGAATCACCCCCTTTTGCTGTCGTGAGCTCCCAGCCTTCAGTCCAAAAATCGCGCAACTGACGGCTTCAGAAAATACTTCCAAAAATGGCCATGGCACTGTCGACCGAATAGGCTGCTCGGTCGAGCAGTGCGTTGCTCGTTCGGTTGCTTGGACCGAGCAACTGTGCTACTCGATGAGGTTGATAGGGAATTTAAAATCTCTAAAATCCTCGCTCTGCCTGCACGGGCCGAGTCAGCTCAGCTCGGTCCGAGCAGAGGCTGACTCGGTCACTGAAGAGTTACTCGGGCCGTGCGCTGGAATTGTTTCAGCTTTGAAATTTGACGCTACTCGATCGAGCAGATGAACTGCTCGGTCCAAGTGATCCATGTATAAGCTCTTTTAACTCATTTGAATCTGCTCGGTCCGAGCATCTGTGCTACTTGACCGAGCAGTCTGGGAAATCATCTCCAAGAGCTGCTGAAGCTCCTCTCTCTCCTCCTGCTCCATCTCTTCTCCTCCAATGGCTCCAAAAGTATGGCAAACTCCTACAGGGCTTTACCAATGAGCTCATGGGCATGTCGGATGTGTCCATACCCAAGTAGGGCCCTAAATCGCTCCAAAATCCCTGAAAACTCATAAAACACTACGAAACTCGAATATAACGTCAGAAACACGATATCGTAGTAAAATATGGGATTTGGATTCGAAAATGACATGGAATAAAATGAAATGATGGTATGAAAATAGTGGAAAATATGGACACATCATTATTCTTTTCTTTCCTCTCTTTTATTTTTATTTCTCTATTTTCTTTTCTCTTCTTCTGCTAGATGAATTTTGTATGATGATATATCTTATTGCTTTAGCAACCATCACGATGCTTATTATTCCTTGCCATGCCACTTAGAGTATCTCATAATCTTGTTATTCACATGTGCTTGCTTATATATTCTTTTGATAATTTCTCTATATGAATGCATGATATTAATTGAAGCTGAATGTATGGATTAGTGTTTAGTATGCTTTTATTGGATGTGCACCAAGATTCATGCATCAATTGTATATCAGAAGCATCTGCCTTATTATCTTATTCACCTTCTACTGCATGCTTGATATGATTGTACTCTTTACTTCTTGACTTCACTATTTATTGAAATGATTGAGGATATCCATGCTTACATATTAGTTTAGTTGATGTATTAT
The DNA here is from genome assembly GCA_030789695.1 of Scilla litardierei. Lineage (NCBI taxonomy): Eukaryota > Viridiplantae > Streptophyta > Magnoliopsida > Asparagales > Asparagaceae > Scilla > Scilla litardierei. The sequence continues at coordinate 72,205,758 of CM061142.1, forward strand.
CTTATTGAACCATTTGTGCACATCTTAGAGTAATCCGAGTGTTACACCATTTCCTTCTCCACATATATCTTTTTGTTCTCTACATGTCACTTGAGTTCACCTCCTAAAGCTACTTATGTCGCATTTATTTCCCAAAAATCCCTACAAAAGAAAAAAGTTAGCTCCAAAAAGTACTAAAAGCCAAAAAGCCAAAAAGGAGCCAAAAACCTAAAATACAAATCATATAGCTCCTACAAAAATCTAGAAAGAAAAATGAGAAACAAAAAGTCCAAAAAGAAAAAAATATTTCTCTATCTCATTATTGGAGCCACAAAATACTTGGGAAAACCAAGGCAAAAATCCCATCTTCCACTATCATATTCCTTTAGATGTGATGCCTCAAGCTAAGCTTGGGGGGGGGGGGTGAATTCATTTGACCATTTGAGTGAGTACGACATTAGAGTGGAGAGGTGTATGAATGGGGAAGTTTGATAATGCTGAAGCTTTGCAAAATACTTTAGTTATGGAGATTTTTATGATTTGATATAAATATGTGAATGCCCTGATTTATTCCATTCTCCATTGCATGCTTGGTGTGATTCTGATATGCTTTTGTTGTAAATCTTGATTGAAAAGTGCATCACCAATGATCTGCATATCAAATTCCATGAAATACGTGACGTGGATATGAATTGATTGTATGAATTTACAGAGTCCCTTTTGTTGTTCTTAAAAGCTTGCAAGTACCATTTTTAAGTAAGATATGAAATCTTTATAGCTTGTGATTCGTACTTTTCGAAGTATCGTGATATGTTGCCTAGGCTTGAGATCTGACTAAATATTCTAGTGCTCCCCTTCATCTTCCACCTCTACTATTTATTATTATTATTTTTATCGCCAGGTGAGCCTAGTATTCGTCTTCCTCGAGGACGAGTAAGAGGTAAGCTTGTGGGATTTTGATGTGTCCATATTTTTCATGTTTTTACCGCATCATTTCATCTCATTTCACATCATATTCGCCTCCGAAATCCATATTTTCATATATTACTGCGCTTTTAATGCCATATTTTAGTTTCGTATAGCTTTGTGGACTTTCAGGGATTTTGGAGCGAATTGGAGCTGTTTTGGGATAAGGACACATCCAGTACGTCCAGGACGCCATTGGCAAGGCTCCATGGGAGTTTACCGAAGTTTGGAAGCAGATAGGAGGAGAGGAGAAGAAGCGAGCGAGAGAAAGGAGCCAAAGCTCAAACCCATGCAGTTTTCCCAGGTGACTCGACCCATGTAGCACCAGCTACTCGGTCGAGCTGACATGCGAATCCAGCAGTAAAACATTCACGTTCTACTCGACCGAGCAGAGTGACGACTCGACCCGAGTCGATCCAGTTTCAAGCTTCCTCCCACCAGTATCCTACTCGACCGAGCAAGACCTACTCGACCCGAGCAGGCAGAGTGACGTTTTGGAGAAGAATATTTGATCCTCTGATGACTCGATCGAGCAGGGCCTCCTCGACCTGAGTAGGCAGAGCGACATTTTTGAGAGGAGTTCCGACCTACTGACGACTCGACCAAGTAGGTGGGCTACTTGATCGAGTAGCCCGAATCCGTTTTCAAGCAAGCAGCAGCTAAGGTGCATGCTCGATCGAGTAGGTGCCTACTCGATCGAGCAGCCGATTTGGTTGGCGACATGTGGGCCCCAAACTTCCAGACTTTCAGATTTCCTTGCGTGGTCCACCCTCTATGTATTTAAGACAATTTTCCTGACGTTTTCGGGGGCCTTTTTGAATTGTTTTTAGTGCAGGAGAGATTTAATTAGTGTTTTTAGATCTAGGGCTTCCATTGTGCCGTCATACTAAAGTTGGATTTTTATTGTCTCTTGCGATTTGGAATCTATTGGATCTCGCTTATTTTCTATTGGCTATTGTTCTCTCTTGATTTTGGTACGTAAAATTCTCATCTTTTACTTGTTTTAATTGCTATGATGGTTTCCATTGTAAAAATTGCATCTTTATTTGTTCTATCTGCCATGTGTGAGTAGTTCTATCTCGGGCTAATGGATTAGCCCTAGGATCTTAGGAAAAATATGTAGATCTGGGATTTTTAGGTTGTGTTGGAAATAAAAGGGGAGTACTTTGGTTGATCCAGCCAAATCCCTAGGAGAACTCGTACTGAGATCATGCACACGGTCGGTGGAATTGATTAACTTAAGGAGTATCTTTAGGATTTAATTAGAGAGTTAGTGATCCAACCAAGGCTCGTGATCATGCCTGGCTCGTGCCTTGAGGGGATCTACCGACAAACTATATTACTCATTAACGGCTACCGCCATTGCGTCAATGAGAGCCACCGAAGTACCTCGAAGCTCTAATCCACGAGAGTGGTACGAGCTGAGAGACCAATCCCATAAACCCAATGCAACGTAAAAACCCCTAGCCTAATGTCGACTTCCAACGGTCTTAGCGGTGATCCCTAAAGCCCTAGTCTCTTCTTATATTGAATCAACACTATCACAACCAACCTTTCTAAACCGACTGCTATCTCATTCTGAGATCTAAAATAACCTGAGACCTCAATACACTGTCACTGTCCCTGTGGGATTCGACAATCTTTTATACTATAATTTGACACTGTCCACTTGCGGATAGAACCCAGAATCGACACGTAGGGACCATACAGTGCCTGGCGACCGTGACACCGCCAGGTGGATTTTAAATGTAAGTTCTGGGCACATGACCCATCCCAAGTAAATGAGCCGCCACCGCCTCCAAACCCGTACCCGACGCCAACGAGGGGCTAAGCATTCCTCCAAGATCTGGGGGACCTAATGGCAGAGATTAACCCCCACGATACGACCCCCCGGCCCACCAATACAACGGAGCGGGAATCGATAATCGAGCTTTCGTGCTCCAGGGGAACCTACCCACTCCAATTACCGGGCGGTGACCCGCAACATCCTAGACCAGGTAATGTACAAGGCTCCTCCAGGTTATAACCTGCTAAACCCTGCAGGTGGATTCGCGAGGAGGGAAAAAATCCTGAATAGATCCTTCGGAGCCAACTTCTCGCAACCTGGAGCAGGAGGATCCGTACTGGTCCAATCTACGATTCAGAAGACCCCCCGAGGGAGAATATCCTCTCTGCCCCTTTTCTTCCAAAATTCAAGCTCCCTGATCTACCAGCTTATGATGGCAGAGGCGACCCATGATGGCACATTCTTAAGTATTTGAATGTCATGCTACTCCACGGGGCCAACGAGCCACACCTTTGTAGAGCTTTTCACGCCACCCTGATCAAGAGGGCTGAAAGCTGGTATGAAGGGCTACCCTGCGACTGCATCGGCTCATTCGACAAACTGACAGAGATATTCTGCAAGCAATTTGTCGCAGGATGACGACCCAAGAAGAAGTTGTCCCACCTCCTCTCACTCAAACAAAACGAGAATGAGTCGATCCGAGCCTTCGTCCAGAGGTTCAACGACGAGAGACTCGATGTAGAGGAGACACCAGACGTGACCGTCATAGCGACGCTCACCCAGACAGTCAGGAACAAACACCTAAGGAGGGCCCTTCACCAGTTCCTCCTAACACCATCGCAGAGATGCCCAACATAACAGATAGGTTCACTTCCTCTGAGGAGGCGGAAGAACCAGCTAGAGCTAATGCAAAGAGCACCCCTTCCCATCGTAGAGACACGAGGCGAGAGAAACCAAGCTCGAAACCCCCTGCCAAAAGTCCCGAGATAAGAGGCCAGGGAGAGAAGCCCTCAAAGCAAGGAGCGTCCTACCTACGCTAAGCCGGGCGTCCCTACGACAGAATTCCTCGACTACGTCCCGTGGGAAGAGCTGATCCAAGAGGCTGCAGAGAAGGGCAAATACGAGAAGAGGGACGACCTCAAATTCTGCAAATATCACAACGACTACGGGCACGACACAAACGACTGTTGGACTCTCCAGAAAGAGATCGATGCCCTAGTCAAGCAGACACCCCAAGGGCCCAGCCAATGATCCACCCAGCAAGGAATGATCCTCAAAACAAAAGGGCAAGATGACATGGTCGCCTGTCACCAAGGTGGTCCACTAATGAGCCATCCAAGACTCAAGGTGAATAAAGAGTGCAATAAACGACAACAACCTCGACGTCGATCGGAAAACACCTGTACGCCTTTTTCATTTTTCTTTTACTTCTATCAATAAAGCATGTCTCTTTTTTCCAAATGAAAGTTTCGCTTCCATAAGACTTCGTAAAGCTTGTAGAAACTACTCAATCGAAAATCCCCTCGAAAAAGGATCCGATCCTCCAGAGGTGTGGGGAAAACTGAACTTACATTGATGCAAATGACTCTCAAACGAGCGTCAGCCGTAAGTCAAAGGGGCCACCCCTTTGCTACTGAACGACTCTCTTAAACGAGCATTAACCGTAAGTTGAAGGGGCCACCCCTTCGCTACTGAATGAATCTCCAAAACGAGCATCAGCCATAAGTATAAGGGGCCACCCCTTCGCTACTGAACAACTCTCCTAAACAAGCGTCAGCCATAAGTCGAAGGGGTAAGTCGAAGGGGCCACCCCTTCGCTACTGAATGACTCTCCTAAACGAGCGTCAGCCGTAAGTTGAAGGGGCCACCCCTCGCTACTGAACGACTCTCCTAAACGAGTGTCAGCCGTAAGTTGAAGGGGCCACCCCTTTGCTACTGAACGACTCTCTTAAACGAGCATCTGCCGTAAGTCAAAGGGGCCACCCTTTCGCTACTGAATGACTATACTAAACGAGTGTCAGCCGTAAGTCGAAGGGGCCACCCCTTCGCTACTGAACGACTCTCTTAAACGAGCATCAGCTGTAAGTCGAAGGGGCCACCCCTTCGCTATTGAACGACTCTCCTAAACGAGCGTCAGCTGTAAGTCGAAGGGGCCACCTCTTCGCTACTGAATGACTCTCCTAAACGAGCGTCAGCCGTAAGTCGAAGGGACCACCCTTTCGCTACTGAACGACTCTCCTAAAAGGGCGTCAGCCATAAGTCGAAAGGGCCACCCCTTCGCTACTGATTGACTCTCCTAAACGAGCGTCAGCGATAAGTCGAAGGGGCCACCATTTCGCTACTGAATGACTCTATCAAACGAGCGTCAGCTGTAAGTCGAAGGGGCCACCCTGTAACGGCCAGTATTTTTAGGCGTACTTTAGTTCGTGTGTACCGGTATTTTCATCTGGTTGACTTTTCGTCCGTACGTGTCAACGCGAGCGCGTCACTGTTTTCGTTTTACCGTATCATCGATATTTACCGTCAAGCCTTAGTAATAATTTAACTTACTTATCGTGTTAATTACCAATTGTTGAACACTTTAATTAGTTCACTAATTATTTTATTTTACTAATTACTTCATGATAAGTTAATAATTACATTTAAATCTTAATTACGTAATTACCTTAACTCTCTCTAAAACGACAATGTACACGTTTTGATATCGGATCCCTCTCCCAAAATTTGTCAAACTTGGTTTTTTTTCGTTAGGCAAAACAACACGTCTCTACAAATGTCTAAAGTTGCATTAACTTCAATCTTAATCTAATTAATACGGGTTTGACAATAGGGGTAGGATGTCTCCTTGTTCATCCTATTAAGTTAGACATCTCCACCATCAACCAACCTGCAAAATCTCCCACCTTCACGACTATCGTAATCTGCAAACCCATCTCCTTACAAACAAATCAGCCAACCAAATTCTCAAAACCAAATTTCAGCTCCCAAATCAATTCCACTGCAAACAATTTCTCCAAGCTAAGAATCAAAACAGAAATTTTGAGAGGCTGAAATCAATTTCAGTTCTTGCAAAACCCATTCATCATCCCCAAGATCAATTTGACCAAAACAGAACCCAAATCCCCAAACCAGAAACAACTTCATCAACCCAAACTGAAATTAGAGGAGGACTTACACGTTCAGATTTTTACAATAAATTTCAGATTTGAAACCCCCAAACCCCAAGATCTTCAACATCCAAACCTACAAACCCTCATCTTCAGATCTTCTTCTCCTTCTTCCTTCCTCTCCTCCCTAGGCCCGCACCCCCTCACCCCTACGCACGCCGCCACCGGGAACTGGCCGCGTGCGCCGCCGCCGTCGCCTTCAGCCCGCGTGTGCCGCCCAGCAAGCAGCAGCCGCCGGCCGCCGGAGAGCCCCTGACTGCCGCGCCGCTTCCTCCCCGTCGCAATAGGTAAGAACCCCTCCCCTCTAGCTTTTTGCGTGAGCTGCTCTTGTTGCCTGCAAGTTTTTCAAACAAAAAAAAATATATAAAAAAAAAGAAGAGATGAAAGCAACAGAACGAAAGAAGGAGATAAAGATGCTGAGAGAGAGAATAGAGAAGAGGGCAGGGATTAAAAGAGATATGATGACCTGGGTATTAAAAATTAAAGGGTATGTGACAAGTTCATTTAAAAAAATAGAAAGAGGACAACCTTGACTTGATTATAGGCTAAGAGAATTAAGAGGTGGGTGGGTAACAGATAGATATAAAGAATGAAAAGAAAGAAAGGGGTTTTAATAGATAATATTAATATAAGAGGTAGGAATAATTAAACATGATGTTAACCTTATCATTAGCTAGTATTAGCTGTATTAATTAGTAAAGTTGTTAGTGTTAGTTTAAATGTTAAGTTTTAACCATGTTACAGTTTACCCCAAGTCTAACTTAATAAGTGAAATATTAATACCATGTTTAACCATGCGATTGGCCTAGCTAATTAGTTGGTTGTTAGTTGTTAATATTTACTAATGTAATTTTAAGTGTTAATTTGCTCGTATAATTTATAATTTAAATAATGTTTAGGTAATGAAACTAGAATAATATAAGGCGTACCATGTTAGTGAGACACAATATAAACACCACCCTAGCTAGAGAGCCCAATAAAAGTAGACGAACCCACTGTAAGGATTAACTGGATACTTTGACTTATCTCGCAATAGATCTAATTCAGTGATTTGTTTAACTGAAACAGAGAACCGAAAATACCGACACGTAATACCCGTCGAGACGAACCCACGACAACCGATATCACCGGAAACAGGCAAGTGATACTTGCCAGTAATTATTTAGGCCGTGTTTTAGGCCAATTTGTAAGATTGTGTAAAAGAGACTAGGCGGTGAAATGATAGTCGCCTAGACGCCCTATTTGATCTAGTTTGACAACGAAACTAGATCCGACACTTTACCTGCTTTCATTCATGCTGCCATGCCATGTTTAAATTTCAATTAACGGTACGCAATTTATCTGCTCATTGCCATGTCATGTCATGCATCATATGTTCTTCATGATTGAGTAGCACACGCTACAAATGTTATTGCTATTGAGGCTAGGTGCACCCCTACGCCAAATGAAAACCACTTCCTGGCTCGTGATCCAGAAGCGAGCACAGTGTTGTTGGGAAACCAACGCTCGATACACGTGGAGGGGTAGGGTTAAGCGACCACTCAGCGTAGAAGTGTGCCCGTACAGCCACTTCAGCTGTAAGGCGTAAACTCTGTGCACAATGTGAAAAGTTAATGTTTCGTGAAAATCGTGAAATAGTGTTTTCGTAGTTTCTGCTACGACGTGCATGCATCATGTCATTTAAACTATTGCACTCTTTAAATGTCATTTCATATTGTTTAGAACTGCTAGTCGTTTTCTATATTTGTATCCTTGCACAAAAGTTCTCTGCTTCCCTTGGGAGACTTTTGCTGACATGTGCCCTTTTCTCTTTGGGTGTCACATGTCAGACTTTGAGACAGAGCTGGTAGCAGAGGACGAGCAGTTCGTTGACGCTGAGTTTGAGGCCCCTGCTGAGACCGAATTCGAGGACACTGGTGACCAGTCCTAGACTCGTTTGGAGTCTCCCCTTAGTTATTATCTTTCCTTAGTTGCTGTTAGGTTTCGGTGCGTAGCACCTATCCCTCGTTGTTTTGTTTGGCCATGCTTTAGGCCTATTGTTCAGACTCGTACTTTGTGACTATTCTGTGATGTTGTAATATTGTTGGATGTTGTTGGTGGATGTTTTCTTATCTGCTTTATTATTGTTGTTGTTGTTTCGTCGCAATGCAAGGACCTGCACTTTTCGAAATTTTTACACACGCTTATCAGACTGCAGCTTCACAGCTCCACGTCTGAGCGGACCTCCTCACGGCTCGCCTTCCATGTTAGGGAAGCGGGGCGTGACACACCCCTTACCTACTGAATGACTCTCCTAAACGAGCGTCAGCTATAAGTCTAAGGGGCCACACCTTCGCTACTGAATGACTCTCCTAAATGATCATCAGTTGTAAGTCGAAGGGCCCCCCTTCGCTACTAAACGACTCTTTTAGACGAGTGTCAGCCGTAAGTCGAAGGGGCCACCCCTTCGCCACTGAACGACTCGCTGAAATGAGCGTTAGCCGTAATTCGAAGGGGTCACCCCTCCGTAGTTCGAAGGGGCCGCCCCTTTGCTACTAAACGACTCTTTTAGATGAGCGTCAGCCGTAAGTCGAAGGGGCCACCACTTCGCTACTGAACGACTCTCTGAAACGAGCGTCAGTTGTAAGTCGAAGGGGCCATCCTTTCGCTACTGAAGACTCAGCATCAGTCGTAAGTCGAAGAGGCCATCCCTTCGCCACTGAACACCTCTCCTAAACGAGCGTCAGCCGTAAGTCGAAGGGGCCACCCCTTCTCTACAGAAAGACTCTCCTAAACGAGCGTCAACCGTAATTCGAAGGGGCCATGCCTTCGCTAGTGACCCTTGGAGGTAGCACAGAAGATGCATAGCTCTGGTCTAGTGATGCGATACAGGTGCTGCATTGTATCTGGCTAAAAAGATTTACTACCGACGCTATATAGAGAAGCATGCAGTCGGTCAGATAAAGGAGTGTACCAAAGACACTCAAGTAAGACACTTTAAGACCTAGGATATCCTTCCCCTCTTCCAGCGAACGGAAGGGGTCTTTATGTAAATCCATACAACCAATTGTTGTATTTAGTGGATAACAATTGTCCATGTATCTTCATCAACTTCGGGTGTATGAAGTTAAATGTCACATGATTTTCATCTTCTAGATGTTATTTTCATCTTCTGGATGTTATTTTTATCTGTTGGATGATATTTTCATTTGCTGGATAATATTTTCATCTTCTGGATGTGAGTTTCATCTTTTGGATGATGTGCTCATCTTCTGGATGAGAGTTTCATCTTCTGGATGATGTGTTCATCTTCTGGATGACATGGTCATCTTCTGGATGATAAGTCTGTAAGCCAAGATTATTGCCTAGGTCTTTCATATCATATTTGATAGTTAGGCTTAAACAGATATTTTGGTTTTCTCTTCAGGAGATCCGATGAGATTTAAGTCATTTGAAAATATAATCTCAAATCATTTTTTTTTGCAATTTTAAAGATTCACAGACAACCTTTAGTAGGAGTCCTTATATTGATAAAGAACTTTATTGGTTGAATTTTATATATTTCATAGAATAGACAACCCAAAGTCTATTCAGGCAAGTAAGGAAAATAGAAATAAATCCATAAGGTTATGCTGTCACAACATCCTTAGCAGCAAAAATCAAATTTTCCTTTGCAAACCGCAGAAATTTCACAAACATAACCAAGGAGCCTGATGCATCAGTATTATTTTGTAAGTGAGTCAAGCTCATCTCACTTGCTTCCTGGTTTCAGCGACATGAACCTCTAAGCTATAGCATGTCGCTTTTAGCATGCGATTTTATTTATTTATTATTTATGTGTATTCAATACTCATTATACCCACAGGTTTGATATCTTTTGATATCAGGACTTCTAGTCCAAACACTTCACGTTTCATAAGTGAGTCCAGCTCAACTTATTATTGCCTTGTTCCACATTTTTAGCTAATGACTCTCTGAAACGAGCATCAGTCGTAAGTCGAAGGGGCCACCCCTTCTCTACTGAACGTCTCTATCAAACGAGTATCAGCCGTAAGTCGAAGGGGCCACCCCTTCGCTACTGAATCACTCTCTCAAACGAGCATCAGCCGTAAGTCGAAGGGGCTAACCTTTCACTACTGAACGACTCTCCTAAACGAGCGTCAGCCATAAGTCGAAGGGGCCACCCCTTCGCTACTGAATGACTCTCCTAAATTAGCGTCATCCGTGAGTCGAAGGGGCCGACTCTTCACTATTGAACGACCTAAATCCCTATATCGTCAACCATTTGTTGGGTGGATCTATCCCTCTTCATCCAGGGCTTGGTAGACCAAAACTCAAGGCTTGGCTCATTTGGAGTCACAAGCAATGTGTGATCTTCCTCCTTATAGGAGTCCAAATAATGACAAGCTGCATTCTCATCCATGTCCAAAAAGTGGCTGTTGTCCAACATATCTACAAAACACTGCATCTCCGGAAGCAATCCTTCCATGAATAATCCAAGAAGACGCATCCTGTCAAATCCATGATCTGGACAACCGTACACTAACTCTAAAAATCACATCCAAGCTTGAAAAAATGTCTCACCAATGCGTCGAGCAAAGTTCACCATTCTTCTTCTCCATACTATGGTCCTATAAGATGGAAAAAAACTTCATACAAAATTTATGCTTTAGTACAGGCCAAGATGGAATAAGATGTTGGAGATAAATTTTAAACCATTTTAAGGCACTACAATCAAAATAATAGGGAAAGAATTGAAGATAAAACTTTTCTTCACACGTGTTCCCATCAAAATGAAGCTCTCAAACTTCTTAATATATAGGTAAGTGCTCTCCTCATCCTTACCAAGGAATCTTGGTAGGGATTTGGTCACCTGTAAGTCAAACTCAAGAGAGTTTGAAGAACTTGCCAAGTTTTTTGTTAAAAAATAAAAAAATAAAAAAAAACAATAAAAAAGACTCAAAGGTGAAAAATAAAGAAATCTCAAATCAAAAAGTGAAAAATAAATATCGAAAAAGACTCACACTAAATAGATGGACGTATCTTGCCAAAATTTCCTAAATCAATCAAAAATGTAAATGCAAAAACCGTTGTCCCCAGCAACGGTGCCAATTGATTGAACCGGAGGACTCCCAAAGGAAGCGCGCCTTCCAGTCCCAAGTGTAGGAGCATCAATGCAATATAAATTTATAACCAGTGAGACTGGGTCGGATCACGGGGACTAGTCGTTTTACAATCACAAGTTCTATTAATAAAGGAGTGATAACGGTGATCTACAACCAACTAAGCTTACAGTGGATGGTAGGGTGAATGTGGTTGAAACTATCTTCCTAATCTATGCAATAAGGGTGGAGAGCGGAATCGGCGAGCAATAGGGAGGACTCATGTGGTGTGTGAGTGAGTGAAGTCATGGGAGTAGGAATTCATCCCAAATATAACTCAATCATTTTCCTGGCTAAAAGATGAACAATCGGTGGATGCAGCATTTCATCAAACATGTGGGGTGCAATAAAAGTAGTGTGTGAAACAAAGAGAAATACTTTGAGCATAGAAGAGAGGGTCGACTACAATAGTTCCTCTCTACGGATACACACTAGGGTTCCATCAACAATCAACATCTCAAAGTTCCAAGACTAATAATAAATGAAAACATGCTAGATATGAGATGCACAACCCAAACAACATCCACAAAACACAACCATACAAGAGATATCTAGCTATTCATGATGAAAAAGAAGACATCTTTATCTCTTAAAATAATCATCCATTACAATACAAACAGCTAAAACATTACACAAGAGTTAAGAACGAGTTCACCAACGTGTCACTCAAAGATGGATTCCTCCTACTCAAGTGATCGTCCAAGCTTTAAGCTTCCTCAAGCTTTCCCCCCAGACCCTAGATTGAAGAAGAGGAAGAAGATAATGGGTTTGAATAAGGGGGAGAGGCCCTAGATGTAGTGGCCACAAGTTGGGTTGAAAAAGAACCCAAACAGGTCAAGAAGATAAACCCAAAACCTGCAAGCAATGTCCCAAGTCGACAGAAAAAACATGCAACAGGCGACTGCCAACCCACGGACAGGCGTCTGATGACAGTCAATTGTCGTTGGTCAGGCAGGCGCCTGTGCGACATGTTGCAAAATTTACAGAACTTGGGAGTCCTAGGCAGGTGACTACTTCGTAAAATACAGGCGACTGTGCAAGGCACATGCACCTGTCACTTGTGCTTCAGGCGCCTACAGCAGAAGTGACCAAACTAACAGAACATTGGTTATGCCAACCATCCAAAGTGGGAAAAATTAGGCGCCTGTAGAAGAACTTACATGCGCTTGCATAGTCGTCCAGGCTCATGCAAATCTTCTTTAGGTGCCTGCGATGTAGTCCAAAATGTTCCGGCTCCAGCTCATTGTATGACATGCGACTGTCGTTGTCCGGGCAGGTGCCTGTCGCCTACCAATCCTTTTGCTTGCGCCTGTCCTGGCTTCTTCTCTATATGCTTGATTTTGTCCCCATTGGGACATCCAAAAATTCCAAAAAAATCCTGAAAATCCTGCAAAATAAACCAAGACACGATTAAGTCTTAAAAACATAGTTTTGTGCAAAAATAAATGATTAGCTCCAAAATATGAGAATATCAACAATATGTATGAAATGAAGCTAAGTTATGAATAATACGTGCACGAAAACCGACGGAATATGGGGATAAATATACAATTTTCATCCTGAATGAATACACATTTTGAGTAAGTTGAAGCATGAACAAGGAGATCAAGTCAATCAATTATATTGAAATTATTTTTAAGAATAACTCCCCCTGAATTATATAACAATATCAAAACTAAATTAGAGATGATATGATTCATGGAGTTTCATCATGAAAGAATACCTTTGATTATTCTCATTGCCCCCCTTTAAGAACCCATGATGCGCATGCCAAATGGTTATTCATAGTTATTCATGCTCTATGGTTATTCTCTCTCCTCATTTGTCATAATCCAAAAGGAGAAGGAGGAAGCTAACAACAACAATAGAAAGATATCAATATGGTCAAAATTATTCCATTTTAACTAAGCATGTTCTCATTTCACCATTTCACTAAGCATATAACATCAAATCTCATACAGAGATAAAAATATTCAACATTTCATAGTGGAAGTGCAAGATAGATAATTATCAACACCAAAGGCACATTTCAAAAAGCACAAGCATATCTAAATATAAATTGTGATAGCAAAATTACAAAATAAGACTTAATCGCTCATTAATGAACACAAATATATCTATAAGATACATAAAACAAAATGTGTCATCATTCACAAGTAACGTCACACAAAGATGTGACAACAATATACCTATAAGTATACCACCCTTAATCCCTATAACACCCAAAATAACGAAATTTTATCCCCACAAGTACTCTTCTCAATCAATATTCAAAAATACATTCCACGACTGCAACACGGCTTATGGTAATTCAACACAACATCATGCAACTGGAGGTGGTGGTGATGGTGGGGCACTAGGTCCTGGAGGAGCAAAAGCAGGAACATTCCTGGAAGTGGGCATAAGAATGTTCATTTTCTTCAGGATATTCAAGAACAAAGTAACAGCTACCGAGTTTGGAGAGTTTGGGTCCTTGTGTTTGAGTAGACAGAGTTAACCATTCCTTTGATGAAGGTAAGGTCGTCACGGAGCATACAGACGTTATTCCAGATAGCAGAGAGACTAACCTCATAATCTCCCAAATGACGAGTAAGATCCTCAGGGAGTGGAGTTGAGGATGAAGAGTTGGAGGGAACTTTCAGACTTCCTGGAGACGCATAAGAGAGGAGAGTATGCGTTACATGATCCTGGTCAAGACCTAGGACAAACTCCTCAAACCTCTGTATGTCATTACCAAAGGATATATGCCAATCATTCAGGCGAGTGTTTTCGCTGACAAGAAGAGAAATTCTTGTTCTGATCTGGTGGTAGTTCAGTGTATATGGGTCGAAAATTTGTGTCGGAGAAGTAACAAAAGTAAACCAAGGAATAGTCGAGCGGAGCTGATCCTATGTAGACAAAGAGCTACCTCAACGTCTCGATCGCATCAAGGCCTTAGCCATGGAGATTGGAAACTTGCGAGAACGTTTTGTTCGAGCAATGTCTAAACCCTAGAGGTTGACATAGAAAGATAAGAGGTTTAGACGAAAACCCTAGATGTCGAGATGATCAGTGTAAAGATTTGAGTTTCATTTTATCTTTAACATTGACATGAGATTGTGAAATAATCGATGAACTAGTGATGGCAGATGGAAGAGCAGACGAAATGGAATAGTTCGCTTAAGCCCTAATCAAGTGAATCGAGGTTTATAATGATCGATTATTAAATCTTAGCTATTAGATCAAAATTTTGATCTGACTTAAGAGCCTTCGACAGACATCTGGAGTGAAATAACCAGTCGTCTGGAGAATTAATGTGATAATGTGATTATACTAAGCCAAGCATCTGGATAAAAAACATTAGACGTCTGGTAGAGAAAATGAACTAAATGAAAATCAGAAGATATGATGACCATGCGTCTGTAGCAGACTAATCAGGCGCCTAACAAACTGTCTAGGAATCTGGTAGGTCAAAATCAGACGTTTGATTTAATGAAGTCAGAAGATGATTGCTCTCAGGAAAAATTTGACATACTGACAATTCTATTACCAGGCGGCTGGAGTTCAATGACCAAGCATCTGAACAGTAGTTCAGGCTTATGGTATGACAACATTAAACATCTGGTCAGAATGAAAACTTCTGAGAGATAGAAATGTCTGATACATTAGACGTTTGGTTCCATTACACCAGGCGTCTGACTTACATCATAGAGCTTGGGTTGACTGCTCGAGCCCCGGGAGTACACACACCCGGGACAGACGAGTTGTAATCTTACCGGAAGCGCACGGTGTAGGGCGAGCAGGTATCGAACTCAGGGAGGAACAAATGACAGCGTCTTCTTCCCATCACCTAGCTATCAAGAGGGTCGAGAATAGTTTGGGGTAAACGGTCACAATTGTGCAAATATCAAGAGAAAATATCAAATTAATAAAACGTCTAGGGATAGGGAATCCTCGCTACGGACCGTCTCTCATCATTGTGATTCATAGGTTCTGTCATTGCTAAACTTGAATGTGGGTGAACTAGTCGCAACTAAATGTAGAACCAAGCTCACGCTCTCGTGCTATTGTCGGTCTATAGCAAACCTAGGACAGGGTCCAATCTCTTGCAAACCCTAGCCTAAGCTGCTAGCGTGAAGAACAACATCATCGTTCAATCATATCTCGAGCCCACACTCGTGCAAACTCGAGCTATGACCTAGGTTACGATAGTTCCTATCCGTCCAATCTCTTGCAAACAGATATGGGTATAGATTCACAATTGAAAATCCTAGCTTTGGCCCAATCTCTTGCAAACCAAGTCTAGATAGATCCAATTGTCAATCTAAATCGAATATCTAGGCCTTCCTATCAATTGGGACCCAATCTCTTGCAAATCCCAATCGATATGAATCCCTAGCTATCCGTAATTAATCAATCCCAACCTAACCATAATCAATTCTAGCAACAATTTCACAATTTCATCACAATTCAGAAATATGGTTCGTAGGGTTCATCCCTACGCCCTAAGACGATTGCACTACTCACTATTCATCATGAAATTATCAGAAAAATCAATAATAATATCAAGAGAATTCATTGCAATAGAGAAATAACAAATAAAAATTGAGTTTTTGATAGAAAATAGACAAACCAATGAAGATCCAATGATATCCAATGAGAATCCAAATAGAGTAGCCTTTTTAATCTCCAAAAAGAAAGCCTAAATTTAATTAATCTAAAAAGTTCTGAAAAGTTATGAAAAAGGCTTCCAAAAGCTCTTCTAACTAGGGTAAAAACTGGGGTTAAATACCCCCCAAAATCGACCAAAAAATCGTGACCAAACTGCCCCTGCGCAGCCCAGAAATCGCAACTTACGCAGCAGGCGGAGCGGCTCACTCGGCCGAGTGACAGACCCTGTAAGAAAACAGTAAGTCAGGGGGGTCTCAGGGTCTGCCTTCGGAGGTGACTCGGCCCAGTATACTTATCCGTTCGGTCGAGTGGCTTTATCGTTCGGCCGAGTGACTTTCGCCAAGATCTTCGAAAAATATAGTAACTTCGGCCTCTTTCTGGGCAATTTCTCTGTTCCACTCGGGCGAGTGAGATTTCTCATTCGGCCGAGTGGGATTTCATCGTTCGGTCGAGTATACGCTGGATTTGACTCTGAGTGTGTATCCATTTTGGTCGGCCGAGTGGGGCTTCTGGTTCGACCGAGTGAGTGATCCACTCGGTCGAGTGACGTGCTGTAAATGCCCAATCTTCTCTGTTTCTCCTCCTCGTCGCTCCTACGAAGTTTCTTCCTCTTCCACTCATCTTCCATCGCTGAATAGCCCTCAAATGAGCTGCGGGTGACACTCCTTAGCGCTTGCGAACCAATTGATCTCAAAATCGCTCTGAATCGCTCCATATTTCCTGAAATAGGACAAAAACAAGAAATAGTGAAAAGCATCGCAATATTGTCAAATAATCGTGAAAAACACGATATGAGCGATCAAAACGGTACGCAAACATGCAGAAAAAAGGTGTAAAATATGGAGTGATCAAAATCCCCCAAGCTTACCTCTTACTCTTCCTCGAGGAAGATAAGTAAAAGGCGAACCCGATGGAAAAAATAATAAAAATAAAAAGAAAAGATGGAAGAGATAGAAAATAAAGAAAGTAAGCAAAGAGGGAGGTGCTAGATCATTTTCTCAGGACGTGGGTTTTGCTTACCCATGTAGCACAAGGTGAATGTAGAACTCACACCAAAGATTTTTATCTTGATACCATAGTATATGGATGCATTCAAAATAGAAAACCCGAGAATAGAAAAATAATATGAGATACGGAATCATTCTAGAATTAACATCGTCTGAATCATCTAAAGCGGTATACATAATCATAGACCACACACTTTTCAATCGAATGCTTTCTATTTGGAGTATAAGAGATATCACACAATATGGAGTAGTAAGAATAGAAAAGCATGGTTTTCATGAAATGTATGCTAAGTGTCAATTCCTGGATTTTGTAAAACTTTTAGTGATCTTACCAAGTATAGAAAATTACCTAGCGTAGGTTGTCATGCACTGTCAGGTAGTCACTCTCTCACACATCATTGGATCCTCTCCCCCAAGATTATCTATAAGCGTGGCGGCATAAGACAAATCAATAAATATATTCCCCATTTTTGAAGCTCCATGATAAAATAAAAACAAAAGAGGGAAGAAAGAGAGAAAGAGTGTGTCACGCCCCCGCTTCCCTAAAATGGAGGCGAGACGTGAAAAGGTCCGCACGAGAGTGGAGCTGTGAAGCCCCAAACCCGATAAGCGTCAATAAAACATAAGCAGGTCCCTGCAACCACAACGGAACAACAATAATAACACAGGGAGAGACAGAATTAAAATCTCATATCTCATAATTTGTCCAACATGAAAAATAAGTTCAGCATCCAGAAAAGCCACCAGGCTAAAAGAAAGAGTCTAAAGGCCCAGAACAAGGCCAACAAAAGGAACAACGTAACAAAGTATAGGTGCTACGCACCGACAACAAAACAACAGTCTAAACAAAAGGGAAAAGCTCAACGAAGACACTAGGACTGGTCCCCAGTGTCCACGTACTCCTCGCCAAACACAGGCTCGGGCTCGGCGTCAGCAAACACCTCGTCCTCTACAATGTACTCAGGCTCAGGATCTAACATGTGTCACCCAAAAGAGTAAAGGGGCACATGTCAGCAAGTCTAAAAGACTTGGGCAAGGAAACTGAAAGTAAGGCAAACTAACAACCTAGCAGTTATAGTATGCATGACATGGCAGTTATAACATGAGTGCTCAAGCAAGACATGGTGAAACAATAAGTACAAGAGAACAATTATCGGGACAAGTCAAGCGTAGCCAAGCTACTAACAATCTTAATCAATTCACTAGTCACGTTTCAAGTTGTTTGCAGATGTTTACGCCTTACAGCTGAATGGTTTGGCATTCACGCTGATTGGCCGCTTAACACTACCCCAGAACCCAGAGTTTACGTCTTACCACTGCAGTTGCTGATCGGGCAGACTCCCAGTTGATTGGCCGCTTAACTCTTACCCCCAATACCCACATGTGAACGAGCCAGGGTCCCTGCACACGAGCTCAGTAAATGAGCCAGGGTTGCCCCGCACAGGAGCTCGCATTCTAGTTCACGACTCATAAGCATTTGGCATAGGGGTGCACCTAGCCGGAAACAAGTAGTTCGGGCATTGGCTTCAACCAACACATGGCCCGCTTCTGGAACACGAGACAGGAAACACAAGTATTGTAGAGAAGCTACGCAATCACGAAAACACTTAAAGAATGCAATGACATGACAATTAATTTACGTACCGTTAATGGAAATTAAACATGACATGGTAATTGTGCAACATGATAAATGTAGGATCTAGCTTCGTTGTCAAGCTAGTTCCTAAATTTGTGCCTAGGCGAGTATCATTTCATCGCCTAGTCTCTTTTACGCCTACAACAAGCAAATGGCCTAAAACATGGCCCAAAACCCTAAGTGGCAAGTTTCACTTGCCTCGCTCCGAGGATGACGATCAACGAGGGTTCGTCCCACGGACGCTAATCTACGGGGAAGTCGTTGTTATGGAGAAACAATCATCAAAACAACATTCATTTCATTAGGGTTTCACAAAAACACAACGGGTCATGAAAACATTAAGAGATCGATTATTACCGTATAGCAAACGGAAGAATGATGCCGAGCAACCACGGCGACGGAAGAAACGCTCCGGGGAACCTAGGGTTCAGATCTGGAAATGGATGGAGAAGTTTAGAGAAATGGGGTTTTGGGGGATTTGGGGGGATTTGATGAAGGTTTGAGGAAGATGAGAGGTAGAATGTGTTAATGGAGGGTTTGGATGATGGAGGATGAGCTTGGGATGAAGGGATAAGGGTTTGAGGTAGTAGGGGGCTCAATGGGGGAGAAACTAGGGTTTTAGGTCATGAGGAAGAAGAAGAAAACGTTTGGAGGGGTATTTATAGAGTTTGGTGGCGGCTAGGGCAAAACTAGGGTTTCCTATACTGTTTAGTCGGTCAAAGAGCAACCACTGACCGACTAGTTTGGGAACTAGTCGGTCGGTTGACCAACGCAGACCGACTAAGTGTAAACAGTAACCCCTGTACAAAATAGGATTTAGATTTAGTCGGTCAAAGAACAACTACTGACCGACTAGTTTTACATCTAATCGGTCGATGAACGTTCTTAGACCAACTAAAAGTGAACAGTACTCGACGGTACAGAAGAACCAAGATTTAGTCGGTCTGAGTACAAAACTTAACCGACTAGTTTAACAACTAGTCGGTCGAAAGATGAACTTAGACCGACTAAGAAGGAACAGTAACTGGTACCAAAAATAGTTAATGAGTTAGTCGGTTAAAGAAGCATTGCCGACCGACTAGTTTGCAACCTAGTCGGTCAACCAACGTTCTTAGACCGACTAACGATAAACAGTAACTCCTGAGAAATTTACAAAGCCAACTAGTCGGTTCAAGAAGGGTTTTCGACCGACTGGATCGTCATCTAGTCAGTCGGTGCCCCTTCTTACACTGGCTAATGAGCACCAAAAGTTCCGAAATGGAGCGCGAAGCTCCGGGATCGATTCCTAAGACTCCTAGGCTTGATCTAACAATAAGATATGACCGATATGAAGCCCGTCACGAATGACTTGCTCCAAAATCGACGATTCTAAGGAAGAAGCTAAGAAAACACGACGAAACGATCGAAAATGAAAGTTACGGAGACGAAAACCACATATAAGGAGAAAATCCACCAAAACATATAATATAATATAATAAATCCAGATACATGAAAACCAGTCGTTACATCCTCCCCAACTTAAGAAAAATTCCGTCCTCGGAATTTCCCAACACTCACGTGTCCGGGAACAAAAGTGGGAAATGCTCTCGCATCTCATCCTCATTCTCCCAAGTAGACTCTCCAGGCGAGCCATGTCGCCACATCACCCTCACAAGATTGACAACCTTGTTCCGAAGTGACTTCTGACGCATGTCCAGAATCTGCACTGGCTGCTGGTCATACGTCATATCGGGGTGAACGGTAATCTCCGAGAAATCCACAGCATGAGATGGATCGCTAATGTATCGACGAAGCTGCGACACATGAAAAACATTGTGAACTCCCTCCAAAGATGGCGGCAAGGCTAAGCGATAAGCTACCTCGCCCACTTTCTCCAGAATGTCAAACGGTCCAATGTATCGCGGGCTCAACTTCCCTCGCTTCCCAAAGCGAATCATACCACGATTCGGGGAAATCCTCAGAAACACATGGTCGCCCGGCTGAAACTCCAAAGGACGACGTTTAGCATCCGCCCAATGCTTAAAACGGTCCTGAGCAATCCTCAACCTCTCCCGAATGTTCCTGACAACCTCCACAACCTCCACAATCATCTCAGGTCTCAACAGCTCCCGATCACCAACGTCATCCCAACTCAATGGCGATCGACATTTCCTCCCATAAAGAGCGACGAAAGGTGCCATGCCAATACTCGCCTGGAAGCTGTTGTTGTAAGAAAACTCTACCAGGTGTAGATGGTCCTCCCACGAACCCTTGAAATCCAACATGCACGCCCTCAGCATGTCCTCCAAGATCTGAATCGTCCTCTCAGACTGGCCATCCGTCTGCGGATGGTACGCCGTGCTGAAACTCAGACGCGTACCCAAACTCTTCTACAAACTCTGCCAGAATTGAGATGTGAACCTCGTGTCTCTGTCCGACACGATACTCACGGGGACTCCGTGAAGTCGCACGACCTCCTGCACGATTCACGTTACATCACTATCCAAACTAGGAAAGGGAAATAAAAACGGAGGGTAAAAGAATTTTACCTCCATATATCTCCTCGCTAGCGCCTCAGTGGACTGTCCCACTCAGAATGGAATAAAGTGCACGGATTTGGTCAATCGATCTACGATCACCCAAATCGCGTCATTCTGCTTCGGACTCCGAGGTAATCCAGTCACGAAATACATAGTGATGTGTTGCCATTTCCACTCTGAAATCGGAAGCGGTTGTAGCAACCCGGCCGTACGCTGATGCGCCGCCTTCACTTGCTGGCAAACCAAACACTTGGCTACACTCTGAGCCACACTCCTCTTCATGCCATGCCACCAATAGTTCAGACGAAGATCCTGGTACATCTTGGTCCCACCAGGATGCACAGAATATGGCGAACTGTGTGCCTCCACCATCAACTCCTCTCTAATATATCCAGCTGGCCCACACAACCTGGCTCCAAACCTCAGCGAGCCATCTTCATGAATCAAAAAGTCAGTCCGCAGACCGGCTTCTACCTGCTCCTGAATCTTCACCAGCTTCAGATCCTCAGCATGGCCATCCTTGATCCGATCCACAATCGTCGACTGTATCTGCATACACATCAACGAAGAAGCCTCCCTAGGAAGAACAATCTCCACGCCAGACTCGCAAAAATCCTGCTGCAATCTCCACTGCGAGGTCAAAAGCATCACCGCTGGAAGCCTACTCAGCGCATCAGGAACCACATTCACCTTGCCAGGGTGATACTGCAAATCAATCTCATAATCTGCCATGAGCTCCAACCATCGACGCTGTCGCATGTTGAGCTCCTTCTGAGTAAAAATATACTTCAAGCTTTTGTGATCGGTGAAAATTTTCACTTTCTCACTCAGCAAGAAGTGCCTCCAAATCTTAAGAGCAAACACAACGACAGCCAACTCCAAATCATGCGTCGGGTAATTCTTCTCATGAACCTTGAGCTGACGAGACGCATACGCCACAACATGCCCATGCTGATGCAACACACAACTGAGACCCTTGCCAGAAGCATCGCAAAAGACCTCGAATCCACCGCTGCGATCAGGCACAACAAGAATGGGGGCAGTCGTCAACCTCTCCCTCAGAACACCAAAAGCATTCTCACAATCACCCGACCACACAAAAGGTACATCCTTCCGCGTCAACCTGGTCATCGGCTCAACAATACGGGAAAATTCCTTAATGAAGCGCCGATAGTAACCAGCAATCCAAGGAAACTCCGAATCTCAGACGCAGACGACGGAACAGGCCACTCTCTGATGGCCCTAATCTTCTCAGGATCCACTGAAATACCATCTCCAGTCACCACATGCCCCAGAAAAGCAACTCTATCCAGCCAAAACTCGCATTTTGAAAATTTAGCATACAACCGATGCTTCCTCAAAATCTCCAATACCGTCCTCAAGTGCGAGGCATGCTCCTCCTCCGACTTTGAATAGATCAGAATGTCGTCAATAAAGATAACGACAAACTTATCCAAAAAGTCGTTGCACTCTAATTTCTTCAAAGTAACGGCGCCGGAGGCACGACCCGGCCAGTTAAGGCCAGGAGCGCATCGCCGGCAGAAGGGACGGGACGGCCGGTGCTCACCGTGGGGCGGACCGGCCGGCCCAGCCCAAGGTCCAACTATTCATCAGATTCATGAAAACTGCGGGTGCATTGGTTACACCGAAAGGCATAACCACAAACTCGTAGTGTCCATACTTGTCCTGAACGCTGTCTTCGGAACATCTCCCTTCTTCACCTTCAACTGATGGTAACCACTCCTCAAATCCAATTTAGAAAACACCCTCGAACCTCCAAGCTGATCAAAGATATCATCGATGCGAGGCAACGAGTATTTATTCTTGATGGTCACCGCATTCAACTCCCGATAGTCCACGCACATGCGACACGAACCATCCTTCTTCTTCACCAGCAGCACCGGTGCTCCCCACGGAGACACACTAGGATTGATATAACCCTTCTGTAAAAGCTCATCTAGCTGCTTCCGCAATTCCTCCAACTCAGCGGGTGCCATATGATACGGCGCCTTCGAAATCGGCAGCGCTCCCTGATCACTCCTCATTTTACACCTTTTTTTCCGTGTATTTGCATGCCATTTAGATCGCCCAAATCATGTTTTTCACGATATATCGACGATATTGCGATGCTTTTCACGATTTGTTGTTTTTGTCGCATTTCAGGTGATTTGGCGCGATTTGGAGTGATCTCGAGACGCGCTTACTCTAGACGGCCACCGACGACCTCCCCGAGGGATATTTCGCTGTTGGAGAGGAGCGGAAGAAGAATGGACGTCGCAGGAGCGACGAGGAGGCCAAAACAATCAGATTGGGCATCTTTTGTGTCCCACTCGGCCGAGTGGAGGAGCCACTCGGCCGACCAGCGAGACACTGCTCGGCCGACCCGTTCAGACACGTTTTCCATGTGTACTCGGCCGAGCGACGGAGACCACATCGGCCGAGTGACGATACCACGTCCGCCCGAGTGGCGCCCAGACGAAGGCCCTCAAAAATATCGAAGTTTCTGTTTTTCGGCCACCTGAGCTTCAGAAGACCCACTCGGCCGAGTGGTAAACCACGTCCGCCCGAGTGCAGTGAAGCCATCGGCCGAGTGACGACAACTCACTCGGCCGAGCCGCCTCCGAACTGAAGACCCTTGAAGCCCTCGACTTACTGGAAAATGACAGGGTTTTCACTCGGCCGAGCGACTTTTGTCACTCGGCCGAGTGCGATGCGCTGCCTGTAGCGAAATTTGCGGAAAACAGGCTGTGCAGGGGCGTTTTGGTCAGGATTTTTGGACGATTTTTGGGGCTATTTAAGCCCTGTTTCTACCCTAGTTTTGAGAGCCATCTCTTAGATTTTTTGCAGCTTTTTGAGATTACTTTTTAGCTTTATTATTTGTGATTGGAGAAGAGAAAAACTTGGATTTTTGTTGGATTAATTGAAGAACTACATTGGTTTGCATCTCTCTTCCCCAAAAACTCTATTTTTATTGTTTATATCATTGTTGTGATGAATTCCATTGCCTATTTCATTGAATATTTTTGTGCTATTGCTATGATTTGTGAGTAGTCTCCACGTCTTGGGGCGTGGGGATGAACCCTACAAGCCCAATTTCGTATTCGTGATAAATTGGTAGAAATTGTGCTAGAATCAATAATTAGAGATTAGATTGGGATCGAATTACTACGGATGGCTAGGTATTCATATCAATTGGGATTTGCAAGAGATTGGATCCCAATTTGATAGGAAGCCCTAGAAATCCGAATTGGGTTGGAGTCGGACTTTCGAAGTATCGGTTTGCAAGAGATTGGACCGATACTAGGATCTCCGGTTGCAATTCCGTGCCGATACCCGTTTGCAAGAGATTGGACGGGTAGGAACTATCCTAATTTAGATTGTGGACCGAGTTTGCAAGAGATTGGGCTCGGTGCGCAATCGGACGATGATGTTGATCCTAATGCTAGCTTTCCTAGGCTAGGGTTTGCAAGAGATTGGACCCGACCCTAGGATAGCTATAGACCGGCAACAGCGCGAGAGCGTGAGCTTGGTTCCACATTTAGTTGCAACTAGTTCATCCAAATTCTCATTCTAGCAATTTTGATACCGACGAACCACATTTATGAAATACGGTGAGTGGCGGGGATTCCCCATTCCCTAGACGTTCTTTATTTGATTTGATATTTCGCACATTTGTCTGACGATTGTGACAGGATCGCCCAAGGCAATTCTCTCTATTCTTAAATAGCCAGGTTGATTAGGAGCAAGCACGGTCATTCGTCCTCCCTGTGTTCGATACCCGCTCGCCGCTATACCGTGCGCTTGCGGTAAAACTACAACCGTTCTTTGGGTGTACGTCCCGGAGCGACCAAGTTTTTGGCGCCGTTGCCGGGGAGGCGATTGCGTTTGATTCTTTTTCACCCTAGCTACTTCTTTCTTTTATTTTTATTTTTTTTTTCTTTTATTGTTACCATTATTATTTCCTTTACTATTCTTACCTAACCCTTCCACGGTATTAATCATTTCTTTGAAACTCTGTTTCCCCTGTGCATGAACACGAGATCTACGGCGGACCCAGAAGACTTATTATTTGATCCCGAGATCGAACGTACCGCGCGGAGACTTAGAGCGGAAAAGAGACAAGATCCGGAAGGGAGGTATATGACCAACCCGGAAACTCCTGAAGAATTGGCGGCAAGGATGGCAAGGATAATCTCTATTCGAGATAGGCTTCGGCCTAAGACTTCTTCTACTACGTCATACATTGCCGTGCCGGAGTTGGCGGCCGACAAGAACTTCGAGCTAAAGACGGGATTGGTGGTTTTGATGCAACAAGACCCATTTCATGGGAACGCTCATGAGAACCCCCACTACCACATCCAATCATTCTTGTCAAAGTGCGCCACATTCCAAATGCCGGGGGTCCCCATCGATGCCATCAGACTGCGCCTCTTCCCCTTCACGCTAAAGGACAAAGCACTCTATTGGCTGAGGACGCAAGCTGACGGAGTTTTCACCTCTTGGGACGGGTTGGCGGATACATTCATTGACAAATTCTATCCACCATCCAAGACGGTGAAGATCCGGAGCGCTCTCATGTCCTTCAAGCAAGGACCACATGAGACGCTCTATGAAGCTTGGGAGCGATTTAAGGATTTGCAGCATCAATGCCCGCACCACAGTATAGAGGATTGGGAGCTAGTTCATAGCTTCTACATCGGTCTCCAACCGGGGACCAAACAAATTATTGATGCCGCGGCGAATGGTGCAATCTTGTCAAAGACTCCCGAGGAAGCTACGGCCCTAATTGAGGAGATGGCCTCAAATAACCAACAATGGGGCGATGAGCGAGGACACTCAACATCCTCCTTAAAGCCAACTAGCATCTACGAGGCAAAGGCCGTAGCGGAGCTCACGAGCAAATTCGATTCTCTCCACAAGGTGGTGGAGAGATTGGAGAAATTTATCACGGAGCCCCAAGGAAGCCCATCCACCTCCGCACCGACCAACCAAATGTGTGATTGGCAAGACCAATCTCAAGTCATGTACTCGGGAGGAGAGCAAGGAGAAGGATCCTTGGAGCAAGTACAATATGTTGCGGGGAACCAAGGGTATTGGTCCAATCCGGCCGCGAGAAATCATCCGGGATTCTCCTACGCCAACAATGAAGGAGCTTTGAACCCGCCACAACAACCGCCTAATCAAGCTCGACCACCACCACCCCAACAACAAAACTATCCACCGAGGGGGCCTACTCAACAAAACTTTCAACCGAAGCAACAAGTTCCACCATATAGGCCTCCCGGATACAACCAAGGGTGGAGGAATCAAAATCAAAACCCTCCACAAGCTCCACAACGATCCGACTTCGAAACTAGAGTGGAGGCGTTCATGGTCGAGCAAAATAAGGTGAATGCTACTTTGAAGGCGGGGCAAGAATCTCTTAATACCGTAGTGGCTCAAATATCGGAGCAATTAGCGTTGCTCAATCGGAACACTCAAAGATTGCCGGCGCAACCGGAGCAAAACCCACGGGGCAACACGGGCCACATCAATGC
The DNA here is from genome assembly GCA_030789695.1 of Scilla litardierei. Classification (NCBI taxonomy): domain Eukaryota; kingdom Viridiplantae; phylum Streptophyta; class Magnoliopsida; order Asparagales; family Asparagaceae; genus Scilla; species Scilla litardierei. Next base: position 72,232,146 of record CM061142.1, read on the forward strand.
CGTAGTTGCCGTTACTACTAGAGGCGGGAAGGACACCACCCCCGCTATGATTCCTACCAAGGAGGCCGTGGAGGAAAGCTTGGAGCCGGTTGAGCCGGTAGTTGAGATTGAAAAGGAGAAGGAGCCACAAGACAAGGAGAAATCTAGGGCGGAGCAATTGATTGAGGAGAGGCGCTTCATGCCACCGGTCCCGTTCCCCCAAAGACTAGCGAAAGCGAAAATGGAGAAAAGGCTAGCAAAATTCCTCGAGTACCTAAGAGGAGTTAGCCTAAATATTCCCTTCCTTGACGCCATCATCGAGATCCCCACATATGCCAAATTCTTGAAGGACTTGATTTCGGGGAGAAAGAGGAAGGAGAAGATCATGCTAGCCGAGGAGGGCTCTTGGTTCACCAAGAGAGAGAAGGAGCCGGCAAAATTTAAAGATCCGGGGAGTTTTCGGATTCCTTGCACTTTGGGTGGCGTGCCTCTTCAAAAGGCGTTGGTCGATCTTGGGGCTAGTGTGAGTCTCATGCCCCTCTCCATGTTCTTAAAGCTTAACACCGGGACAAAGTTGAAACCCACCGACATGCGCATTCAATTAGCCGATGGCCGGATAACAAGGCCGGTGGGGATTGCCGAAGACATCCCACTTCAAGTCCCGGGTGGAATATGCTTGCCATGTGACTTCGTCATCATGGACGTTAAGGAGGAGGGAGACACCTCATTGATACTTGGACGCCCATTCCTCGCCACCGCCGGAGTCATCGTCGACGTGCGCGAAGGTACCTTAACCTTAAACGTCGGAAACATCGAGGTGGAGCTCCACATTCCTAAGGCAATGAAGCACATGCCCTACCACGAGGAGCTTGATTACATGGACCTCCTCGACAAGGTGATAGAGGAGGCGATTCCTCACTCAATCGGCGCTCTTTTTGATGGAGAATTTGAAGAAGGCCCGGATTTAGGCCGAGATGAAGAGAATAAAGATGATTCCCCCGACTTCTCCGTTGACGAAGATGAAGGCGACGCTGACGTCGCAAGGATTCGAGAGCTCTGCAAGCTCTCGAAATTAAAGTCTCCAAAGAAAGCTCTGCCGGTACGGAAATCGGCATCGCCGGTTAAGCCGTTGACCGTGGCAAATGCTAGCTTGGGGGAGCCTCCCCCCAACACTATTCGAGACAAGAGACCTCCGAGGGAGAACGCTACGCCGCCACGTCCAAATCCAAGCGCGCTCCCCGGGAAGTTTGACGGGTGCATCTCATATGCACCAAACATCCCGCATTGATTGAAAATTATAGGGGGTCGAGCTCACGACCTCAAACGAGCGCTTGTCGGGAGGCAACCCGACGGTTTTTGCTATATTTTTACTTTTTCTTTATTTTCGTTTTAGAGATTTTTAGTGTTTTGAGTCATTCGACCAAAAATTTTGCGATAACGGGTCCTATTTTTCTTGACAGGAGAGGAGATAGATAGATCCATCATGAGGAGGATGAACGAGACGACGAGGAGCGCCCCAAGAAGGCGTTCGACGCTTAGGAGGAGGATGAAATTGACTGGAGGAAGAAAGACGGAGTTTAGAGCCCAAACGAAGACAAACAGCAGAATACAAGGCTCACTCGGCCGAGTATACTAGTCACTCGGCCGAGTCCAGAAGTTCGTCCGGCTGAGCCGCTCACGAACGAGGGAAGTCTGATGTACCCAACTCTCTGTCTATTTTCCTCATTTCATTAGAACTGCTACTCGGCCGAGTCTACATTCTCACTCGGCCGAGTAAAACGGATACCCTCCTAGGGCGAGTCATGCCGAGTAGCTTGAGTCACTCGGCCGAATGGACTTACTCCACTCGGCCGAGGCTGGCAAAGCCACTCGGCCGAAGCGATATCGGGGAGAAATTTTTAATTGCCTCGCTCGGCCGAGTGAGAACGTCACTCGGCCGAGTCGTAACTTTTTTATATAAGCGGCGAGGGGGGGCGCGGAATTCGAAAACGCAAATCCCCAATTCTCGCCCGCGCCCCTTCAGCTCCCACGCCCGATTCCCCCTCGCTCGACCCTCACTCGCCCGACCGCCACTGCCCCGCCACCGCTCGGCACGCCACCGCCGGCCGAGCCCGCCGACGCCTCGCCCGAGTCGCCGCCGGCGGCGCACCGCCCGGTCACCTCCGGTTCGCTTGTTTTCACCGTTTTCTCCTCTTTTCGTGTATTTTTTGAGGATCCATGTGCTAAACTCCCCCCTAACCCAAATCAATTTCTATATCTATCCATTATACCCATATTGCTCCATACATTTTGATTATTACTCGCTGATATCGTTTTTTCACGCGCAGGTTGCTTATTGGAGCTTAGGGGAGGCCAGGGGAGCTTCTACGGGCTATTCAGGACTTCGTGGAGGCGCGGACTTCGCACGCTTCCACTGCTTAGCACTCGCGGCGTGTTTTGGTACACTCTTTCCATTCTTTTTGCACACGCCGCACTTTTCACTTTTCGGCGCGCGCTCGGGGCCGATATGCCGCCCCGGACACGGCCGCGGTCGACGAGAGCTTCCGCTAAGCGGAAGCGGTCAGACGAGCCCGGCCCCTCCCACTTGGTGGAGGACTCTCCTCCGCCTTCCCCCACACACGCCGTCCACCCAGCACAGCCTGCAGGCCCCGCACACCCCGCACAGTCTGCAGTGCACCCACAGCCGCACAGCCTCTCCCTGCCGATCCACAGCCACCACCACCGGCTCCACTGGTCAGGCCGCTCGGGATTACGTTCCGAGACGACGCACACCGTGCCGTCTTCGAGCGTATCTCCCAGCGCTCGATCGTACCCTCCAGGTTTGCACACCTCGCTGACCTAGGACGCCTGGGGGTACTTGAGGGGATGCTCACGTTGTACGACAATGTGGGCTGGCGAGATTTTTTCCAGGTGTCGGCGGATACTTTTACCCGCCCGACACTTGAGGTTTTGAGTTCGATCGCCCGGACTGATGAGGGATGCTCATTCAGGTTCATGGATCGAGAGTGCCAGGTCACTCTCGATATGATGAGAGCATTCTTCTCATGGCCCGCAGTCCCCGGAGCCGATCGTGGTTACGGCCCCACACATATCCCTCCACCCTCTTTCGACGCCGGTGCCTTCTGGGCATGTATCACAGGCCACCACGCCGCCTTTGACCCTAGTAGGGCCAAGGCCTCGGCCATTGTCCACCCCTGCCTACGTATTGCCCAGCGCCTTATGGCGACCACCTTCTTGGCCAGATATGAGCCGGGCACGATGTCTACGCCAGAGCTCTACATGCTCTATGCGATGACACGTCCCAGAGCTCTATCTAGGGATGGAGATGAGCTTGTCCCCGCCGTCGTGATCGACATTGCGGCTTGGTTTTTAGACCGTATCATTGTGTCGATGGGCGCTCGCTCACCGATATGCTGCGGCGGTCTGATCACCCTGCTTACCATGATGACCGGCGAGGACTTACCTGACGACCTGCGACGCGTTCCGGGCCCCACTTCCTTGTCGATAGACGTTATTGCCCGGATGAAGATGCTGCGTCCGCATGGTGAGCGTCACTGGGTCTGGTTGCACGGCCCTTTCGGTGCCGACCACATGATTCTCCCGAGCCCAGCTCGGACCCAGATTGCACCGGCCCACGTTGACTGGCTCCCAGCGATGGATGTCCTCATCCCCGCTACGTACGTGCTCGAGGCCGAGGAGGCCGAGCAGGCCCACGCTGCCCACGCTGCCCAGGCTGCTCCCGCAGACCCTGCTGCACACCCTGCCGAGCCTGCTGCCGACCCCGTCGACCCTGTTGCCCCTCAGCCTGTTCCTGACGTTTCCACTGCTCTTGACACTTCTGTCCCCACCTCTGCCAGTGTCGAGAGTACTTTTGCTGAGCCCACTTCCACCACTGTCACCACTTCCGAGGCTGTCCCCACCACTCCCGCTGCCACCTCCGGCCCTCTGTCCGTGGAGCCTCTTTGCTCCGCACTCCCTGAGCGCCCGCCGACCTTTGTCGAGAGTGGAGCGCCCTCGTTTGCCGCGGTCGTGGAGACCATGGTTAGCATGATCTCCGCTGGGATTGCGCCTTTTGGTCCACACAGTTCCGCCCCAGCGGTAGAGTCCTCTGTCTCCACAGCCGCCGTATTCTCCGAGAGCGTCGTGGCGTCTGTCCACACTTCTGGGCCACTGACCTCTCTTGCCACCTCGTTGCCACTTTTGCACGCTTCCTTTGCTGCCGCTGCCTCTACTTCTCACCAGCCGGTGTCCCGGCCTCACACTGAGGCCAGGCCCACATTTGCTGGTGCGGCACCTTTTGTCCCCTTCCCTGTTGAGCCCGTTACATACTCCACTCGCGTACGCCAGCCCCGCCCTGCGCAGCCTAGACCGGTGCGTCCCTCTCCACCACCGCCGTCCGACACTGTACTGCAGAGCATACGTGCTCTTGAGTTGGCGGTGAGTGGTCTTAGAGGTGACCTTAGGACCCTGTCCTCCACCGTCTCTACGATGGCTGGACGCTTTGACCTGATCCCTCAGATCCACTACTGCCTGACACAGATCTTAGAGCGTCTTCCGCGCGTACCCCCACCCACCCAGCAGGCTCCCACACACACTGCCACACACACTAGACCTGCTTCCACTTCCACGCCCACCCCAGCTCAGCAGCCTACACCACCACCACCACCTCCGCCTCAGGACGGAGACGGCGCAGCACCACCTTCCTAGGCACCCTTGATGCCATCGATTCCTTTTGCCGTTGTGCTGCCCGTTTCTGCTTGGTCCTGATGCCTTTTTGCCCACCCCCCTCCCCTCACTTATTTTGGGATTCTCATTTTGCCGTATCTTTATATATCTTTTTTGGGAGAGAGGGATAGCTTTTGGTGACCCATTTATACTCGTATCACTCATATCTGTGCCTGCATCATATCCGCATCATATTTTCATTTCTTTATTTTTCGTTTTATTATATTTTTTCTTTCCATCATGCATGCCCCCTCACTTGCCCCTCTCATTACTTATCTCTCTGTGTGCCACACTTTGCACATTGAGGACACTGTGCAGTTTAGCTTGGGGGAGTGAGTTCTCACGTTCTTTTTCGTTTTGCCACCTTTATTTTTAGTTTTTCACGCCACTTCCCGCGTTTGCACTTATTTTCACTTATCAATTTTTTTCTCATTTTGCCATGCATCACGTTTTTCTTATTTCTCTGTGTGCCGCATTGCATAGTTTTATTTTTCTTATCTTTATTTCTTTCCTTTTTCATCTCATGCTAGAGATGAATTTTCTGTGATGATGTCTACGTGGAGTTAGCTTATTCTATATGCATGCTATATTTGTCATGAAAATGAACCTGAATATTCATATGTATGCTATCACAGAAAACACACCAAGATTCACGCATTGAATGCCTATATCTGGAGTACTGATTTCTTTTCCTATATCACTTCTATATGCATGAATTGTACACTTCACTTCGGGATGATTGAATGATGTTAGCTATGATATATCTGGATTAGTTAGCTTTTTTGTGATCGAAACAGAGTAGATTAGATTACCCTGCTGAAGTTGTCGTGCATGTCTTATAGAGTGAACCGAGAGTTATATATATTTCTTTCTCCACAAATCTTGAACATCATTTCTCTACTTTTAAAAAATCATTGGTGAATCTCCCCTTAGTGATTCTATTTTATGGCATTTCCCCCGCTATTAATTCCTAGCTCCAAATCCCTTCTTCTAAAAAATATATATATATATAAAATAAAAGAGAGAAAAACATTCTTGTATATCATTATCTCTCTCTGAGTTGGGATCATTGTGTATATATGGATTAAAAAAAAGAAAAAAAAAGAAAAGAGGAAAAATCCTCAATAAAAGATCCCATCTCACTTTCTTTCTTTCTTCTTTCTCTTCTTTGCTTTTGGAGCTATATAAAAATGGGGATGTAAATATTTTTGTGCCACCACGCTTATAGATAAGCTTGGGGGAGGGGATCCATTGATGTGTGAGAGAGTGACTACTTGACATTGCACGACAACCTAGGCTAAGTAATATTCTATACTCGGTGAGATTGTTTCTAGCTTCACGAAATCCAGAAATCTAAGCCTAGCGTTCATTTCATGAAATCCAAACTTTTCTATTCTCTCTATTCTATAGTGTGATATTCTTATACTCCAGATAGAAAGCGTTCAATTGAAAAGTGTGTGATCTGTGATTTGTATACCGCTTTAAATGATTCAGGCAATGTTAATTTTAAAATCATTCCGTTCTTCATGATTATACCATTGTTCGTGGGTTTTCTATTTCTATTTGCACTATTATACTATGATATCAAAATAAGATTCTTTGACATGTATTTCTCATTCGGTGCATGCTATAAGAGTAAGTGAAACCCACGTCCTGAGAAAATGATCTAGCACCCTACCTCTTCGCTTCTTTCTTTCGTCTTTATTTTCATTTGGTTTTCATTCTTCTTCGTTTTTCATTTTTCTCGTTTTTCGCCGTTTTCGTTTTCCGAATCCACCGGGTTCGCCTTTTACTTATCTTCCTCGAGAACGAGTAAGAGGCAAGCTTGGGGGATTTTGATCACTCCTCATTTTACACCTTTTTTTCCGTGTATTTGCATGCCATTTAGATCGCCCAAATCATGTTTTTCACGATATATCGACGATATTACGATGCTTTTCACGATTTGTTGTTTTTGTCGCATTTCAGGTGATTTGGCGCGATTTGGAGTGATCTCGAGACGCGCTTACTCTAGACGGCCACCGACGACCTCCCCGAGGGATATTTCGCTCTTGGAGAGGAGCGGAAGAAGAATGGACGTCGCAGGAGCGACGAGGAGGCCAAAACAATCAGATTGGGCATCTTTTGTGTCCCACTCGGCCGAGTGGAGGAGCCACTCGGCCGACCAGCGAGACACTGCTCGGCCGACCCGTTCAGACACGTTTTCCATGTGTACTCGGCCGAGCGACGGAGACCACATCGGCCGAGTGACGATACCACGTCCGCCCGAGTGGCGCCCAGACGAAGGCCCTCAAAAATATCGAAGTTTCTGTTTTTCGGCCACCTGAGCTTCAGAAGACCCACTCGGCCGAGTGGTAAACCACGTCCGCCCGAGTGCAGTGAAGCCATCGGCCGAGTGACGACAACTCACTCGGCCGAGCCGCCTCCGAACTGAAGACCCTTGAAGCCCCCGACTTACTGGAAAATGACAGGGTTTTCACTCGGCCGAGCGACTTTTGTCACTCGGCCGAGTGCGATGCGCTGCCTGTAGCGAAATTTGCGGAAAACAGGCTGTGCAGGGGCGTTTTGGTCAGGATTTTTGGACGATTTTTGGGGCTATTTAAGCCCTGTTTCTACCCTAGTTTTGAGAGCCATCTCTTAGATTTTTTGCAGCTTTTTGAGATTACTTTTTAGCTTTATTATTTGTGATTGGAGAAGAGAAAAACTTGGATTTTTGTTGGATTAATTGAAGAACTACATTGGTTTGCATCTCTCTTCCCCAAAAACTCTATTTTTATTGTTTATATCATTGTTGTGATGAATTCCATTGCCTATTTCATTGAATATTTTTGTGCTATTGCTATGATTTGTGAGTAGTCTCCACGTCTTGGGGCGTGGGGATGAACCCTACAAGCCCAATTTCGTATTCGTGATAAATTGGTAGAAATTGTGCTAGAATCAATAATTAGAGATTAGATTGGGATCGAATTACTACGGATGGCTAGGTATTCATATCAATTGGGATTTGCAAGAGATTGGATCCCAATTTGATAGGAAGCCCTAGAAATCCGAATTGGGTTGGAGTCGGACTTTCGAAGTATCGGTTTGCAAGAGATTGGACCGAAACTAGGATCTCCGGTTGCAATTCCGTGCCGATACCTGTTTGCAAGAGATTGGACGGGTAGGAACTATCCTAATTTAGATTGTGGACCGAGTTTGCAAGAGATTGGGCTCGGTGCGCAATCGGACGATGATGTTGATCCTAATGCTAGCTTTCCTAGGCTAGGGTTTGCAAGAGATTGGACCCGACCCTAGGATAGCTATAGACCGGCAACAGCGCGAGAGCGTGAGCTTGGTTCCACATTTAGTTGCAACTAGTTCATCCAAATTCTCATTCTAGCAATTTTGATACCGACGAACCACATTTATGAAATACGGTGAGTGGCGGGGATTCCCCATTCCCTAGACGTTCTTTATTTGATTTGATATTTCGCACATTTGTCTGACGATTGTGACAGGATCGCCCAAGGCAATTCTCTCTATTCTTAAATAGCCAGGTTGATTAGGAGCAAGCACGGTCATTCGTCCTCCCTGTGTTCGATACCCGCTCGCCGCTATACCGTGCGCTTGCGGTAAAACTACAACCGTTCTTTAGGTGTATGTCCCGGAGCGACCACTCCCGGAACAAGATCGATAGAAAATTCTAAAGCTCGATCAGGTGGCAGACCCGACATCTCCTCGGGGAAGACGTCATCGAAATCACGCACCACAGCTGGCCTCTCCAGCTCCATCTGCATAGCCACAACCTCCACCGGCCTGGCCCGAAACCTGACAGGACCAAGCGAACTGCTACCACGGCTGAACTCAAATACTGGATGTCCGGGAATCTCGAACACCACCTTCTTCCTCCGACAGTCGATCGTGGCATAGAAGCTCGCAAGCCAGTCCATCCCAAGAACTGCATCATAGTTGATGATGTCGTGGACAATGAATTCAGCGTAAAGCTCATGTCCACAGACCACCAACGAGCAAGAATTGCATCCAAGATGCTCCGAGACCACGCCATTCCCTGTGATGATATTCCAACTCTTGGGAAGAGGGGACGTCGACAAGGAATGCTTCTCCACGAAGCTCCGAGAAATAATGCACATCGATGCACCCGAGTCGAAGAGGACTCGTGCAGGAAATGTGCACACCAAAACCACACCTAACAAGCAATTAACAATCAAACCCTAGTCTAGCAAACAATCATGTTCAAGCAAACAACACAATCTAACAATCAAAACCAGCTAGGAAAGTAACAGCTAGATTGAGGATTACCTGCGATAACCTCATCCACAGCCTCGCTCTCCACAGCAGTCATCATAAAAGCCTGCCTCCTCGGCGGAATAGCCTGTTGAAAAGCCTGCCTCTGTGGAACAAGAGCTGCTCCACGTCCAGCAGGAACAGACGCTCGCTGCTGCAACGGCTGTGCTGCAACAGGTGCCCTCTGACCGGAGCCCCCGCTATCTGCGGTGTGGGCGCGGTGTCGGTTTACCGCAAGTGCACGGTTAGTGTAGGGTGCGGTAATATCGAACTCAGGGAGGAGAGGTTGTGCTTGGGTCAGATAGGACCAAAATCACCCCGGGGGGCGAGCTAGCCCGAATCGGTAAATGGTTGTCACGGAAAGAAATAAAGGGTATGAACAACAAGAAAGAAAACCCGGGACTTTGGTTTCCAACCCGACGAGAGACTCTCGCCGGTACGGCCTACGGGTATGGATAGCGGTCAGAATTAGGGTCTAATGGTGAGACGTTGCCTCAGAAAGTGGTACCGGCATCCCATGGGCCCGATATTCCGGTCGGTGCCCATGATGATACACCGGACTTCCCGGATTCGATCAGTGGGCACTCCCGTGTCCATTAACACTGATCGATCCCGGGAGCACTAAGCCCACAACGATAACTCCCAACGTCTCATCCTGCCGCTCCCGCGTGCTAGGATTCGACGTCTACGCTATGGGCGTGAGATATGGCTAGGGAGTCAACCGCCAAGTTTATTCCCCCTTGGCCCAACGGTCAAAGGCGGTCTTTTTCCCGTCGATGACAATGAAACACCCCGCGTAACCGTTAGATTCCTAATCCCTATCGATTTCCTAACCCTATGGACGCATCGGGAAGAGCCCCCGAAGGGGTTTCCACCAAAATCCCAGATTTGGGAACTACTCACAAAAATCCATGAAAAAGCGATCTAAATAAAAATTAACCGTTGGAATCATAATCGGACAATTGCAATGCGGAAGTAATAGAGTAGGTAAGACAATACTAAAATTTGAGAAAGATCTGAAAACTTACAAAAGAGTAACAATTACAGCCGTCACAAAGTGAGAAAACAGTAAAAAACTCGCAGCTCCCCGTTTCTGGAACCCTAGGGGTTCTATTTATAGACTCTCGCATCAACCGATCGGTTGACAAGTCAACCGATCGGTTGATCCGTTACAAAATAATAACAGAAAACGGCGAGATTTCACCCGATCACATGAACCGGTCGGGTGAGTTCTTGAGTGACCGGTTGGATCTTGGAGCCATCGGGTGAAGCGATCGGTTTGGTGCCCGTGTCTTCAGCTCTTCATCTTCAGCTACAGATGAACCGATCGGGTGAGTGTCACCCGATCGGTTGGCATTTTGCTCGAGAAAACAGAGAACAGGCCCCCGCTGAACCGGTCTGCGAACCGGTCGGGTGACTTCCATGTGAGCTCAGGCTGAGACCGGGTGGTGCACGCGTGCATCACCCGATCGGTTGGAGATGACCAACCGACCGGGTGAGGGGCTGAAAGATGAATTCTTCGACGTTTGACCCCCTGGATCACGCGTGACTTCTCCCGTTGCTCCGGGGACTTGGGATATCATCGTTAAACGTCCCCTACGTGGTCAATCCCCTGCAATCATGGATAAACAAAGAAAAGTGAAAGAAAACGAGAAAATACAAGAAAACGAATAAAAGACGGTGGAAAAACACGGAGAAACACAAAAGAAAACGTGCATGAATATATGAAATATAAACGCACGTCAAAATCCCCCAAGCTGAACTCTTCCTCGTCCTCGAGGAAGACGAGTGAGAGTAGGAGCTCGGAAGGGAAAAATAGAGAGGAAGAAAGAAAAAGAAAACTCTAAATCCTAGATCGTCCATCAGAGCCACCAAAATCAAAAACGACACACCAAGCAAGCAAACGCCAAATCTCACCATTAAACTTAGGAAAACGAGTCCAAATAAGTGTCGTGGGCCCACGCGGTGAAGCGCGAGTGAGTGTGGTCGTGTGCTAGCAAATGGTGTCGCTTTCTACAATGTGCTATGAGGCTCGATATACACAAATCCAAGATATGACCCAAATATCGATTCGAATTGAATTAAGCGGCGAATATAAGTTCAAGCATGCATGAGAAGAGTAAGAATAGAAGCGTATCATGCATCGGGGACTCCACAACTAGGGTTAAGGAAATCACGCCACTATAGCCTAGATACTAGCTAAAAAGTTCCTAAGCCAAGTGTTTTCGATAACGATGGGGGTTGAGATGATGTGGAGTAGAACACTCGGTGAAAATTCTCGCCTTCCCTTTATTCTCGGTGAGTAGGAAAAAATATTCACACGGAAATTTTTTTTGGGTTTTGGGCATTTGTATATTTTTTTTGGCTTTTTGGCTATACAAAAATTTTCTTTTTCTCTCTTTTTGGTCTTTTCTTTTTCTTTTTTTCTATTTTTCTTTTGGATTTTTGGGTTTTTGGCTATACACATGTGCACTCTCCCAAGTGGGAGAACGGTACACGACGAGGGGATTTGCACCAAGTAAAACAAAAAAGAAGTCGAAATCTAATCACTCGGGCAAATGAAACTATTCTCGCTAAATAGAGTATAGGCCAAATGGGTTATCCTAGTCCTTAGTTGTGGAATCCCGACGCATGCGAATTGAAATATACGATATAAATATAGCATGCATATAGTAGAAACAAATACCGCATATTCAAATCGAAGCATGATAATCTAGGGGTCATTCCTGGACAGGTATATAAAGTAAAATCACAAAACAGAAGCACACCAAATAGATAGGCACGACGCACGACTCACAAGAAAGCTAAGTGGACCCACAATGCGTGAAATGCAAGAGGACTCGAAATCCTAGGGTTAGTGAGTGTGATTATCGATGCAATGCTAGGTGTGTGTGACTTTGTGGCGATTCATCATAGGATTCATCTCTAGGAGAAAGAGCTAAAAAGAAGAAAAGAAAAATAAAATAAAAACACGATGAAAACGACACAAAAAACGAAAAAGAAGGAATCAAACGACGCACATAGTGCGACTCCCCCAAGCTGAAGTTTGCATTTCCCTCAATGCAATATCAGTGAGTACGGAAGGGCAATGAAAATGGGGGGGGGGGGAATACGCACTGACACAAAAAGAAATGAAAATGAGGAAAACACATAGATGAAACTGAAAAAGAAAGAAAGATCAAAATCAAAATCAAACAACACGAAAATAAAAATAAAAACACACGACACGACACTCAAAAAACGAAAAACAAGCACACACACAAAAATGAGAAAAACAAACAAAACACGACAGCACGCCAAAATAGACGTCCCCCAAGCTAAACCAGACAGTGCTAGCGAAATGATATGATCAATGAAATCCAGAGATATGCAAGGGGGAGTCAAAAACAAAAGAGGTGAATTCAGAAAGCAAGAGAAGGTGAGTCCTCGTCCTCCTCGGAAGAGGGTGTGGATGGGTGGTCGGGGGAGGCTGGGGGTGTGCGGAGAAGTGGGGAACGAGGCGGAGGAATAGGGGCAGCGGTGGTGTGAACAATGGGAGGAGTGTCGGTGGTGGTGGGTGGTGGTGGTAGGAAGGAGATCAAGGCGGTGGTGAGAGGAATAGAAATGGAGGAAGAAGATGCGGTGGTGACGGTAGTGGGAGGTGGTGGGAGGGATCTGGAGCGCACCGGCAATTTCCTTCGGCGCACGTATGGAGTGACGGAGGAGGAGGGAGGAGGTAGCGTGGGTGCGGTGGAAGTGGTCGGGAGGGGTGAAGTGGATGTCGGGATGGGATTAGAAGAGGGAGGAGAAGAATGTGGTGAGGGGGGTGATGGATGTGGGGATGTGTGGGAGGGTGGAGGAGAAGATCGCTGGGGTGGTGAAGGTGGAGGTGGTGAAGGTGGAGGTGGTCCGTAGATATGAGTGAGAAGGCGAAGAATGGCGGCCACGTTCCTCTCAAGTGCGAGGAAACGTGGGTGAGTAAGAAAGGAGGATGGTGATGGGTCCGAAGAGGCAGAGGACATGGCGAGCTCACGAAGGGCAGCGACCTCCCTCTCAAGACCTAGACGGGCAGAGACCTGACGGCGACCAAAAGATGTGGACTGACGCGAGGCCGAGGTGGTGCCGCCAGGTAAGGTCGAAGAGGTGCCGGCGGCAGTGGTCATGCCGGCACAGGAGACAAGGCCAGAAATGGCCGCAAAGAGGTGCTCAGACGTGATCGGTCCCGGAGCAGAAACAGGACGACTCGGGCCAGCCCCTAAATCTCCCCCAGACGCAGGGATATCCTGCTCGCCTAAGTGGGTGGCAGGGGACGGTGGTCTGCGTGCGTCTGCGGTAAGGAAAGGAAGATTCAACCCCGCTAAGAAGTCAGGATCAGGTGGGAAGGTCCAATCTCCCACGAGAGCAATGGTCATGCGAGCGGGGTTGGGTAGAATGGTGTAAGGGGTTGGGGGTGGCCATAATTGAAGATGAAGCGGCCATCAGAGTGCGGTCTAATCATGTGGATGTGCCGCAGGACATCAATATCAAGCTGTGAGGGTCCTGCGGCAGCTGGAAGATTATTGGGGATGGGAATATTGAATTGGGCGTGAGAGCAGATGATCGTAATAATGCCCCCACAACAAAACTTCCCCTTACCGGCCCGGCTGATCTCGAGTAGCTTGTAAACAAGCCAATCGCCGCCATGAATGGGGACGGTAGGGGCCCTGAAGCTAATTCCATCATCATCCCGGACAAAAGGGAAAGTCATGGCCCAAAGGATAAAAAGGTCAGGGATAGTCACGGTGCCGGACTCGTCCCTAGGAAAAAATACAGATGAAATGATCCTGTGGGCCAAACGAAACACGTGATGAATGATGGATAAGGCCTTGGCCCTTCCTCGGGGATAGTCATGGAACATCGTGAGGCGGAACCAAAATTGATCGACATCAAACTCGGGCGTGTACCCGTAGTGTCGGATGGAATCATCCCCAAGATTGGGGAAACCAAATATATCGTTAATCATGTTCAGATTTGTGGTGACACTACGGTTACGCACCCTGAATTTAATGATCGACCCGGACTCCCAAACAAGTGTAGAGAGAAATTCGAGTGTGAGTGCCGGGTAGGATATGGCAGATGCATTAAGAAAGGCCAACCATCCTAAGTTAGCGAAAAGAGATTCGACCTCGGTGAAGACACCGAGATCGACAAGTGTTTGTGTGTGCGGGAACTTAGTAGATAGATGCCCTCGAGCATCGAGCCTACGGTAAAAATCCTTGTGCTCCTGGTTCCTAAAGATATACCCATGTGGGCCCAACATTGGGTCCACAGGGGGGATAACAGGCGGGGGAGGGCCAAGTGTAAGTGCTCGTGTACGGGAAGGGGGGCGTGTTTGTTTTCGTCTCTTTCGAGACGGCTCCTCCTCCCGCATAATTCCCTTCCCCTTGTCCTTATCCTTAGCCATGTGTGAGTGTGCGTGTATGAATGAGTGCAAAAAACAGTGGATGCACACTAGCACAAGCAAACGAGCAAGCACAATCTATAGGGCAAATATATAAATATAAGCTTAGGAGCGAGTGTACCCAAGCGGAATGGCGGAGCTTGCTCGTAGACGTCCCCACACTGTTCAACGAGAGTAGCGTGGAGCCGCGGCGATCTCTTCCGGCAAGAATTTTCGAAATGGGGTTGTTTGGGGGGAAATTAGGTCAGAAATTTGAAATGGAAGGAGAGAGAGGGTGTAGATGATGGAGGGATTGATGGAGGAGGTGGAGAGAGGGAGTAATAGAGGAGTAGAGGACGTGGGGGAGTGAGAATCGGTCGTTGGGGAGGAGAGGAAGGCGAAATGACGACGATTTTGGCGATCGGGCGAGGATGAAAACGAGCGGGTGTCGTGGGGTTTATATAGGGTTTTAAGTCGAACCGATCAGGTGACTTGTCACCCGATCGGTTGACGGTTAGGTCGAAATACTTGCCAAAGAAATGCTACAGGCGAACCGGTCGGTTGACTTGTCAACCGATCGGTTGGCCGCTCCACTCATTTTCCCGAGAACTTAGGGCTGCTCACCCGGTCTCATCAACCGATCGCGCTCGAACTCAACCGATCGGTTGATATTCCCCAAAAATTTCCGAGAGTTCTCCCCAGCTCACCCGGTCTGTCACCCGGTCTCTTCATTCCTCAACCGATCGGGTCATATGGGGACAGATCTCGGCATGTATCAGATACATCCCAACTGATCGGGTGAGTTATCAACCGATCGGTTGGGGCTTTGTTTCCTGCAAAAGCCAACAGATTGTCTAAGTCCCTGAACGGATCTTCTCGCGGCTGATTTTATTTATAAAAGTAGATAAAATAAAGTCAAAAATAACGCTAAAAATTGGGGAGAAAGTTTAGAACATGGGTTGCCTCCCATGAAGCGCATTTGTTTAACGTCGTTGGCTCGACGCCCGCAAGAGATGTTCACGGTGGTTGATACGGGTGATGCCCGAAGTTCGGCATCTCTTCTTCATTGGAGCTGAAGGCCCTTGGAGTAGTCAGCGGCTGGAGAAATATTTGCTCAACTACCCTCTCCTTGTTCTTGGGATCCGGGGGTTTCTCTTTCGTGTTGGCGCTTCCCACCATCTTCTTTAGGATCCGGACCTCGTCTTTAGTGAGGTCCATGGGCTCTTTTCCCGTTCTCCTCGCAGGAGGAGCCTTGGGGAACCCGGGAGGGGTCGTCCTTGCTGCACTCGCTTTTCCAGCAGCTTCTTTGTTCTTGGGGCCGTCTTGGTCTTCTAAATCCCCCAAGTCATCGGGGGGGTTTCTTAAGAGAATCTCCCAGGAGCTCTCTTCAGCGGCCTTTTCTTCTTCTACCTCAAGCAAATTACACCGAGGGTCATCAGGGGGATTGGGGTACTTCATGGACAACCCCAGATCAAACTCAACTTTTTCTCCGCTGACGTTTAAAGAGAGTTTTCCGTTCTTTACATCAATCAAAACGCCAGCAGTGGCCATGAAAGGCCGTCCCAGGATGATGGGGGTGTGTGCGTCTTCAGGCATGTCCATGACTACAAAGTCCACTGGCACATGCACCCCTCTTACATTAACGGGGAGGTCATCCACAATTCCCACCGGATATTTGACCAACCGGTCAGCTAGTTGTAGGGTCATACCGGTGGGCTCCAAATCACCCATTCCTATCCTTCTATACATCGACAAGGGCATCAAACTAACACTCGCTCCGAGATCGACGAGTGCACGATGAATCTTTACTGCCCCGATCATGCAAGAAATTGAGAAGGTCCCCGGGTCTTTAAGTTTCGACGGATTTGCCCTCTGGATAAGAGCGCTACACTCCGCCGTCAACACTACTTTCTCTTTTCTAGACCCTCTCGTCACCAAATCCTTCAGGAATTTTTCATAGGAGGGGATTGTTTCGATTGCTTCTAGGAAGGGGATTTGCAGGCTCAGGTCCTTGACCATGGCGAAGAACTTGCCATATTTCTCATCAATTTTGGCCTGAGCTAACCGTTGTGGAAATGGCACAACGGGTTTGAACACTTTCGAGCTCCCTTCCTCGTTCTTTTTCTTCTCTTCTTCAGAGACTCCCTCCGGAGTCGTAGGATTTGATGACGAAGCACCGGTGTCGTTAGATTTTTCAATCGGTCGCTCGACGACCAATGGTGTTTCCGGACTGATAGGGGGCACTCTAGTAGGGATTTGTTTCCCGCTTCTCAGAACGATAGCAGACACATTTGCGTGCTCGTGCACGAGTGCCGATGTTTGGGTTGCTCCCCGCGGGTTCACCTCTGGTTGTGGCGGCAATTGGTTTTGTGACCTTGCAAGATTCGCCACTTGTAACCCCAGCTGGGTTACTTGGTCCGTGAGGGTCCGCTGGCCCATTTCCAGCTTTTGGTTGATCCTCTCCTGGTTGGTAATATATTGAGTCAAGAGAGACTCAACCGGAGAGACGTCCCTCTGTTGGCCATACTGCTGCTGCTGCTGGAATGGCTGCTGGTTCCTGGGGGCGTAAAATTGTTGCTGAGGTTGCTACTGAACCTGACTCTGCTGTGGCCTAGCCGGCTGATAAGTTTGTTGCTGTGGCTGCTGAAGCGGCGAGGGCTGAAATGGTGGCCGGTAACTGAAGTTTGGGTGGTTCCGGTTGTTTGGAGAGTAGGCCGGGTTGGAATTGGTCCTTGGCGGATACGGCGCATTTCCCGTGGGGTTGTAAAATAGTGCACTCGCCTGATCCAACGGTGGTGAGATGTCACCATCGTCGAATTCCCTAAAGAATTCGGATTCTACCGCTGAAATTTGCTGTGTACCGGCCCCACCGGCTCCTACCATTAGTGCGGAGATCTGGGTCGAAAGCAAGTTGAACTTGCTTGAAAGTTTGTCGACGTCCTCGACTCTGTGTATACCCCCGGATCTTGGTGTGGCTCTCTTGTCACACCACCGCTCATTGTTGGATGCCATATTTTCTAGAATATGTCCGGCATCTTCCTCGCTTCTAGACATGAAGGAACCCCCAGCCGCGGCGTCCATAGAAGATTTCAGGTCATCCCTCAACCCATTGTAGAACAGATTAATAATCTGCCACTTCGGAAGCTCATGGTGAGGGCATCTTCTTTGCATTTCCTTATATCTCGTCCAAGCTTCATGCAAGGACTCGTGGCTGGCCTGGGAGAAGGAGGAGATCTCACTCCTCAACTTCATGGTCTTCCCCGGAGGAAAGAAATTCGTCAGAAAAGCGTTGGAGAGCTTCTCCCAGGTGTTGAAAGTGTTGGGGTCCTTTCCCCTAAGCCATTTCTTGGCTTTATCTCGCAAAGAGAAGGGGAACAGCTTCAGACGGATAGCCTCTGTCGTGACACCATTAATCCGAAAGGTGTCAAATTTCTCCAAGAAGGAATCTAGGTGCTCGATCAGGCTCTCCATGGGTGCACCCGTAAACTGGTCCTGCTGGATCTATGTCACTAAAGACGGCTTCAGCTCGAAGCTTTGGGCCGCAATAGCTGGAGAACGGATGGCGGAAGTCGACTCGATGGATGGCATCGAGTACTCCAACAGAGACTTGTGAGGTGGGGTGTTCTCCTCCATGGATTCGGGATCCTCTCTTCTTCGCTTCTCGGCGGCCAAACGCCTAAGGGTGGCGTTAATCTTTGGATCGAGGGGAATCAAGTCGTCAAGACTCCTTGAACTCCTGCGCATGAAAAACAACAAACACCCGTGAAGCGACAAGTGGGAAAGAAACAGATAAAACTAAGAAATAAAAATAAGAAAAATAAAAATAAAAAGGAGAATGTGAAAATTATCGCGAGGTAGGGATGTGAGCTAGACACGAGGGTTCAAGAGATCCTAAAATAACAAGCACGTTGCCTCCCCGACAGCGGCGCCATAAACTTGACCGGAGCCCCCGCTATCTGCGGTGTGGGCGCGGTGTCGGTTTACCGCAAGTGCACGGTTAGTGTAGGGTGCGAGAATATCGAACTCAGGGAGGCGAGGTTGTGCTTGGGTCAGATAGGACCAAAATCACCCCGGGGGGCGAGCTAGCCCGAATCGGTAAATGGTTGTCACGGAAAGAAATAAAGGGTATGAACAACAAGAAATAAAACCCGGGACTTTGGTTTCCAACCCGACGAGAGACTCTCGCCGGTACGGCCTACGGGTATGGATAGCGGTCGGAATTAGGGTCTAATGGTGAGACGTTGCCTCAGAAAGTGGTACCGGCATCCCATGGGCCCGATATTCCGGTCGGTGCCCAGGATGATACACCGGACTTCCCGGATTCGATCAGTGGGCACTCCCGTGTCGATTAACACTGATCGATCCCGGGAGCACTAAGCCCGCAACGATAACTCCCAACGTCTCATCCTGCCGCTCCCGCGTGCTAGGATTCGACGTCTACGCTATGGGCGTGAGCTATGGCTAGGGAGTCAACCGCCAAGTTTATTCCCCCTTGGCCCAACGGTCAAAGGCGGTCTTTTTCCCGCTGATGACAATGAAACACCCCGTGTAACTGTTAGATTCCTAATCCCTATCGATTTCCTAACCCTATGGACGCATCGGGAAGAGCCCCCGAAGGGGTTTCCACCAAAATCCCAGATTTGGGAACTACTCACAAAAATCCATGAAAAAGCGATCTAAATAAAAATTAACCGTTGGAATCATAATCGGACAATTGCAATGCAGAAGTAATAGAGTAGATAAGACAATACTAAAATTTGAGAAAGATCTGAAAACTTACAAAAGAGTAACAATTACAGCCGTCACAAAGTGAGAAAACAGTAAAAAACTCGCAGCTCCCCGTTTCTGGAACCCTAGGGGTTCTATTTATAGACTCTCGCATCAACCGATCGGTTGATAAGTCAACCGATCGGTTGATCCGTTACAAAATAATAACAGAAAACGGCGAGCTTTCACCCGATCACATGAACCGGTCGGGTGAGTTCTTGAGTGACCGGTTGGATCTTGGAGCCGTCGGGTGAAGCGATCGGTTTGGTGCCCATGTCTTCAGCTCTTCATCTTCAGCTACAGATGAACCGATCGGGTGAGATTCACCCGATCGGTTGGCATTTTGCTCGAGAAAACAGGGAACAGGCCCCCGCTGAACCGGTCTGCGAACCGGTCGGGTGACTTCCATGTGAGCTCAGGCTGAGACCGTGTGGTGCACGTGTGCATCACCCGATCGGTTGGAGATGACCAACCGACCGGGTGAGGGGCTGAAAGATGAATTCTTCGACGTTTGACCCCCTGGATCACGCGTGACTTCTCCCGTTGCTTCGGGGACTTGGGATATCATCGTTAAACGTCCCCTACGTGGTCAATCCCCCGCAATCATTGATAAACAAAGAAAAGTGAAAGAAAACGAGAAAATACAAGAAAACGAATAAAAGACGGCAGAAAAACACGGAGAAACACAAAAGAAAACATGCGTGAATATATGAAATATAAACGCACGTCACCCTCCGCAGCTGATTCGCATGCCGACAATCCTTCGAGACATGAGAAGCATCACCACAAATCAAACACTGGCCCAGAAACTTCCTACACTGATCCTTGATGTGGCCAGGCTTGCCGCAGAAATGGCAAGTCTTCTGAACAGGCCCTCCTGGCCTCTTGAACTGAGCTGGCTGATTAGGCTTGAAACCAGGCCTAACCACCGCCCTGGCCTGCTCCATAGGCCTCTTCCCAGCACCAGAAACATGTCCTCTCCTCTGACTCAGGTTCATCTCCTGCCTCCTCGCAGCGACCAGAACCTTCTGATAAGAGTCCAGATCAGAGGAAGACACGAAACTCTGAAGTTCCAAAGCAAGTCCCTGCAGGAACCTCTGAGCCCTCTCATCAGCATCCTGCACCATCTTCGGTGCGAACCAACTCAGCCTAGTGAACTCTTGGTGGTACAGGCCCACCGTCAAGCTCCCTTGCTTCAGGTCAATAAAGCGCTGCAGCATCTCCTTCCTAGCAGCCTTCGGAAAAAACTCCTCATCAAACCTGGACTTAAGGTAGTCCAAGCTATCGGCTCCACCAACATCTTCTCTTCCGCATCCCACCAGTTCCGAGCATTATCCTTGAGTTGCCTCTTCGCCAAATCAACCCATCCAGCCGGGGTGATCTTGGCCATCTTCAAGTTATCCTCAATGTTCCGAATCCACTCATCGGTAGACAGAGGACCCTCAGACCCATCAAAATATGCGGGGCCCAGCTCCCGAAATTGCTTCGCTCCCGGCTCGGAGCGAGGGGCATCCGGAAGTGCCCGGGCAGCTCGAGCAAGTGGAGCATTCTGGACTTGCAGGAGCATGCCCTGCTGCACTTGCATCATCTGAAGCATCATCCGCATCATCTCTCCATTGGTGGGTTCCCGCTCAGGCTCCTCATCATGAGGGGGCGCACCACTACCTCCACCACGGGTGAATCGTCTTCCTGTCATCTAATGACACAGAAAACGAAGCGGATTAGACTCATAGCTTATGACTCGGACGTCGAACTTAGTTTATTGGACATTCTAATATTATTATCGTCATTCTGATAATCGCAGTTACAGAAGAGGGACCTGCATGGGCCACCAACAAAACCTGTCACGCCCCGCTTCCCTAAAATGGAGGCGAGACGTGAAAAGGTCCGCACGAGAGTGGAGCTGTGAAGCCCCAAACCCGATAAGCGTCAATAAAACATAAGCAGGTCCCTGCAACCACAACGGAACATCAATAATAACACAGGGAGAGACAGAAATAAAATCTCATATCTCATAATTTGTCCAACATGAAAAATAAGTTCAACATCCAGAAAAGCCACCAGGCAAAAGAAAGAGTCTAAAGGCCCAGAACAAGGCCAACAAAAGGAACAATGTAACAAAGTATAGGTGCTACGCACCGACAACAAAACAGCAGTCTAAACAAAAGGGAAAAGCTCAACGAAGACACTAGGACTGGTCCCCAGTGTCCACGTACTCCTCGCCAAACACAGGCTCGGGCTCGGCGTCAGCAAACACCTCGTCCTCTACAATGTACTCAGGCTCAGGATCTAACATGTGTCACCCAAAAGAGTAAAGGGGCACATGTCAGCAAGTCTAAAAGACTTGGGCAAGGAAACTGAAAGTAAGGCAAACTAACAACCTAGCAGTTATAGTATGCATGACATGACAGTTATAACATGAGTGCTCAAGCAAGACATGGTGAAACAATAAGTACAAGAGAACAATTATCAGGACAAGTCAAGAGTAGCCAAGCTACTAACAATCTCAATCAATTCACTAGTCACGTTTCAAGTTGTTTGTAGATGTTTACGCCTTACAGCTGAATGGTTTGGCATTCACGCTGATTGGCCGCTTAACACTACCCCAGAACCCAGAGTTTACGCCTTACCACTGCAGTTGCTGATCGGGCAGACTCCCAGTTGATTGGCCGCTTAACTCTTACCCCCAATACCCACATGTGAACGAGCCAGGGTTCCTGCACACGAGCTCAGTAAATGAGCCAGGGTTGCCCCGCACAGGAGCTCGCATTCTAGTTCACGACTCATAAGCATTTGGCATAGGGGTGCACCTAGCCGGAAACAAGTAGTTCGGGCATTGGCTATCAACCAACACATGGCCCGCTTCTGGAACACGAGCCAGGAAACACAAGTATTGTAGCGAAGCTACGCAATCACGGAAACACTTAAAGAATGCAATGACATAACAATTAATTTGCGTACCGTTAATGGAAATTAAACATGACATGGTAATTGTGCAATATGATAAATGTCGGATCTAGCTTCGTTGTCAAGCTAGTTCCTAAATTTGCGCCTAGGCGAGTATCATTTCGTCACCTAGTCTCTTTTACGCCTACAACAAGCAAATGGCCTAAAACATGGCCCAAAACCCTAAGTGGCAAGTTTCACTTGCCTAGCTCCGAGGATGACGATCAACGAGGGTTCGTCCCACGGACGCTAATCTACGGGGAAGTCGCTGTTATGGAGAAACAATCATCAAAACAACATTCATTTCATTAGGGTTTCACAAAAACACAACAGGTCATGAAAACATTAAGAGATCGATTATTACCGTATAGGAAACGGAAGAATGATGCCGAGCAACCACGGCGACGGAAGAAACGCTCCGGGGAACCTAGGGTTCAGATCTGAAAATGGATGGAGAAGTTTGGAGAAATGGGGATTTGGGGGATTTGGGGGATTTGATGAAGGTTTGAGGAAGATGAGAGGTAGAATGTGTTAAGGGAGGGTTTGGATGATGGAGGATGAGCTTGGGATGAAGGGATAAGGGTTTGAGGTAGTAGGGGGCTCAATGGGGGAGAAACTAGGGTTTTAGGTCATGAGGAAGAAGAAGAAAACGTTTGGAGGGGTATTTATAGAGTTTGGTGGCGGCTAGGGCAAAACTAGGGTTTCCTGTACTGTTTAGTCGGTCAAAGAGCAACCACTGACCGACTAGTTTGGGAACTAGTCGGTCGGTTGACCAACGCAGACCGACTAAGTGTAAACAGTAACCCCTGTACAAAATAGGATTTAGATTTAGTCGGTCAAAGAACAACTACTGACCGACTATTTTTACATCTAGTCGGTCGATGAATGTTCTTAGACCGACTAAAAGTGAACAGTACTCGACGGTACAGAAGAACCAAGAATTAGTCTGTCTGAGTACAAAACTTAACCGACTAGTTTAACAACTAGTCGGTCGAAAGATGAACTTAGACCGACTAAGAAGGAACAGTAACTGGTACCAAAAATAGTTAATGAGTTAGTCGGTTAAAGAAGCATTACCGACCGACTAGTTTGCAACCTAGTCGGTCAACCAACGTTCTTAGACCGACTAACGATAAACAGTAACTCCTGAGAAATTTACAAAGCCAACTAGTCGGTTCAAGAAGGTTTTTCGACCGACTGGATCGTCATCTAGTCAGTCGGTGCCCCTTCTTACACCGGCTAATGAGCACCAAAAGTTCCGAAATGGAGCGCGAAGCTCCGGGATCGATTCCTAAGACTCCTAGGCTTGATCTAACAATAAGATATGACCGATATGAAGCCCGTCACGAATGACGTGCTCCAAAATCGACGATTCTAAGGAAGAAGCTAAGAAAACACGACGAAACGATCGAAAATGAAAGTTAAGGAGACGAAAACCACATATAAGGAGAAAATCCACCAAAACATATAATATAATATAATAAATCCAGATACATGAAAACCAGTCGTTACAGAGTGTGAGATGGGATCATGTATAAACTTCTTTTCTCTTTTCTTTTCTTTTTTTCTCTCTTTTTTTCTTTATATATATATATATATATCTATATACAACTGTGATCCCAAATCAAAAGATAGAAAGATATACAATGTATTATTTTCCTTTTTGATTTTGGGGGTAGTGGAGCATGAACTTTATAAAGCGGGGGAATTGCCAATATAAGATCTGCTAAAGGGAGATTCACCAATGAATATAAATAGAGAATTAATGCTCAAGATATGTGGAGAAAGAAATAAATGTAACACTCGGTTCACTCTATAAGACGTGCACAACAACTTCAACAGAGTAATGTAATCTATTCAGTTTGATCTCAGAAAGTAAACTAGTCCAGTTATATCACCCTAACATTCATTCATTCACCTGGAAGTGAGGTGTACATTTTTCATGCAATAAGAAGTGATATAAGAAAGGAAAGCAGTACTCCAGACATAAGTAATCAATGCGTGAAGCTTGGTGTGTTTTCTACGAAAAGCATACATATGAATTATCAGACTTCAGCTAATAACAGAATTTCATCCATATTCATATACGAAAAGGTGGGTTACTATCTCAAATGCATAGCATGACAACGCATATGATATCTGAAATAAAAACTATGGCATGAAAAAAAGTATGCAAACAGGGATACGCTAATCACCACATCATCATCATCACAGAAAAATCATCTCTAGCAAAAGATGAAAGAAATAAGGATAAAAGAAAATAGAAACTACTACAAAATGCAGCACACTCACTCAAAAAGAAAGAAAACGTGATGCATGATAAAAAACGAAAAAGTGGGTGAAAATGGTGTAGAAACAAAGAAAAGGTGGAAAAATAAAAATAAAAGGTGACAAAAAGTAAAAAGTGTGAGAACTCACTCCCCCAAGCTAAAGTGCACAGTGTCCTCAATGTGCAAAGTGTGGCACACCGAGAGACGTGAAATGGGTGGGGTGGGTGAGGAAGCATGCATGATGAAAATAAAAGAAAAGGAAATGATATGGTAATGCAGGTGATGCATGCAGAGGTCAAAATGGTGCAAAATATCAGTGTCCCCAAAAAGAAGCTCCCTCACTCCCAAAGAGATATAAACAGATATGATCAAAAAGGTACCAAAACAGTGTGTGGAGGAGGGGATCAAAAATCACCCGGCTCAAAAAATGACCAGCATAACAGCAGAAATATAGAAGGCATCCAGAGTGTGCCTAGGCTGGTGGAGGTGCACCAGCACCGTCCTGTGACGGAGGTTGTGGTGGAGGTGGTGGGCGTGGTAGCTGCTGGGTGGGTGTCGGTGGTGGGGACAGACGCGCCAAAATCTGGTTCAGGCAAGCCTGAATGCTGGGAAGAATGGCGACGCGGGTCTGAACAGAACTAACTGTGGCGGAGAGAGCCCGAAAATCCTCTCTAAGTCCACTAACAGCCTCCTTAAGAGTACGAATGCTCTGAACTAGAGTGTCGGGGGGTGGTAGAGCAGAGGGACGCACAGGTCTAACGGGTGAAGTGCGGGGCTGTCTCACGCGGGTAGTGTAGAGGACGTGTCCAACAGGGAAGTGGGGTATTGGTGCTGTGCTCATTAAGTGATGCCCAGCCTCTGTGAGAGGCTGGGACGCAAGAAAGGTCGAAGTGGAAGCAGCAGCGGAAGTAGAAGTGAAAACAGACGACGAGGCAGGCAGAGAGGTCAGTGACACAGAAGTGGGGACAGACATCATGACACTCTCAGAAAAGACTGCGACAGTGGGGTTAGACGGGCCAACGGCCGGGGTGGCCGTGGACAAAAGTAAGGACAGAACCGCCACTGCGGCGGTAAAGGAGGTCCCGTCGCTCTCAATAATGGTAGGGGGCGCTCAGGACTCAGAGTGGTAATGTGCTCGATAGAATTTGGCACAGAGGTGGTGGTGGTGGAAAGCTCAGCTAAAGTGCTCCCGACACTAATAGACGTGTGGACAGAGGTGTCGGGAGGTGCAGACAGGGCAGGAGCAGGCTGAGGGATCACGGGGTCGACGGGTGGAACGAGGGGCTCCTGCTGAGCATCCTCGGGCTCAAGCACGTAGGCGGCGGGGATAAAGAGATCCATCGTTGGAATCCAGTCTCCGCCGTCTGGTCTAATATGTGTCCGAGCAGGGCTCGGAAGAACCATGTAATCCGCGTTGAAGGGCCCGTGCAACCAAACCCAGTGCTGACGACCATGGGGACGAAGCATCTTCATCCGAGCCATAACATCTATAGAAAGTGTAGTGGGGCCGGGAGGTCGACGCAGGTCGTCAGGAAGGTCCACGCCGGTCATAAGGGCCAAGAGGGTGACTAGACCGCCGCAACAGATAGGCATACAAGCACCGACAGAAATAATAATGCGGTCCAAAAACCAACTGGCAATGTCGATCTCGATGGCAAGGACCATATCGTCACTACCCCTATCTAGAACCCTAGGGCGTGTCATCGCATAGAGCAGGTAGTGCTCTTGCGTAGATAGCGTCCCGGGCTCGTTCCTCGCAAGAAAAGTAGTCGCCATAAGGTGATGTGCGATGTGGAGGCAGGGGTGGATAATAGCTAATGCCTTGGCCCTACTAGGGTCAAAGGCGAGTGGGGATCCCGTGATCCGTGTCCAGAAGGTGTGAGTGTCGAACGACGGGGGTGGGATGTGCGTGGGAGCGTAGGCGCGGTCTGGGACTGGGACGACGGGTCACTGGAAAAATGCTCTAAGCATGCCGAGAGTGATCTCGCACTCTCGATCCATCAAACGGAAGGAGCATCCTCCAGGGGTCCGGTCAATGGAACTAAGGACCTCTAGTGTCGGACGGATGTAAAGTATCCGTCGACACCGACAGAAAATCACGCCATCCCACGTTGTCATACAACATGAGAAGCCCCTTAAGTACCCCTAGGCGGTCTAGGTCGGTAAGGTGTGCAAACCTAGAGGGTACTATCGAGTGATGGAAGATACGCTCGAATCTGGCGCGGTGTGCGTAATTTCGAAATGTAATCCCCATCGACCCGACGGCGGGAGCGGGTGGTGGAACGGGATCAGCAGGAAGCAGCTGTGTAGGCAGTGGTGGGCTAGGTGGAGGGGAGTCCACCCTAGCGAAAGAGGGACCAGGATCATCTGGTCTCTTCCGCTTCGAAGCGGGCTCCCACGTGCGTGAACTACGGCATGGCGGCATGTGTGCCGTGCAACGTGCCCACCCAAAACAAAATGCGGCATGCTAAATAATGAAACGAGTAGACCTGAGCATGTCGCGAGAGCAATCAGCGATGTGTGCGAAGATATGCCTCCTCCGCAAAGCTCCGTATGCGTCAAAAAGCTCCCCAAAGCTCCCCAAGCTAACCTGAAAAGCAAACAGTAAAATCAGCAAATAATACTCAATATACATGTGGGAGATATGGGATAATAAATATAAATAAAATTTGATTTGAATTTGGGGAGTAACGGGCTTACAAAATAGGAGAAATGGGGAGAAACATGAGTTTTTAGCGAAATGGGGTGAGCGGCGACGGCGTAGGGCGGCGCCGGCGGTGTGCTGCTGCGAGGCGGGGCCGACGTTACCGGCGGTCGACGTCGCTGGTGGTCGGGGTTGGATTGGGCGAAGGAGATGCAGAATCGGGCGATAGCAGCCGAAGCGGCTTGGGCGAAGGCGAAGAAATTTGGGGATTTTCGATTTTTTGGAATTCGCGCAGCAGCCGGCTAATATATATGGATGATACGACTCGGTCGAGTGAATATTTCACTTGGCCGAGTGGGTTATGAAATAGAATTTCAAAAAATAACTCCCAAAAGTTACGATTCGGCCAAGTGACTTTTCTCATTCGGCCGAATGGACAAGTTCCACTCGGCCGAGTGGATCAGCCACTCAGCAATTTTTAGAGCGTGCAGGGTATCTGTTTCACTCAGCCGAGTGATAAGTCGCTCGGCCGAGTGGCCAATTATACTTTAAAGAGAAAAATTAACAGAGAGTTGGTCAGCAGAAACTTCCCTGATTGGCTTTCCACTCGACCGAATGGAGTCTTTGCTCGGCTGAGTGACATATGTTACTCGGTCGGGTGGCTTCCTGTTTTCTGCAACGGCTCTCTGTTTTTGCTCCATTCTCTGTTTTTCTTCCTCCAGTCGGCTCCTTCTTCATCCTGAGGCCTGAGCGCATTCCTTAAGCGCTCTCCCTTGTCTTGAACATCCTCCATTTGAATGATCTCTCTTTCTCCATCCCTTGTCATGAAAATTAGGACCTGTTGTCATGATTTTCATAGACACTAGACTCTAAACACTAAGAAAAATCTAAAATAAAAATGAAAATCAACTAAAAATGATATAAAACCGTCTGGTTGCCTCCCGACAAGCGCTCGTTTAAGGTCATGAGCTCGACCCCTTAAGATTTTCGTTTAGCGCATGATGTTGGGCGCATACGAGATACGCCCGTCGAATTTGCCGGAAAGGCCACTTGGATTTGGTTGTTGGTGGTCGTCGGCCTTCCTTGGCGTCCCCTCATCATGGGTAGAGTTGGGGGATAAGTCCCCCAAGCTTGAGCTAGCACCAATCTTCCTTCTCATCGGTGATGCCGATGTTCGGTCCGACGGAGCTTTCTTTGACTTGTTGGCCGTTGAGAGCTTGCAAAGCTCCCTTATCCTTGCAACATCAGTGTCGTCTTCATCATCGACCATGGAGCTATCCGGAGGGTCCTCCAACTTTTCTTAACCACTAGAAATTTGGCCATCTTCAAGGCCATCTTCATGGAGAGCGCTGATGGAGTGCGGGATGGCTTCTTCAATTACCTCATCAAGGAGGTAAGAAAGATCGTGGGGATGTCCCTTGAGTAGATATACGCGATTCACTCTACCGGAGGGGACTCCTTCGGAATAATGCTTGAGACTTTGTCCATTCACCTTGAATGTGGCTCCGTCTTTCCCTTCCAATTCAAAAGCTCCCCCCGGTTGT
The DNA here is from genome assembly GCA_030789695.1 of Scilla litardierei. Classification (NCBI taxonomy): domain Eukaryota; kingdom Viridiplantae; phylum Streptophyta; class Magnoliopsida; order Asparagales; family Asparagaceae; genus Scilla; species Scilla litardierei. The sequence continues at coordinate 72,260,703 of CM061142.1, forward strand.
ATGTGCTTAATGGTGAATGGTCCGGACCATCGCGATCTCAATTTTCCGGGAAAGAGTCGGAACCGGGAATTGAATAGGAGGACTTTATCTCCGACCTTGAAATCCGTAACGGTGATGCGTGCGTCGTGGAGGATTCTAGTCCTTTCCTTATAAATCCTTGAGCTCTCATAAGTATCACGTATAATCTCATCAAGCTCATCAATGTCTAAGAGTTGCCTCACCGTCACACTCTTGTAGTCATAATTGAATGTCTTAATAGCCCAATATGCGCAGTGCTCCAACTCTACCGGCAAGTGACAAGCTTTCCCATAAACAAGTTGGTACGGTGTGGTGCCAATAGGAGTGCGAAAGGCCGTACGATAAGCCCATAGTGCATCGTTCAATTTCATTGACCAATCTTTTCTAGATCTATCTACGGTCTTTTCTAGAATTTGCTTGATTTCTCGGTTTGACACCTCCACCTGGCCACTCGTCTGAGGGTGGTATGCCATGCCAACCATATGATTCACCCTATACTTTTTCAACATGGCTTCAAATTTGTTTTCTATAAAGTGGCTCCCCCCATCGCTTATCAAAGTACGGGGCACCCCAAAGCGTGGGAAGATGTTTTGCTTGAAAAATTTTGAAACCACCCTTGCATCATTGGTGGGGGTGGCAATGGCTTCTACCCATTTGGAGACATAATCCACGGCCAATAAGATGTACTTGTTACCCTTGCTTGTAGGAAAGGGCCCCATGAAGTCCACTCCCCAACAGTCAAATAGCTCAATTTCTAGGATGGGCCTCATCGGCATCTCGTTTCGCCTTGATATATTTCCGGTCCGTTGGCATCTATCACATCCCTTGACGAAGTCATGCGTATCCTTGAATATGGTCGGCCAAAAGAATCCGCATTGCAATACCTTAGCGGTGGTCTTAGAGGCCGCATGATGTCCCCCGCATGGCATACTATGGCAATGCAAAATGATCGACGTGGCCTCCTCCTTGGAAACACACCTCCGTATAACTCCATCCTTGCATATCTTGAAGAGATATGGATCCTCCCAGAAATAGCTTCGAACTTCGTGCATAAATCTCCTCTTTTGTTGTGTGGGCATTCCGCATGGTTTTATCCCACAAGCCAAATAGTTAACGAAATCCGCATACCAAGGTACCTCTCCGGGTCTTATGGCAAATAGCCTCTCATCGGCAAAAGTGTCATCGATAGGTAAGCTTTCATCCTCCTTGTCACGAACAAGCCTAGACAAGTGGTCCGCCACAACGTTGTCCGTGCCCTTTTTGTCTCTAATCTCCAAGTCAAATTCTTGCAACAAAAGTATCCATCTTATTAATTTAGGCTTGGCCTCCTTTTTGCTTAGAAGATCCTTCAATGCCGCATGGTCGGTATGGACAATTACTTTGGATCCAAGGAGGTAGGAACGAAACTTCTCGATGGAGTAGACAACCGCTAAAAGCTCTTTCTCGGTGGTGGTATAATTTTTCTGCGCATCGTCCAATGTTTTGCTAGCATAGAATATAGCATGAAGCTTTTTGTCTTTCGTCTATCCTAGCACCGCTCCAATGGCTTGGTCACTTGCATCACACATGAGCTCAAAGGGGAGACTCCAATCGAGCGGTTGTATAATGGGGGCGGAAATGAGCGCTTCCTTCAATGTATTAAATGCTTGCAAGTACTCTCCTGAAAAGACAAAGGGGGCATCTTTAGCAAGTAAGGAAGTAAGGGGTCGGGCGATTAGGGCAAAGTCCTTGATAAAGCAGGGTAAAACCCCGCATGACCAAGAAACCCTCTAATGCCCTTTACATTAATAGGAGGAGGGAGTTTTTCGATTACCTCAACTTTCGCCTTATCAACTTCGATTCCCCTAGAAGACACAAGATGCCCAAGTACTAACCCCTCGGTGACCATAAAATGACATATTTCCCAATTAAGAGTGAGGTTAGTTTGTTGGCATCGTTTGAGAACTTTAGTAAGATTAGCCAAATAAGAATCAAACTCACTCCCATACACGGAAAAATCATCCATGAAGACTTCCATAATGTTTTCAATATAATCAGAAAAGATTGATGTCATGCACCTTTGAAAAGTGGCTGGATCGTTGCAAAGTCCAAAGGGCATTCTACGATAGGCATATGTACCATAGGGGCATGTGAATGTGGTCTTTTCTTGGTCATCTTCATGCAAGGGGATTTGAAAGAATCCCGAATACCCATCCAAATAACAAACGTATTTATGTTTAGCAAGGCGCTCAAGCATCTGATCTATGAAGGGCAATGGGTAATGGTCTTTCCTTGTGGCTTTATTTAACTTCCTATAATCAATACACATTCGCCATCCCGTGACAGTGCGTGTAGAATAGGTTCTCCCTTTTCGTTTTTTACAACGGTCATCCCACCTTTTTTTGGGACGACGTGAACGGGGCTAACCCACCGGCTGTCAGAGATAGGATAGATAATGTCGGCTTCAAGTAATTTAAGAATCTCTTTCTTAACCACCTCCTTCATGTTAGGGTTCAACCGCCTTTGAGGCTCTATGGAGGTGGCTTCAATGTTTTCCAAGTGGATTCTATGCGTGCATAGCCTAGGGCTTATTCCCTTAAGATCAGAGATGGAGTATCCAAGTACATCCTTGTGACTCCTAAGGACATCTAAGAGTCTTTCTAGTTGATCATGGTTGAGGTGGGCATTAACAATAACCAGATAGGTCAATTTATTACCCAAGAAAGCGTACCTTAGATTCGGTGGTAACTGTTTAAGCTCTACCTCAGGTGGTGCTGTACCCTCCACTTCCTCTCCTTGTGAGAGCTTGACCTCTTCTGCAACATCTGGGTTTAGTTCCTGCTCTTTGAGTGGGCTTCCCCATGCAGACTCAGATTCACTTCTCGGTGAGGACGGTGCATCGGAATAGATGATGCACAACTTCACGCAGGCATCGATGGGATCACCATTGTGTTCCGGTCCAAGCCTGAGATCAAGAGATGCATCAGTAGGTTCATAAATATAAGAGTAAGGGTCGTAAAGTGTACTTCTCTGAATCTCGGCATGACCAGTGGACTTCTCGAAAGTGTTGTACTCTTCGATGCACGCTCCGCCGTTTTCAAAATATAACTTGCCGTCTCTCACATCAACTCTGACGTTGCCCTCGATAGTCCCTTCCGGGGAGACTTGATCCATCACAAAAATAGCAAATTGTTGCTCAATGGGGTCCTCGACATCAACGACAAACGCCCCTGTGGCATGAACCTCATTAACAAGTTCTTTAAGAAGGTTCGCGAAGGAATCATCGTCCCCCAGGCTAGACTCAGTCATCAACATGGGAGACGTCAAATGCGCCTCCCCAGCAACGGTGCCAAAAACTTGCTCGAGCCCCGGGAGTACACACACCCGGGACAGACGAGTTGTAGTCTTACCGCAAGCGCACGGTGTAATAGCGAGCGGGTATCGAACTTAGGGAGGAACAAATGACAGTGTCTTCTTCCAATCACATAGCTATCAAGAGGGTCAAGAATAGTTTGGGGTAAACGATCACAATTGTGCAAATATCAAATTAATAAAACGTCTAGGGATAGGGAATCCCCGCTGCGGACCGTTTCTCATCATTGTGATTCATAAGTTCAGTCATTGCTAAACTTGAATGTGGGTGAACTAGTCACAACTAAATGTAGAACCAAGCTCACGCTCTCGCGCTATTGCTGGTCTATAGCAAACCTAGGACATGGTCCAATCTCTTGCAAACCCTAGCCTAAGCCGCTAGCGTGAAGAACAACATCATCGTTCAATCATATCTCGAGCCCACTCTCGTGCAAACTCGAGCTATGACCTAGGTTGCGATAGTTCCTATCCATCCAATCTCTTGCAAACGGATATGGGTATAGATTAACAATTGAAAATCCTAGCTTTGGCCCAATCTCTTGCAAACCAAGTCTAGATAGATCCAATTGTCAATCTAAATCGAATATCTAGGCCTTCCTATCAATTGGGACCCAATCTCTTGCAAATCCCAATCGATATGAATCCCTAGCTATCCGTAATTAATCAATCCCAACCTAACCCTAATCAATTCTAGCAACAATTTCATAATTTCTTCACAATTCAGAAATATGGTTCGCAGGGTTCATCCCTACGCCCTAAGACGATGGCACTACTCACTATTCATCATGAAATTATCAGAAAAATCAATAATAATATCAAGAGAATTCATTGCAATAGAGAAATAACAAATAAAAATTGAGTTTTTGATAGAAAATAGACAAACCAATGAAGATCCAATGATATCCAATGAGAATCCAAATAGAGTAGCCTTTTTAATCTCCAAAAAGAAAGCCTAAATCTAATTAATCTAAAAAGTTCTGAAAAGTTATGAAAAAGGCTGCCAAAAGCTCTTCTAACTAGGGCAAAAACTGGGTTTAAATACCCCCCAAAATTGCCCAAAAAATCGTGACCAAACTGCCCCTACGCAGCCCAGAAATCGCAACTTACACAGCAGGCGGAGCGGCTCACTCGGCCGAGTGACATTGTCACTCGGCCGAGTGACAGACCCTGTAAGAAAACAGTAAGTCAGGGGGGTCTCAGGGTCTGCCTTCGGAGGTGACTTGGCCCAGTATACTTATCCGTTCGGCTGAGTGGCTTTATCGTTCGGTCGAGTGACTTTCGCCAAGATCTTCGAAAAATACAGTAACTTCGGCCTCTTTCTGGGCAATTTCTCTGTTCCACTCGGGCGAGTGAGATTTCTCATTCGGCCGAGTGTGATTTCTTCATTCGGTCGAGTGTACGCTGGATTTGACTCTGAGTGCGTATCCGTTCCGGTCGATCGAGTGGGGCTTCTGGTTCGGCCGAGTGAGTGATCCACTTGGTCGAGTGGCATTCTGTAAATACCCAATCTTCTCCGTTTCTCCTCCTCATCGCTCCTACGAAGTTCCTTCCTCTTCCACTCATCTTCCATCGCTGAATAGCCCTCAAATGAGCCGCGGGTGAGACTCCTTAGCGCTTGCGAACCAATTGATCTCAAAATCGCTCCGAATCGCTCCATATTTCCTGAAATAGGACAAAAACAAGAAATAGTGAAAAGCAACGCAATATTGTCAAATAATCGTGAAAAATGCGATATGAGCGATCAAAACGGCATGCAAACATGCAGAAAAAAGGTGTAAAATATGGAGTGATCATTGACTCTAGTAGTATTCTTATACGCATTCTCAAGCTAAATGATATATGCAAACATCGTAACTAAGCATTCATTAATGCTAATCACATATATAATCAACTCACATGATATCATTTCAAATCAAGTACACAATGCTCAAAATGAATCATATGAAGCATATATATCTCATGAGTGAATTACATAACTTATGAAATAGAGAGAGAGAGAGAGAGAGAGAGAGAGAGAGAGAGAGAGAGAGATATATATATATATATATATATATATATATATATATATATATATATATATATATATATATATATCTCCCCAAGAGAAATTCAATAAATAACATGAGCATAACATAGCATGTGATGAAATATAGTAGTCATAAGAAAAATGATCTTCTAGAGTTTAGATTCACCCATAATACCTAATTCTCTTCTAAGACTCGCAAAAGAGTCTTCCTTGAGTGGCTTGGTGAAAATATCGGTAAATATGTTTTGGGTATCGATGTGCTCTAGACAAACATCCTTCTTGAGGACATGATCATTAATGCAATGATGTCTAATATTAATGTGTTTGGTACGAGAGTGTTGTACCAGGTTCTTGGATAGACAAATAGCACTTTGGTTATCAACATTGATTAGACATGTCTCACACTCAATACCGTCGTCTTTGAGTGTTTGTCTCATCCATAAAACTTGTGCACAACCTAAACCTACGGTAATATATTCCACTTCGGATGTGGAAAGAGATACCGAATTTTGTTTCTTGGAGAACCAAGATGAAAGGAAATTTCCTAAGAAATGGCAAGTGCCACTAGTACTTTCCCTATCGGCTTTACATCCAAAATCGGCATCATTAAAGGAAACTAGTTCATAAGTGTGTGACTTAGGATAAAATAATCCATAGTCAAGTGATTGGTTTAAATAACGGAAAATCTGTTTGACCGCAATCAAATGTGATTGTTTTGGTCGTGACTGATACCGTGCACATAAGCATACCGAAAACATAATAACTGGCCTACTTGCGGTAAGATAGAGTAAACTACCTATCATACCTAGATATTGATGAATGTCAACATCCCTTCCATGTTCATCTTTGTCAAGATGTGGTGTCGTGCTCATTGGAGTATGCTTGGATGAAGAGGATCCTATTCCAAAGTGCTTGATCAATTCCACTATGTACTTCCTTTGGTGGATGAAGATCCCATGCTCCAATTGACAGATTTGAAGTCCTAGAAAGTAGGTGAGGTCTCACACATTGCTCATCTCAAATTCATCTTGCATGGACTTAGCAAAATCTTTACAAAGTGTAGAGTTAGTAGAACTAAATATAATGTCGTCAAGACATACTTGAATTAACAAAATGTCATGATCAAAATATTTAGTGAAAAGTGTTGAATCAATATCACCCATTTTAAAACCCAAATCAACAAGAAAATTCTTTAGACGATCATACCATGCTTTAGAGGCTTGTTTTAACCCATAAAGAGCTTTCTTGAGTCTAAAGACATGATTTGGTGATATTTCATTTACGAAACCCGGTGGTTGTGAAACATTTCAACAATGTAACGGCCGGTATTTTTCAAGGCGTACTGTTGTGTGTGCACGTATTTTTGTTTTGATCGTCCGGATATTTTGTGCGCGAATTCTTTTGTGCGTCGCCCCGAGCGCGTCCATCTCTTAATATTTTTCCATGGCACGATTAATAAATTTTAACACTAATTACATCACACTAATTAAATTATCCCTAATCAATATTGATTAACTTAAACCTAATTAAGTTGCTAATTAACCCTACATTCATACCCACCGTTTTGGGCAGTTCAGATCCAACTGCCTCATCAAAATTTCCCACACCTCCAGCTATCTCCCCATCAGACTGTCTCCCTGCACTATCCTATATCCGTATCACCATCATCAGCAAGGGAGAAACGACATCATCTCTTCTCCTGCAAACATTTCTGCAAACCCTCTTCCTCCATGCAAGGTTCTCCAACTCAAAACACAAATCAGAAACCCAAATTCCTTCAACCAAACACTCCTCTGCAAACCTAAATCACAAACATCAGATTCCCAGATCCAAAACCCATTTCGGATTCATTACAAGAAATCAAAACCCAATTCCAATACCCAAATTTCAGAATCAAGAGGGAGAGATCAAACACAAAACAGATCTGAAAATATTTTCAGATCAAACAACCGCAAACCCTCTCTTCTTCTTCCTCTTACTTCTTCCCTCAGCCCTAACCTCCTCTCCTCACCCTCGCCATCAGCTGCGCACCACTTGGAGAGAAGCCACCCAGTCACGGCCGTCGCCTTGCGCGCACAAACGCCAGACGCGGCACGCTGCTGTGCACCGTCAGAGCCCTGAGCCGCGCGTGCCGCCCCGTGACCGCCAGACCCGCCAGTCGCCGGCCGCCTGAACCCGTCGGAGAACCTCACCGTCGGCCCCTCTGTGCTTCCTCCCCGAGAGCGCAAGGTGAGACCGCCCCTTCGTTTTGCTTGGCTGCTGCAACATTGATAAAAAGAAAAAAAAAGAAGAAAACAAACTGAGAACAGACATGAGAGAAAGAGAGAGAGCTTGAGAGAAATGAAGAGGGGTTATTAAAATGAATAAAGAGGGGGACCGTATTGTAAGGGGTTATATTAAAAGAATAAAGGGAAAAGATATTTTTGTGATAGAGGGGAATTGAATGAATAAGAAATTAAAGAAGTCAGCCTTAGTAAGAAAAGGAGACAGAGAGAGTTAAGAGGAAGCAGGTAGAAAGAATTAGATATGAAGAATTATTGTGTGATGAGGTATGTTTCTTAATGGGTTGTGGGTTTAAGTTGCTATTAGTCATTTGGGTTTTGCCTTACTGGGTTTTTAGAGCTAGTAAGTTCACAAATTGTAGTGTAATATTATCAGGTAAATTAACTGTTAAAACATTATTTATAGTTAAGATTGACATTCAGCGAATTATTTAAGTACGGTGATAAATAACTCGGTGTTTAACCAAAACAGAAAACCGGACGTGACAATACGTAGTACCCGTCCAGACGAACCCACGACAACCGATATCACCGGAATCAGGCAAGTGATACTTGCCAGTAAATGTTTTAGGCCACGTTTTTAGGCCAATTTGTTTGTTAGCGTAAAAGAGACTAGACAGTGAAATGATAGCTATCTACACGCCCTATTTGATCTAGTTTGACAATGAAACTAGATCTGACACCCTACTTGATCTAGCTTGACAACGAAGCTATATCCGACACTTTACCTGCTTTCATTCATGCTGCCCTACCATGTTTAATTTTCAATTAACGGTACGCACTTTAACTGCTCATCCCATGTCATGTCATGCATCATGTGTTCTTCGTGATTGAGTAGCACACGCTACAAATGTTATGTGTTCTTCGTGATTGAGTATCACACGCTACAAATGTTATTGCTATTAAGGATAGGCACCTGCTTTTGCGGGCACAACCCTATGCCATATTGAAAAACACTTTCTGGCTTGTGAACCAGAAGCGAGCGCAATGTTGTTGGGAAGCCAAAGCTCGATACACGTGGATGGGTAGGGTTAAGCGATCACTTGAGCGTAGAAGTGTGCCCGTACAGCCACTTCAGCCAAAAGACGTAAACCCTGTGCACAAAGTGAATGGATAATGTTTCGTGTTTCTGTTACTTGTATTGCATGCTTCATGTCATATTAAAATTACTGCATCCTTAAAATGTCATATCACCTCATTATATTAGAACTGTTAGTTGTTTCAGTTTATTATATCCTTGCACAAAAGTTCTCCGCTTCCCTTGGGAGACTTTTGCTGACATGTGCCCTTTTCTCTTTAGGTGTCACATGTCAGGCTTTGAGACAGAGCAGGTAGCAGAGGACGAGCAGTTCGTTGATGCTGAGTTTGAGGTCCATGCAGAGACTGAGTTCGAGGACACAGGTGACCAGTCCTAGACTCACTTGGAGTCTCTTTTAGTAGTTGTTTTCTAGTAGTTGCTGATTAGGTTTCGGTGCTTAGCACCCATCTCTTTGTTTTGTTTGGCCATGCTTTAGGCCTTTGTTCAGACTTTGTGACTTTCTCTGTGATGTTTGGAATAATTGTCGGATGTTGTTGGTGGATACTCTTTTATCTGCTTCATTATTATTATTGTTGTTTCGCCGCGATGCAAGGACCTGCAATTTGTATTTATTCATAGACGCTTATTGGACTGCAGCTTCACAGCTCCAAGTCCGAGCGGACCTCCTCACATCTCGTCTTAGGATGCCCTGATAGCCTCTCACCCGGCCTTGACCCTGTTCGATTCTTGAGCTTCCTTGTGCATCCTATCTCAGAAGTTCGTAGTCGAACACTCGATACCCACCTATACACTTCCCAAGTGTTGGAACATTACAACTGGGAATGGTGTAGTGAAGGTTGCACTGGGATGTAGACCATGCCCGTTGGTGATTAGTGGACACGAACTCTATGCTGATTTCATCGTCCACGACCTACCCAACTTCGATGCCATTCTTGACATTGACTGGTTAGGAGCTTTTTATGCCACGATCGACTGTCACCGGAAGAAAGTGGTGTTCGAAATTCCAGACCACCCAGTGCTCGAGTTTGTCGACAGAGGACGTTCGCTTGGACCTGTCAAGTTATGAGCCCAGCCATACCGATTGACTGTTGCATCTATGATTGCCGAGCCAGAGAAGCATGCAGTAGTGAGAGATTTCGAAGACGTCTTCCCTGAAGACAATTCTGGACTGCTGCCCGATCGAGCATTGGAGTTCGACATCGATATTATGCCAGGAGCTCAACCAATTTCAAAGGCGCCGTACTGTATGGCTCCTGCAAAATTAGAAGAGTTGAGGAAGCAGTTGGATGAGCTACTGTAGAAGGGTTTCATTCATCCCAGCGTATCTCCCTGGGGTGCACCCATCTTGCTGGTAAAGAAGAAGGATGGATCGAGGAGGATGTGCATTGATTATTGGGAGTTGAATCAGATCACAGTGAAGAACAAGTACCCGCTACCCTGTATTCATGATATTTTCAATCAGCTTGGTGGATCGAGGGTATTTTCGAAGTTGGATCTCCGGAGCGGATACCATCAATTCAGAGTCAAGAGGGAAGATGTGCTCAAGACCGCTTTTCGGACTAAGTATGTGCATTATGAGTTTGTTGTCATGCCGTTCGGTGTGACCAACGCTCCTGCTCTGTTCATGAATCTCATGAACCTTATCTTTTACGACTTCCTCGACAAGTTCGTGGTGATTTTTATAGACGATATCCTGGTGTACTCGAAGAGCGAGGAGGAGCATGCAAAACATTTGAAGATAGTATTGGAGACGCTCCGTCACCATAGACTATATGTCAAGTACAGCAAATGCGAATTCTGGATGGATAAAATTGCATTTCTTGGGCATGTAGTATCGGGAGCTGGTATCTCACTGGATCCGGATAAGTTCAAAGCAGTCAGTGAATGGCCTACACATCGATCGACATCGGACATTAGGAGTTTCCTTGGATTAGCTAGATACTACCGCAGATTTATCAAGGTTTTCTCGAGGATAGCAGAGCCGATGACGAGATTGACAAGGAAGGATATTAAGTTCTGTTGGTCAGACTCTTGTGAGCAAGCATTTTCTACCTTGAAGGAGAGGCTGACATCTGCACCAGTTTTAGCTATTCTGGATCGAAGAGGAGGCTTCGAGATCTTCTATGACGCATCAAGCAAGGGACTTGGATGTGTTCTGCATCAGCACAATCATGTGGTCGCATATGCTTTGCGACAGTTGAAGATCCACGAGAAGAATTACCCGACTCACGACATGGAGTTAGCTGCCGTCATCTTTGCTTTGAAGATTTGGAGGCATTTCTTACTGGGTGAGAAAGTGAAAATCTTCACTGATCACAAAAGTTTGAAATATATATTCACACAGAAGGAGCTGAATATGAGACATCGCAGATGGTTGGAATTGATGGCAGACTATGATATCGATCTTCAGTATCATCCAGGGAAGGTGAATGTCGTACCGGATGCCTTGAGTCGACTGCCTGAAGTGATGATTCTCATAGCTCAGTGGAGATTACAGCAGTATCTATGAAGGATGGAGGTTGAAGCTGTTCTACCGGGAGTCACATCGTCATTGATGAACATACAGATTCAATCGACGATCGTGGATCGAATCAAGACTGCACAAGATGGAGATGCTAAATTGAAGAAGATCATAGAGCAAGTTGAAGCAGGGTTTCGGACAGATTTTCTGATTCACGCGGATGGGTCTTTGAGATATGGTAGTAGGGTCTGCGTGCCTGTAGGAGATATCGGAGAGGAGTTGATGAATGAGGCTCACAGTTCGCCTTATTCTATTCATCCTGGGGTACTAAGATGTACAAGGATCTTCGACAGAATTTCTGGTGGCATGGGATGAAGAGAAGTGTGGCACGTAGCGTTGCCAAGTGCCTCGTGTGTCAGCAAATGAAGGCTGAACACCATCGCATTGCCAGATTACTACAACCTCTGCCAGTTCCAGAGTGGAAGTGGCAGCACATCACGATGGACTTCATGACCAACTTACCTCAGAGCACCAAGCAGAACGACGCGATCTGGGTCATCGTTGATCGATTGACCAAGTCCGCGCACTTTATACCTTTCCGAGTTGGGCAATCTACAGAGATATTAGCAAGGAAGTATATAGAGGTAATGACCTAACTTATGCCTTATTAGTTTCCTTCTAGTACTAGTCGTGATGTGAATTATGTCGTGTAGGAGATCGTGCGCTTGCATGGAGTCCCTGTGAGCATTGTATCAGATCGTGATACGAGGTTCACGTCTCAATTCTGGAAGAGTCTGCACACCAATCTGGGTACCAGTCTGACAGTACTGCGTATCACCCGCAGACAGATAGACAGTCGGAGTGCACTATTCAGATCTTGGAAGATATGCTGAGAGCATGCATGTTGGATCTCAAGGGTTCGTAGGAAGATCATCTGCACCTGGTGGAGTTTTCCTACAACAATAGCTATCAGTCGAGCATTGGTATGGCGCCTTTTGCTGCTCTCTACGAGAGGAAATGTTGATCGCTACTGAGTTGGGATGACATCGGTGATAGAGAGCTCTTGGGGCCAGAGATGATTGTGGAAGCAACTGATGTTGTACGCGATATCAGGGACAAGCTTCGGATCGCCCAGGACCGTTATAAGCGTTGGACAGATGCTAAACGGTGTCCTCTGGAGTTTCAGCCAGGAGATCATGTGTTTCTGAAGATCTCCCTGAATCGAGGAGTGATTCAATTTGGGAAGAGAGGCAAGCTTAGTCCGAGATTTATTGGACCTTTCGATGTGCTAGAGCGAGTTGGAGAAGTAGCATCTCGCTTAGCCTTGTCACCGTCCTTAGAGGGAGTTCATGATGTCTTCCATGTGTCCCAGCTCCGTCGTTATATCAGCGACCCTTCTCATACTGTGGACTACTCTGAGATTACAGTTCGACCGGATCTGACGTATGAACATCAACCAGTGGAGATCCTAGATCGATGCCAGAAAGTCTTCAGGAACATGACTATTGATCTAGTGAGAGTGATATGGCGTCGTGACTCGCCAGGAGAGTCTACCAGGGAGCAGGAAGATGAGATACGAGAGCATTATCCATATTTGTTTCCTGCTCATTAGTTCATAAGAATTTCGAGGGCGGAATTTTTATTAAGGTGTGTAGAATGTAACGACCGGTATTTTTCAAGGCGCATTGTTGTGTGTGCCCGTATTTTTGTTTTGATCATCCGGATATTTTGTGCACGAATTCTTTTGTGCGTCGCCCCGAGCGCATTCATCTCTTAATATTTTTCCATGGCACGATTAATAAATTTTAACACTAATTACATCACACTAATTAAATTATCCCTAATCAATATTGATTAACTTAAAACTAATTAAGTTGCTAATTAACCCTACATTAATACCCACCGTTTTGGGCAGTTCAGATCCAACTGCCTCATCAAAATTTCCCACACCTCCAGCTATCTCCCCATCAGACTGTCTCCCTGCACTATCGTATATCCATATCACCATCATCAGCAAGGGAGAAACGACATCATCTCTTCTCCTGCAAACATTTCTGCAAACCCTCTTCCTCCATGCAAGGTTCTCTAACCCAAAACACAAATCAGAAACCCAAATTCCTTCAACCAAACACTCCTTTGCAAACCTAAATCACAAACATCAGATTTCCAGATCCAAAACCCATTTCGGATTCATTACAAGAAATCAAAACCCAATTCCAATACCCAAATTTCAGAATCAAAAGGGAGAGATCAAACACAAAACAGATCTGAAAATATTTTCAGATCAAACAACCTCAAACCCTCTCTTCTTCTTCCTCTTACTCCTTCCCTCAACCCTAACCTCCTCTCCTCACCCTCGCCATCAGCTGCGCACTGCCCGGAGAGAAGCCGCCCAATCATGGCCGTCGCCTTGCACGCGCAAACGTCGGACGCGGCACGCTGCTGTGCACCGCCGGAGCCCTGAGCCGCGCGCACCGCCCCGTGACCACCGGACCTGCCAGCCGTCGCTTGCCTGAATTCGTCGGAGCACCTGACCGTCGGCCCCTCTGTGCTTCCTCCCCGAGAGCGCAAGGTGAGACCGCCCCTTCGTTTTGCTTGGCTGCTGCAACATTGAAACGAAAGAAAAAAAGAAGAAAACGAACTAAGAACAGACATGAGAGAAAGAGAGAGCCTGAGAGAATTGAAGAGGGTTTATTAAAATGAATAAAGAGTGGGACAGTATTGTAAGGGGTTATATTAAAACAATAAAGGGAAAAGATATTTTTGTGACAGAGGGGTATTGAATGAATAAGAAATTAAAGAAGTTAGCCTTAGTAAGAAAAGGAGACAGAGAGAGTTAAGAGGAAGCAGATAGAAAGAATTAGATATGAAGAATTATTGTGTGATGAGGTATGTTTCTTAATGGGTTGTGGGTTTAAGTTGCTATTAGTCATTTGGGTTTTGCCTTATTGGGTTTTTAGAGCTAGTAAGTTAACAAATTATAGTGTAATATTATCAGGTAAATTAAATGTTAAAACATTATTTATAGTTAAGATGAACATTCAGCGAATTAATTAAGTACGGTGATAAATAACTCTGTGTTTAACCAAAACAGAAAACCAGACGTGCCAATACGTAGTACTCGTCCAGACGAATCCACGACAACCGATATCACCAGAATCAGGCAAGCAATACTTGCCAGTAAATGTTTTAGGCCACGTTTTTTGGCCAATTTGTTTGTTAGCGTAAAAGAGACTAGACAGTGAAATGATAGCTGTCTACACGCCCTATTTGATCTAGTTTGACAATGAAACTAGATCCGACACCCTACTTGATCTAGCTTGACAACGAAGCTATATCCGACACTTTACCTGCTTTCATTCATGTAACGACTGCTTTTCATGTATTTGGATTTATTATAATATAATATATGTTTTGGTGAATTTTCTCCTCATGTGTGGTTTTCGTCTCTGTAGCTTTCATTTTCGATCGATTCGTCGTATTTTCTCGTTTCTTCCTTAGGATTGTCGATTCCGAAGTATGTCATTCGTGACGGACTTCATAACGGTCGTATCTTACTATTAGATCAAGCCTAGGAGTCTTAGGAATCGATCCCGGGGCCCCGCGCTCCGTATCGGAACTTTTCTGTGCTCATTAGCCGGTATAAGAAGGGGCACCGACCGACTAGATGACGATCCAGTCGGTCGGCAATCCTTCTTGGACCGACTAGTTAGCTTTCTAAATTTCTCAGGAGTTACTGTTTATCGTTAGTCGGTCTAAGAACGTTGGTTGACCGACTAGGTTGCAAACTAGTCGGTCAGCAATGCTTCTTGAACCGACTAACTCATCATATTATTTTTGTATCAGTTAATGTTTACTCTTAGTCGGTCTAAGAACGTTCATCGACCGACTAGATGCTAAACTAGTCGGTCAGTACTTGTTCATGGACCGACTAACTCTAGAATCCTATTTTCGTTCAGGAGTTACTGTTTGCACTTAGTCGGTCAGCGTTGGTCGACTGACCGACTAGTTGCCAAACTAGTCGGTCAGTGGTTGCTCTTTGACCGACTAACCAGTGTTAAAACCCTAATTTCTGGGCAGCCGCCAGCTCAACCTATTTATACCCAACCCAATCATTTTCATCTTCTCCAACACGACCCAAAACCCTAAGAACTTCCCCCTTCAGCCCCCATCTTCCTCCAAGCTTCATTTCTTCATTCCAAGCCTCAAATCCATCATCCAACCCACCCATTCACTCCATCCACCTCTCATCTTCCCCAAATCTCCATCAAAACCCATCAAAATCCCCAAATCCCCCAAAACCCTAGTTTCCCCAAACTTCTCCAATCTTCTCCAGATCTGAACCTAAGGTTCCCCGGAGTGTTTCTTCCGTCTCCTCTCGGTAAGAAATCGATCTACCATTGTTTTCATATCCTATTGTAATTTTTATGAAACCCTAATAAAATACTTGTGTTTTGATGATTGTTCCCCATATCAACGATTCCCCGTAGGCTAGCATCCGCGGAAACGAACTTTCGTAACCGTCATCCCCGGTGATAGGCAAGTGAAACTTGCCTCTCTTGATTTGGGCCATGTCTTAGGCCATTTACCATGCTTTAGCGTAAAAGAGACTAAACGGTGAAAGGATAGCCGTTTAGACGCCATTGACCTAGATTGACAACGAAGCTTGGTCCGTCACCCCCATCATGCTCATATGTCACGTTTACTTTAAATTAACGGTACGCGAATATGTTCATGTCATTGCATTTTGCCTGTCACGTTTAAATTCCATTAACGGTACGCAATTATCTGTTCATGGCATTGCATAGTGATTATTTATCGTGACTGCGTAGCACACGCTACAATACTTATTTTCCTGGCTCGTGTTCCAGAAGCGAGCCCTGTAGTTGCTAACCCCAACGCTCGGATACCGGCTAGGTGTACTCCTATGCCATACACACACTTATTTTCCTGGCTCGTGACCAGAAGCGAGCATAATGAGTTGCTAACCACAACGCTCGACACATGTGGGTTGGGTAAGAGATAAGCGGACTGAGCCCGAGTTGGCTTGATCAGCCACTCCGGCCAGCAGGTGAAATCTCTAGTGTTTAAGTGATTGATAGTGATAGAGATAAACGGACTGAGCCACGAGCTGGCCAGCAAGTGGACTCTCTATGCACTAAGTGTTAAGTGATAAGTGTTAAGTGTTAAGTGATAAGTGATAAGTGATAAGTGATTA
Source organism: Scilla litardierei (assembly GCA_030789695.1). Lineage (NCBI taxonomy): Eukaryota > Viridiplantae > Streptophyta > Magnoliopsida > Asparagales > Asparagaceae > Scilla > Scilla litardierei. The sequence continues at coordinate 72,277,098 of CM061142.1, forward strand.
ATGAATTGGTAGCTTTTGCTACATTGTGCGTGCTTGCCTCTCTTTTGAACTGTTGCATCATACTTAACTGCCATGTCATTGCTTAACATTATAAGTGCTAGGTTGCTAGTTGCTTTCAGTTTCTTTGCCCAAGTCTTTTTAGACTTGCTGACATGTGCCCCTTTCTCTTTTGGGTGACGCATGTTAGACCTTGAGCCTGAGTTGCTTGCTGAGGGTGAGGTGTTTGCGGACGCCGAGCTTGCGCCCGTGTTGGATGGGGAGTACGTGGACACTGGGGACCAGTCCTAGTGTCTTCGTGGTGTTTTACCTTTGTTAGACAGTTGTTTTATTTTCGGTGCGTAGCACCTTTACTCTGTTATGATGTTGCTTTTGTTTGGCCTTGTTCTGGGCCCTTAGACTCTTTCTTTTAGCCTGATGGCTTTTCTGTGATGTTGGATATTTTGTGGACAAACTTTGGGATTGGTATTTCATATCCGTCTCATACTATTATTATTATTGTTGTTGTTTCGATTGCAATTACAGGGACCTGCTTATACTAAATTGACGCTTATCGGGTTTGGGGCTTCACCGCTCCACTCCCGAGCGGACCTTTTCACGTCTCGCCTCCATTTTAGGGAAGCGGGTCATGACAGGTTTTAGTGGTGGCCCATGCAGGTCCTCTGTACATGCGATTATCGGGATAACAATAATAATGCAAGATTGTCCAACAAATAAGTTCGACATCTGAGCCCTAAGCTATGAGTCTAATCGTTTCGTTTTCTGCGTCATTAGATGGCAGGAAGGCGAATCACCCGTGGTGGTGGTAGTGGTGTGCCCCCTCATGACGAGGAGCCTGAGCGGGAGCCCACTAATGGAGAGATGATGCGGATGATGTTGCAGATGATGCAAGTTCAGCAGGGTGTGCTCCTGCAGGTGCAGAATGCTCCGGTGACTCGAGCTGCTCGGGTGGTGGAAGCCCCTCGCCCTGAGCCCGGGGCGAAGCAGTTCAGAGAGCTGGGTCCTGCGTATTTTGATGGAACCGAAGGTCCACTAGCTGCTGATGAATGGATGAGGAATATCGAGGACAATCTGAAGATGTCCAAGGTCAACGAAGTTAGTTGGGTTGACTTGGCGAAGCGCCAGCTGAAGGATAATGCTCGGAATTGGTGGGATGCTGAAGAAAAGATGTTAGTGGAGCCGATCGTCTGGGCTACCTTCAAGGCCAGATTTGATGGTGAGTTCTTCCCGAAGGCTGCCAGGGAAGAGATGCTGCAGCGTTTTATCGATCTGAAGCAGGGGGAACTCGTCGGTGGACATGTACCACCAGGAGTTCATGAGGCTAAGTCGGTTTGCGCCGAAAATGGTGCAAGACGCTGAGGAGAGAGCTCAGAGGTTCCTGCAGGGACTTGCTTCGGAGCTCCAGAGCTTTGTGACCTCTTCTGACCGGGAATCTTATCAGAAGGTTTTGGTCGCTGCTAAGAGGCAGGAGCTGCTTGTGAACCAGAGGAAGGGGTCTATTGTTGGTGCTGGGAAGAGGCCTTTGGAACAGGCGAGAGCTGTGGTTAGGTCTGGATTCAGGCCGAACCCGCCTGTTCAGTTTAAGAGGCCAGGAGGGCCTGTTCGGAGGACTTGCCATTTCTGTGGCAAGGAGGGCCATATCAAGGAATCGTGTAGGAAGTTCTTGGGGCAATGTATTATCTGTGGAGATCCTGCCCATGCTATCCGGGAGTGCCCGAGGTTGAAGCAACCTTGGAGGACACCTATTGCTGCCCCGCCGTTGCAGCAGAGAGCCCCGGTGCCCGCTGGTCGTGGGGTGCCCCTCATTCCGCAGAAGCAGGCTTTTCAGCAGGCCGCTCCGCCGAGGAGGCAGGCATTTCTGATGACTGAGGAGGAGGTTTTGGCCATGGATGAGGTCATTGCAGGTAACTTTCGATCTAGATTATTCCTTCCTTAATTAATTGATTGTTAAATTATGTGAATGCTTGTGTATGGTGTTGCTAGAGTAAGATTTGATTGATTAGACTGTTTGTTAGGTGTGGTTTTGGTTTGCACGTTCCCTGCCCGAGTCCTCTTTGACTCTGGTGCATCGATGTGCATTTTGGCCCAGAGCTTCGTGGAGAAGCATTCCTTGTCGACGTCCCCTCTCTCCAAGAGTTGGAACATCGTTACAGGGAATGGAGTAGTCGCGGTGCATCGTGGATGCAGTCCTTGCTCTGTGGTGGTTTGTGGACATGAGCTTTATGCTGATTTTATTGTCCACAACATCACCAACTACGATGCGGTCTTTGGGATGGATTGGCTTGCGAGCTTCTATGCTACGATCGACTGCAGGAGGAAGAAGGTGGTATTCGAGATTCCCGGACATCCAGTGTTCGAGTTCAGTCGTGGTAGCAGTTCGCTTGGTCCTGTCAGATTTCGGGCCAGGCCGGTGGAGGCTGTGGCTATGCGGATGGAGCTGGAGTGGCCAGCTGTGGTGCGAGATTTTGGCGACGTCTTCCCCGAGGAGATGTTTGGTCTGCCGCCTGATCGGGCTTTGGAATTTTCTATTGACCTTGTTCCAGGTGCGCAGCCGATTTCGAAGGCGCCGTATCGTATGGCACCTGCAGAATTGGAAGAGTTGCGGAAGCAGTTGGATGAGCTGTTGCAGAAGGGTTATATTAATCCTAGTGTGTCTCCGTGGGGAGCACCGGTGTTGCTGGTTAAGAAGAAGGATGGTTCGCGTCGCATGTGCGTGGACTATCGGGAGTTGAATGCGGTGACCATTAAGAATAAATACCCGTTGCCTCGCATCGATGATATTTTTGATCAGCTTGGAGGTTCGAGGGTGTTTTCTAAATTGGATTTGAGGAGTGGTTACCATCAGTTGAAGGTGAAGAAGGGAGATGTTCCGAAGACAGCGTTCAGGACGAAGTATGGACACTATGAGTTTGTGGTTATGCCCTTCGGCGTAACTAACGCGCCCGCAGTTTTCATGAATCTGATGAACCTGATTTTCTACGACTTTTTGGATAAGTTTGTCGTTATCTTTATTGACGACATTCTGATCTATTCGAAGTCGGAGGAAGAGCATGCCTCGCACTTAAGGACGGTGTTGGAGATTTTGAGGAAGCATCGTTTGTATGCTAAGTTTTCGAAGTGCGCGTTTTGGCTGGATCGAGTTGCTTTTCACGGGCATGTGGTGACTGGAGATGGTATTTCAGTGGATCCCGAGAAGATTTGGGCCATTAGGGAGTGGCCTGTTCCGTCGTCAGCGTCTGAGATTCGGAGTTTTCTTGGACTTGCTGGTTACTATCGGCGATTCATTAAGGACTTTTCTCGTATTGCTGAGCCGATGACCAGGTTGACGCGGAAGGATGTTGCTTTTGTTTGGTCGGGTGATTGTGAGGGTGCTTTTGGTGTTCTGAAGGAGAGGTTGACGACTGCCCCTATTCTTGTTGTGTCTGATCGCAGCGGTGGATTTGAGATCTTTTGCGATGCTTCTGGCAAGGGTCTCGGTTGTGTGTTGCATCAGCACGGGCACGTTGTGGCGTATGTGTCACGTCAGCTTAAGGTTCATGAGAAGAATTACCCGACGCATGATTTGGAGTTGGCTGCCGTTGTATTTGCTCTTAAGATTTGGAGGTACTTCCTGCTGAGTGAGAAAGTGAAGATTTTCACCGATCACAAAAGCTTGAAGTATATTTTCACTCAGAAGGAGCTCAACATGCGACAGCGTCGATGGTTGGAGCTTATGGCGGATTATGAGATTGATTTGCAGTATCACCCTGGCAAGGTGAATGTGGTTCCAGATGCTTTGAGTAGGCTTCCAGCGGTGATGATGTTGACCACGCAGTGGAGATTGCAGCAGGATTTTTGTGAGTCTGGCGTGGAGATTGTTCTTCCTGGAGAGGCTTCTTCGTTGATGTACATGCAGGTACAGTCGACGATCGTGGATCGGATTAAGGCTGGCCAGGCTGAGGATCCGAAGCTGGTGAAGATTCGGGAGCAGGTGGAAGCCGGTCTGCGGACTGAATTTTTGATTCATGAGGATGGCTCGCTGAGGTTTGGAGCCAGGTTGTGTGTGCCAGCTGGGGATGTTAGAGAGGAGTTGATGGTGGAGGCACACAGTTCGCCGTATTCTGTGCATCCCGGTGGCACCAAGATGTACCAGGATCTTCGTCTGAATTATTGGTGGCATGGTATGAAGAGGAGTGTGGCTCGGAGTGTAGCCAAGTGCTTGGTTTGCCAGCAAGTGAAGGCGAAGCATCAGCGTTCGGCCGGGTTGCTACAACCGCTTCCGATTCCGGAGTGGAAGTGGCAGCACATCACTATGGATTTCGTGACTGGACTACCTCGGAGTCCGAAGCAGAATGACGCGATTTGGGTAATCGTGGATCGGTTGACCAAATCTGCGCATTTTATTCCGTTCCGAGTGGGACAGTCCACTGAGGCACTGGCGAGGAGGTATATGGAGGAGGTCGTGCGACTTCATGGAGTCCCCGTGAGTATCGTGTCTGACAGAGACACAAGGTTCACATCTCAGTTCTGGCAGAGTTTGCAGAAGAGCTTGGGTACGCGTCTGAGTTTCAGCACGGCGTACCATCCGCAGACGGATGGCCAGTCCGAGAGGACGATTCAGATTTTGGAGGACATACTGAGGGCATGCATGTTGGATTTCAAGGGTTCGTGGGAGGACTACCTACATCTGGTAGAGTTTTCCTACAACAACAGCTTCCAGGCGAGTATTGGCATGGCGCCTTTCGCCGCTCTTTATGGGAGGAAATGTCGATCGCCATTGAGTTGGGATGACATTGGTGATCGGGAGTTGTTGGGACCTGAGATGATCGTGGAGGCCGTGGATATCGTCAGGAATATTCAGGAGAGGTTGAGAATTGCTCAGGACCGTTTTAAGCATTGGGCGGATGCTAAGCGTCGTCCTTTGGAATTTCAGCCGGGCGACCATGCGTTCTTGAAGATTTCCCCGAATCGTGGTGTGATTCGTTTTGGGAAGCGTGGGAAGTTGAGCCTGCGATACATTGGACCGTTTGACGTTTTGGAGAGGGTTAGCGAGGTAGCTTATCGCTTGGCCTTGCCGCCATCTTTGGAAGGAGTTCACGATGTTTTCCATGTGTCGCAGCTTCGTCGATACATTAGTGATCCGTCTCATGCGGTGGATTTTTCGGAGATTACCGTTCGCCCCGATATGACGTATGACCAGCATCCAGTGCAGATTCTGGACAGGCGTCAGAAGTCGCTTCGAAACAAGATTGTCAATCTTGTGAGGGTGATGTGGCGACACGGCTCACCTGGAGAGTCTACTTGGGAGAATGAGGATGAGATGCGAGAGCGTTTCCCACTTTTGTTTCCGGACTCGTGAGTTTTTGGAAATTCCGAGGACGGAATTTTTCTTAAGTTGGGGAGGATGTAACGACTGCTTTTCATGTATTTGGATTTATTATAATATAATATATGTTTTGGTGAATTTTCTCCTTATGTGTGGTTTTCGTCTCTGTAGCTTTCATTTTCGATCGATTCGTCGTATTTTCTCGTTTCTTCCTTAGGATTGTCGATTCCGAAGTATGTCATTCGTGACGGACTTCATAACGGTCGTATCTTACTATTAGATCAAGCCTAGGAGTCTTAGGAATCGATCCCGGGGCCCCGCGCTCCGTATCAGAACTTTTCTGTGCTTATTAGCCGGTATAAGAAGGGGCACTGACCGACTAGATGACGATCCAGTCGGTAGGCAATCCTTCTTGGACCGACTAGTTAGCTTTCTAAATTTCTCAAGAGTTACTGTTTATCGTTAGTCGGTCTAAGAACGTTGGTTGACCGACTAGGTTGTAAACTAGTCGGTCAGCAATGCTTCTTGAACCGACTAACTCATCATATTATTTTTGTATCAGTTAATGTTTACTCTTAGTCGGTCTAAGAACGTTCATCGACCGACTAGATGCTAAACTAGTCGGTCAGTACTTATTCATGGACCGACTAACTCTAGAATCCTATTTTCGTTCAGGAGTTACTGTTTGCACTTAGTCGGTCAGCGTTGGTCGACCGACCGACTAGTTGCCAAACTAGTCGGTCAGTGGTTGCTCTTTGACCGACTAACCAGTGTTAAAACCCTAATTTCTGGGCAGCCGCCAGCTCAACCTATTTATACCCAACCCAATCATTTTCATCTTCTCCAACACGACCCAAAACCCTAAGAACTTCCCCCTTCAGCCCCCATCTTCCTCCAAGCTTCATTTCTTCATTCCAAGCCTCAAATCCATCATCCAAACCACCCATTCACTCCATCCACCTCTCATCTTCCCCAAATCTCCATCAAAACCCATCAAAATCCCCAAATCCCCCAAAACCCTAGTTTCCCCAAACTTCTCCAATCTTCTCCAGATCTGAACCTAAGGTTCCCCGGAGTGTTTCTTCCGTCTCCTCTCGGTAAGAAATCGATCTACCATTGTTTTCATATCCTATTGTAATTTTTATGAAACCCTAATAAAATACTTATGTTTTGATGATTGTTCCCCATATCAGCGATTCCCCGTAGGCTAGCATCCGCGGAAACGAACTTTCGTAACCGTCATCCCCGGTGATAGGCAAGTGAAACTTGCCTCTCTTGATTTGGGCCATGTCTTAGGCCATTTACCATGCTTTAGCGTAAAAGAGACTAAACGGTGAAAGGATAGCCGTTTAGACGCCATTGACCTAGATTGACAACGAAGCTTGGTCCGTCACCCCCATCATGCTCATATGTCACGTTTACTTTAAATTAACGGTACGCGAATATGTTCATGTCATTGCATTTTGCCTGTCACGTTTAAATTCCATTAACGATACACAATTATCTGTTCATGGCATTGCATAGTGATTATTTATCATGACTACGTAGCACACGCTACAATACTTATTTTCCTGGCTCGTGTTCCAAAAGCGAGCCATGTAGTTGCTAACCCCAACGCTCGGATACCGGCTAGGTGTACTCCTATGCCATACACACACTTATTTTCCTGGCTCGTGACCAGAAGCGAGTATAATGAGTTGCTAACCACAACGCTCGACACATGTGGGTGGGGTAAGAGATAAGCGGACTGAGCCCGAGTTGGCTTGATCAGCCACTCCGGCCAGCAGGTGAAATCTCTAGTGTTTAAGTGATTGATAGTGATAAAGATAAACGGACTGAGCCACGAGCTGGCCAGCAAGTGGACTCTCTATGCACTAAGTGTTAAGTGATAAGTGTTAAGTGTTAAGTGATAAGTGATAAGTGATAAGTGATTAGTGAATTGGTAGCTTTTGCTACATTGTGCGTGCTTGCCTCTCTTTTGAACTGTTGCATCATACTTAACTGCCATGTCATTGCTTAACATTATAAGTGCTAGGTTGCTAGTTGCTTTCAGTTTCCTTGCCCAAGTCTTTTTAGACTTGCTGACATGTGCCCCTTTCTCTTTTGGGTGACGCATGTTAGACCTTGAGCCTGAGTTGCTTGCTGAGGGTGAGGTGTTTGCGGACGCCGAGCTTGCGCCCGTGTTGGACGGGGAGTACGTGGACACTGGGGACCAGTCCTAGTGTCTTCGTGGTGTTTTACCTTTGTTAGACAGTTGTTTTGTTGTCGGTGCGTAGCACCTTTACTCTGTTATGATGTTGCTTTTGTTTGGCCTTGTTCTGGGCCCTTAGACTCTTTCTTTTAGCCTGATGGCTTTTCTGTGATGTTGGATATTTTGTGGACAAACTTTGGGATTGATATTTCATATCCGTCTCATACTATTATTATTATTGTTGTTGTTTCGATTGCAATTACAGGGACCTGCTTATACTAAATTGACGCTTATCAGGTTTGGGGCTTCACCGCTCCACTCCCGAGCGGACCTTTTCACGTCTCGCCTCCATTTTAGGGAAGCGGGTCGTGACAATTCATGCTGCCCTGCCATGTTTAATTTTCAATTAACGGTACGCACTTTAACTGCTCATCCCATGTCATGTCGTGCATCATGTGTTCTTCATGATTGAGTAGCACACGCTACAAATGTTATTGCTATTGAGGCTAGGCACCTGCTTTTGCCGGCATAACCCTATGCCATATTGAAAAACACTTCTTGGCTTGTGATCCAGAAGCGAGCGCAATGTTGTTGGGAAACCAAAGCTCGATACACGTGGAGGGGTAGGGTTAAGCGATCACTTGAGCATAGAAGTGTGCACGTACAGCCACTTCAGGCAAAAGGCGTAAACCCCGTGCACAAAGTGAATGGATAATGTTTCGTGTTTCTGTTACTTGTATTGCATGCTTCATGTCATATTAAAATTGCTGCATCCTTAAAATGTCATATCACCTCATTATATTAGAACTGTTAGTTGTTTCAGTTTATTATATCCTTGCACAAAATTTCTCCGCTTCCCTTGGGAGACTTTTGCTGACATGTGCACTTTTCTCTTTGGGTGTCACATGTCAGGCTTTGAGACAGAGTAGGTAGCATAGGACGAGCAGTTCGTTGATGCTGAGTTTGAGGTCCATGCAGAGACTGAGTTCGAGGACATGGGTGACCAGTCCTAGACTCACTTGGAGTCTCTTTTAGTAGTTGTTTTCCAGTAGTTGCTGATTAGGTTTCGGTGCGTAGCACCCATCTCTTTGTTTTGTTTGGCTATGCTTTAGGCCTTTGTTTAGACTTTGTGACTTTCTCTGTGATGTTTGGAATAATTGTCGGATGTTGTTGGTGGATACTCTTTTATCTGCTTCATTATTATTATTGTTGTTTCATCGCGATGCAAGGATATTTATTCATAGACGCTTATCGGACTGCAGCTTCACAGCTCCAAGTCCGAGCGGACCTTCTCACGTCTCGCCTTCCATATTTGGGAAGCGGGGCATGACAAACAACATGTCCATTCAAAAATGCACTTTTCACATCCATTTGAAAAAGCTTAAAATTCTTAAACGATGCAAATGAGTATAAAAGCCTAATAGATTCTAATCTAGCTACCGGGGCAAAATATTCTTCAAAAATCTATACCTTCTCCTTGCCAGTAACCTTGTGCTACTAACCTTGCCTATTTCAGATGACGACTTTGTTTTCATCCGTCTTGTTTTTAAAGATCCACTTTGTTCCAATGACATTATGCTCTTCTGGAGGAGGAAGTAATTCCCAAACATCGTCCCTTTCAAATTAGATGAGTTCTTCTTCCATAGCAATGATCCATGAGCTATCCTTACAAGCTTCTTCAATGCCCTTTGATTCTATAGTTGAGACAAAAGCACAATGTGCAAATCGTTCCACCCTTGACCTTGTACGAACGCCATCTTCAATATTACATATCACTTGATCATGTGGATGGTTTGGAACCGTAGCAAATGTCATGGGTAACACTAGATCATTTGGAATAAACTCAACTACACCATTAGTATGGTTAGTTGCAATAGAATCATTAATATTAACATTATTCAAAGAATCACACAAAAATTCAACATTCTCATTAAGTTGAGATAATGGAGCATCAAAGTTCTTATAAAACGAAGTGTGGAGTGATTATTCAACCGTTAAGGTTCTTTTATTAAATATCTGGTAGGCATTGCTACGATCAAAGTATCTAATAAATATTCCTTCATCGGAACATGAATCAAACTTATCCAAATTACAGTGTGTGTTCTTAATAAAACATTTTGAACCAAATACACGGAAATAACGTACTTGAGGAATTTTGTTATAAAACAATTCATAACAAGTTTTGTTTATACGAGGTCTCACAAGTATCCTATTTAGCACATAGCATGTAGTATGAAAGGCTTCCGACCAAAATTGTGAACCAATGCGGCTATCAGTAAGCATCATGCAAGCACACTTAATGAGAGTTCTATTTTTCCTTTCTACTACACCAATTTGTTGTGGAGCACTAGGGAAGGAAAAAGTGTGAATTATCATGTTCTCATCACAAAAATTAGAAAATATTTCATTATCATATTCACATCCATGATCACTACGAATGGTGACAATGGATGTGCCTTGAATCTTTAAAGTTTCTTAGATAAAATAATAAATTTATCAAGTGCTTCATTCTCACTATTCAAGAACTTCATCCAAGTATACGTAGAGAAGTCATCAACAACGATAAGTCCATAGAATGCATTTCCTAAGGATGCAACTCTAGTAGGCCCAAATAAATCTAGATGAAAATGCTCTAGAGGCCTAGATGTAGGCGTTACATTCTTAATCTTAAATGACGATTTATGGAGCTTGCCTCGTTGGCACGAATCACAGAAACTTTTCTTATTAAAAGAAAGTTTCAGAAAACCTCTAACTAGGTTGTGCTTGGACAACTTGTGAAGATACTTGAAGTGTACATGACCAAAGCGTCGATGCCATAAAATTTGTTCATTAGTGTAAGCAACTAAGAATTGGTCTTGTGTGTGGCCTATCCAAAATATAAATGTCCTTTTGGCGAGTGCCACTTAACAAAACATTATTATTAGATTATCACAAATACTACACAATCTATCACCAAAGTTAACTTTGTAACCCTTGTCACAAAGTTGACTTATAGAGATAAGATTGTGATTTAACCCATCTACAAGATAAACATTATCTATAAGAGGTTTACAAGGGTTACCAACTTTACCAATTCCTATGATGGATCCCTTCTTATTGCCTCTGAAAGTAATCGTCCCGCCATTCTTGATGCGGATAACCACGGAGAGCCAACTTGGGTCTCTCGTCATATGTTTGAAACACCCGATATCGAGTATCCAACACTTTCCTTTGCATTTAGAGCAATCTTTTCCCATATTGCCCTTTTCCCTCTTCTTGGGTATCTATAAAATACACCGTAAGCACATGGTACCCAAGTTTGTTGGGTCTAAGGGGGTTAGCCCTTTGCAAACCAAGTCCAAGTGGACTTTGGCTTCCCAACATAGTTCTCACTATTTACAACATCCCTAAAATATGATTGCATATACATTCCTTTATCATACATGCTAGTATTCTTAGGACCCCATATCAAATGACTCTTGGGAGTCCTATGCCTTATGGATGCATGCATTGGAGATGAGTGTCTCATGGGAGCATGCATCATAAATTCTTGCGAATGTGTGTATGCATTAGGGTGAGCATATGCATAAGAATGTGTAAGTGTTGGTGCAAACCCATATTGTGATGTATGTGGGTAAAAGTTGCGAGGGGGTGCATGCTACATACCATGTGGTTTTGCATGAAGTGTGCGTGCTTTGTGAACATTCATATTCTTTTTCACATTCGGTGTATAGGAATGTGAAGCATGGTAAGCATGCGAGACATATGGATAAGCATGTGTATAATCATGAGTATACGGTGGTTGTGCATAACCATGCACATAAGTGGGGGTGCGGTCATGTGGTTATCTCACATGAGTGTTTGCACGTGTACGAGGGTGTGATGCATAAAACTCATCATACGTAGGAGCATAATGTGGATGTGCTCTCCTACATGGTTGGGTACGTGTATACATATACACATATCCCTTCTTTGGTTTTCCACCCTTGGTGGGTTTCTTTCCAAACGAGGGTGTCACTGGGATGGTGCTAGTCTTGGTAATGTACTACCCAAGAGCTTTGATGCTCCACTTGTGGATGCACCAGAGGATGGCCTCAAAAAGTCCATAGTTTCTCCACTCTAAGATGTGCGATAAGTGGAAGCATTATCCTTAGAATGTGCAAGTCCTCTGCAGTAATTTGCGTGAAGTTGGTTTTCCAAAATTGTGTTCAATTTGTCATTCCCTTTGTCGAATCTATCAACATTGAAGGACATGAGCTTATATCTCTTCATAAGTGAAGAGGGATTGGTATCTAAGGTAGATACACGTGTATTAAGCTCGTGCACTTGGGTTTTGAGAACTACATTCTCATTTCCCAAAATTTTGTTTTGAGGTCGAAGTGTTTCAATCTCAATGTCATCATAATCACTAATTTGGACCTTGTCCAATTGTGATTTGAGTGATATTACCTCATTCTTCAAACAATCATTTTGAGAAACCAAATTGGATTTCTCTTTAATAAGTGCATTATGAGTAATGGAACTAACATTCATATCGAAATTCTTAGATGAGGTAGCAATGCTAGCAAGTTTATCCTTAAAAATCATATAAGAATTGAACAACTTTTGATATTTATCAAATAATTGCTTATTAGCTAATTTGAAATCATCCATGGTTACCTCATCGGTGTTGCTACTCTCACTAGATGAGTCATTTAGAGAGCAACCCTTAGCCATGAAGCACATGTGTGCTACCTCTCCCTTTTTCTCATCAGAGTCATCGCTACTTGTATCATCGCTTGAATCATCCCATGTTCCAACTAGTCCCTTCCACTTTTTGTTTCCTTTGTATACATCTCCCTTTTTGTACTTGGGAGCTTTCCATTTCTCTTTGTTCTTAAGCAAGGGGCAATCCATCTTGATGTGCCTTGGCTTATTTTAATTAAAACACAAAGAAGAATCATTAGTAGAAACAAATTTATTCCTGGGTTTGAAATTACCTCTCCAGTAAAACCGATGGAACTTCCTTGCCATAAGAGCTATGGACTCCATGTCAATTTCTTCATCGGAGTTTTCATTCTCCGAAGTGGCTTTGAAAGCAATGGATTTCTTCTTTGGTTCAGATAGAATCTTTAGAGAATTCCTTCTCTATCTACCTTCCTAACCTCATAAGCCATGCGGTTTCCTATGAAGGCCTCAACCGTGTATGTCTCCATGTTATTACCTTCCTCAATGGCCATAGTCTTCTTTTCCCATTCCGAGGTGACGGCCATAATGAGTTTCCTTACCTTTTCTACTTGGGTGTATTCCTTCCCAAGGGCATCAAGCTCATTCACGATATCTGTGAATCCTGCGTACATGCTAGATATGGTTTCCTTATCCTACGTTGAAAACATCTCAAACCGTTGTACAAATACATGAAGCTTTGACAACTTTACCTGTGTTGTCCCTTCATGAGTAACTTGGAGATGCTTCCAAATTTGGTGTACGGTTGTGCAATTCGACACTTTGTTGAATTCGATTGCATTCAATGCACATATAAGCAAGTTCATTGCTTTTACATTGTTTGTTTCCGCAAGCACTTGAACCGGCATCCACTTTGAGTAGTCTTCCTCAAGTGGATCAACGTTTCTGCCATACGCCAAAGAGAAGCACGCTTAAGGTAGATGATCATATTGGCTTTCCAATATCCATAATTTGACTCGTTAAAGTGTGTAGGTCGAATTGTGGATTGGCCTTCCATGATAGAGGATGCACCATCATGATTGTTGTTGTTACTTGCGGTTGCCATAGTTTGAAAAACTTACTCTGATACCAATTGTAGGATATGCAACTAAAGGAAGAAAACACTAGAGGGGGGGTGTGGTGTGAATACTGCTTTAAACAATAATATGGAAATTACGCCAAATTAAAGTTTCCTTGAGAAATAAATAAAGAGAGCAACAAACACAAGAATGAAAACGCTAACAAGGGATTAACCCTGGTTTGGATTCATCGAGTCTCCCCGACTCCTTTGAATCCTACTCTAACAACCTACTAGTAAACCCGCTAGTGATTAGTGATCCACTAATACCCACTTGCCAAAACCTGACAAGTGAAAAACCAATACATATTTTCTTCCACTTCCCACAACCCAGAAGTGGACTACTCTCACAACCAAGAGGAAACTTCTCAAATATTAAAGAGAAAGATAGAATGAAATATGAAACAATTTCCATAACCTATGCCTTGAATAATACTCTTAAGAATGAATTAATAAGGTGTGTGTGATGTGATCTAAATGATGAGAGTATGAGCACTTACTAACTTGTCTCAAGATGTGTAGCAATGAATGCTAGAAGTTGATCTTGAAAGATTGTGAGACAAGTTAAACTGTAAAGCTTGAGCTTGAATGGCTTTGAATGCTTTTGAATGCTCTAGTGAAGAAGTTAATTGATGAGTTTTATTGTATATAGATTTTTCCTCTTTTTTCATGCATATTTTACATCATTTCCTTTGCCATTCCTCCCCGTTTTCCACGCTTTTGTCTTCTTTTTTGCTTTTATGGTCCCTCTTATGCTTTGTAGGAAATATGTGCTGATTAGGGACCATACGGTACGAACTTAGTGCAAAGAGGCGAAAGAAGTGAAGTCAGGGGATCAAAGTGTGCAAGGTGAAAGAAGTTTGTAAAGAACTGAGATCCACGCGGCCGCATGATTCTGATACACACGGCTGCATCCAAGAGCCCCAAAACCCAATTCCACACAGCCGCATGATTCTGATACACACGGCTGCATCCAAGAGCCCCAAAACCCAATTCCACACAGCCGCATCAAATATATCTAAACGGCCGCGTCGCTGAGGAGAAAGATTGAAGACATGCAACCGACGCGGCCCGCGAAACAAAAGATGGCGCAGCTGCATTATTGAAGAACAAATAGTTGCTGACGTGGTCGTTTTGAAGCTGACGTGGCCATCGAAGCCCATTCGACATGGCCGCATCCCTAGCGACGCGACCGCGTCGCTTAAGCCTCCGTACCCCAGTTTTACGCAAGGGAAAGATGCGACCGCATTGTTTTCGATGCGGTCGCGTCGAGTGGATTTCTACAGCCATCTGGGCGCGATCTGGGAGTAGTTGGGGGCTGTTTTGGTCATCTTGGCTCATGTATAAAAGCCCTTCCTCCTCCTCATGTGAACCCATCTCTTATTATCTGCTGCTTTAGCTATTTTAGGGTTTTGAAAGGTTTTGTAAGGATTTAAACTGTTTTATTTTGCATTCCCAGTTGTTTTTATTAGATTCTCTTGTAATAGATTAGTTCTATTCAATAGAAATCTTATCTTTTGTTATTGTTGTTGTGCTTTACCATCTATTGTTTATTGAATCACTATTGATGGCTTTCATTGCTTACCCAATGCTTGAAATCTCTTCTAGCTTAATGGGTAGTGAGTAGTTTTCATCTAGGGCAATGGGTTGAGCCCCATTGGATTAGGGATATGGGTTGGATGATTTGATTAACCTAATTTCTGTGCTAATCAAGATTAGGGATATATTAGGATAATTATTATCATCGTAAATTCAACCACCTCTCTTCGAGACGATCAGATTAACCGTCGGCAAGAGTCGGGCCCAATCTGGGGATCCGATCCCTACGACGATCCACGCTATTGGTGTGGCCGACGAGAGTTGAGCGTCGATTAGAGCCCTCCTAATATAGGTCTAATCTTCGAACTCCACTGTGGTCGAGAGGAAGATTGAGGATGTTCGTCGAGCATTATGCACCCGACGTACACCGATGCATCGACGAGAGTTGACATCAGTATAGGTTTGGTAGGCCTATCATTGCATCGCGAGAGCGGGGGTAAGAGATGACGTAAGGGAATACTATATCATGCACTACGAGAGTGGGGGATATGGGAATGCCCTTAGGTCACATGACCTCTGTTGAGTCCTGATGAGTCCAACAACCGGTTAATTATTAATTTGACCCTTGTTGGATCTGGATCGAAGCCTAAAGGGGGGTGAATAGGCTAATAAAAATTCTCAGATAACACAGGTAATTATTCAGCATAGGTAGTCAGACACAGAGTAAATAAAAGGCAATCACAGAGTGCACGAGTGACTAGTCTCAAAATGTGTGAAAGCTACTCCCAAGTGTTGGAGATCGATCAAGTAGTAAACCTGGAGAGTCAGGTGTCGAATCCACGGGACAGTCGACCTCTAAACCAAAAGAAATAGTTTCTTAAGATTAATAAAACGATGAAAAACTACCACCTTTCGAAGGTGAGATAATCGTGATAATGGTTTTAAGTAAACGAAAAAGTAATACTAAAACATGTACGGAGAGTCGATATAAGAAACCAATAAGAGGAGCATGTGTCGGTTGTGATTTCATTAGGGTATGTGTAATCAATGGTAATCTACGTCTTTTCTATAACTCAACATTTCACCCCGCAGGGGTATGAGAACGTCGGAAATATAACGATAAACGAACGTTCAAGATGCCATAAATAATCACGTAATCTACTAGCTTCTTAAAGAATTTAAATTCACATGTTTACAAGGGTCACGGCGATGTCCGCAAGGATCACGCCATGAATAAGTCCACAAAGATGAGATTCGATCCAAGTACACCAACAAAGAGAATACGTGAAGAATCTAGCAAAATACGTGATATAACATGTGAAATAAGGAGAAAAGAAGTAGAAACCATAGATTACAACACCCTAACTACATCACAACCAACACACAAGGGTGTTAGCCATGCGTGGAGAGAAGAAAACTCAATTTCATTAGCAAATACATGATCAAAAGGTCAAAATACATGCTAAATACGTGAAATGCAAGGTACAGGTTGAGATTTCTATCACCAAAACTCCTCAAAAAGCCTCTAAATTTCTTCTGCAAGACCCTCTGTTCTCTGTTTCCAAAACCCTAGAAAATCTCAAGAAAATATGCTCTGTAGCCCCTCCAATACGCTCAAAATACGCTAAAAACTGGTGTAAATACCCTATAAAATACCTGGGTATTTATAGGGAAATTAGGTCGGTATCGGATGCTACAATTTCGCTCAAACCCATTCTAAAATCACTCAAACCCGTAACCCTACTGTCGGTGCAATTCTGGTCCGTCGGATCAAAGCGGGATGGGATGGGGAGGCGACACGTGTCCACACGGATCGGATCCGTGCCCACGCTGCGCTCGCATCCGCCCACAAATCCGAGCCCAGCTCAGAGTCGTTCTCAACCGTTGGATGCACGATCGTGCAGCCTTCATTACGGCACGTCGCTGCTACGTTGCGTTCTAACCGAATCAAAGGCGGGGATGATTATGACCGTTGGATCAACATCGCACGCACAGAATTATACCACGTCACCCTGTAGCATATGTACTTCGCACGGCTTCGTTTCTCGGCCGTTGGATCTTCGATCGTACGGTTGGGAGCACGCCACGTCGACCTGCGGTATATGTAAGTCGCCCCGCTTCGAAAAGAACTCAGCAGCTTCGCTTCGCTCCGTTGGATGGTCATCGAACGCTCCGTATGTGGCCACGTAGCTCCGCCTGTGAGATGCATCATCGCCATCCGATTGAGCGGGGGGGACGTCGAGATCGTGCCACGTGTCCAGCCCTTTAAATCAAATTCGCTTCGATCGCAGGCTGATGTGGTCCGTTGGATGAGCGATGGAAGGTTTTCGTTACGCCATGTTGCTCCGCTTCTGTGGAGCGTCGGATGAAGAAATGACGGTGTAGATGTAGCCACGTGGCCAGTCTTTGAGCGGGAAGCGTATATTCGCCGTATTTCCATCGTATTTCGACTATACTTCTTCATTTAATTGGTATTCTGCATTCAAAAATTCATAGTAATTAGCACAGACCTCAGAAAAATACAAATAAATAGTCGTTGGAATCGTGAGATCGAGATCTTCTCATGAAAAATATAAAAAGGGCTGAAATACTCAATATATTGATGTTTTGTGCATAAAATGAGAGTTAGCTTTAATGATTAAGGGTATTCAGAATACGATCTAATTAGAGACCAAATATGTACCATATATGCACAAAATGGGGCTAAATGAGGGGTTAAATATGTAATATTTACCATGAATAAACGAGCGATTTACTCTGGTTCGGTCGTCCCAACGACCTACTCTAGCCCCAAAGCAATTACTAGCATTAATAGTGTTAAGGATACAACTATAAAGAGCTATGAGCACCCAATCTATGCTCACCAAGTTCGTATCGCACTCACCAAAGCGCCAAACACTAATAACCTAGTAAAAGCTCTCTCCTTACTAGCCCTAACTACTCAAGTCTCCCAAAAAGATTGTTTTAAGTAGCTACAAAGATCAACACACCAATATCACAAATATAAAGAGATATAGAGTTCAGAAAATCTCAGTTCGTGTAGGTGACGTCGCCTCTGTCAATCAGCACATGGTAAGATCTAGTCTAACTAGATGTAGTCGTTTATATCAGGTCCCCTCAATTATCAACTCAATGTTGCAACTTGCAGTGCTAGGATGGTGCAGCATTGGCTCGGTTGGCAAG
This sequence comes from Scilla litardierei, assembly GCA_030789695.1. NCBI lineage: Eukaryota > Viridiplantae > Streptophyta > Magnoliopsida > Asparagales > Asparagaceae > Scilla > Scilla litardierei. The sequence goes on from CM061142.1 coordinate 72,295,074, forward strand.
GGTACTGGAGCGGCACTGGCTCGGTCAGCAAGGGTACTGGTGCAGCATTGGCTCGATCAATAAGGGAACTGGTACGGCATGGCTCGATCAGCAAGGAGACTGGTGTGGGCACTGGCTCGATCAGCAAGCAAGTCGACAATCTCCTTTGGTGCGTGAGTTAATCTTCAATTCAAAACGCACCTTGACTTGTTTCCTTCTCTTCAGCAGCAAGTGGTAGACTCTCCAAGACGCGAGGAATGTAATGAAAAGATAATTTGGCTTTGGAGATTCTTTGGGAGTTGGAGTTCTTGTGTAGGACTTACGGCTTGAAGGAGACATGGGATTGATGCTTCTGGCAAGGATGATGAGGCTTTCTTTGCTTGCGGCTTGATGATGCTTGAGGTTGATGATGCCTGTGGCTAGAGGAAGGAGATGCAAGGGGTGCTTGCGGCTTGGTATTGCACTAGGGTTTTGGCCGCATGAAAGGTTCCTACTTTGAAGAGCGGTTTATATAGAAGAGGTGGAGAAAAAGAGAGGCTAATGTAGAATCCCTTGAAAGTAGGAATTTGAGATTTGAAATTGGTTTGTATTGGTATTTGATTTGATCTCTATTGCAATTCAAATCCTATTTGGATTGGATGTGTAATACGATTTGGAATTTGTACTGGATTTGAATTGAGTATAAAATTGGAATTCAAATAATCACTAATTGATTTGTATGGGATTTGAAGCAATCACCAATTGATATGAATGAGATCTCTATTTATCTCTCCATCTTTGACCAAGTCTTCTTTGCAAATGAAATTGGAATTTTTCCATCACTTTGACCAAGTCTTCCTTTGGGTATTTACGAGCTTGCCACTCCTGAAAAACACTTAGCACACACACATCAGAATGCTCACACATGTTTGTTATCATCAAACATGAAATTATTGATCGTTGTATCCAACTACACGTATCCAACAATCTCCCCCTTTTGATGATGACAACCAATATATAAGATTTGAGCAATAACGATCCAAATACTATCATCGTGACATTTGTGTGTGTGTGAAGAGTGATAATGGAGGAAATAATACAAATACAATGAAGTGAAATGATGTTCAACATATATGCATGCTCCCCCTATATTCATACTCTCCCTTGAACACATATTCATTAAGCTCATTTATTTATTAAGCACACCAACACATATTCATACACCAATTACCAAATCTATCTAAATCTTTCCCAAATTGTTCTCCCCCTTTTGTTATCATCAAAAGTGTACTTACGAAGTCAATGTCTTATTACATAGAAAAAGAGAGTATTATAAACTATAGCAAACACTTGCATGTAGTCATTCTTAGAGTAAACAAGTCAAATCCAATGAAGATTATAACAAAGACTTCTACACCATTGGGTATGTGTGATGATTAAACATTGAAGCACATAAGGAGAACTTTCAAGAAATTCAACCAAAACCAATCCACTTTTCCTTGTAACATGATATCATCTGGGATAGATTTTCTCAATCTCATTAAAAATGAGTCTAAGTTACCACACCCAAAACATGGCCTATAAGGACTCTTAAATGTAGGGTGGCATTTCTCGACGAGTATAATACCAACGCTAAAGTTTACTTTTAAAGCTTATGTTGGATACTCATGGGTAGTATCGTTGCCATAGATCGTATTCATTTTTCATACGGATCTCTTTTCCTTTTCATTTTCATTTTTATTTTTTTTCGTTTCAATTCTTTTGAGCTCTATTTCTTATCCAAGACAAGACACATCATATCCCGTAGAATCTTAGATAAATTATCCACATACCTTCACTTTCCAATATTACAAGAAAGATGTCTCCAAATGTACAACAGCATTTAATACTCGTGGAAGTGAAAGTGTAGGTGTAGAAATCAAATTATTCAAATCATTGAACATGTCATGATTATTTAGAGAGTCTTACATGCACATGTAGCAATAGAAATAATACATCAATTTCTATATGGATATGAATATCATTCATTAATACCAATTTTAATGATTCAAAAGAAGCATACACATTAAGCACCATTTTTATAGCTTTTAGTATTTTTCATTTTTTGTTTTGTTTTTATAAAGAACTAAAGTAGCAAGTAAACAAACTAGCACGCAAACAAAAAAATCAAGCACACAGAAAAGCGAGAAATCTCATACTAGTTTTTATCAATTATTCATAATTCAAGATGATGATCGCGCCCGGATACACACCCGGGAGACACGATTGTAGTTTTACCGCAAGCACATAATGTAGTGGCGAGCGAGTATCGAACACAAGGAGGTGGTGTTGGTTCCAATCTATCCTAGGTTGGTTTGACTACGAATGTATTATTGGTGGAGATGGTTATGGTATGATATAATGGAAATGGTGGTGGATGTCGGTGTCAGTGATAAGGATGCTGGTCAAATATTGATTCAAATAGAATATAATAAAAGTGTCTAGGGCTAGGGAATCTCCACTACGGATCGTCATACATCTCTGTGAATCGTGAATCTCAATATTACTAGACTTGTGTTGAGGTGAACTAGTCGTAACTGAATATAGAACCAAGCTCACGCTCTCACACTATTGTCGGTCTATAGCAACCTAGATTAGGGCCCACTCTCGTGCAAACCCTAACCTAAGCCACTAGCATGAAGATTGACATCATCGTCCAATCGCACATCGAGCCCACTCTCGTGCAAACTCGAGTTATGATCTAGGTTGTGATAGCTCGTATTCATCCAATCTCTTGCAAACGAATATGGGTATAGATTTATAATAAAAATCCTAGCTTTGGCCCAATCTCTTGCAAACCAAGTCTAGAGAATTTCGATTATAAACCTAAATCCAATATCTAGGCCTTTCCAACGATCAGAATCCAATCTCTTGCAAACCCCAAATCGATGGAAATTCCTAGCTATCCGTGATAAATCAATCACAACCTAACCTTCTTACAATTCTAACAATATATGAATTTATTCATCACAAATCTGAAATTAGATCCATAGAGTTCATCCCTATGCCCTAGAACATCGAATCTACTCAAGCATAGCAATAACGATATAGAAATCAATAAAAAACATTGCTTGCATATATAAAGATGTCAAATCAAAGATTCAAATAATAAGAACAAAGATACTTAGCTTTGATGAGGAAATCCAACCCAAATACAAGCTTTTAAATCCAAGAGGGGTTCTAGGGCATGGCCTAACCTCTAAAAAAGACTCTAAGAAAACATAATGGAACTCCTCTCTAATAACGGCTACAAACCTCTTATATAGTCCTCAAAATCCTAGCAAATAACCCTAGAAAACCTTTGAAATTCGTGCCCAAAGATAGCTCTGGCCGCAACTTAAGTTCTGGGCCCGCAACCACTCGGGTCGAGTGGGAATATGACTTGGCCGAGTGATAATTCATGCAGAAACTCCAGAAAACAGCACTCTGTCAAAAACTGTCAGACTCGGCCAAGTGGAAAGCTCACTCGGCCGAGTGACACTAATATGCGAATTCCAGCACTGCAGCATCAACTTGAAGAAATTCTACAGATTTTATTCGACTTCCGATTGGCACGTTATTGGTGGCGTTGTAACCGTCATGAAGTCTATTATCCATAAAAAATATGAGAAAAATACTTTGTCCGCTGAAATGATAGCAGATTTCAAAAGAGAGAGAGGCTATCTGAAAATCTGGGCGCTCGTGTCATTCGCGTCACTCGGCCGAGTGGGATTCTTTACTCGGTCGAGTGAACTTCTCTACTCGACCGAGTAGGGTCTTTTGCTGTTCTCCCTAAATTCCAGAGAGTCTGCTTCGAAGTTGGGGATTGGGCACTCTGGCATTCTGCGTCACTCGGTCGTGTGGGATTCATCACTCAGCCGAGTGGGTCTTCTGCTGTGCTCCCCAGAATTCCAGAGAGTTCGCTTTGATTTCCTTCAGAAATTCTGACTCACTCGGGCGAGTGGAGTTCTCTACTCGGCCGAGTGGAATTCACCACTCGGCCGAGTGCATTGTGGCACTCAGGTCAGGCAGATATTCTTCGTATCAGTCGTACTCGGCTGAGTACGCTTCTTCACTCGGGCGAGTGACTAGCGTAACTCAGCTGAGTGCCCTGTTCTGGAATCCTTCCTTCTCCTCCTCACCTCCTCGATGATTCTATCGATCTTTTTCTTCTCCCGCTCATCGTCCAGCACTGTTAGCTCCTCAATAAGGCCATGAGCGATGCTCCGGTACGCGTACAAGTCCCTTAAGCTCAGTTTTTGCTTCCGATGCTCCATATTTCCTGAAATCCGACAAAAATAAGAAATAGTGAAAAGTAATGTAATATTGTTGAATAATCGTGAAAAGCTCGATATGGGCGATCAAAATGGTATGCAAACATGCAGAAAAAAGGTGTAAAATATGGACCGATCAAAATCCCCCAAGCTTACCTCTTACTCGTCCTCGAGGAAGATAAGTAGAGTGACAAACTCGGAAGATGATAACAAAGGAAATGAAATGAAAAAGAAAGAACATGAGGTGGAAGGGGTCGCTAGATTATTCTTTCAGATTTCAAGCCATAAGCTACACATCACGATAACTCAGAAAATACGAATCACATGCTATAAAGATTTCATATCTTACTTAAACATGGTACTTGCAAACTTTTAAGAACAACAAAAGGGACTCTCTAAATTCATACAATCAATTCATATCCACATCACGCATTTCATAGAATTTAATATACAAATGTTGGCGATGCACTTTTCAATCAAGAGTTATAACAGAAGCATATAAGAATCACACCAAGCATGCAATGGAGAATGGAATAAATCATGGCATTCACGTATTTATATCGATTCATAAGAAATCTCCATAACTAAAGTATTTTGCTAAGTTTCAACATTATCAAACTTTCTCATTCGTGCACCTCTCCACTCTAATGTCGCACTCACTCATATGGTCAAGTGAATTCACCCCTCAAGCTTGGCTTGAGGAATCACATCTAAAGGAATATGATAGTGGAAAATGAGATTTTTGCCTTGGTTTTTCCAAGTATTATGTGGCTCCAATAATGAGATAGAGAAATATCTTTCTTTTTCTTTTTGAGCTTTTTGTTTCTCATTTTTCTTTTAGGATTTTTGTAGGAGCTATTTGATTTGTATTTTTTGGTTTTTGGCTCCTTTTTGGCTTTTTGGACTTTCTTGGAGCTAACTTTTTCTTTTGTAGGGATTTTTGGGAAATATATGCGATATAAGTAGCTTTAGGAGGTGAACTTAAGTGACATGTAGAGAATAAAAATATTTGTGGAGAAAGAAATAATGTAACACTCGGTTCACTCTAAGATGTGCACAAGTGGTTCAATAAGATAATACATCAACTAAACTTATATGTAAGCATGCATATTCTTAATCATCTCAATAAAAAAGTGAAGTCAAGCGGTAAAGCGTACAATCGTATCGGGCATGCAACAGAAGGTGAATAAGACAATAAGGCAGATGCTTCCGATATACAATTGATGCGTGAATCTTGGTGCACTTCCAACAAAAGCATACTAAACACTAATCCATACATTCAGCTTCAATTAATATCATGCATTCATATAGCAGAATCATGAAAAGAATATATAAGCAAGCACATTGATAGCAGGACTATGGAATACTCTAAGTAGCATGGCAAGAAATAATAAGCATCGTGATGGTTGCTAAAGCAATAAGAGATATCATCATACGAAATTCATCTAGCGGAAGAAGAGAAAAGGAAAATAAAGAAATAAAAGTAAAAGAGAGGAAAGAAAAGAAAAACAAGCACAAAATATGATGCATGAATACACATAAAAGGAAAATAAGATGCAAAAATCAAAAAGATGATGCAAAAATTTTGAAAAATTCTAAAAACCATAAAAATAGAGTAAAAGTGCAACTAAATGGCATGGAAATGCACTCTCCCAAGCTTAAAAGTCACATTGTCCTCAATGGGATCATAATGGAAGAATATGAGGAACAACGATAAATGTGGGGGAGAATGAAAAATGATGACATGAATGACATGAAATCCTAATGCAACTACATGCACATACAATGATGCATGAGAGTGCCTTCCCCCAAGCTTATACCAAACAATCATATTGAAATGACTCGATCAATAAAATCACGACTTTGCAAACCGTGATCAAGTCAAATGAATAGGAAAGTAAGTATTCACTTGAAAGAGATGCTCGATAGGTGGTCAGCAAAAGGGTGTGACACATCAAAATATGAAGATGGCAATTAATATATATAATGGGTTTGGGGTGTAAAAATTTTTGTTGCCGTTATATGAGGTGATATTTATTCAAGCAAATCTATACTGTCCTCTCGCTGTCAAGAGGATTCGTGTTTATTGAAAGCATAAAATTTCTACACTATTGGATTGATATCACCTATAACAAAAGGTGGATCCAGTATCTTTACCGGTGCAGGCAACTGCTCCAACTGCTCCTTCTGTGGCTCTTCCAGACGCGTGTGTCCACGGACTCCATCAGACTCTAGCAATGCGGCTCCCAGCATCTCTACAAGGACTCCACCTGTACCCTGCAAGAGATAAGCCGCATCAATCTGATGTAATTAACTCTTCCCCAAAATAAATGTATTCCAAAGAGGTTCATCAACATAAGTATTTAAAATTAAGGATGGTTGACAACACTTCCCTGGAAATAAATCTCTACTCTTGTGCACCATGTCGATCAACTCCTCGTTGTTTTCCTCTGGTTCCTCAGGAAACTCTGGCATAATAGTGTGGGTCTCGTCAGGATGCTCCTTATCATCGTCAGACTCATCCCAGCGCACCTCTTGATCATATTCATATGCACCCAGGGGTGCTAACTCCTCGCTCTCCTCCTCGTATATGTCCCATTGTACCTTTTGTCCATATGTATGTGTATCCTGCAAAAGGCACGATGAGTCGTCAAAATCTGAATCATAAAAAACATCATACACAGGAGCGGAATCAAATGTAGGAGATGAGGGAGTAAAGAGATCTCCCTGAAGGGGGGCCGAAAACTCTGTGGGATAGTCCTCGGTGTCAGTGGAAGGGTGGTCCTCCGAGGGATGCTCAGCCTCTGTAGAAAGTGGAGGTGGCCGCGGTAGCTCAAAAGGAGGAGGGTAATGCTCGGGATCCTCATGAATGGCTTTGTCCTCGTCCCAATGCTCGGCCTCCTCAATGACAAGCTCTGGCTCCGCATGTAAGGCCTCCTCAAAATCATGCTCTGGCTCATATCGGTGGCAATGGGGAGCGACGATGGCACAAGCGGACTCTGCAGTACGAGGTGTTGTGGTCTCGTTGGGGGTGGCAATATCAAAGGGCATAATACCTCCCCCAAGCAGAACGTGGACATCCTCCTCAGGCTCCTTAGGTATAGAAGGCAATGTAAACGTCATCTTCTCCTTTTTATGCCTCCTTCTTCATTTCTGTTCTGGAGCTTGAGGCACCTGGTTGCATGGATTGGCTTTCTCAATAGTAGGTGCAGGTGGCTCTATGGGCTCATGTATCTCGACCGCGGTATAAAAGTGGGTCTTGTGCCCCTCAACTAAAGCGTAGACTCCATCATCAATTGTGCCTGTTGAAGAGATACAATGAGTAATAAAGTTTTGAAATTCGAGCTCAAAAGGATCACCTGCCGTTATTGTCAATGGACCGGTTTCTCAAATTACGTCGACAGTGTTTCTCAATAGGTCCATATAAGTATCCTCCTTTGACAGCTCAGATGTCACTATTTGTGGAGTGTTGATGGTGTAAAGGTGGATATGATCACCTTCAAGTGAAGCATACACTCCATATATGACAGTACATGTACTAGAGACATTAGCCATAACAAAATCGATGAATACTTGGTCGGATGGTTTACTTACCATAACGGTTAGCGAACCGGTAGATCGAGCATCATCTATCATTTGCGCTAAGGTAGCTGCCAACTACAGATCACTAAACTTTCCCACTTGCATCTCATAAATTCTCGTGATGGTCCCTTTAGCCCTCTAGCGAAGATATTGAATAGCTGGGAACCATCCCACACATAGTCTGACTCTGCCTGGAACATTCCTAACATTTTTTCAAACCTGCACAAGGCTTCCCTGAAGGACTCTCCATCAGCCTGATAGAATGAAGCGAGATATATGTATGATTGTATAGAACCCGGTATTCTTTGGAAGCACCATCGCTGCAACAACTGTACCTGATCAATCAAAGTAAACAACCTGGAAAAGACGTCAGTGGTACAAAGAGAGATAAAGATAATAATAATAGCAGGTGGTGGGGAAAATCTCCTTCTCTGTTTTGTTTTTTTTTTTTTGTTTTTTTTAACGTAATCTAATCAACCTAATTGTGACAAATTGGCACCAAACGGAAAACACCTCACCGGCAACAGTGCCAAAAACTTGATCGCGCCCGGATACACACCCGGGAGACATGATTGTAGTTTTACCGCAAGCGCACGGTGTAGTGGCAAGCGGGTATCGAACACGAGGAAGTGGTGTTGGTTCCAATCTATCCTAGGTTGGTTTGACTACGAATGTATTATTGGTGGAGATGGCTATGGTATGATATAATGGAAATGGTGGTGGATGTCGGTGTCGGTGATAAAGATGCTGGTCAAATATCGATTCAAATACAATATAATAAAAGTGTCTAGGGCTAGGAAATCCCCACTACGGATCGTCATACATCTCTGTGAATCGTGAATCTCAATATTACTAGACTTGTGTTGAGGTGAACTAGTTGCAACTGAATATAGAACCAAGCTAACGCTCTCGCGCTATTGCCGGTCTATAGTAACCTAGATTAGGGCCCACTCTCATGAAAACCCTAACCTAAGCCACTAGCATGAAGCTCAACATTATCGTTCAATCGCACATCGAGCCCACTCTCTTGCAAACTCGAGTTACGATCTAGGTTGTGATAGCTCGTATTCGTCCATTCTCTTGCAAACGAATATGGGTATAGATTTATAATAAAAATCCTAACTTTGGCCCAATCTCTTGCAAACCAAGTCTAGAGAATTTCGATTATAAACCTAAATTGAATATTTAGGCCTTTCCATCGATCGGAATCCAATCTCTTGCAAACCCCAAATCGATGGAAATTCCTAGCTATTCGTGATAAATCAATCACAACCAAACTCCTAACAATTCTAGCAACATATGAATTTATTCATCACAAATCTGAAATTAGATCCATAGAGTTTATCCATATGCCCTAGACAATCGAATCTACTCAAGCATAGCAATAACGATATAGAAATCAATAAAAAACATTTCTTGCATATATAAAAATGTCCAATCAAAGATTCGAATAATAAGAACAAATATACTTAGCTTTGATGAGGAAATCCAACCCAAATACAAGCTTTTAGATCTAAGAGGGGGCCTAGGGCATGGCCTAACCTCTAAAAAAGACTCTAAGAAAACATAATGGGACTCCTCTCTAATGACGGCTACAAACCTCTTATATAGCCCCCTCCAAAACCCTAGCAAATAACCCTAGAAAACCTCTGAAATTCGTGCCCAAAGACAGCTCTGGCCGCAACTTAAGTTCTGGCCCGTAGTTACCCGGGCCGAGTGGAAATATGACTCGGCCGAGTGAGAATTCATGCAAAAACTCCAGAAAACAGCACTCTGTTAAAAACTATTAGACTCGGCCAAGTGGAAAGCTCACTCGGCCAAGTGACACTGAAATGCGAATTTCAGCACTGGAGCATCAATTTGCAGAAATTCTACAGATTTCATCCGACCTCCGATTGACACGTTCTTGGCAGCATTGGAACCATCATGAAGTTTACTATCCATAAAAAATATGAGAAAAATACTTTGTCTGCTAGAATGATAGCAGATTTCAAAAGAGTAAGAGGCTGTCTGAAAATCTGGGCGCTCGTGTCATTCGCGTCACTCGGCCGAGTGGGATTCTTCACTCGGTCGAGTGGACTTCTCTACTTGGCCGAGTAGGGTCTTTTGCTGTTCTCCCAAAATTCCAGAGAGTCTGCTTCGAAGTTAGGTTTTGGGCACTCTGGCACTCTGCGTCACTCGGCCAAGTGGGATTCATCACTCGGCCGAGTGGGTCTTCTGCTGTGCTCCCTAGAATTCCAGAGAGTTCTCTTTGATTTCCTTCAGAAATTCTGACTCACTCGGGCGAGTGGAGTTCTCTACTCGGTCGAGTGGAATTCACCACTCGGCCGAGTGCATTGTGGCACTCAAGTCAGGCAGATGTTCTTCGTATCAGTCGTACTTGGTCGAGTATGCTCCTTCACTCGGGCGAGTGACTAGCGTGACTCGACCGAGTGGCCTATTTCTGGAATCCTTCCTTCTCCTCCTCGCCTCCTCGACGATTCTATCGATCTTCTTCTTCTCCCGCTCATCGTCCAGTGCCATTTGCTCCTCAATAAGGCCATGAGCGATGCTCCGGTACGCGTACAAGTCCCTTAAGCTCATTTTTTGCTTCCGATTGCTCCATATTTCCTGAAATCCGACAAAAACAAGAAATAGTGAAAAGTAACGTAATATCATCGAATAATCGTGAAAAGCACGATATGGGCGATCAAAATGGTATGCAAACATGTAGAAAAAAGGTGTAAAATATGGACCGATCAGATGACGACGACAAAAACGATCCCCAGCTACAGGTTTGGTGAAAATGTATGCGAGTTGTGACTCTGTGGGAACAAACTCTACAAACACATCCTCTTTAGTGAAATGATCTCTAAGAAAGTGATGTCTTACGTCAATTGTTTAGTACGAGAATGGTGTACGGGATTACTAGAGAGATCTATGGCACTCTTGCTATCACATCTAAGAGGGACTCTTCTAATAGCTAGTTTGTAGTCATATAATGTTTGCATCAGCCACAAGACTTGGGCACAGCAACTCCCTAAGGCAATATACTCTGCTTCAGTGGTGGAAAGTGCAATATTATTTTGCTGACGACTAGACCATGAAACTAGAGAGTGTCCTAGCATGAAACATGTGCCACTAGTGATCTTTCTATCCGTTAGACTCCCAGCATAATCAGCATCTGAATAACCAAACAAATCAAAATTACCACCAGAAGGATTCCAAAGGCATAAAGTAGGTGTACTAATTAGGCACCTAAATATCCTTTTAATGGCTTTCAAATGAGACTCTTTTGGGTTGACTTGAAAGCGTGCACACAAGCATACAACAAACATTATATCTGGCCTAGAAGCAGTTAAGTATAACAAGGAACCAATCATAACTCGTTAAAGCTTTTGGTCCAAAGTGACTCCTTGTTCATCATTATCCATTTTTGTAGAGGGGCTCATTGGTGTTCCAATTCCTTTAGACTTTTCCATCCCGAACTTTTTCAGAAGCTCCTTGATGTATTTGATCTGGGATATAAAGATGCCTTCTTTTCCTTGCTTTACTTGGAACCCCAAAAAGTATTTCAACTCTCCCACAAGGCTCATCTCAAATTGATCCTGCACGACTTTCTCAAACTTTTGACATAGAAGATCATTAGTAGCACCATAAATAATGTCATCAACATATTTGCACAATGAGAAAATCATCAGATTCATGCATCAAAAATAATGTATTGTCTGCACTACCCTTTTTAAAACCATTTTCCAACAAATATGTGCTAAGACGGTCGTACTAAGCTCGTGGAACTTGCTTAAGACCAAACAGAGCTTTTTCTAATTTGTAAACATGATGTGGAAAAATATGACTTTTAAAACCTGGTGGTTGTTCAACAAATACATCTTCTTTTAGGTAGCCATTAAGAAAAGAACTTTTGACATCCATTTGTTTCAATTTGAGCCCTTTATAACTTGCAAAAGCTAGTAAGATTCTAATGGACTCAATCCTAGCAACTGGAGCAAAAGTTTCATCCACATCAAGTCCTTCAATTTGATTATAACCTTTAGCTACCACTCTTGCCTTGTTTCTAATAACATTACCAGATTCATCATGCTTATTTTTAAACACCCATTTTGTGCCAACTACAAGATAATCTGTGGGTCATGGTACAAGTTTCCAAACATTATTCCTAACAATTTGATTCAATTCATTTTGCATAGCCAAAACTCAACTTTCCTCTTCTAAAGTAGTTTCTATATTTTTAGGCTCTATTTCAGATATGAAATGCCCATAAATACATATAGCACAAAGATTTATAAAAGAGGAACGAGTACGTATACCTAATGTAGGCTCACCAATAATCAAGTCTGATGGGTGGTTTGGATTGAATCTTAGCTCTCCTCTGGTAACTGATTCTTCCTGAATTTCTTGTGTGCCAATTTCCCCTTGGCTTTCAGGTTGCTCTTCGTTCTTCGTTGGATTGCTTTCTTGCGGTGCATTTTACTCTCCTTCATTCTCCCTGCAATCCAGAGATCCTATTTCAGATTCATCAAATTTGACATGAATAAATTCAACAATAGTAAGGGTGCGTTTATTATATATCATGTATGCTCTGCTCCTCGTTGAATATCCCACGAACACTTCCTCGTCTGTTTTGGATTCAAATGTGCCAAGTTGATCTCCAGTATTTAGTATATAGCACCTGCATCCAAAAACTATAAAGTAAGAAATGCTTGGAGTGTTGCCTTGCCATAGTTCGTAAGAAGTTTTGTTCATTAATGGTCTCATCATAACTCTATTGCACACATAGCAAGCAGTACTAATGGCCTCGGCCCAAAAATACATAGGCAAGCTATATTCATTTATCATACTCCTAGGCATCTCTTTTAATGTTCGATTCTTTCTCTCGACCACTCCATTTTGTTGGAGTGTTCTAAGAGAAGAGAATTCATGTAAAATTCCTTTTTCAAGGCAAAAGTTTTCAAAAATTACATTTTCAAACTCACCTCCATGGTCGCTTCTAATTTTTACAATAGAAGTATTTTTCTCATTAGAAACTTGTATACAAAAATTTTGAAAATTTTCAAATGAGTCTGATTTTTTGGCTAGGAAGTAAACCCATGTGTACCTAGAGTAATCATTAACCAATACTATACAAAACTTTTTACCTCCTAGGCTAGCAATGTCTGTTGGTCCAAATAAATCTATGTGCACTAATTCCAATATGCATATGGTGGCAACTTCTTTAATGCTAGAAAATATAGATCTAGTTTGCTTACCTTTTGTGCATGCCACACACAACTTACCATTCTAGTAGTTCTGATGCGGTAGTCCTCTTACCAAATTTTTACTTTCAAGCTTCTTTAGTAATCTCATGCTTGCATGTGCTAATCTTATGTGCCATAGCATGGCATCTTCTTCCCTGACAAGTAAGCATTTAGAAACAGTTATTTCTTCAATCATAATAGTATAAACGTTGTTCTTTCTATTTACTGTAATAACACATCACCTATGGAGCTATCAATAATTCTACAAAGTTTTGAATCAAATTCTACTTTCATAACTTTGTCGCACATCTGACTAATAGAAATGAGGTTCTGTGTTAAATTTTCCACCCATTGGACATTTGTAAGCTGAAATGTGTCGTTACCTATAACACCTTTACCAATTACCTTGCATTTTCCATTGTCCCCTAAAGTAACACTTCCTCATGAACTTCATGCTTTACAAGGCTAAGCAACTTTTCGCTATCACCTATCATGTGTCTTGAGCAGGCAGAGTCTAAATACCACTCACACGGTCGTCCCTTAGCCATGCCATGTACCTACACATAAGAAGAATATGATACGTGTGACCTACGAATCCAAATAGGCATACTGGTGTTAGTCACTGTACCTTTTAAAACCCAAATTTGTTTAAATTTAATATTTTTGTTCCTATATTTGCAATTATAATAAGCATGCCCAACACCACCACACGTATAGCATTTAGGAAAAATACTTCTTCTTACACCAGTTTCTTTTTGAATTTTTTATTAATTCTTGGCCTTTCATCAATTTTATTTCCATAGCCCAAACCACGCATATTATTTCCATTATCTGATTTCCTAGAATAATGTCTAATGAGTGCTTTCCAACTCCAATTTTTTTAATGGCAAGCTCAAGATCAGATACTTTAGATTTTAAGTACATGTTTTCATTAACAAGCATGGTATATTTACTGATAAAGCCCCTTACCATCTTCTTTTCTAGCTCAAGAAATTTTTCTTTATGTATGCTATTATCTTTTTAAAAAGTAGGACAATTAAGACATTCAGCTTTTTCATGCATGCTAGATTTTTTCCTTTTTCTACAAATTAATGGTAGAATTACATGCAGTAACTTTGTCTTTCAGTTTATCCACTTCTATTACCATGTTGCAATTATCTTGTTGCAGTTCATAGTTAGAATTCCTAAGCTTCTCTACAGTGGATTCTAGGCCTTCAATTTCATCTTGCAATTCTTTATAAATATTCAGAAGTTGAACTTTGGTGCAAGATTTTACCTCATCAAGCTCTCCCATCAAGCAAAGTGAGGAGTGGGCAGTCTCCTCTTGAGTTTCATCCTCGCTATCCTCATTCCATGTTACTGCCAAAGATTTTCCTTTCTTTTTCGTAGTGTTAATCTCTGCTTGTGGGCAATTATTCATATAGTGTCCATGCTTCCTGCATTTAAAACAATGGATTTCATCAGTAGCATTCTGCTCAGAAGATTTTTTAGTAGGATTAAATTTGTTAGAGCGATTAAAATTTTTTGGCATTTCGGCTCTCCCTTGCTTCGCATTGATGAATCTTTTGAAGCCTCTTACCATCAGTGTTTGCTCCTCATCAAGCTCATTATCGTCATCTTCTTCAGCTTGGAAGGCTAGTGCTTTTGAAGTCTTGATCTCAGCTTTCTCTCTAATGCTCTGCAACTCAAGCTCATGTGACATCAAGTTTCCTATCAGGTCTTCCACTCTCAGCTTTGCTAAATCCTTAGCCTCCTGAATGGTTGTGACTTTAGGATGGAATGAGCTTGGATGTGCCCTCAAGATCTTCCTTACTTGCTCCAGACTTGAGTATGGTTTTCTGATGTGTCCATATTTTCCAACTTTTCCTAGCATCATCCCATTGCATTTCATATCATTTCGCATCCAAATCCTGTATTTTACTACGATATTGCAATTCTAACGCCATATTCTAGTTTCGTAGAGTTTTGAGGATTTTCAGGAATTTTGGAGCGATTCGGGACCCATTTTAGATATGGACACATCTGGCATATCCTGGAGCCCATGGACGTAGCTCTACAGGAGTTCGTCGAGTTTTGGAGGCCTATGGGAGGAGCAGAGGAGATTCCCAGTAGTGGAGGAGAAGCAGCAAAGAAGCAGCTCAGGATTTCCCAGGCGACTCGACCGAGCAGAGCACCTGCTCGGTCGAGCAGAGGCAAGATGAAGAATGGAAGCTGATATGCAGGCCACTCGGACCGAGCAGTATGGTGCTTGGTCGAGCAACCCCTAATTTCAAAGCTCAGCCAACTTCCCACTCGAGCCGAGCAGATCTTATGGCCACCGAGTCAGTTGGTTGCTCGACCGAGCAAGGCTGACTCGGCCGAGCAGACAGAGTGGCATTTTGTTGGAGAAGCACGAATCCCTGACATACTCGTCTGAGCAGCCCAACCGAGCAAGCCTCTGCTCGACCGAGTCACTGACTCGGTCGGCGACAATGAAGGCTATTTTTGGAAACTTCGCGTGGCCGTCTGTTGCACGTAGGGGAGTAAAGTATGGATCTGGGAGTGACGTTGGGGAGAGTTCATTCTATTTGTAATTTTCGAACGACTTTCAGAGGAAGAGGAGATTAGAGAATTGGTGTTAGATCTAAACCTGATTTTCTTTGGAGATTATTGAATTATTTTTTGAGCTATACTTTTCTTCACGTTTTGGAATATGCGGATCTTTCTGGATTATTATTGGCTTTTATTTCTCTTCGCCTTCGGTACGTAAGCTATTCAATCCTTATTCGATTAATTCACCACGATATTTCCTCCTATAAAAATCGTATTTTTATTCGTTAAAATCGCCATGTGTGAGTAATTTTCTCTAGGGTTGATGGGTTAGCCCTATGACTTTAGGGGGGAGAAGTAGATCTCGATCTCTAGGTTGAATTGGGAATAAAGGGGAGTATTTCGGTCGATCCTTCTAGATCCCCAAGATAACTCGCACTGAGATCATGCCCACGGTCTATGGAATTGATGAGCTTAAGTAGTATCCTTGGGATTCGAATAGATTCGCCGATGGATCCAACCAAGGCTCGTGACCATGCCCAGCTCGTGCCTTGAGGGGATCCACCGACGAACTATATCGCTGCATTGAAGGCTACAGCCATTGCATCAATGAGAGCCACCGAAATACCTCGAAGTTATAACCCACGAGAGTGGTATGAATTGAGAGATTAATCCCCTAAACCTAATGCAACGTAAGGATACCACTCCAACATCGATCCCTGACGGTCTTAGCGGTGATCCCTAAAACCCTAGTTCTTTTTATTATCAAATCACAACAACACCAAAACCAAACTTTCTCAGCCGACAGCTATCTCACTTCAAGATATAAAAATAATCTGAGGCCACAAATACATTGTCACCATCTCTGTGGGATCCGACATATTTTATACTATAATTTGACACCGTCCGCTTGTGGATAGAGCCCAAAATTGACACCTAGGGGCCATACTATGCCTAGCGATCGTGACACCGCTAGGTGGAATTTAGGTGTAGGTTCTGGGTGCGTCAAGTTTATGGCACCGTTGACGGGGAGGCGTTCCGCCATATTATCTATTTACCACAATTAGGTTGATTAGATTGCGTTAAAAAAACAAACAAACAAAAACAAAACAAACAACAAAAACAAAACAAAACAAAAAAACAAAGAGAGAAATTTTTCCCACCACCTGCTTTATCTTTATCTCTATCTTATTGTACCATTGATATCTTTTCCAGGTTGTTTGTTTTTGACTATTCAGGTACAATGGAGCAATCTTGGGATTATTCAGGATATGGTTTTTCAGAGCAGTATGAGATTACTATGTAAGACTACGAATATCATCCACAGGACCCGTACTATCAGATGGAAGGACATGACCACTACCCAGAGTTCTATGCCTACTACGAGTCTTGTGACATGGAGGGACACATGCCCTACAAAAGTCGTGTCTGTCTCTTAACTCCTGACCATCCTCTCAATTTGACACTCAATGCATTCAAGGCATCGGTAGAGGAGATCACGGCTGTCAGTGCTATACAAAATGAGTCACATGATCGATGGCAGAAAGATAAGGACGAAATCAACGAGTATATTTCATCTCTTGAGCCTGTAGAGGAGATGCTTGAGCACATAGAGCCATCTCATCCTTCCACTGACGCCGAGGACTACCCACAAGAGCTTACTGCTCCCACTCAGGGAGATCTTTTTACCCACTCCATTTCTGAATCATGCATCCCATTTGAAATTTATTCTGATTCAGATCTTTTTGACACGTCGTACCTGTTACAGGACACTTACAATCTTAGACCAGAGGTATGCTTGGACGTGACCGTCCTTGAAGAATCTGAGAATGAGGAGGAGTTGCCTGATGAGACCCATACTCATATGCCAGAGCTTCCTGAAAAGCCTGAGACGAACAACAAGGAGCTTCCTGTTGTTGTACATGGGGCAGAGATATATTTTTAGGGAAGTATCGTCTACCTATTTTTACTTTACATATTTCTTTTAACGATCTTCTTTGGAAAAAAATTATTTTGTGGAAAAATTTTCCACATCAAATTGATGTGGTTTATCTCTTCCAGGGTACAGGTGGAGTCCTTGGAGAGATTTTGGGAGCCGCATTACTGGAATCTGATGGAGCCCATGGAGATACGCACTTGGCGGAGCCACAGAAAGTGCAGATAGAGCAGCTGCCTGCACCAGCAAAGATATTGGACCCGCCTTTGCTACATATGTTACCAATCTAGTAGTGTAGTATTTTATGCTTTCAATAAAAACAAATCCTCTCGATAGTGAGAGGAGCATATAGGATTTTATTTACTTTCCTAGTTTAATAAATTCACCCCATATGGTGGCTCAATTATCTTTTGCACCCTTATATTTAGCGCTTATTTCGCCTCTCCCCCCAATTTCTATGTGATGTTTAAGCTTGGGGGAAAGAGACAATTTTGTTGAGTGGCCCCCCTATCTTGTCGTTGTCCTTTATTTATATTATACATACATTGAGGACAATGTGATGTTTAAGCTTGGGGGAGTACAGAGTGCACGCATTTTGCTTCATTGTGAAACACACTTCGAAATTTCCATATGAACCATGTTTACCTCTATATTTACGTCTCATATGCTTCATTTTCTATGAAATATCATGGATTTTTTTATGAACTCTAATATTTGTCAGATTAGAGTTCGATTCCTTGATTAGTGTATCTTTGTTAATATGCTTTTTCATAGTAGAATCCACAGTTTCACAACCATATTCTCGAAACAGTTAAGCTAAAAATGAATGAATCAAATCTGAAAATTATTTGACTCCTGCGTGATTTGATTGATAATTCTATTGCTTTATGGATGTTTAGTGATTCAAAAGAGATATGATAACCCCACGACAACCAAAGTAGTGATGATTAGAATTCCTGAAACCGAGCCATGTCTAGATTCTATGGCTTTTCTTTTTCTTTTGTGAATAGCCAATAAATGATCTTTGAACATGTTTTGCATTCCATCGCGTTTACGTGAGTTTGCAAAAATCCCAAAAATGCAAAAATCAAAATGAGTGAATAAAAGGCCCCAGGGGTTCTTTGTAACCCGATGCCCTAAGACCGTCTGGTCTGGGATGCATAGGCCATTTTTTGTATATATTGAGTTATCTCGTGTATAAAAAGAAAGAAAAACGTATATGAAATATTTGTATAGGCAAAAAAACACAATATAAAAGTACAAAAATCCCATATCCTAATCTCCATTTCTATATAGAACTAAGACATGGCAAAGTTGATGGGTTCTAGGAGTCTTGAAATGGTTGAAGTGTGGTAATGCCTTATCTTGATTGAATTTGCTAAATTCATTCCATGGAGTATAATAAAATACCACGCATGCTTGAAAACATTTGATCATGACATATTATACTGCTTAGAGAATGAGTTGTGGACATTGGATTCATTTATGTGAACTTAGTATATTGCATGATAAACTATGATATAATATAACTCTACTATCATTTTATCACTTATCAAGTTTATTACATTTATCAAAATCCATGTTATTTTAATTCGAGCGAGATTTATGTATTTGTTGTGTATATGTGTTCTAATTTTATATTGACGTGTGTTCACGAGATCTTGGATACCTTGGGTTCTTATATTTTCTGAATTTAAGATTGAACCCCTTGTCTCCATTACATGCCACAGCCTCACATCTTCATTGTATCCCGCTCCCATGTTCGCTTCTTACTAGTCTTCCTCGAGGACGAGTAAGAGGTAAGCTTGGGGGATTTTGATGTGTCATTATATTCCATGTTTTATCTATATGATTACACGTCAAATAATTTCTCATTTACATATTTCATACGCTTTTACGCTATTATTTGGAACAATACGACTTTCGGAGCGTTTATGTCCATTTCAGAGATTTGGAGCGATATTAGAGCAATTTGGAGTCAATAAGACAATCGAAGATGTGAGAGCACCAAGAATACTCATGATGACATGCCTGAGGTTCCAACGAAGAAGACTAGAGGAAGAGAAAGAGAAAGGAGAAGCCAAGAAGCAATCAGCTTCACTTTTCCAGGTGACTCGACCGAGTAGCACAAGCTGCTCGGTCGAGCTGATACAAGAGCCCAGCAGAAAAGAGAATGTGCATCTTACTCGACCGAGCAGCGTGGTGACTCGGTCGAGACATTTCTATTTTTCGAAGCTCCATCCAGTTCAACATCCTGCTCGACCGAGCAGGACTTTCTCGACCGAGCCAGCAGACGACTCGACCGAGCAAGGCCTAATCGGGCCGAGTAGGCAGAGCGACACTTTTGAGGGAGCCCGATCCACTGACAGACTCGACCGAGTAGGGGGACGACTCGATCGAGCAGGGGGCGACTCGACCGAGCAGGGGGGCGACTCGACCGAGTAAGGCGAAAGCCCAGATTTTCAGACAGCCGTGCACTCTTTTCAAATCTAGTATCACCTGGGATTTTTCAGTATTTTTCTGATATTTTTTATAGATAGCATACTTCAATACAGTTTCAACGCCACCAAGAACGCACCAATCGGAGGTCGGGTGATCTCTGGGGAATTTCTGCAAGATGGTGTTGCAGTGGTGAAATCTGCACTCGACCGAGTGCGGTTTCTACTCGGTCCAAGTGCTGATGGGGTCCACCAATAAGTTGTGGCCAGAAACAGTTTTTGGCACCGTTGCCGAAGACGGCAATAGTGTAATCTCAGTTTATTTTTATTTTGAAAACTTTGCTAGCAAATCTTACCATCCCCTATCTTATCACCCTTTTCATTCTTTTAATTATTACATTGCTACTAATGGTATTTTCTGAGTTATTTTGGTTCATGAACACTCGCTTTGGGGCATTTAATCCAGAACTATTATTCGACCCTGAGATCAAGAAAACGGCAAGGGCTCTGAGGGCCTCAAGTAGAAATCAATCTCCCTCTGGTCAGATGTCAGACAATACCACTACCCCACCTCGCACCGGGTACATCAGGGACCACATGAAGCCTACTTTTGGAAATAATCCTTCTATCTTGAAACCGCAACTGGCGACAGCTAACTTCAAGCTGAAGACGGGGCTTATAAATTTAATGCAGCAGGATCCCTTCCATGGGCATCCTCATGGGAATCCCAACCACCACATCGACACTTTCCTGGCAAAGTGTGATACTTTTAAGGCTAAGGATGTGAGTGATGATGCCATCAAGCTGAGGCTTTTCCCATTCACCTTGAGGGATAAAGCTTCTACTGGCTACGGGCCAATCTACCCAATCACTTTACTACGTGGGAGAAAATGGTACTCGCCTTTGTGGACAAATTCTATCCACCCTCAAAGACGATGCGGATCCGGGGGGGACATCTCGAACTTTAAACAGCTTCTGCAAGAATCTCTTTACGATGCCTGGAAAAGGTTTAAGGACCTTCAGCATCAATGCCATCATCACGGGATCCAGCCCTCGGGATTTGGTTCAGAGCTTCTATAATAGGCTATAGCCCAGCACCAAAATGATAATTGATGCTGCCGCACAAGGCGCCCTGTTGGACAAATCACCTGAGGAAGCCATAGACCTGCTTGAGCATATGGTGGCAAACAATCAACAATGGAGCGAAGAGTGAACCATTGTGACCAGAACCCCCGAGGTAAAAGCTGCCAGCCATCTTGATTCTCATATCAAGACTTTGTGTAAACAGCTGGCCAGAATTAAACAACGTTTGGACTCCATCCCAATGACCACCAGTTCCTCTGCTTATCATCCTTCAGAGGAATATGGAGAGCATAGTTATGTTCCGAATGAGGGACATTATGATGGTGATGTATCATCTGAGGGCATGCAATATGTCCAAGGAGATGGACACAACCAATGGCAACACCCGGCCGCTAGAAATCCTCCGGGATTTTCTTATGGGAACCCCAGTAAAGGGCTGCAACCTCCACAGTTTCAGAGACCACCACTCCCTCCTCAACAACAACAAGGGCAGCCACAGAATCATCAGCAGAATAGGTTTAGGCCAGCTGGGCCATATCGACCACCAGGCTACCAATTCAATCGCCCACCTCAGCAGGTCTATGCACCATCTCAGCCTCGGTCCAATTTGGTGAGCACTTTAGAGACATTTATGAGTGGGCAGGCCAGGTTCAACCAGGACATGTCTACTCAGTTTAAGAATATAAACAAGTCGCTCGATGAACTGAGGGGCCAGATGTCCCAGCTGCTGAAGAACCAAGGGAGGTTGCCTTCGCAACCAGAGCCGAATCCGAGGGCTCAAGCCAATGTCGTGGTCTCTGTTACCACACGTGGAGGACGGGCAACCGACCCCATTATGATTCCGGTTGTGAACAAGGAGCAAGTCATAACTGAGAAGACCATTATTTGTAGTGATAGAGAAGAGGCTACCGAAGAGCCTACAAAGAATGAGGAGAAGACAGATTCACCCTCCACCATACCCACAACAACATTGCCTCCTAGCGATGTCGCAAGGAATAAAGGAAGCCGACCCCCTCCGCCGTATCCATAGAGGTTGGCTTTGGCTAAAATGGAGAAGAAATATTCCAAGTTCACGGAGCTTCTGAAGGGCATCCAGCTAAACATTCCATTCATGGGTGACATTACAGAGATTCCCATTTATGCGAAGTTCTTGCGGGACCTTATCACGGGGAAGAGGAAGCACGAAGAGATAAAGCTCATGGAGGAGACTACCTCCATTATAAAGAATCATCTCCCACAGAAGCTACCGGATCCAGGATGCTTCACGGTTCCATGCTCCATAGGAGGCACGCCCATCAATCGTGCCCTAATTGACTTGGAGGCAAGCATCAGCTTGATGCCGCTTTCCATATTTGAAAGACTGCAAATTAAGAGCAAGCTGGTGCCCACGAACATGTCCATACAGCTACCGGATCATTCGATTACATATCCGGTGGGCATTGCCAGGGACATTATTCTGCAGATACCTCCTAGGTTGTGTGCTCCAGTTGATTTCGTTATTATGAATATTCCTGAGGGAGGGAGCTCCCAGCTTATACTTGGTCGCCCCTTCATGGCGATGGCCGGTGTCTTGATTGATGTCCATGAAGGGACTCTCTCGTTGAATGTGGGCAACATTGAAGCCCAATTCAGGTTGTAGAAGCTTATGAGGGAACATGTTCATGGAGAAGGAGCCATCTATTTGGAGCTCCTGGAAGATGAAGCCATAGGAGATTATACTTCTGAGGGGGTCATGAAGGACTCGATAAGAACAGATGTTGACGACGACGACGACCTAGTTTACCACAAAGCGATCGTCGCATATATCTGTGTGTTGGATGAGGAGCTCTTGGACCATTCTTTGCACCACGAAGAGCCGGAGGTCATCAGTTATGCCGTCGAGGAAAAGCCGGGAGTGGAAGGATGCCAGATACCATTGCACGGTATCATTAGCAAGAACGATGCATGAACCTCATATGCACCAAACAACTATTGATGAAACAAAGGGAGTCGAGCTCATGACTGAAAATGAGCACTTATTAGGAGGCAACCCAATCTTATATATCTTGGATTCTCTTTTCGAATTTCTTATCTATTTAAGAAAACCAAATAAAAACGCAATTTATTTCTCTTAAAAATACAAAATCATAAAAATTTGATGGGTTCTTCCTTTTTATATGTTGAACATGAAGTGGCATGCAAATCGACGTTTTAAATGGAAGAAAGCTGGAGGAGATCAGCAAATTTGAGGAGCAAATCAAAGGAGAAGAGCAAAAAGGGGGACACAGGTTGCTCGACCGAGCAGCCACTCTGCTCAGTCGAGCAACGTAGGCACGAGAAGGAAGCTCAAAAATATCACTCTGTCTACATGGCCCGATCAGCTTTTGCTCGATCCGAGCAGACACCGACTCGACCAAGCAGCCACTTGCTCGGTCGAGCAGCGTAAGCTTGCCAAAAACAAAGAAGAAACGACTTTATGTCTACGCGGCCCGAGCAGCTTCTGCTCGGCCCGAGTAAGTATCTGTTCGACCGAGCAGACCTTGCTTGATCGAGCATAA
Source organism: Scilla litardierei (assembly GCA_030789695.1). Classification (NCBI taxonomy): domain Eukaryota; kingdom Viridiplantae; phylum Streptophyta; class Magnoliopsida; order Asparagales; family Asparagaceae; genus Scilla; species Scilla litardierei. The sequence goes on from CM061142.1 coordinate 72,318,663, forward strand.
GAGGGACTGTTCTAAACTTAATTTTGTGTTTGCCCGACTCGACCGAGCAGCTTCAGTTTATCCTATTTTTTTTTGGTGCCCACATCTGAACGAGTTGGGTATTTAAAACCCAACTTGTTTTATCTTATCCCTAAGCTTTCTAACCTAATCAAAATCCCCCCGGGAACAAAATCCCTACCCTGCTCAATCTCTCATGTCGATGTTCACTCTTCCACCGCCCGAACCGCCGCCTCTGCCGCCTGTACAGTCATCTCCCTCCCCGCTCAGTCTCTCTCTCTCTCTCTCTCTCTCTCTCTCTCTCTCTCTCTCTCTCTCTCTCTCTCTCTCTCTCTCTCTCTCTCTCTCTCTCTCTCTCATCTCTCTCTCCGCCCCTATTCTTTCCCCTTTCCAGATCGCTGACAGACGCCGCCAGTGCCACCCATGCCGATGGTGCCGCCCCCCACAAAACCCCCCCTCTTATCGAAATGCCGCCCCGACATCCACCCTCCAACACCTCCCCTTCTCATCATGTCTCACAACCCCCCATCCCCCAGTCGTCGCTGTCCTAGGGCATCCCCGCTGCTCGATCGAGCACCCATGGTGCTCGACCGAGCAACTCGTCTCCTCCCCCATAGCGCTTGACGCAACTGACCGAGCATATTAGCTGATCGGTCAGGATATTCCAACAAGCCAAATGCTCGACCGAGCAGTACAGCTGCTTGGCCCGAGCAGCCCCAACTCAACATACTCTCTCAACATTTACACTGCTCAACCGAGCAAGGATATTGTTCGATCGAGCAGATACACAGCTCCCCAATTTTTATTTTTCATTTCATGACGTTTTATTTGTTTCTATTTCAGGTATGCTTTGCCTACGTCAGAGGACACTTCCTGGATTAGCTTGGGGGAGACCTTCGCTGCGATCGCTCTGTCGGTACACTCTTCACCCTATCTACTTTTTATACCGACGTTTCAGCCTTGACTCTTGCACGATAGTTCGCACTAGAGGAGCCCCCACACCCTCCCGTCATGGGAAAAGGAAGGCCAATGGCACCTCCTCTTCTTGACCCCACATTATGCTCGCCGCGAGCCTTCATGCTCCACCAAGGAGGAGCATGTGATCGGTCCGTCATCCGCATCTGACTCTTCTCCCTTGCACCCCACACAGATCCCAGCTACCACAGCCCCCATCCCTACCACTACCCCCATTCCCACAGTCGCTCCTCCACCACCACCCTCCCATCTCGTCGCTCTGCCGCCACGTGTGTGGACGTTCGGCATCACTTTTCGTGACGACGCACACCGCGAGCACTTCATTAGGCTCTCGCAGCGGCGTCTCATCCCCACACTGTTCATAGATTTCCCCACCCTCCGATCCCTTGGAATCTTGCAAGGAGTCCTTTGGCTATACCGCACAATTGGCTTCGAGTGGCTCCTAGCCAACCACGCCCCCACGTACTCCCACCAGACCTTGGAGGCTTTGAGTTCCATCGCCCACACCCAGGCAGGTGATGGCATCACCTTCTGTCTTATGGATCATGACTTCACGATCACACATGCCATGATCAACGACCACTTCCACTTCCCAGCCATTCCCGAGCCCTGAGCCGCCTTCTACCCAGAATACGACATTGGCACATTCGATGCTTCAGCTTTTTGGCATTGCATTTTAGGTCTGGACCACTACCACCCCAGCCGGGCGAATGCATTATGCAGTGTGCATCCTTTCCTTCGCTACGCGCAGCGCCACCTCGCCACCACTATCTTTTACAGGCCAAAGGTCAGGACCATGTCCCTACCCTAGCTTACCCATCTTATGGGTATGACCCGACCTATGCGCTTTCACCCAGACGGCTCCCCTCGCCCTTTTGTGCTCTCTGACGCAGCCACTGGTTGTGTCATGGCCTTCTGCAGACCGCCACCACCCACTACTCCACCGACATCTGATGCGGTGGATTCTTCACCTTTTTGCACAGATGTTAGGTATCCATCTTCATGATAATCTGGTGACCCCTCCTGGCCCCACACGCTTGAATTTAGGCGTGCTTGAGCACATGCATATCATTAGGCCTTATGGAGCCCGTCACTGGACATACCATGTTGGCACCCACCACACACCCCACCTCGTCCTTCCTGCCCCTCACCTCACCACCATTGCACCTGTCCAGTAGAACTGGATGATTGATAGGGTCGACCCACTTCCAGCACTCCACGTACTTGAGCCCCTGGGAGCTCCCGTCGAGGCAGTCACTGATGACCTGGTTCCCTACTCCTCCGAGTACGAGGAGCACGACCTGGCAGTCATTGTGGCCGCCCTTTCAGCTATGCCTATGCACCCACCACCCCCAGGAGGCGCATCTTCTTCAACCTTTGTGTCCACCACTTCCACCACTGTCGATTCCTCGGGGACTGTCACCAATACTTGCCCCGATGCTCATACCACTGTCTCCATCATACCCGTGCCTGAGGGCACTGATATTTTGTCTGCTCTGGAGCCTACTGCTCTGGAATTCCCTGAGCACGACCCAGTCACCACCCTTCCACCTCTTAGGGACCTTATTGCTTCACTGCACATCTCCTTAGGGTCCCACATTCCACTGGCTGGCATAACTTCGTCACCAGCAGCAGCCATCCTTACAGAGAGCATCTCGATGTCTATCCACACATCTGTGTCGACGACTGATCTATCCTCTGCTGCCCCTGTTTCTACCACGACCTCTCCTGATCTCAGCCACACTACACCGCACACCTCCACTGCTGAGATCCCATCGAGTACACCCTCTCCGACTTTTCAGCCTAGGCACCGTGTATCCTCTGCATGGGATCGTTTTACTAGAGTGGTGTCTCACAGTCATGTTTCTCTCCCCCCTCAACTCCCATACCACCGACGGTCGTCTGACTGTGTTGGAGGAGTCGACTTCTCGCCTTCAACGGGATTTTGACGTCTTCGTACGCTCGAAGGCGACACATCATGAGTGTGTCGAGGCAGACCTGGCCTCCATCATTGACCTGCTTTGGACACGTGGCCCACCACCCGTGATCCTAGCTCCAGCTCCTCCACCACGGCCACCCCCTGTGACTACCATTGCACCACTGAGTGTTCCACATTCTCAGGCTTCTGCAGAGCCTACTTCTCCCGCACCTGAGTCGGTCACCATAGTCCAGTTCACTACTGCCCTTGTCCTATATTCATCACCCACATCTTCTGGTCCACAGCAACGGGATCCATCACCACCTCCAGAGGGTGGTGCCCCTGCTTGATTCTGTCCCTACCCACTTTTTGTCTCCCTCATATTATATTGTGCACATCTGTCTGTTTGTGGCCCTGGTCTTATATAGCTTGGGGAAGGACCCACCATGCATCCTTTCATGCATATGCATCATCTTTTCAGCATTGCATCATATCACGTCTTATTTCTTCTATACAGTTATATTTTTCATTCATTTTCTATCCCCCGCCCACCCACCCTCTCTAGCATCATCTCCCGCATTCTAGCGTTTTCTCAGCCGTGAGGACACTACTGGGTTTAGCTTGGAGGATGAGCGCTATCGCTTTATTTTTATTTTTATTTTATATTTTTCTTCCTTTTTCAGCTTTTTAGTTTACTTTTCCACCATTTTCCACCATTTTATCTTTTTTCTCTTTCAGTATCACGTTTTTCATTTTTTGCCATGCATGCATGTCTATTTTTCATCCTTTTATTTTCTCCACCCTTTTCTCTTTCTACTGAGGTTGTTCTGCATGATGATACTTCTCGTTGCCCTCAATAGCTTCTCACGTTGCTTATTATTTGATGACATGCTATTTAGGGTAGTTTAAGTTTTACTTTCTATATGTGTGCTTATTCTTTTACTGATCTATCTAAATTAATGTCTGTTATGAATTGAAAATCAAATGCATGAAATAGTATCTAGTATGCGCTTTGTTGGGTAATGCACATAGGTTCACGCATCATTAGAACACTTGGAGCATCTGCTTGCTATCTCATTCACTTCTGTTTGCATGCTTGATGTTATTGTGCTTATTACTGCGTGTTTTTCAGTATTCATCTAGATGAATGAAATATCCATGCTAGTTATGAGTTTAGTTAGAGTATTATCTTATTGAATCATTGTGCACCTCTGATGAGTGAACCGAGTGATTCATTATTTTTCTTCTACATATATCTTTATGATTCTCTACATATCAGTTGGTTTCACTCCAACAGCTACCCTTACCGCATCCTACTTCCCAAAAATCCCAAAGGAAAAAATATAGCTTCTAAATAAAATGAAAAAGAAAAAAGAAAAAAAGGGGAAAAGAAAAGAAAAAGAAAGAAAAGAAAGAAATAAAATTGTTTCATATTTCTTTATTAGAAGCTATCACAATTACTTGACAAAATACAAAGAAATTTTCATATCCTATTCCTAGATGCGACGCCTCAAGCTAAGCTTGGGGGTGAACCAATTGATCATATGAGTGAGTATACCATTAGAGTGGAGACGGTGCACAACGGGGAGATTAGATAATGCTTGAACTTTACGAAATATTTTAGTTTTTGGGAGATTTTTCATGATTCGAAATGAATATTTGAATAGCACGATTCATTTCCATTCTTTATTGCATGCTGATGTGATTTCTATATGCTCAACTAGTATATATGGATTGAAAAGTGCATTGCCAACTCTTTTAATACTAAACTCTATAGATTGCATGAGATTGATATGAGTTAATGGCATTATTTTAGAAGATCCCTATTTTAGTCTCTATTTGCATGTTGGACATATGATTAGTACAACTTGAAAATACCTTTAGCATGTGTTTTTACTATTCGAAGCATCGTGATACTGTCGAGGCTTGAGATATGATTGAACAATCTTAGCACACTCCATCCATCCCTATTCTCTTTTATTTTTTCTTTTGTTTATCTCCCGGCGTACCTAGTATTCGTCTTCCTCGAGGACGAGTAAGAGGTAAGCTTAGGGGATTTTCATGTGTCCATATTTTCCATCTTTTCATAGCATCATCTTATTGCATTTCATATCATTTTCGCATCCAAATCCCGTATTTTACTACGATATTGCAATTCTAATGCCATTTTCAAGTTTCACAGAGTTTTGTGTATTTTCAGGGATTTTGGAGCGATTCGGGACCCATTTTAGATATGGACACATTCGGCATACCCTGGAACCCGTGGACGTAGCTCTACAGGAGTTCGTCAAGTTTTGGAGGCCAATGGGAGGGGCAGAGGAGATTCCCAGGAGTGGAGGAGAAGATGCAAAGAAGCATCTCAGGATTTCCCAGGCGACTCGACCGAGCAGAGCACCTGCTCGGTCGAGCAGAGGCAAGATGAAGAATGGGAGCTGATACACTGGCCGCTCGAACCGAGCAGTATGGTGCTCGGCCGAGAAGCCCCTAATTCCAAAGCTCGGCCAACCTCCCACTCGAGCCGAGCAGATCTTATGGCCACAGAGTCAGTTGGTTGCTCGATCGAGCAAGGCTGACTCGGGCCGAGCAAATAGAGTGGCATTTTGTTGGAGAAGTACGACTCCCTGACATACTCGACCGAGCAAGAGGGCTGCTCGACCGAGTAAGAGGGCTGCTCGACCGAGCAGCCCGACCGCAGCCCGACCGAGCAGCCCGACCGAGCAAGCCTCTGCTCGACCGAGTCACTGACTCGGTCGGCCACAATGAAGGCTATTTTTGGAAACTTCACGTGGCCGTCTGTTGTACGTAGGGGAGTAAAGTGTGGATCTGGCAGTGACGTTGGGGAGAGTTCATTCTATTTGTAATTTTCAAACGATTTCCAGAGGAGGAGGAGATTAGAGAATTGTTGTTAGATCTAAACCTGATTTTCTTTGGAGATTATTGAATTATTTTTCGAGCTCTACTTTTCTTCACGTTTTGGAATCTGCAGATCTTTCTGGATTATTATTGGCTTTTATTTCTCTTCGCCTTCGGTACATAAGCTATTCAATCCTTATTCGATTAATTCGCCACGATGTTTTCTCCTATAAAAATCGTATTTTTATTCATTAAAATCGCCATGTGTGAGTAGTTTTCTCTAGGGTTGATGGGTTAGCCCTAAGAATTTAGGGGGAGATGTAGATATAGATCTCTAGGTTGAATTAGGAATAAAGGGGAGTATTTCGTTCGTTCCTTTCGGATTCCCAAGATAACTCGCACTGAGATCATGCCTACGGTCTGTGGAATTGATGAGCTTAAGTAGTATCCTTGGGATTCGAATAGATTCATCGATGGATCCAACCAAGGCTCGTGACCATGCCTAGCTCATGCCTTGAGGGGATCCACCGACGTACTATATCGCTACATTGACAGCTACCGCCATTCCATCAATGAGAGACACCGAAATACCTCGAAGTTCTAACCCACGAGAGTGGTATGAATTAAGAGATTAATCCCCTAAACCTAATACAACGTAAGGATACCACTCCAACATCGATCTCCGACGATCTTAGCGGTGATCCCTAAAACCCTAGTTCTTTTTATTATCAAATCACAACAACACTAAAACCAAATTTTCTCAATCGACAGCTATCTCACTTCAAGATATAAAAATAATCTGAGGCCACAAATACACTGTCATCGTCCCTATGGGATCCGACATCTTTTATACTATAATTTGACACCGTCCGATTGTGGATAGAGCCCGAAATTGACACCTAGGGGCCAGATTACGCCTTGTGATCGTGACACCGCTAGGTGGAATTTAGGTGTAGGTTCTGGGTACGTCATTTTCCAAGAGAGCTGGACTTGTAGACAATGTATGTGAACCTCGAAAACATCTCCTTAATGGACTCTGATGGAAGCATGCAGAAGCTTTCATATTATGTGCTAATCAAGGCAAGTCTGGACTCCTTCACCTGCGATGTTCCCTCATGTGTCACCTCCAGCATGTGCCAAATTTCCTGTGCAGTTTGACATTGAGAGATATGATTAAACTCAGCTTTATCCAAAGAGCAAAAAGTGCGTACATAGCTCTACCATTCAGAGAAAATCTTTTTCTATCAGCATCATCCCATTTATCTTTAGGTTTTAGAATTTCAGTGTCTTCAATTTTAATAGTGGGGGGTTTATATCCTTGTTTAACAATGTTCCACACATCATAATCAACAGACACTAAATAGATTCGCATCCTAGTTTTTCAGTAAGCAAAAGCAACACCATTAAACTTAGGGGGTCGGGAGATGGACTGACCTTCAGCAAAGGCAGAACCAGATATATTCATGGTCATCTAGCCTAGATCCTCTAACCTGCTCTGATATCACTTGTTGGATCTGGATCTAACACTAGAGGGGGGTTTGAATAGGCTAATAAAAATTATCAGATAACACAAGCAATTATTCAGCACAGATAGTCAGACACAGAGTAAATAAAAGACAATCACAGAGTGCACGAGCGATTTACCCTGGTTTGGTCGTCCCAACGACCTACTCCAGCCCCAAAACAATTACTAGCGTTAATAGTGTCAAGGGTACAACTATAAAGAGCTACGAGCACCCACTCTACGCTCACCAAGTTCGTACCGCAATCACCAAAGTGCCAAACACTAATAACCTAGTAAAAGCTCTCTCTTGACTAGCCCTAACTACCGAAGTCTCCCAAAAAGATCGTTTTAAGTAGCTACAAAGATCAAAACACCAATATCAAAAATATAAAGAGATATAGAGTTCAGAAAATCTCAGTTCATGTAGGTGACGTTGCCTCTGTCAATCAGCACATGGTTAGATCTAGTCTGACAAGATGCAGTCATCTATCTCAGGTCCCCTCAATCATCAACTCAATATTGCAGCCTGTAGTGCTAGGATGGTGCGAATGTGGTTCTGTCTGCAAGGAAGTGGTGCGACACTGGCTCGGTCACTAAGGGTACTGGTGCGGCACTGGCTCGATCGACAAGGGTACTGGTGCGGCACTGGCTCGATCGGCAAGGGTACTGGTGTGGCACTGCCTCGATCAACAGGGGTACTGGTTTGGTACAGGTGTCACGCCCCGCTTCCCAAAACGACAGAAGAGAAATGTGACAAGGCCCGCCTAGGCCAGAGCTGTGAAGCTCGGACCCAATAAGCGTCGGTAGGGGTACCATTTAATTTCAGGTTCTTGCATTAATAAGATTCGGAACAATAGAAAGTACAGAAAGAAAGTGGCATTCATTAATATAGAGAGATAATATCCAGCGAGTACAAAAGTCTAAAAAGAGAAGCTTAAGCATGGCAACAAACTACAGAAAAGGAAACTAATAGTGCGAAGCACCAAACCTAGGCAGAGAATAAAGTGGTTCTACCTACCCAGATTAAAAGTAGTAACCTCTGGAAGTCCGCAACGGTGGGAAACGTCTAAGTCTGGTCCTCGTCAGGTACGTCCTCCGGGTCGACATCCACTGGCTCCACGTACTCCGGTGTGTCCGACTCGTCCACGTACTCTGGCTCAACACCTGACGTACATCACCCAAAAGAGAGGAACTGTACGTCAGGTAAAGTCTACAAAAAGGGTTAGACTCTACTGCAAGTGTACCGAACTATTAAACAATAGTTTACTGGTTGATTAGCATGCTGGGGTTATAACAGAGTGACGAAAGAAAGTAAACGCAGCAGGAAAGTAAAGCGTAGCAAGCAGTAGTCGTAGCGTGTGCTACCGACTACGGGACTAACCAAAACGGGTCGTGACAAGACGTGACAAGACAAGCAAAACAGGACAAGACAAGACGAGACGAGACACGTGTTACTCGAAGGGTTCACGCCTTACGGTTCGAGGGGGATCAGACCCTCTCCCCGTGCGCACGCTCAACCCTACCCCAAACCCAAGTGCTCAAGACAAGACAATATAGGGCCACTCACTCTGCTAGGTGAGTGCCTCTATCCCCACGGTCTGTAGCGTATCTCTCACTCTGCTAGGTGAGCGACGAACGCCTCGTAGGTGAAACTGTACTACTGTATAGGACCACCCACTATGCTAGGTGAGAGTCTCTCTCCTCTCGGTCTGCTGGGACACTCACTCTGCAAGGTGGGTGCCGAGCTTCCCGTAGGTGTTCCGTAACAAAGATCACTCACTCTGCTAGGTGAGCGTCTCATTGCCCACAGGCTACATAAGACACGACGTGCAAGATGTTCATGACATGGCAAGGGCAAAGTTGTTCTAGGGTGTCCACACACACGCACACGCAGATGAAACATATGGTGTCAAAGGTTGTTGTTGTTGCGCTTAGACTTCGTCGTCAAGTCTAAGTCATCAGGGGCGACCCGGACGCTATCATTTCACATCTGGTTCTCTTTGTTCATAGTTTAATAGTTCTAACAGTCTAAGGCCTAGGCACGGTCGAAAGAGCAAGTGAGTACACTTGCCTGCGGTGGCGAGTGTGTCGTCCGTCCGGAGCGTCCCGTCCAAGCATCTCGTCTGCGGTAGTCCGTCTGAAACAGGGTCACGGCGATGGTGTCAGGCCGTGTTTTTCAACAAATCCTATTAGGGTTTGTTTCTAAAATTGACGGGACTACCCTATCAGTCAAAAAGTCACGTTTTGGTCTTTCGTTCAACCTAGATCGACTTCTACCCTAGGTGCACAGAAAAGTTGTCTGATTGTCGATCCTTCTATGGTGGCGATCATTTTACAGGCGCTGGAAGTAAATTTAGTTCAAGTTGTCCAATTTTAGTTTAGGGTTTGATTAGCTACGGTGTTGGTTTTACTACTCGTTAAGGAAACCAACCTCGTGATGCCGTCCAACAAGCGGAAGTTGGGTCTGAACGGCGAAACGTCGACGTCGTCTGGAACTCCTCAGCCATGGATAGTACAGCAAGGTACCTCTGGATAGCGAGGTGGTGACGTGAAATCAGCGAGCTAATCAGCGATCTCCTTCCCGTTGCGGGTAGCGCAACGGATCTTCACGACGGCAGCGACGTCGGGTTAAAACACATGTGCACGGCGACGCACGTGTATTCCGAGGGTCCAAGGGGCTGTCGGTAGATGAGGTAGGATCAGTGGAAGATGGTCGGCCCGGTGGGTGGCCGACGGCACGGGCGTACGGCGGTGGATGGCCATGAGAAGTCGGAGAGGAAAGATTCGCGCAACGTTCGTTGTTGCACGTCTAAGAGGAATTCCAGCGATGAACAGCGAATACAGAAAGTTGCAGAAGATTGAGGACTTCAAGACGAATCCAACGACAGTGGAGTTTTCGTCGGGGGTGGTCGGAGATGATCGTGCGCGGGCGTCGAAGTTCAGCTTCTAGATCTGTGAAAAACAGCCGATACGGCATGTTCCGACGAGGATTCCCAGAGCTACAGGTGGGCTATGAGCGTGAGTGAAGTTGCAGTTGGTAGATAGGTTCGATAGGAGTCCAACGGAAGTAGGATGGTTGTCGTAGGTGGCCGGATGGCCGGTGGGAGCGAGTTTTCCCAGAGGTGGCATAGATCTGTAAAACTGCGGCTAAATCTGAGTTCCACGGGGTTTTCGAGGAGATCGAGACGTCGAAAAAGGGTAAGGGGAGTTGGAGATGCTCGGGGGGTCAGAGAGAAGTTTATCGGGGTGGTGGTCACCGGAGGGGGTGGCCGGAGCGGCGGCGGCGGCCGTTTTCCGGCGATCGCGCACTGCAGATCTGGGCTGTCAAAAACTGTGGTTAGGGGCCTTTTTACTTGCGGTTTTGGGGCTCTTGGAGAGGGTGAGATGGAGGAGAAGGAGGTGGAGGAGTTGCTGGAGGTTAGGGGAGGCCGGGGGCTCGCCGGTGGTGGCTGTGGTGGCCGGAGAGCGTGCGCAAAGGCTTGTCAAAAACAGATTCAGCTATGGTGTTTTCTCTTGGGTGTTTCAATGGTGAAGGAGAAAAGAGATGAGAGGAGTAGGAAGAAGAGGGGAGGAGGAGGGATCGCCGGAGGTGTAAGGGGGTGGTCGGAGCTCTGGGGGAAGAGGAAGAACGCAGGTGGCGGCTGAAAGATGGATTCATGCGTGGCCTCTTAGGGTTGCGGTTTGGGTTTGTTAAAAGAGAAGAGAAACTTGATATATGGGTGTTAAAAAGAGTGTATTTAGGTGACTAGGAGAGAGAGAGTATGTGAGAGGAGGGGGTGTAGTTTTGGGTGTGGGTAGTAGAAGAAATCCCACATGCATGATACGTAGGGATTCTATAAGATTTGATTAGCAGATTTTAATTTGAATGTAAGTGGGCTTAATGGGCTTCGAAATTGATTAGCGATTTGGGTGTGCTAGGAGTGTCAGAAAAATACGAAAAAATTATGGGGACGACCGTGACAAAGAGAGGCTCAGGGATATGATGGTCAATCGCACGTTTGGTCACAGAAATGAACAAAAAAATAAAAAAATAAAAGACCCGGCAACTACGTCTAAAGCTACGACGATCATGCAATCAAACCAGATTTGTGGGAGAACGACCCGTGAGATGACGTTCACTAAAAATCCCACAAATAACTACTCTTCCTTACAGTCACACCGGCATATCACTTCGTATATACCGAAACCAAGAAAGAGTCAAATTAAATACGTGCACGAAAAGTACGTGCACGTAGAAAATACGAACGGTCGGAAAGCGGCCGTTACATTCTACCCACCTTAGAAATGATTCTGTCCTCGGAATCACTTATACTAATAATAATACTATCTATCCAATCTTATACCCGTAACTCTCATATCTACACATAAAGATCGCTAATCCTAAAACTTTAAACGACGTTCCTCAATAATCCATCACAACGCGTCTCTTCACTGGATAATGCTACAGCTAGAATCACACCCAAACACTTAACTATAAATCCACATTAATGTCTACAATTCAAAAATCATCGCGTCCCCAATATATTCTCCATCATATTAACTTAATAAATTCATTCTCCATAATCTATGAACCATCAAGCCACATCTATCCTTACCCCTATCATCTAATCTCTTAATCATACCAAATCTGTCTACCTAACCATTTATTCGTATCAACACGTCGTGTTACTTCCAACGTCTTCTCACGCCAACCTAACATTCAGGTCTTGATGCTTTAAAAGTTCTACTCATTCTCATGATCACTCTCAATCATACTATCTCGTCCGACATACTCTTATCTATCACTCGTCCAAGTTTCAGATCGATTAAGTACTCATCTCCCTATACATAATCTCATCCAATCAGAGTTCCCCATTGGGTCCTTCACACATCGGTATTATAAATAAGTCTTGGACACCTCATTATTTTCATCCAAGGAAATCTAATCTCATATCCTTGTGTTCCAAAATCAATTAATCATTGCTATAATAAATCTCATCTCACCTGAGCCTACCCGCAAACAAAATCATATAACAATAATAGCTAGTCCCATAACAACAATAATAAACATAACATTTCTAAGGGAGAAGGAGAGAAGAGAAAGGAAAACTTAAGGCCACTGACATATTTTAAAACATTCGAAAAACGTGTGGAGTTGTGGTATTGGATGAGGGAATATCGGGGTTGTGATCTTGTGTGCTAGTCTCAAAACTTTAAAGATTTGGTTTAAAAGAAAACAAAAGTCCTGATACAATCACATGCAGCCAAGGATAACCTGTACTATAAAACGAAAGGCTAAGTCCAAGGAGTTACCTGATATGACGCAATTCACCCCCATATGAATACCATCATCCAGACAACTTCTTACATGTATTACGAACCACACTGATTATACACACATGACACGAGAGACGATCGTTAAAGTCCTAAGGGTAGCACACTCATACAGGTCCACACACTCCCCTATATACATGCACCACGACGACGTCACAAACCAAAGGCCCACTACTAAACTAGAGATAACACAGACAACTACAAGCACTAATGTCTACACAAAAGAAGGGAAACAGAAGCCAAAAGTGTAACGAAATAAGATCGGAAGGAACGAGTTCAAATAAGGTGGGGTAAGGAGATAGTTGGTTGGGTAGAACAAAAATATTGCTCAAAATAATTAGATAGATGAAAGGAGAATTTCGTGTAAAATATGGGACCATATACTTTATACTTATCTAAAAATGTAGAAATAGTGAGCAGATGGTAGAAAATATTGCAACTCAGAAAAAAAGTTAGACGAGGGAAAAAGAGGAGAGTGAGGTAGGGATTGTTTTGCAAATGAAAATAAGTTTAAACAAAGATTCTTGAAGTATAAGCACGATGAACATAGGGCTGTTATATATATATACAAAAACAAAAAAAAATTAAAGTTCTCTTTAGTTTAGAAAATATTCTAAAAGTACGTACGGTAAGTGGTTAGAAATAAATTTTTGTAGTTTAGAAAAAGAATAACATATATATTGAATTGTCAAAATGATAACAAGGTTTTAAAACTAAAATACGAAAGATACCAATTTGAAAATAAGTACAAGATAGTAACTTAAAAAAAACTTACGACCAAGAAGGTTTCAAAATCAGTGAAAGAATTTTAACTCAACCGAAAAACAAGAAATTTATATAATAAAGGGATGTTCAAAGAAATTAAGCTGAGCGATGAACATAATAAGGAATTTCGAAAATACTTTTAGAGGAAGCAGAATTGGCAAAGGGAAAGACTTGAAGGATCAACGATAATCGTCAGGAAACGATCACGTGAATCAGGAGAAAGGAAAATGATCGCATGATGGATACACCTAGGATATGATTCATGAAAGCTACGATGGAACTCTACGGTCAATAACACAAAAGTGTAATGATCAGGAAGACGCTAGAAGTCATGGGTTCTAGTTATCGGGCCATCTAAAGATCAGGAGAACTCAGCACTAAGTCTTCATAATGAACTAGACTGTAATAGAGAGATATCAGGGAAGGGCCCTAAGAGAATCAAGATTACGTTCTGCTGGGCCCGAAGTCGATGGACCCGAGCGAACGACTAAAAGAAGGGCTCTAGAAATCTAACACGGTCAAAGTCAAGTGGGGGCTACTAAGGTATCCTAGGACGAGGATGACTAAATCTTAACCAAGGCGCATGACTATCAAACCTGGACGTCTATCTAAGTCTTCCTACCATCTAAGACTGGAAAACCCTAATTTAGACTTGTACATGGATATTAAATGAATGCGGTACTCTTATTGTTCCGAACCTTTGCATGACCTGCATGGGCCACCACTAAAACCTGTCATGCCCCGCTTCCCAAAACGACAGAAGCGAAACATGACAAGGCCCGCCTAGGCCAGAGCTGTGAATCTCGGACCCAATAAGCGTCTGTAGGGGTACCATTTAATTTCAGGTTCTTGCATTAATATGATTCGGAACAACAGAAAGTACAGAAAGAAAGTGGCATTCATTAATATAGAGAGATAATATCCAGCGAGTACAAAAGTCTAAAAAGAGAAGCCTAAGCATGGCAACAAACCACAGAAAAGGAAACTAATAGTGCGAAGCACCAAACCTAGGCAGAGAGTAAAGTGGTGCTACCCACCCAGATTAAAAGTAGTAACCTCAGGAAGTCTGCAACGGTGGGAAACGTCTACGTCTGGTCCTCGTCAGGTACGTCCTCCGGGTCGACATCCTCTGGCTACATGTACTCCGGTGTGTCCGACTCGTCCACGTACTCTGTCTCAACACCTGACGTACAGCACCCAAAAGAGAGGAACTGTACGTCAGGTAAAGTCTACAAAAAGGGTTAGACTCTACTGCAAGTGTACCGAACTTTTAAACAACAGTTTACTGGTTGATTAGCATGTTGGGGTTATAACAGAGTGACGAAAGAAAGTAAATGCAGCAGGAAAGTAAAGCGTAGCAAGCAGTAGTCGTAGCGTGTGCTACCGACTACAGGACTAACCTAAACAGGTCGTGACAAGACGTGACAAGACAAGCAAAACAGGACAGGACAAGACAAGACGAGACACGTGTTACTCGAAGGGTTCACGCCTTACAGTTCGAGGGGGATCAGACCCTCTCCCCGTGCACACGCTCAACCCTACCCCAAACCCAAGTGCTCAAGACAAGACAATATAGGGCCACTTACTCTGCTAGGTGAGTGCCTCTATCCCCACAGTCGGTAGCGTATCTCTCACTCTGTTAGGTGAGCAATGAACGCCTCGTAGGTGAAACTGTACTACTGTATAGGACCACCCACTCTGCTAGGTGAGAGTCTCTATCCTCTCGGTCTGCTGGGACACTCACTCTGCTAGGTGGGTGCCGAGCTTCCCGTAGGTGTTCCGTAACAAAGATCACTCACTCTGCTAGGTGAGCGTCTCATTGCCCACAGGCTACATAAGACACGACGTGCAAGATGTTCATGACATAGCAAGGGCAAAGTTGTTCTAGGGTGTCCACACACACGCACACGCAGATGAAACCTATGGTGTCAAAAGTTGTTGTTGTTGCGCTTAGACTTCATCGTCAAGTCTAAGTCGCCAGGGGCGACCCGGACGCTATCATTTCACGTCCGGTTCTCCTTGTTCACAGTTTAATAGTTTTAACAGTCTAAGGCCTAGGCACGGCCGAAAGAGCAAGTGAGTACACGTGCCTGCGGTGGCGAGTGTGTCGTCCGTCCGGAGCGTCCCGTCCAAGCGTCTCGTCTGCGGTAGTCCGTCTGAAACAGGGTCATGGCGACGGTGTCAGGTCGAGTTTTTCAACAAATCCTATTAGGGTTTGTTTCTAAAATTGACGGGACTACCCTATCAGTCAAAAAGTCACGTTTTGGTCTTTCGTTTAACCTAGATCGACTTCTACCCTATGTGCACAGAAAAGTTGTCCGATTGTCGATCCTTCTACGGTGGTGATCATTTTACAGGAATTGAAAGTAAATTTAGTTCAAGTTGTCCAATTTTAGTTTAGGGTTTGATTAGCTACGGTGTTGGTTTTACTACTCGTTAGGGAAACCAACCTCGTGATGCCGTCCAACAAGCGGAAGTCGGGTCTGAACGGCGAAACGTCGGCGTTGTCTGGAACTCCTCGGTCGCGGGTAGCGCAGCAAGGTACCTCTGGACATTGGGGTGGTGACGTGAAATCAGCTAGCTAATCAGTGATCTCCTTCCTGTTGCGGGTAGTGCAACGGATCTTCATGACGGCGGCGACGTCGGGTAAAAACACGTGTGCACGGCAACGCACGTGTATTCCGTGTTGAGTATTGGTGATTCATACCATTCTTATTTTGATGATGATCACAACATTATGTTGTTGCTAATGAATCTCATGTTTTAGTCTCTCAGTTTATTTCAAGGATTTCTTTCTTGGAGACTAATCATTTGGTGTAAGGATGGACATCATGTGAAGAAGAGCCAAAGTTTGGACTCAAGGAGTGCCAAAGCTTGGAGATGATGGAGAGCATTCAAGGCATCAAGATTGAAGACTTAGACTCTTTAAAAAGCATTGTAATCCATGTAGTTTACTTTATTGCTTTCTCTCTCTTTTGAGTCTAGGGTTGATATAATGCCTTGCTAGATGGTTTGCTCATTCATGCACATGCATTTAACCATCTTAGTGAACCTTAGGATTATCATAGAATCCAACCCAATAGGTTCACTCTTTTGGTCAGTCGTCTGATGAGGGAAACACAGTCGACTGGGTGATTTCCAGTCGCCTGTAGATTCTTCAACAGTCGCCTGATATGCACTGCTCAAGTCAACATTTCAATTGACTCAAACTTGAGCTTTACGCACAGTCTCCTGTCGATCAGTTTTTAGTCGCCTGTATATTTACAGTCGCCTGAGATTTGGCCAACAGTCACCCATCTAGCGTAAGTGCAATCTCTGCATCTCTCTGTCATCTCTCCATACTTTACAGGAGTCGACTGATGAAGAATATACAGTCGCCTGACTATTCGACACTCGACTGTAGTATTGACATCAGTCGCCTGTGCGTAGAATTGGAGAAAGAGTGCAGCTCTCTGTTTCGATCCATCCCCTGCAGCAGTCGTCTGCTGAAGGATTAACAGGCGCCTGTCCTGTTTGTCAGTCGACTGTATTGACTTCGTCAGTCGACTGTCCTATCTCAGATTATAGCCGTTGGATATTTTCTAGCCGTTGATCAGTCAACTGTCTTATGATCATCAGTCGACTGTTCCTGTCATTTTCACCCAGTTTCTAGCCGTTGCAGATTTGATTTTTTGGCTGTTTCTTTGGGTTTTTGGGCTTGATATAGGATTCCTATATGAGTGTGATGCCTTTCTTGAGAACTCTTGACAACATTTGATAAACTCTTGACTCTATAGAAAATCTCAAGAGATCAATAAGCCACTCTCAAGCTCCCTCATTTCCCTCTATTGAGCATTCATCTTTCTTCATGCATTGAAGTCCAGCTCAAGGGAAATCATCCAAGTGCTCTCAAGCATATTCCAACACTTGGAGATCCTCTTCCATGCCTTGCATTCATTCATGAGTAAGCATCTTAAGGCATAGGTAAGAGTATTTACTTTACAGGGTGTAAATTGTTTTCCTATTTCTCTTTGTGGGATTAGGATACTCTCTTTGTGGGAGTTTCTCTCTTTGTGGGAGGTTGTCTCTTTGTGGGACTAGGAAATTCTCTTTGTGAGAATTAACTCTCTTTGTGGGAGTTCTAGTGTCCTAGTGTAGGGCTAACCTTAATTCTCTGAGTGGGAGTTAGTGATTCTCTGTGTGGGAGTCTTGATCCTTGTGTAGGATTGGTTGCGTCCTTGTGTAGGACATAAATCCTCTTTGTGGGGTATCTCCTTGTGAGATTTGTATTCACTTCTCTGTGTGGGAATATAGTGAATATTGGAGTGGCTGGATGTACCCAAGTTTGGGGAACCAGGGTAAAACTTTGTGTTTGCGTTTGGATTGATTGTGCCATTTAATTCCTCTTGCATTTATAATTCCGCATTTGCAAGTTAAATTTTATTTGGACAATTTTATTGCCATTACACTATTCACCCCCCTCTAGTGTGTGTTGTTTGTATTGCAAGGGTTAGACGATCCCTACAATTGGTATCAGAGCGAGGTTAAAGCATACTGCAACGATGGCATTCAACGCCTCATCCGCGTTTCATGAAGAAGGTCACTCAACCGTTCGACCCCCGCTCTTCAACGGAATCAACTATCCAAGTTAGAAGATCAGAATGATGATCTATATGGAGGGTCAAGACCTATGGGAAATCACGGAGGTGCCATTTGAGAAGCCCACTACTCATGCGGCTTTAAGGACAAAGGCGGAGAAGGACTCAATCAAGTTCAATGCGAGAGCTATGAATGCATTACATTGCGCTCTCTCTGCTAGTGAGTTCAACCGCATCTCCATTTGCAAAACGGCAAATGATATTTGGCACACCTTGGAGATTTGTCATGAAGGGACAACGAAGGTAAAGAAATCTAAACAAACTGTGTTTAGATCTAAATATGAAATGTTTAAGATGCAGGAAGGCGAAAGCATTTCAGAGATGTTTACAAGGTTCACCGATATCGTGAACGCTTTGGAGGGTCTCGGGAAGACGATTTCCTAAGAGGATCGTGTAGAGAAGATCCTAGACTCTCTCACACCTCGTTGGGAGTCAAAGGCCAACGGAATTTTGGAGTCTTATGACACGTCCAAATATACCGTTGAGGAATGCATTGGAAATCTCATGGCATATGAAGTAAAGCTTCAACACAAGAAGGGGATTCATCCAAAAAGCCCGAGAAGCTAGAAAAGCAAAAGGGGGTTGCATTCCATGCCAAGGAAGAGCCAATCAAGTGGAGGAGGAAATTCCATCGAGAAGCTCCTAGCGAAGAAGATGAGCAAGAAGATGCAAGTGGAGAAGAAATTGAGGAACTTGCCGAGCAATTCAAAGCTTTTCTCAAATGCAAGCAAGGTAAGTCTTTGTCAAAGTTTGCCTCCAATTCTAACAAGGTTCATATTTGTTAAACTTGTAGTGGAAAAGGTCACTTGTCCACAAAATGCCCTTCCAAACCCATTAAAGAAACTTACAAGGGTAAAGGGAAGAAGCATTGGAAAGGAAGGTCCAAGTCCAAAAATCACAAAAGGGACTTGTCGGGACCTTTGATGATTCGAGTGAGGACACGTCTAGTAACGAAGAAGAGGATACAAAGGAGGATGCTCACGCATGCTTTTTAGCCATGGATGTTCCTACTCCAATCCCCTCCGGATTAAACGAAGAAGAGTTGGATGCTTAGCTTGACGCATACAATTCCTATGAGGAGTCGCGCCTCACGGCTATGGAGGAGAAGTCGTCATCAAGCTCTTGCAAGGATGATGATGTTGTTGTTGAGATCGAGGAAGAAAAGATCTCACATGCGGAGCTCAAGTTCAAATTTGACTTGGCCTCCGAAAAGGCTAGTAAGTGCATCAACTCTTACAATAGATTAAAAGCAAAATATAAGAATGCTAAGAGAAGAATGCATAAACTAGTTATTGAAAGTGTAGTTCATGATGAAAGGCATGTTTATGACACTTGTGAGAAAGACACACTTCTTTCTCAAGTTAAGGAATTGAGCATTTCTAATGAAAATCTCATTGCTCAAAACCTTAGCTTAGATGCTCACATTCAACAACTTACGTTGAAACGTGAAGAGGAGTCCCGGAAGCTCATAAACTTTGTGTATTCTTGGGATTCACTCCACGATTTGTTGGAAAAACAACATCCGACAAATCATAGAGGAGGTTTGGGTTATATTCAAAATGTGGTTCCCAACCCCACCTCTAATTCTTCTTTTGGTGCAAATTCAAGAAATATTGCTAAAGCACCTAAGAAGAATCATCATGCTTTCTTGTACAACAAGAACACCAACAAGAAGCATGTAGATCACAAGGTGATGAGGAAGAATGAAGAATCTTCATTTTTTGCTAAGAAGCAAAATCCTCATTCTTTGCATGCTAAGAAATTTGTTTCTACACCTAAGCATGCCACATCCTTCCCTCTTGCTAAGGCAAAACCTTTGCCTAGGAAATCCTTGAGATTATGGATTCCCACTAAGGCTAGTGTGCAAGAGAGAGATAGTTACATCAACTCTCTAGTTAGGGAGGTGATCACCTCGTGTGATTATGTTAGGAAATCAAACTCCTCTTGGGTTTGGTTACCTAATGTTTAGGTTCCTCACACATTTGCATATTGCATGGGTTTTATGCTTCTATGTTTATTTTAAGCATACCTATTGATTGTGTGTGTTTCATGATTTTGAAAATATTTTTCAAATTTATTTCTTTTCATGAAAATTGGGACCTTGGGGTTTATTGACATGCATGCATTTTTGATCCATGTGTATGTCAATAGGGGAGGTAATATATTATATGTTTAAATTATTTTAAGGCATATTTTAACTCTCATTTCGGATGTTATTTGAGATCATTATATATACATTTGGTTATTTTGGGTCTCAAACCAAACCTCTTGTTTATTGCCAACTTGTTTCATATCTCATTTTTTTTGGCAATATCCGTGTGTATCTTTGAAGCTTGATTTCTCCATATCTATTGCTTTGATACACTTATGGCCCATGGCTCCATTAATTAAATGGTATTAGATCCTAGAAGTCAAAAGTTGACCATTTCTATGATCTAGGGGGAGCATGGGATAGTGAATTGATACCCACTAAATTTTATATTTGGTATCATACATATCTTTCTTTTCTTGCATATTGTCACATCTTCGTTAAGATGATAGAGGGGGATGTTTTTGATGTCCACCTTTTTGACGATGTCAAGGGGGAGAGATATATGCATTATGTGATCATATCTACAGGGGGAGAGATATATACATATGCATATGAGGAGAGATATCTCTATAGGGAGAGATATATGGGTTTAGTTAAACCATTTGTGTTTGCATGCCTTCATTCTTTGTAATTGGTTTATGTAACACATACGTATTATATGTCACCATGTTGTTATTAGTTTATGAGTATTTACCTTTGTGTAGCTCATTATTTAATTGGTGCATATAAGTAGGGGGAGATCATTAGCTTTGTGCTTTAATTCTTTATGATTTACATAATGTGTGTCATCATCAAAAATGGGGAGATTGTTGAGTATTGGTGATTCATACCAATCTTAGTTTGATGATGATCATAACATTATGTTGTTGCTAATGAATCTCATGTTTTAGTCTCTCAGTTTATTTCAAGGATATCTTTCTTGGAGACTAATCACTTGGTGTAAGGATGGACATCATGTGAAGAAGAGCCAAAGTTTGGACGCAAGGAGTGCCAAAGCTTGAAGATGATGGAGAGCATTCAAGGCATCAAGATTGAAGACTTAGACTCTTTAGAAAGCATTGTAATCCATGTAATTTACTTTATTGCTTTCTCTCTCTTTTGAGTCTAGGGTTGATGTAATGCCTTGCTAGATGGTTTGCTCATTCATGCACATGCATTTAACCATCTTAGTGGACCTTAAGATTATCATAGAATCCAACCCAATAGGTTCACTCTTTCGGTCAGTCGTTTGATGAGGGAAACACAGTCGACTGGGTGATTTCCAGTCGCCTGTAGATTCTTCTACAGTCGCCTGATATGCACTGCTCAAGTCAACATTTCAATTGACTCAAACTTGAGCTTTACGCACAGTCGCCTGTCGATCAGTTTTCAGTCGCTTGTATATTTACAGTCGCCTGAGATTTGGCCAACAGTCACCTGTCTAGCGTAAGTGCAATCTCTGCATCTCTCTGTCATCTCTCCATACTTTACAGGAGTCGACTGATGAAGAATATACAGTCGCCTGACTATTCGACAGTCGACTGTAGTATTGACATCAGTCGCCTGTGCGTAGAATTGGAGAAAGAGTGCAGCTCTCTGTTTCGATCCATCCCCTGCAGCAGTCGTCTGCTGAAGGATTAACAGATGCCTGTCCTGTTTGTCAGTCGACCGTATTGACTTCGTCAGTCGACTGTCCTGGCTCAGATTATATCCGTTGGATATTTTCTAGCCGTTGATCAGTCGACTGTCTTATGATCATCAGTCGACTGTTCCTGTCGTTTTCACCCAGTTTCTAGCCGTTGCAGATTTGATTTTTTGGCTATTTATTTGGGTTTTTGGGCTTGATATAGGATCCCTATATATATGAGTGTGCTGCCTTTCTTGAGAACTCTTGACAACATTTGATAAACTCTTGACTCTATAGAAAATCTCAAGAGATCAATAAGCCACTCTCAAGCTCCCTCATTTCCCTCTATTGAGCATTCATCTTTCTTCATGCATTAAGTCCAGCTCAAGGGAAATCATCCAAGTGCTCTCAAGCATATTCCAACACTTGGAGATCCTCTTCCATGCCTTGCATTCATTCATGAGTAAGCATCTCAAGGCATAGGTAAGAGTATTTACTTTACAGGGTGTAAATTGTTTTCCTATTTCTCTTTGTGGGATTAGGATACTCTCTTTGTGGGAGTTTCTCTCTTTGTGGGAGGTTGTCTCTTTGTGGGACTAGGGAATTCTCTTTGTGGGAATTAACTCTCTTTGTGGGAGTTCTAGTGTCCTAGTGTAGGGCTAACCCTAATTCTCTGAGTGAGAGTTAGTGATTCTCTGTGTGTGAGTCTTGATCCTTGTGTAGGATTGGTTGGGTCCATGTGTAGGGCATAAATCCTCTTTGTGGTGTATCTCCTTGTGAGATTTGTATTCACTTCTCTGTGTGGGAATATAATGAATATTGGTGTGGCTGGATGTACCCAAGTTTGGGGAACCAGGGTAAAACTATGTGTTTGCGTTTGGATTGATTGTACAATTTAATTCCTCTTGCATTTATAATTCTGCATTTGCAAGTTAAATTTTATTTGGACAATTTTATTGTCATTACACTATTCACCCCCCATCTAGTGTGTGTTGTTAGTATTGCAAGGGTTAGACGATCCCTACATTTCGAGGGTCCAAGGGGCTGTCGGTAGATGAGGTAGGATCAGTGGAAGATGGTCGGCCCGGTGGGTGGCCGACGGCGCGGGCGTACAGCGGTGGATGGCTGTGAGAAGTCGGATAGGACAGATTCGCGCAACGTTCGTTGTTGCATGTCTCAGAGGAATTCCAGCGATGAACATCGAATACGGAAAGTTGCAGAAGATTAAAGACTTCAAGACGAAGCCAATGGCAGTGGAGTTGTCTCCGGGGGTGGTCGGAGATGATCGTGCGCGGGCGTCGAAGTTCAGCTTCCAGATCTGTGAAAAACAGCCGATACAGCGTGTTCCGACGAGGATTCCCGGAGCTACAGGTGGGCTATGAGCATGAGTAAAGTTGCAGTTGGTAGGGGGGTTCGATAGGAGTCCAACGGCGATAGGATGGTCATCGTAGGTGGCCGGATGGCCGGTGGGCGTGAGTTTTCCCGGAGGTGGCACAGATCTGTAAAACTGCGGCTAGATCTGAGTTCCACGGGGTTTTCGAGGAGATCGAGACGTCGAAAAGGGTAAGGGGAGTTGGAGATGCTCGGGGGTCAGAGAGGAGTTGATCGGGGGTGGTGGTCGTCGGAGGGGGTGGCCGGAGCGGCGGCGGCGGCCGTTTTCCGGCGATCGCGCACTGCAGATCTGGGCTGTCAAAAACTGTGGTTGGGGGCCTTTTTACTTGCGGTTTTGGGGCTCTTGGAGAGGGTGAGATGGAGGAGAAGGAGGTGGAGGAGTTGCTGGAGGTTAAGGGAGGCCGGGGGCTCGCCGGTGGTGGCCGTGGTGGCCGCAGAGCGTGCGCAAAGGCTTGTCAAAAACAGATTCGGCTATGGTGTTTTCTCTTGGGTGTTTCAATGGGGAAGGAGAAAAGAGATGAGAGGAGGAGGAAGAAGAGGGGAGGAGGAGGGATCGTCGGAGGTGTAAGGGGGTGGCCGAAGCTCTGGGGGAAGAGGAAGAACGCAGGTGGCGGCTGAAAGATGGGTTCATGCGTGGCCTCTTAGGGTTGCGGTTTGGGTTTGTTAAAAGAGAAGAGAAACTTGATATATGGGTGTTAAAAAGAGTGTATTTAGGTGACTAGGAGAGAGAGTATGTGAGAGGAGGGGGTGTAGTTTTGGGTGTGGGTAGTAGAAGAAATCCCACATGCTTGATACGTAGGGATTCTAAAAGATTTGATTAGCAGATTTTAATTTGAATGTAAGTGGGCTTAATGGGCTTCGAAATTGATTAGCAATTTGGGTGTGCTAGGAGTGTCAGAAAAATACGAAAAAATTATGGGGACGACCGTGAAGAAGAGAGGCTCAGGGATATGATGGTCAATTGTGCGTTTGGTCCACAAAAACGAACAAAAAAAATAAAAATAATAAAAGACCCGGCAACTACGTCTAAAGCTACGACGATCATGCAATCAAACCAGATTTGTGGGAGAACGACCCATGAGATGACGTTCACTAAAAATCCCACAAATAACTACTCTTCCTTACGGTCACAACGGCATATCACTTCGTATATACCGAAACCAAGAAAGAGTCAAATTAAATACGTTTACGAAAAGTACGCGCACGTAGAAAATACGAACGGTCGGAAAGCGGCCGTTACAACAGGCTCAATCAGTAAGGAGACTGGTGCGGCACTGGTTCAATCAGCAAGCAAGTCGGCAATCTCCTTTGGTGTGTGAGTTGATCTTCAATTCAAAATGTAGCTTGACTTGATTCCTTCTCTTCAGCAGCAAGTGGTAGACTCTCCAAGACGTGAGGAAGGTAATGAAAAGGTATTTTGGCTTTGGAGATTCTTTGGGAGATGGAGTTCTTGTGTAGGGCTTGTGGCTTGAAGGAAATAGGGGATTGATGCTTGCGGTAAGGATGATGAGGATTTCTTTGCTTGCGGTTTGATGATGGTTAAGGTTAATGATGCATGTGGCTAGAGGAAGGAGATGCAAGGGGTGCTTGCAGCTTGGTATTGCACTATGGTTTTGGCCGCATGAAAGGCTCCTACTTTGGAGAGGGGTTTATATAGAAGAGGTGGAGAAAAAGAGAGGCTAATGTAGAATCCCTTGAAAGTAGGAATTTGAGATTTGAAATTGGTTTATATTGGGATTTGATTTTATCTCTATTGCAATTCAAATCCGATTTTAATTGGATGTGTAATAGGATTTGGAATTTGTATTGGATTTGAATTGAGTATGAAATTGGAATTCAAATAATCAATAATTGATTTGTATGAGATTTGAAGTAATCACCAATTGATATGAATGATATCTCTATTTATCTGTCCATCTTTGACCAAGTCTTCTTTGCAAATGAAATTGGAATTTTTCCATCACTTTGACCAAGTCTTCTTTTGGATATTTATGAGCTTGCCACTCCTGAAAAATACTTAGCACACACATCAGAACGTTCACACATGTTTGTTATCATCAAACACAAAGTCATCGATCGTTGTATCCAACTACATGTTGTATCCAATAACCGTAACCTTAGTCCAATGGCAGTGATTCCCCACGCCCTAGAGCTTTTATCTCTTGATTCACCATCTTTCCTATTTCACCAACCAATCACTGATACGATTGCGTAGCTTTCAAACAAAGAACCATAAACTGGTATTCTTTGACCGCCTTCATGTGTTCGACTCGTTAGCACTACATGACACCGTGTGCTTGCGGTATAAATTTATATTAGCTTCGCGTGATCGAACAAGCTTCTTGGCGTCATTTTCGGGGAGGTGCAATTTGATATTGGTTTTAGTCTTTATCGAGAGACTACGTGTTTTTGTTTGTTTTTGTTCATATCTCTATTTTTGTCATTGATTCTTAGTGCTTCTGACGTTTTTCTTTGGTGTGAATCTTTTGCATACGCAGGAGATCTCAAGGCATCGCGGATTTGCATCTGATAGACCCGGAGATTGAAGCCACCGCAAGAAAACTTAACGCCGCAAGGAGAATGAGACTAGCCCTTGAATCAATGGCAGAGATACATAACCCTGAGAATGGTCCTGAACCACCACCACCACCGCCCCTAGATCACTCTTAGACTACTCCATGCCCATCAATGGGTCAACATCAAGCATCTAGAAATGACCGGTGGAGCCCAACAATTATGAGCTCAAGCCATCCTTGGTGGACTTCATACAGAAGGACCAATTATCAGGATCCCCCATAGAGAACCCGAACGACCATCTTAACAATTTTCTGCAAAAGATGGACACGTTGAAGATGAATAGTGTCACCAACGATGCCATTAGGCTAAGATTATTCCCTTTCTCTCTCAGGGATAAGGCAAAAGATTGGCTTAGAAGCCAGAGTCGCAACACATTCACCACATGGAACAGTTTATCTCTCGCATTTCTAACCAAATATTTTCCTCCAGGAAAAACAGCAAAGATGTGCAATGAGATAACGAACTTCAAGCAACAGGTCTGGGAGTCCTTGTATGAGGCTTGGGAAAGGTTTAAGGACCTTCAACAAATTTGTCCACACCACGGAGTACCCGATTGGTTTCTTATCCAGCCCTTTTACAACGGGTTGATATCGCCAGTGAGAATGTCTATTGATGTGGCTGCTAATGGCACCATCATGAGCAAGAACCCGGCCGGGGCAAAGAAATTATTGGAAGACATGGCTGCCAATAATGATTCCTGGAGTAATAAGAGGAGCACCTCCGCAAGTGGAGGTAAGTATGATATTGACAAGGTATCACTGCTCTCTGCTAAATTTGATGCCTTAACTAAACAAATCTCTCTTATTGGGCTCGGTGTTGCTAATCCGACTATGGCGATGATTTGTGAAGCTTGTCGTGTACATGGGCACCAAGGGATCGAATGTCCTACATCCATGGTAGCGCCTCCAGGCATGCGTATCAAGCAAGCCAATGCCATATGGAAGCAACCCGAGGATGCCGAACAACCCATACTTCGGTACATACAACAGGGGTGGAAGAATCACCCGAATTTTTCCTATCGGACTCCGTATTTGCAAGCCCCTCCACCGTACCCTCAACAGCCCCAAGAATTTCTGCCACGACCTTCTCAAGGTTAGTTTCAAGGTTTCAACCCGAGACCTCCAATGAATGCACCCCACATTCAAAAGTCTAGCTTGGAGATATTGATCGAGAGCCACATTCAGACTCAAGGGCAGAGAAATGACTACTTCCAAAACTCGATTCAACAACTGATGAAGATGACGCATCAACTTGCGTCTACCACGCATCAGCTGGCAACGAGGTAGAAGTTCATAGAGACCACTATGGCGCAGATGGCGTATCAGCTCTCCCAATTGTCCAGGGCACAAGGGAAATTGCCAGGGCAAACAGAGGAGAACCCTTATGGGCATGTGAATGTGAGCACATTGAGAAGCAAAAAACAATTTGAAGGCCCCGACATGCCCATCATGGAGAAGGAAGCTGGAGTAGAAGAAGAAGCTCATGTTGAGTTGGATTCTGGGAATGAGAAGGAAACCGAGCGTGAGGTAGAGCCTCCACAGTCTGGGCCATCCAAGGATAAGCAAACTAAGGAGGAGCATGGTAAGTCCACTGAAGAGCCTCACAGGACCTATGTGCCAAGAATTCCTTTCCCGTAGAGATTGGCGGAGGCCAAGTTGGACGAGAAGTATGGAAAGTTCTTCGAGCTCCTGAAGCTGCTGAACATCTCCATCCCTTTCCTCGACGTGATTTCGGAGATACCCACCTACACCAAGTTCTTAAAGGAAATAATCACAAGGGGCAGAAGGCGGGAGAAAGTGGTGCTCTCTGCGGAGTGTAATGCCATTATTCAGAGGAAGGCAATATAAAAGCTCGAAGATCCAGGGAGCTTATCCATTCCATGTGCTATTGGAGACATGGAGATTAAGAGCGCACTATACGACTTGGGGCGAGCGTCAGCTTGATGCCCATTGGGATATGCGAGAAGCTGAATCTGGGAGAGCTCCAGCCGACAAACGGGTCGCTCTAGTTAGCAGAATGTTCAGTGAAGTACCTCGGAAGTGGTAGAGGACGTGCCGGTGAAGATAGTGAAAATTTTGGTTCCATGTGACTTCGTCATAATGGACATGCCAAAAGATGCACACATCCCAATCATCCTCGACCGACCTTTCCTAGCCACGGCGGGTGTGCTACTAGACATGAAGGGAGGGAAGCTTTCCCTAAATGTTGGACGGGAGAAGGTCAAATTCGACCTTAAGAAGTCGATGAAGAATTTCACTGGGAATAACCATATGTACAAAGTGGATCTCCTTGAAGAAGCAATCAAGGAAACCAACTTGGAAGAGCTATTTTTGAGCGACGATGTGGAGCCCCCTATCAGGAGATAGGCAAAATTGAAGGAATTGACGACGAAGGACGAGTACGAGGAAGCCTCCAAGGGAAGGCTCCAAGAGAAGCCGCCACGATCATGCCTACTAAACCCAAAGGAGGTGAAGAATCAAGGAGAGAGCCATCCAGAGCTAAATGTGCAAAGCAATCATAGGAATGAGCACATCTGGGACTTCTACACCCTCAAGCCACTTTGAAGACATCAACTTAGGGAGTCGAGCTCACGACTTAAAACGAGCGCTTCTTGGGAGGCAACCCAAGTGTTTTTTATTTAGATTTTATATTTCAATTTTGATCTTTATTTTAGTCTAGGTTAATCTCTATTTTCATTTTGAATAAGCCCCAAAACTCAAAGAAATTAACAAAGTGTTTGAATGTAGGAGGAAGAAGGGGTAAAGCAGGGAAGAGCATTCAAACGGTCGCGTGGTCCCAACCCACGCGGCCGTGTGGAGGATAAAAGAAGCAGAAAGGAAGACGACTGGGAAGGTGAGTGATGCGCCCACATGGAACACGCACGAACGGCCGCGTCGAGATGGGTGTAACACTTTAGCTTAGATTTTCAATTCCACACGGTCTCATCGCCTAGTCGACGCGACCGCGTAACTTTCTGTAAATTCAAGCCCAAAATTCACGTCCCACAGAGTTTTCATGACTGCGTCATTTCAATCGACACAACCACGTCAATCCTCATCTTTAACCCAATTTTCATGGTCGTGTCATTTCACACGACGCAACCGCGTCGATCTCCATTTTTGGACCAATCGAGCGGTCGTTTTAATCCAATTGACGCGGCCTGTGAATATCTCTGTTTTCCATGGCCAAAAACTCCAAACGTCATAGGGTTTTCGTGGATGTGTCGTTTCAGACGACGCGACCGCGTCGATCCATTTCTCTGAACTTATTGACGTGGCCGTTTCATTTCACTTTACATGGCCCGCGTTACCGGTCTACATATACCCACAAGCCCTAAAACGGCCCGACTTGAGCTCATTTGTTCGAAATGGTTCGAATTCCTTCTTCCTCTCTGACTCAATCTCCCTCCAAACCACTTCAAATCCTCTCCCAAGTATCTTAATCACTCTTCCAACCCCTCCCCTCCATCAACCCTCTTATCCACCCCCATCTCTGACCGTTTGAAGCTAGCCATAGCGGCTCGTTCTTAGGGTTTAGCATCTCAAAGTTGACGCGTCCAATAAGGGAAGCTGCTAGCTGAAAGAGCATGATGGGGACCATCTCTACACATCGTGAGGGTTGATTTCAGCACAAAGCTTCAGCTTTGGCAATTTCTTTCCACAACTCATTAATTTTCGCAAAATTTATCGCTGAAATCGCTCGAAACTTTCGTGAGTCTGCACACACTCCACTCCATTCATTTGAATAGCACATTCTTCACACAATTCCTCCAAGAGAGTGAAAGAAGAAAGTCACAACCATTGGCCCTACCCCAAGGCAAGGGCAAGCATCGTAAGACGCAGGCTTTTCAAGCCGATGTCGCTCGAGCCCGAGCCCGAGCCATTCATGAAAGGGGAGGCGCACCACTTCATACCCCTCAAATTGACACTCTAGGAATCAACTTTTTGAGTTAGGACGAGCACAACAAATTCCTATCCCTTAGCTCCAGACCTATCGTGCATACCAAATTCCCGAGCGTTACCGCTCTCTCAGCACTAGGTCTCCTAGATGTGGTCAGCACCCTCCTCCGAAACATCGGGTGGGAGGAATTCCTAGAGTGTGAGGCTAGGACCTATAGGAGGCTCACTTTGGAGTTCCTTTGCACGTTCGGATCGCATTGTTCAGGTTTTTCTTTCCGAAGTTTGTCCAAGGACTCTCTGAACCTACTCTTCAAGTGGCCTAGAGCTATAGAACCAGAGGCATGCCACCACAACTACCCCTACCCCCTGAGTATGATGAAAATGATTTCTGGTTTAGGATCACCAAGCTTCGACCCTTCCCCAAGACACGGGCAAAGGCATCCAGCATCTGGCCTCCGCATTATCCATCACATTATTACGAATCCATTATTTTGTCGATATGATATGGACCAGGTCTCTTAAGATGAGTTTTTTTCTTGTGGTGTGCCACATAGGGTCGTGTCTCTGTGAGGGCAACACTCGTGTCCCTCATTGGATCCTCCACGTTGGATCATGGCTTCTGTACAGATTCCTCCATACCCTGGATAACCCCAGATTGAGTATTTGTTATGGGGGCTTCATCACAATCATTGCCATGCTCCTCATGTCTCCTACAAGATCCCCGACTCTTTGGCTACAGTTCCTGGCCCCATATCCCTTGACATCTCGGTGCTCACCAACATGCATATGATTAGAGCTTTTGACCGAGAAAAATATTTTTGGATCTATGGCCCCGCTTCCACTCGCTACACTAGGCTCCCCAATCCTAGACTCTTTGGGCCTGGCACCACCATAAGGTGGCTCTTCTCACCTGACCCTAACTTAGCTTCGGGGTTCAGGCACCACTTCTGCATCCTGACCCTCGCCACCCCCAATCACAACCCCATGATATCTAGGACCATGTTGATCCTTCTGCTTCCACTTCTATTGGCCCCATAGTCAGGCCTGTCCTCCGTCAGTTTTAGAGGAGATCTCGACACTATGTCGAGGGTACTAGTAACACTCCTCCACCATCTTCTTATCTCGAGCAGTTGGCTCGTTTAGAGGAGGGGTTTAGGCAGTTTAGATCTTCCACTGTCACCACCCTGACCGAGCTCAAAGACACCATCTCTGAGTTCGTGAAGTCATTAGACCAGCTCACACTGCTGTTGTAACCATGCAGTCAGTTTGATCAGGTCTATCAGTACTATCACGGTCAGTGACACTATCCTACTGCTACACCACATCTCCTGCCTATTCATATCCCACCTCATCCATCTCAGCCCCTTTAACTTCTCAGACTCCAGTGGTTACATCCATTCCCACCCCCTCATGTAGATGTCGCCACCTCCTTATTGCACATTTCCATCCCATCCCAGCCAACTCAGGTGCCCGAGGACACTACCATTGTCACACCCCACATCATCACTACCCCACCACCTTCTCCACAGCTTGACCATGAGGCTGTACACATTCCTACCCCTCCACCATCACCACGTCCCGACCCCGTGGATCGACACTCTTCTCCACCACATACCACGGAGGCCGTTGACATTCCTCCCTCGGGAGAACAGTCTTCTCCTGCACCATCCACACACATTTCATTCCCTAAGTGCACTTCCACACCTCCTTGCACATTTGCACCACCTGAGGACACCATCATCGTTGTCTCATCATCCACAATGGACTCATGGTCATGTTCATCTCCACCTTCACCACTAAAGTCTGAGCTTGTTCATTCCAACCCATCCCCACCCCACACTTACACGACAGCTGAGCTTTCAGCTGATCCAGCTGATCCACCCACTTCACCCACCCAGCCACCACCTGACGATGGCTCTGCATGACCGGAGCACTTCTCTTTGCACTCCCTCACCATTTAGCCCATGCATCACACACTTGCATTATTCTTGGGGAAGATTTTCTATAGCTTGGGGGAGATGCACATGGACCTCATTCCCTTCATTTTATTTGTCATCACTTCGATTTTTTGTGTTTTCTTTGCATTGAGTACAACGCTTTAGCTTGGAGAAGGAGCTCTTTTGCTCTAACTTTCTATTTTCCTTCTTACTTTCTTATTTTTATCGTTATTTTTGTTTTCATTTCATTTTCTCTCTCTTATTTCTTCCATTTTTCTTTCTTTTTCATATGCATCACGTTTATATTCCATATAAGCATTCAAAAAACAAAAAAATTAAAAAAATTAAAAACTCCAAAAATATCTGCATTCGCATCATGCATTTTGCATCTTCTCCAAAAAAATGAAAAAAAATCAAAAAATCCAAAAATATCTGCATTCGCATAATGCATTTTGCATCTTCATGCATATGTGTATATATTTGCATTCGCCTTGAGAATTTTTCGAAAACGAGTTTTTATATGTGTAGAATCTCGAATTGAAATTCGTTTTCCAAACTTTTATGCTTGACTTCTGTGATATCGATATGTGAATAGTACGTAACCCTAGCTTAAATCCCTTGTAATACCCTAGCTTTGGCCGTCCTCACAGTCTCTAAGATATGAGTACTTGAAACCGATCTAGATTGATACCTAGGAGCCCACTCTATGCATGGACCGTAGAGCCGATAGTTGCATATAATGGTTTATAATCCCTCAAGACTTGGATAACGATACATCACCTAGTACTGAGGATTGAATCTGCCTAGTATGCCCCATGCTTTTCACACACAAAAAGAATAGAGAAAAATTTGCGAATAGAAAAAATATATGAACCATTTGCCCAGCGAAGCTGAGTATTCAGATCCCCACGATAGTGACCGTTGGAGCCCGCATCAAAAGGTCTAGCTTGGGGGAGTGCGTATGAATAAGGATTCTACATGGGTTGAGTTAGTAGGTCCGAGGGATCCTTCTTGGCCCGGTGCCATAAGGTCGTCTGATTTGGGAGTCGACGACCCAACACTCCTTACACGTCCCAATAGTGAATCCCAAAAAAGAAAGAAAAAAGAGAAAATTTTTGTATATATAAAAATTTGTATATACGAGTGTATATATACACGAAATCATGAATAAAACTTGGTGATATCTTCAATCAAGGAATAATGTTGTGTCGTGAGCACATTCTCGATCGACCAATATCCCATTATCCCATCTTATCCCCTCTTCGACCATTGTATAGCTTAGGTTTCTATTCCTTCAATCTAAGGACGGGTTAGAGGAAATATCTTTGAATGTGAGTGTGGCCATCGTCTGGTGTATTGCTTGGCGATTTGAGTGGGGAGGCGAGGCGGGCACAACGCTGGGGTCTGGAGGAGGAGGCGCCAGGAGTGGGCCTCTTCCCACGAATCGGTGGGGTGGTGGTCTCTCGTGTGCGAACCATCGTGGCGATGCAAAATGATAAGTCGATATATAAAAAGTAAACAGAGGAGCGAGTGTACCGAATGTGAGCGCTGTGAATGCAATGAGCTCCCCCAAGCTGGTCCCTGTAATGGGTGCTGACGTAGGCGTAGGGTACCTGAAATAGAAACAATAAAAATGTCAGCAAAAGAGATTAAAAATGGGAGACATGCTAAAAATGGGGTGCTCGACCGAGCAGAGGTACTGCTCGGTCCGAGCTGTGCTACTCGGTGGGAAAGTGCTGACCGAGCACTAGTGTGCTCGGGCAGCGGTCCGAGCAGCCGCAGCCGTGCACTAGGGCAGCGGCGATCGGGATTGGGGGGGTTTGTGCGATCTGATGAGAGAGAGGGATAGGCGGACGGGGATGGGGCTGAGGCGTGGGGGGCGTTGGGTAGGTGGTTGGGTGGCGTCGTCGGCAGCGGTGGCAGACGATCGTCGTTGGTTGGAAAGAGAGAAAAGAGGGGGTGGAAGGGAAGGAGGGAGAGAGACGGAGAGATGGAGAGATGGAGAGGGAGAGAAGGGCTGACCGAAGATCGGGTACCTGGAGGGGCGGCGCAGTCGGTGGCATGGGCAGAGAAAGACGGCGAGGACGGGGATCGAGTAGGTAGAGTGATCGGGTAGATTTTGGGTAAGAATTTTTTTTAGCTTAGGTAAAAAAAATTTAAAGTTTAAGTAAAAAATCAAAACGAGTTGGGCTAAAAACCTAACTCGTTCGGCAGTGGGGCCCACGAGTGTAGGATAAATCGGCTTGGTTCGAGCAGTGAGGCTGCTCGGTCGAGTCGATCATGCTGAAAAATACATCAAAATTGAGTTGTAGGAGACTCACTCGTTTGCTCGATCGAGCAGTATGCTGCTCAGTTGAGCAGATCATCACTCGGACTGAGCAGGGTTGCTCGGGCCGTGTAGACAGAGCGATGATTTCTCCAATTCTCCAAGAGTCTGTGCAATCCGATCGAGTAGTTGACTGCTTGGTCGAGTAGATGTCTGCTCGGACCGAGCAAGTGATGCTCGGGCCGTGCAGCCAGAGTGATCATTTTCCTCCTTTTCCTCGTCCATGCGCTGCTCGACCAAGCAGTGTAGCTGCTCGGTCGAGTTAGTTGTGTCTCCTTTGCTCCTTTTTCTTTCGTTTTCTTCTCTAATTTAGTTCTATCCTCCAGCTTCCTTCCGTTTAGAATGGCGATTTGCATGCCCCCTCATGTCCAACCTGTACAAAGGAAGAATTCATCAAATTTTTTGTAGTTTTATAGTTTTAAAGGAAATAAATAGCGTTTTTGTTTGGTTTTTCTAAAATAGGTGAAATAAAAACAAAATTTGAAAAAGATGATCCAAGATACAAGAAATTGGGTTGCCTCCCAATAAGCGCTCATTTTCAGTCATGAGCTCGACTCCCTTTGATTTATCATTTGTCGTTTGGTGCGTGTGGAATTCGCGCATCGTTTTTTCCAATGATGCAATCCGGCGATGTTTGGTATCCGCCTACTTCAAGCTTCTCCATCGAGTAGCCTATACCCTCCGGTTCTTTATGATTCGGAAAACGATTCAATAGATCTTCATCCAATACTCGGATGTAGGTGGCGACCGCTTTGTTGTAGGTTGGGTCTCCGTCATCGTCGATGCCTGTTTTCACGGGGGTCCTTAATGACCCCATCAAAGGTGAAATCTTCAACAGCTTCATCCTCCAGAAGCTCCAAATAGCTGGCCCCTTCTTCACGAACGTTTTCCTTCATTGGCTTCTGCAGCCTGAACTCAGCTTTGATATTCCCCATGTTCAGCGAGAGAGTCCCTTCTCAGACATCGATCGCCAGCCGTCGTCATGAAAGGGCGGCCAAGTATAAGTTGGGAGCTCCCTCCCTCAGGCATATTCATGATGACGAAGTCAGAAGGAACACATAACCCAGGATGTATCGAAAGAATGATATCCCTGGCTATGCCCACCAGGTAAGTGATCGAATGGTCTGCAAGCTGGATGGACATATTTATCGGCTCTAGTTCGCTTCCAGTCTGCAATCTCATGAAAATAGAAAGGGGCATCAAACTGATGCTAGCCCCCTAGTTCAATCAGAGCACAGCTGATAGGCATCCCTCCAATAGAGCACGAAACGGTGAAGCTCCCGAGATCCGGTAGCTTTCGGGGGAGCTGATTCCTGATAACGGTGGTGGAGTCCTCCATAAGCTTTATCTCTTCAGGCTTCCTCTTTCCCATGATCAGATCTTTTAAAAACTTGGCGTAGATGGGGATCTTCGTAATAGCATCCATGAATGGGATGTTCAATTGGATTCCCTTCAGCAACTCCGTGAATTTGGAGTACTTCCTCTCCATCTTGGCCAAGGCCAACCTCTGTGGATATGGCGGGGGAGGTCGGTTAGCTTTTTCCTTAGCAGCATCAGCCAAAGGCGGTGTTGTAGTAGGCATGATGGATGGTGCATCCACCTTCTCCTCAATACTTTTAGGTTCTTCAGCAGCCTCTTCTCTATCACCGTCATCGACGGCTTCTTCAGCAATAACTTTCTCCTTGTTCAACACCGGGACCATGTCGGGGTCAGTAGCATGTCATCCACGTGTGGTGACAGAAACCAAGCATTCGCCTGGGCCCTCGGATTTGTCTCTGGTTGCGAGGGCAACCTCCCCTGGTTCTTAAGAGCTGGGACATCTGGCCCCTCAGTTCATCTAGTGAAGTGTTTATGCTCTTGAACTGAGTGGAGGTGTCCTGGTTGAACAGGGCTTGACCACTCATAAAGGTCTCCAATGTAGCCTCCAGGTTGGACCGAGGCGGGTTTAGCACATAGCCCTGCTGAGGCGGCCAGATTGAATTGATAACCCGACGGTCGGTAAGGCCCAGCTGGCTTAAATCCGTCTTGCTGTTGGCTCTGTTGCTGCCCATGTTGTTGCTGAGGAGGGGGTGGCAGTCTCTGAAATTGCGGAGGTTGTAGCCCTCCACTTGGATTCCCATAAGAGAATCCCGGATGATTCCTAGCAGCTGGATGCTGCCATTGATTCCGTCCATCTCCCTGGACGTACTGCACAGATTCTAACAATTCAGCACCATCATAGTGTGCCCACTAGGGATATTGCTCTCATCTGCATAATCCTCTGCAGGATGATAGGATGTGCTGGGTGATGCAGGGATGGAATCCAGGCGCTGTTCAATCCTGGCCACTTGTTTGCATAATGTCTCGATGTGAGAGTCCAAATGGCTAGCAGCTTTGACCTCGGTGTTCGGGTCACAATGGTTCTTTCTTCACTCCATTGTTGATTGTTGGCTGAAATATGCTCTAGCAAGTCTATAGCCTCTTCAGAAGACTTGTCAAGTAAAGCACCTTACGCCGCAGCATCTATAATCATATTGGTGCTAGACTGCAACCGGTTGTAAAAGCTCTGCACCAAATCCCAAGGCTGGATCCCGTGGTGAGGACATTGATGTTGAAGGTCGTTGAATCTCTCCCATGCCTCATAGAGTGACTCTTGTGGGAGCTGTTTGAAGTTTGAAATTGCTCCCCGGATCCGCACCATCTTCGAGGGTGGATAAAACTTATCCACGAAGGCAAGTGCCAGCTTCTCCCATGTGGTGAAATGGTTGGGAGGATGGGCCCAGAGCCAGTACGAGGCTTTATCCCTCAGAGTGAACGGGAAAAGCCGCAGCTTAACAACATCATCATTTACATCCTTTGCCTTGAAAGTGTCACACTTTGCAAGGAAGGTATCGATGTGGTGGTTGGGGTTTTCATGAGGATGCCCGTGAAAGGGATCCTACTGCATCAAATTAATCAGCCCCGTTTTTAGCTCGAAGCTCACCGTCACCAGTTGCGGTCTAAGGATGGATGAGTTATTTCCAAACGTCGGCTTCATATGGTCCCTGATGGACCCGATGTGAGGAGGAGGATGATTATTGTCTGCCATCTGGACACAGGGAGATGAACTTCTACTTGAGGCCCTCAAGGCCCTCATCTTTTTCTCGATCTCGAATAATAATTCTCTAGTAGATCCCCCGAAGCGAGTGTTCATGCACCAACAAAACTCAAACAAATACCATCAGTAGCACAGTAATAAACAAAAGAATAAAAATGATGGCAAGGTGAGAAATGATTAGAGTGCTAGCAAACTTCTCAAAATAAAAATAAACTGAGATAACACTATTGTCGTCCCCGGCAACGGCGCCAAAAACTTGACGCACCCGAAACCTACACATAGATTCCACCTGGCGGTATCACGATCGTCAGGCGTGGTATGGCCCCTAGGTATCAATTCCGGGCTCAATCCACAAGCGGACGGTGTCGAGTTTTAGTATAAAAGATATTGAATCCCGCATGGATGGTGATAGTGTAATTGGGTTCTCAGTTTACTTCTATATCTCGAAGCGAGACATCTATCGGGTTGAGGGAATTGGTTGGGGTGTTGTTGTTTTAATAATAAAAAGAACTAGGGCGTTAGGGATCACCGCTAAGGTCGTCGGGGATCGACGTTGGAGTAGAATCCTTATGTTGCATTAGGGTTAGGAATTAATCTTCTAATTCGTACCACTCTTGTGGGTTAGAATTGTGAGATATTTCGGTAGCTCTCATTGACGCAATGGCGGTAGCCGTCAACGTAGTGATATAGTTCGTCGATGGATCCCCTCAAGGAATGAGCCAGGCATGGTCATGCGCCTTGGTTGGATCCACCGATTTCCCTATTCGAATCTCAAAGATACCTCTTAAGCACATCAATTCCACAGACCGTGGGCATGATTTTAGTGCGGGTTACCTAGGGATTCGGTAGGATCGACCAAAATACTCCCCTAAATTCCTAATTCAACCTAGGGATCCAGATCTACGTCTTTCCCCTAGGATCTTAGGGCTAACCCATCACCCTAGAAAGGACTACTCGCTCATGGCAATGTTAACGAATAAAAACACCATTTTTATGGAAGAAAACATCTCAGCAAATTAATAGAATAAAGATTAAAAAATTACAGTGAGAGATGAAGAAAATAGACGAGCAATAGATCCAAAGAAGAATTGGAATTCTCAACACGCAACAACAATAGAGCTCCTAAAATAATAGTCCAACAATTTCAATCCAAAAATATTCAGAAGTTTAATCTCAAAACCTAACAAAAATTCGCCCTCCAATCTCCTCCCCCAAAAACGTATTCTAAAAACTCAGAATGAATCGCCTCCTCCAATCGACGTCGCCAGCTCCCCGACTTCACTCCCCTAAGATTGTGCAACAGACTGCTCTATAAGATCCTTCCAAAAATGGCCTCAACGTAGTCGACCGAGCAGGTCGCTCGGTCGGTCGCTCGGACCGAGCACCTGTACTGCTCGACCAAGCACGACAGGAAATCGAAATCCATCCAAATCTTCACCCTGCCTGCACGGGCTGAGTCAGCTCAGCTCGATCCGAGCAGAGAGCTGACTCGGTTGCTGAAAAGTTGCTCGGGCCGTGCGCTGGGTTGGTCGGGCTTCGGAATGGAAGGTTGCTCAACCGAGCACTATGAGTGCTCGGTCCGAACAGCATACGTATCTTCTCCTTGCTCTTCATTTGCATCTACTCGACTGTGCAGCTGCTCTGCCCGGTCGAGTCACCTGGGAAAAACTTGCTTAAGCTGCTGAAGCTCCTCTCTCCCTCCTGCTCTCTCCTTCACTCCTCCTATGGCTCCAAAAACATGGCAAACTCTTGCAGAGCTCCGCCAATGAGCTCACGGGCGTGTCAGATGTGTCCATACCCAAGCCGGGTCCCGAATCGCTCCAAAATCCCCGAAAACTCATAAAATACTACGAAACTCGAATATAACGTCAGAAATACGATATCGTAGGTAAATATGGGATTTGGATGCGAAAATGGCATGGAATGCGATGAAATGCTGATTATGGTCACATCAATGACGTCCTAGGATCATATTCTTGTCGACGGAAAGATTTCGAAGCATTGGAGTTAATCGAATTTGAATTTTCAGTATGACCACGTATATAATCTCGATTTTTGAAAATTCTCGGAGTTTCATTGCATCATTCGTATGCTGATTGCATTCCTCCAATATACGCTCTCTCATGTCTTCCTTGAGGACAAGGAAGAGTTTAGTTTGGGGGATTTTGATGAGTGTTTATTATATATAGCTTTTTCCTCTTTTTTCATGCACGTTTTACATCGCTTTCTTCGCCATTCCTCCATGTTTTCCCCGCTTTTGTCTTCTATTTTGATTTTATGGTTCCTACTATGCTATGCAGGAAATATATGCTGATTAGGGACCATACGGCACTAACATAGCTCTAAGAGGCGAAAGAAGCGAATCCAGGGGATCAAAGTGTGCGAGGGAGAGAAGTTTGTGAAGAACTGAGATCCACGTGGCTATGTGATTCTGATACAAACAGCTGCATCCAAGAGCCCCAGATCCCAATTCCACGCGACTGCGTTAAGTATATACAAACGGCCGCATCGCTGAGGAGAAAGATTGGAGACATGCAACTGACACGGCCCGCGTAACAGAAGATGACGGGGCCGCGTTACTGAAGACCAAATGGCTGCTGACGCGACCGATTTGAAGCTGACGTAGCCACCAGAGCCCATTCGACGCGGTCGCGTCCCTAGCGACGCGACCGCGTCGCTTAAGCCTCCGCACACCAGTTTTACGCAAGGGAACAACACGACTGCGTCGTTTTTGAAGCGGTCGCATCGAGTGGATTTCTATAGCTAGCGGGTCCTGATCTGGGAGCAGTTGGGGGGCTGTTTTGGTCATTTTGGCGCATGTATAAAAGCCATTCCTCCTCCTCCTGTGAACCCATCTCTTGATATCTACTGCTTTAGCTACTTTTAGGGTTTTGGAAGGTTTTGTAAGGATACTAAACTGTTTTATTGTGCATTCCTAGTTGTTTTTATTAGCTTCTCTTGTAATAGATTAGTTCTATTTAATTGAAATCTTATCTTTTGTTATTGTTGTTGTGCTTTACCATCTATTGCTCATTGAATCACTATCTATGGCTTTCATTGCTTACCCAATGCTTGAAATCACTTCTAGCTTAATGGATAGTGAGTAGTTTTCATCTAGGGCAATGTATTGAACCCCATTGGATTAGGGCTATGGGTTGGATGATTTGATTAATCTAATTGCTGGGCTAATTGAGATTAGGGATATATTGGGATGATTATTATCATTGTAGATTCAACCCCCTCCCTTCGGGGCGATCGGATTGGCCACCGGCGAGAGTCAGGCCCAATCCATGGATCTGATCCCTACGACGATCTATGCTATCGATATGGCCGATGAGAGTCAGGCACCGATTAGAGCCCTCCTAATATAGGTCTAATCCCCAAATTCCACTGTGGTCGGGAGGAAGATCGAGGATGTTCGTCGAGCATAATGTGCCCGACGTACACTGA
Organism: Scilla litardierei; assembly: GCA_030789695.1. Taxonomy (NCBI): domain Eukaryota; kingdom Viridiplantae; phylum Streptophyta; class Magnoliopsida; order Asparagales; family Asparagaceae; genus Scilla; species Scilla litardierei. Next base: position 72,358,980 of record CM061142.1, read on the forward strand.
TGCATCGATAAGAATTGACATCGGTGTAGCTTGGGTAGGCCTATCATTGCATCGCGAGAGCATTGCATCGCGAGAGCGGCGGGTAGGAGATGACGTAAGGGAATACCTTATCATGCACCATGAGAGTGGGGGCAGGGGAATGCCCTTAGGTCACACGACCTATTCTGAGTCCCGACAAGTCCAACAACCGGTTAATTATTAATCTGACCCTAACCTTAGTCCAATGGCGGGGATTTCCCATGCCCTAGAGCTTTTATCCATTGATTCACCCTCTTTCATATTTCACCAAGCTCTATTTATAGATTTTTCAAATCCACAAAACAGTTTAGGCAAAAACCCAATTGGAATCCGTGAGAAAAAATCTAAACGGATAGAATCTAAACTCGCGACAGTCGACTGTTGAACAATCCACAGTCGATTGTTGCACAGTCAGCAAGGGTAGGTGAGAATTCATAACGGTAACTTATCACGTAGACAGTCGACTGATGAAGCAAAGACAGTCGACTGTTAAACTAACAGGCGACTGTAATTTCTTCGACAGGCGACTGGCCGAGGGGATGGGTAAGTTAGACTAATACTGGAAATCTCACAAGTAACAGGACAAACGAATGATGCAAGGAACACAGTCGCGGCTGTTAATCAGAACAGGTGACTGTAAATCCTTAAACAGACGACTGTCAAAAGCCTGAGAAATTTCCAGAGAGCTGAGTCAAAGAAATGACTCACAGACAGACAACTGTTGCAGCATAGACAGTCGACTGATCCAAGAGACAGTCGACTGTATATGCAGCATTAGTCGACTGACCGTAAAAAGTCAGATCAAATAGAGTTTTGGCAAAGGATATACAGGCGACTGATTTACAAAACACAGTCGACTGTCACCAGGACAGGCGCCTGTGAATCATTCATCAGTGGCCTGTGCGAAATAAACAGAGAAGGCCCAAAACTATATTGTAATAGTCTGTGCATAACAGGCGACTGTAGAACAAAACACAGTCGACTGTTTTTGAAACAGACGACTGTAAACTGTTCAGCAGTCGACTGGTATAAACAATCCTAGCACAATCAATAAAGAAATGAATTGGAATCAAAGGACAATTGATCTAATGAAGTCCTATGGACTGAATGTAGATGTGTGTGAGTGCTCCATCAAAGTTCTACTTCTAAGCTACATACTAGAAGAGATAAAAGAAAATTACATTGACGAAAAATCTCTTCTTTCCATCGTATGAGCTTGAAGTCTTCACGGAGCTTCAATCATTATCTATGATCATCCAATTCATGTCATTTTCCTTCAATGAAGTTTGTGAGTCATCCATTGCTAGTAGATCTTCATAAATAGCTTAGGCAATGGATTAACTGCAAAATAGGGGATTAGTCACAAGTATTTATGTTTGCTCATCATTAACACCAAGTAGGAAGAAGTCCAATACTCAACAAGATTGTGGCCCAGAAATTATACTCTCCCCCAAACTGACATATGTAGTGCCCTGCAAAATGGTGAAGTTAGATGGGCAAACAAAATAATGGGGTGAGGGGTGAGGCAAAAATATGACAGGCATCAAAAGTACGTGCCTAAACTGGTGGTGTAGCGTCATCACCTCACTATAGTGGGGGCGGTAGTGGCGGTGGTGCAGACTGCTGAGGGGCAGACTGGGGTGCCGGCCGCTGCTGCTGTAGGTGCTGAAGAATCTGGTTCAGCATGAGCTGAATACCAGGAATCATGTCGACATAAGCCTGATGGGCAGCAACAACAGCTGTGAGAGCCCAAAAATCCACTCTAAGCCCACTCACTGTCGTCTCGACTGTGCAGAGGCACAAGTCAAGGACGTCGGGAGAGGAGGTAAAGGGTTGAACAGGTGGTGGGTGGGGGTGTCTCACACGGTCTCCAAAAACAAATGGGGCCACTATCGGGTGTGTGTGCGGTGCGATGCTCACAACAAGATGCTCAGCCTCTAGTGGAGGCTGAGACGTAGGAACGCTCTTCGAAGCGTGTGCAGCAGCTACAGAGGATGGGACATCAGCGGAGGATGGGACATCGCAGTTGCAGGACCTGCATGGGCCACCACTAAAACCTGTAACGCCCCGCTTCCCAAAAGGCACCAGAAGCAAGAGCGTTACGCGGTCCCGCTTGAACTGGAGCGGTGAAGCTCGAGTCCAATAAGCGTCTGTGATAAAAACACAGAAGAGATTCTTGCATTTACGTATCAGAACAATCAGAAAACATTTCATTAAATTAAAAAGGGCACTTCCAGAATTGTTCGTACAAGAAATAAGACAACTGGGCCTCAGCATGGCCAAAAAGAAAACTACAACAAAAACACTAATCCTAATACAAGGTACTAAAGCTACAACTCAAAGTAGTGACGGAAAAGGGGCTCTAGTCTTCCGCAGAAAGCGGCTCGGCGTCTACGGTGAAACTCTGGCTCTCTAAGTCAGGTGTCACGAACGGATCCTCTGGGTACTCAAGCTCAGAACCTGACATACATCCACAAACATGAATGTATGTCAGCAAGGGGTCTGCCAGAAAAGATTAGCAAACCAAGACAAGATATACGACAGATATGAATTTAAGAAGCATTAAATATTTTAATGAAGTGACTGCAGCAATTTAACAAGACATTTATACTGAAACGAAAAGTAAACATCCCTATCATGTAGTTCTAAGCAGTTGCAAGAATTAAAGTAAGGTTTTTCTCTGAGTTCAGTAGTATATCAATCTTCATGAGACCAAGTTAGCTTTTCAAGTTTTCATGTCACGAGTTCACATCTAATCTAGGGTTCTCACCTTTAGGTCGTGATGAGAAGGTCGTTCCTCTCACGGGGGCTTACCGTGATTGACGCTAACCCACTGCATGCGGGTGGTGATCTTGAGGAGAGTACCTTTCATATGCCCAGTGGCCGCTCAACCCTAACCCCACACCCACCCAAAAGTTTACCGGAACACGAGCCGGCTTAGTCGACTCACACGACATCACGATATCATGATACCGCCTTCGAGGCGCACGATTGTCACGATGTCAAAATTTGTTAATCATGTCCGGATTCGTAGAAATTTGGTGTTATCAACATTATTACATTAAGGTGACAGTTCTACACAGCAAAAGTGAGTTAAACGATTTTTATGGCCAATCTCAAAAAAACTGACGAATACGATTTCTCTAGACTTGCTATAGAAAACATTTTTTCTCATAATTGTTTTAAATTAAGGTATATCATGTGATATACCGTTGGATCCCAAATTTTGTCCTAGTCATTTTGATTTCAATTTTGTACGTCATTTCACGCCTAGTTTTTGAGTTACACAGCAATACGTAAAGATGGCGTAAAAGTGTCAAAACTTCAGAAATTCATATAAAATCACATACTTGCCTGTTTTTGACGTTCTTGGTGTCGTTGGAATCGTCTCGACGAGTACTACGCTACGGAGGGTTTGGTTCGCTGTTTTGACAAAACATGAAATCAGTATAGATGTTTTTCGTTCAGGACAGATTTGCAAATAGCCCCTACGACGTCTAATCACCCAGTTTTTATTAGGTTCTCTACTTTACGGTGTGGGTTATAAGTTATAGGTAGGGGTACTAACCGTTACGCAGCGAGTGGGGGCAGCGACAGTGATACGTGGCGTCGTCTACGGTCTGAAACTCGTCGTGGCATCGAGGAAAACGATGGACATCGATTGTCCTGAGCGATGCAGGTGGTTGCGAGGGTTACAGAGAGTCCCCAGGCTATCGGCATCCGGTCTGAGGCTAGGAGGCGTGTGCGCATGCTGACGGCATTAGAGGAGCTCCTCGGCGTGCGTGTGCACTAGGGGAATCTACAGTGGCTTTAGGATCTCGGAGAGAAGAAGTCGGGGGTAAGGGGAGATCTGGGTTGCCCTCACCGGTGGAGGAGGTGTTGGATATGGACGACATGAATACACCCATGAGGGGATGTATGTGGGAATACGGACCTATTCCGAGTCCCGACGAGTCCAACAACCGGTTAATTATTAATCTGACCCTAAGCTTAGTCCAATGGCGGGGATTTCCCATGCCCTAGAGCTTTTATCTCTTAATTCACACTCTTTCCTATTTCACCAACCAAGGCGTTGTCTCTTTCACCAACCAATCACTGATACGATTGCGTAGCTTTCAAACAAAGAACCATAAATCGGTATTCATTGACCGCCTCCCTGTGTTCGACCCTTTAGCGCTACACAACACCGTGTCCTTGCGGTATAAATTTATATTAGCTTCGCGTGAGTGAACATTAATGACTTGAGATCACTTGAGAGTGTATTGAATGAGATATTAGATGCTTATCTAACCTCTCAAGTCAAGCCATTAAACCCCTATTTATAAGCCATCAAATCTGCTCAAAACGGATTAAAACCCCTAGCATTAAATGATGGAAACGGCTATTAACGGGCAAAAATCCAAGTCACCAGACGTCTGAAGAAGATTAACCAGACGTTGGTTGTATTGTTCTGATTGGGTCATAAATGCAGTCTAACGGACACTTTAGCAGACGTTTGAAGAAGACTTTCCAGACGTCTGGTCCACTGTATAGACAACTGCTCAAAGGCATCAGGCATCTGACCATACAGACAATGAGCAAGTTGGTTACTGGAATATAGTTGGTCCGAATATCCATGCGTCTGATGTTCATCATTCAGACGTCTGGTCAACTTTTCAGACGTCTGGTAATACAACTTCGAACGCCTAATCATGACTGACTACAGAAATGAGCTACTTGAAATATTTGCACTAATTTACCAGACGTCTGATGTATATCATCCAGACATCTAATTTCTGTCAGTCAGCAGAGGCCGAGTTACTGGACTTTCGACTTGAATTATTCAGACGTCTGAGTTCATCATCCAGGCGTCTGACGAATTGTTCAGACGTCTGGAATTAGAACTTCAGGCGTCTGTTCATGATAGGGTTTGGAGAACAGAATGCACATGAGGACCAGTCATCTGGAGGCCAAGCAACATACGCCTGTTGTAGGTTGAAAAACTCTTCTTTGATTTAATGCAGGTTCTAACCCTATGACACTCAATGATATATGATCTAAATTGTTTTGTGAGTGTTATGAGTGATATTCTAATGAGTCTATTCAAGGCTTACCATGCTAATTCAACTAAGAAGTAAAGAAAGAAAGGTTTACATATTAATCCCCTTCACTTCCTATTGAATGCCTTGAAAACTTCCATTGAGCTTGTGATGTCCAACACTTTGATTTCCTTCGATCATCTCTTAACTTTCATGCTTCATGGATTGATGTCCATGCATCAATGCTTCGAGCCATCGTCTTCATTTGATATAACTTTGTCCATATTGACGATGCTCTTCTTTACTACAAAACATGGGATTAGTCATAATTGATTATGTTTGTTTATCATCAAAACCAAATTTGGGGATCCAATATTCAACAGTTCTCATGCTCGCGTTGGACTCCATTCGAATCGGGCGAGATTATTGCTTAAATATAATCTTGTAAAGGTATGGTTCTCTTACGCAGTATTTTTATTGCATATATCATGCATACCTAGGTTAGGAAATTTTTTGTTTTCCATGCTTCCCGATGTCTTTATTCGATAAGTACCATAGGCTAGTTTCTTACACCACGTATGTGTCATAGGGTTGCTAGCACCACGAAAGCGTCTGTCGCCCCTTTGAACAGTCGCCAGGGGCCATTAACCTTATGGAATGTAGTAACCCCAAAGATTCTCGGGCGGACGGGATGTAGTCACTCGGCCGATGTGGTCTCCGTCGCTCGGCCGAGTGCACGTATGAATCGTGTCTGATCTGGTCGGCCGAGCGGTGTCTCGCTGGTCGGCCGAGTGGCTCCTCCACTCGGCCGAGTGGGACACAAAACATGCCCAAACAACTTGTTTTGGCCTCCTCGTCGCTCCTGCGACGTCCGTTCTTCTTCCGCTCCTCTCCAACAGCAAAATACCCCTCGGTGAGGTCGTTGGTGACCGTCTGGAGTGATCAGGGGCCCGAGGGCCCTAGCAACTACGCAGCGGGCTCTCGAGGCCCCTATGATAGCGCACGGGGACAGCGAGGCCCATGCGGCTGCGCAGGGAGCCCGCGGCTCCCCATGCGCTACCGCAGGGGCCTCACATTGCCCCCGGGAACTCGCTGGGGGCTTGTGATGCCCTTTGCCATTCGTTGGGGGCTCACGATGCCCCCAGAGGTTTGTTGAGGACTATCGGTACTCACAGGCACCTGCCGGTGGCTCGCTGAGCTCCCAGGGGTTTGTCGAAGCCTGACGAGTCCCTGCAGGTAGAAATCAGGGGCCGCCTGCCCCAGGCTAGGATTTGGGGGTCAACGGCCCTTCCTCCATGGTTCTGGACACCGTCCGCCTCTGTTGCATGAAATTTTGGGTTTTGCCCTTTTCGGCTAGTCGTTGCCTCCTTGTGGTAGATCTCCTTCAAAAATCACCACCTTTCCCTTGCCTCTATCCAATGCTTGCTCCTTTCTCTGCCGATCTTCGTTGGGTTCTTCATCGTCCCTTAGATCTGGATTTGATGAGCCTTTATTTTTATATCTAGGGCTTCCATTCATCTCCTCCATTTTTCGTCATGATTTACATATACATCTTGGCTTGATTTGAGATCATCTCCTCCATAACTAGCATTTTTTCCTTCGTTGAACTCTTGAACCCTTCGATCTCGAAAGTAAACGTTGCCTCCAAAGCATCAATCTTTCTTGTGGTGGGCATGCGGATCTTGCTCTGATACCAATATGTTAGGAATTCTACAGTTTGACAAGAAGAAAAAAATATGTTTTTTATATATGAGAATGAGAAATACAAAGATAAGGGTTTCTTTTGAGAGGACATCAACTCTCAACGCTTTAGATCTAAGAGACAAAGCTTAGCTCACTTATCTAGGGTTCTAAGGTAGATCTAGGATTTACTCCCTTGATTTTCAAAATGAAAACAATAACTCCACCCCCAATTACATATATAGGACAGATCTGTCCACAATTACAAATAACCCCCCCTAAAACCCCAACATTCACAAAAACACCCAAAACTTCACAAAAATTGCCCCCCCCCCGGCTAGTTAGGCTCTCTAGGAATTGCTTTGCGTCGCCGCCTCTGATATGTTAGGATCTCATCAGACAAGGGTGCTGGGGAGGCTGGGGAGTAGGGGCTGGGGAGCGAGGGTGTAGATGAGTGGCTGGGGAGGCGACCGCTTTTTTACAATGGGCGCAAGGGAGGGGGTGGTTTACAAGTAGAGGGGGTGGGGGTGGGCGGGGGAGCGGATGAGGGGTGGTGGTGGGCGGACTTGTAAATAAGTGGATCTGAAAGGTTAAAGAGGAAAAAGTTTCAATGACACACATGTAAACTTTTAATGGAAAACTTGTAAATAAGTGGCATGTGAACTGAGCAAAAAGGTATGTTGGCAAAATAACTCCCGTTAGCCTTACTAGGTTCCGTCCAATATTTGACTCGGGTTCCGTCCAATATTTGAGATTTTTGGTTGTTCGGCTTTGGGCTTTTGTTTTAATGGCAACTTCATAATATCCAACTGCCGATGATGCCAAATTGCGGATACAGACGTGCAAGTCCCTCAAAAAAACCGAAGTGCTGGCATGGTACCCGAGGATGACGTGAGGATGGGAGAGAAGATGATGAGATGGAGCGAACATAGGAATGATGGTCGAAGGAGAGGATGTTGGCGGTAGGAGTGAGCAAAAAATACTGAAAAATTGACTTGACCGAAAAGCCGAACCGAGCCGCATATGAAACCGAACCTATTGAAAACAGTCGGTTTGGTTCAGTTTTGAGGGGTAAATCATCGGTTTCGGTTCGGTTTTCAGTCAGGTTCAGTTAACCGAACCAAACAAAAAATGCATAGTTAACCGAACGAAACTGAAAATATGCATGGCTTGAGCAGATTAGTCGACTAGTTCTTAAGCACTAGGTACTAGTCGACTAGTCAACCGCATGGAAACCGAACCGAACTGCTCAGTTTGGCTCAGTTTTGGTCTAGCACAGATGCTCGGTTCGGTTCGGTTCAGTCGGTTCGTACAAGGGGTCGGTTCTGTTTTGGTTTTGGAAATTTTGCCTAAAGCCGAGCCGAGCCGGGCCGACCGGTGCTTATCCCTAGTTGGTGGTGACCGTTGGGCTGCAACAGAGGAGTTTGGAATGAGGTGAAGGTGTAGAGGTTGTAATTTAAAGAGTTGAGAATAGCATTATAGGAAATCATGAAAGAGGAGAGTAGTTTTGAGAAAATTAGTGTCAATCTAGACAAAGTTAAGATGAAAACAATGGGAATTTTTTTATAAAAGAACTTGTTATATCAGTTCAGTCATGCCTGACCAAGAAAATGGTTTCAAAGACACAAAGCTATTGATGATAAGAAGCGTAATATTGTGGAAATCGACAATAACGTCCAGCCAAAGGGGAATATGGTATTGAGACTTCGAACTTTGTAAAATTCTGACATATCCCAATGGACCAAAACGCACATTGCACATAGAATAAATTGACACAGAGACCAGATGTAAGAAACTTATGACGATGCTCTATTTGAAACAAGAGTTGTATCACATGATGCCAGATAAAGAGGCAGCAAAAATTGGCTTCCTGTCTCGCGGTAAGACAAAAAAGAAACCATAAATGAACTGAACCTATGAATCATCCAAAAATCATTCTCTGTACAGCACGAACTTTGCGACCTCATGAAGCCCGGCCTCAACATAACATGCGGCAACACGTTCGACAACCTCATCCCAGTTCCCCTCGACCGAGGCCAAGTCCAGCAAGAAAGCAGCCTCATCGAGAGCCACCTGCATTTCCACATAAATTAAGTTTCTTAACAGCTCTAATCTCGCATATCAGTCAATACACTAGCGGCGATGAACCTGTTCTGCTGGTTTCCCCTTCTTCAAATCTTCAAGCTTTCCTTCTTCAGTCACCTTCTCCTTTATATACTCAATTTGCTCATCATCCCACTGTGCGATATCAGCAACTTCCTGATCATTTAGAAAACAAATTTCATGAAACCATTACAAGAAGATAACATTAATTAATTAAAAGACATCTTTAAACGACGAAATAGAACCATAGCATGAGCGGGTTCATACTTGATATCTACAACCCAACGTCCACCATGGTGACTTCAATGCGCCCCGAGCAGCATCTTTGGCCTCAGGTTTACGACCAACCCTAAAAGGATGAATACATAATGAGTGACCTTAAAGTACAAGGATAATCCGTCAATAAATAGGTCAAAGTCTTCTACGAACTTCAGCAAAACCTCTGCATTGAAAACAAATGGCCATCCAAATCCTGGAAAGTGATTCCTTGTATAGAACTCCCCAGTGACCAGGGCAGATACCTGCACCAAAACAAGAAAACAGATCAGATACGAAGAAATGACTTGGACGCATCTAGCCGGCAAAATTTTCATAAATCTGTCCACGAATCTTTAGATTTTACATGGTCCCCTTTCTCCAGATGGCGTGCCACTTTCCGCTCTATAACGTCTGGAAACAATCCAACCTGAAATAAAAAAACAAAGAATGCAAGTACGTATTTTATAATATTGTTATACGGTAGAATCTTGGCATTCTATATACCTTCTTTAAGAGATAGGTGTCCATGTCAGCAATACCAGACCTCATGAGATCACCCTTCTCATAAAGTGTCATGCCAACTTCAGCAGCGGCTTCCCAGAACTTGTCAGAACTGCCCCGGACGTTGTGGGCGTCTTCCTCAACAAGAATTCTATGTATAAATTGATTGACCTGCAATATTCCATAAAAGGTGACAAATCTGCATGTGCATATTGTGCATGACTATTCTGGGTGTATCTATTTGGATAGCTGCAGAAATGAGAACGGATGCTGATCTTTTCACAATATCATGGATCTTGAACAGGTTAACAAGGGAATTTTCTCCGATGATTTAATTGCATTTAATAATTTCATATACAAATTTCACATTAAAAATATATAAATCGAAGCTACATGCACCATGCCACCTCAGGCAACTTTATCTTACACTTTTAGCCAAGTACCGCACCCCATAATTGCGAACTTCCACAACTGGCATCTCCATCCTAAAGAAACGAGACATTATTACACTAAATATAGTTTGGCATCTGTAACTACTTTGGGCAAAAAATATTATAGAAGTGAAAGAAAATCAACAATCAATTACTCAGCAGGAGATGTTGGCCATCTTAAAAGGGATGTCACACCACCTGTTTCATTAAAATTAGCATTACCACATTGCACCAAGTTGATAGTTTAACCGACTTTATATATTGATTCCCATTAAAAATTGTATATCTCCAAACCTGATGGGCTTTGAGACAGAGGAATCACAAGGGGAATCAGCCCTTCTTTGGCTGCAGGAGATGTTATTGTTTCCCCTGAAAAGGAATTTGTTGAGATCTGTTAGGGAAAAGATTGACATGTTTCTCTACTATTTGAATGCTCTAAAATCATATAATCTATAAAATTCGGACGATTGGCATTTTGGCATAACAAAAGTTGCTCAATAACACCACCACATCTAACATGATACTCTACTGATAAGATATAAATTTCTTTTCAGTTCAATGTTTCATTGATAGCATTATCCTTCAGAGTTTTTGGTTTCAAGCATATGACTGGTTAGTATGCCTGAATGTATAGGTTCATCCGATGCTGAAGGAATAAAAATATTGACCATACACAAGAAAGAGTGGACCAACTATATGATCCCAACTTAATTTACAAAGCATATGTTTAAACTTCAATGTATACGCAACTTTACTTCAATCCATATAAAATGTTGCCAATGTAAGTTAGAAATCTCAACTATCTTGCAATGGAACTCGGAGGCTCCCCTAGATGACTGGAGAATGATTGATGCAATCATAAACATTTCTGACTATCATGCTCATTATCAACAAACTCACATGAGAGTATACTATAATTGACAGGGTAATTGTGTATATCACATTGACTGTCTACGTTACTAAAAGCTAAATAAATTCTCCGGCCAAGGTAACAAGGTTCATTGCAGTATTCTGCAAAATTCTCCAGCTTTGAAGATATTTAACTGAGCTATGCTCAAACAATCAAGATTTTGCACTCTACGCCCTCTATGTCAGCAAGATTAGTTGACCATGCTATGCAATATTTGTGCCCTAGCTCATATTCCAAATTGTCCATACTGAGGGTCATTACGACCATGTGTGACTACTCCAAGCCTATAAATAGACATAATCAAATAATTTGATTGAGTGGCCGTTTTTTTGTTTTTTGTTTGTTTGTTTTTGTTTTGTGGTGTTTTTCTTGGGTGGGGGTGGGGGTGGGGGTGTTGCGATGAATGAGAAATTTTTGCCGCCTCCACATATTTACTCCAAAACTGTTAATGCCCTATTTGTAACTTGAATACGGCTATATACCCAACTTTTGGGTATAACATTGTGTACCACCTAAGCATAATGACAAGTGAGTATAAAATAACATAATGACAGCTTATACTCAACCGTGTTTGCGTATGTTTGTACGAGTGTTAGATGAATTATGTGAAGAAGAGACAAAATAACATGCATAAGATTATTCCTGGTCTATTGAGAATTTATTATTCCCAAAATTTTGGGTATAAGAGGACTTTTGGGTACAAGATGTATAAATTTATTCCAAGTGAATTTTGTTTTCAAGCTTACAATCAGTTAGTACGTCTGATTGTACCAGTTCATCCGATGCTAGCGAAAGTTGAAATAAAAAATTGAGGTATATATAAGATACAGTGTACCAAATATGCAATTCCAACTTAATTTGTTATGCTTATGTTAAAATCACCAGGTGACTTATTCAATAAACGTGCAAATTCAGTCTGTTCTGAACAAAAAAATCTGCAATATAAGTTAGAATATCAAGGGTCTTGTGACGATGATTGGAAGCTTCTTCTAAAGGATGGATAATGTTGGAATCTATGCCATTATGAACAGTTCTGATTACAGACATATTATCAACCCCCACAATTCACATGAAAGGATACAATAATCAACAAGTTCATTACGTAGAGCACTTTAGCTGTCTATGCCCCTTAAAGCTAAACAAAGTCTCCAGCTAATATATCAATTTATTGTAGTCTGCTGCTAAATTATTCAGCTTGGAAGCAGTGTTGGTTCGGCATGGAACACGGGCATCAAGTGTCCACTTATCTGAATGTGTCCAACACGGCATCTAGCCAAATAAGGTGACGCGGGTGTAATATTATATAATATAATATATGTAAATATTTAATTCCATTTTTATATAGGCGTTCTTGAAATCTGGTTATTTATTTACCTACCATGATATTGACAAAATTTAGAAAATTATGTTGACATAGTTAATAAAAGAGTATAACATTCATCGTCTTCTTTTATTTCTAATCCTCCCTTATTTCTTTTATATTCTTTTCAGATATCATTTCTAATCCATAGCTTTCTTTTACACCGATACCATGTTTCCCCAGTACATTTTATGTGAGCCGTGCCCACATCATTAGACATGAGTGTCCAAGTGTCTTGCAGCCTTTGAGAATCGGAAACAACAAAATTTTACTAATATGGAGTGTCAGAGACCCTGTAGACCATGTTGACACTGCTTAGAAGATATGAGTCGAGCTATGTTCATACTATCCCACCCAAGCATGTGTTGAGGCCAAGATATTGCACCACCTTGAAGTCCATTATGTTGGCAAGTTATGTGGCCATGCTATGCAAAAGTTGTGCTCTAGCACACAATCCAATTTGTCCAAGCCTCCAAGTAGAGTGGCCAAAGTCGTTTGTGAAAAAAAATTAGGGAGAAAGCAAGTTTTGCCGCATCCACAGAATACTCAAATTTAGGACAACTACCAACAACTAAGGTCCCATTTGTAATCTATGTTTGGATATACCACTTCAGGCCTCCTAAGCAAAATGCTAAGCATGTATAAAATGTCATCATGACATTCTGTACTTAGGCTATAATAGTGTTGTTATGTTCTTTTGGGTATTAAAAAACAGTGAGAATGATAAGAGACTAAAGAATTGTACGTTAGAATCGTTAATCAATTCCAATTGAATTTTCAAAGTGTCGCAAGCATAAAGGGAATAAAAGTGTACTTGGACACTTGTATTCGTTTCTTAGTCAAGGGTTTTGGCCTGAAATAGCTCAATAACCCAGTACCCGACCCAATAAGTTAGTTGAGAATTTTTCTCAACTACTAGACCGAGTCTTACGTGATCGGTTAAGAGAATATGGGTCGGTTGAGGAAATCATGTGATCGGTTGAGGAAATCACGTAGTTGGTTGAGGAAATATTAGGAGCGGTTACGGGGTGGATGGGTGGTGGTGGCTCCTATAAATGGAGAGGAGTTCTCCTCATGACACCAAAATTTCGGCCTCTCTGTAAAACAAAATCTCTCTCAACCTAACATTAGTATCAGAGCAATCTCGATCTACGTTTCAAAATCCGCCGCCCTCTCCCTCAACTTCGTTCACTGTTCTCGAGGCGCCCTCTGGAGATCAACCTTCCAGCCATCGTTTTCCATGTGTCAGATCATTAATCGGTTGTCTTTGTTTCACTCAGACGCCAACATGTGTCCTCGTTCCCATTCCCAATGCGGGCCCCACCATTTGCGGCAGCCAAAGCACAAAGCATGCCACTGCTTGCATCACGTGTCAAAGATTAATTCTTTTTCTCCGTCATTAACCCTCTAAATCAAGTATTTTTGGTTTCTGTTTAAATTCCCATTTCTTCACCAATTAAATTAGCAGTGAGCCCACACCGAGTTCATTCTCTTAACAGTGGGCCTCCAATTCAACCACAACAATCAAAGCGGCAGGCCTCACCTCCCAGCGATGCACAAATTCAAAGCAGCATGCTCCATTATTCGAGGCGACCAGAAACATGGCGGCCCTCTGTCTTCCTTCTGTACGTGACCCCACATGCCCAAATGCTGCTCAACCGACGACTCGATCCACGCGCCGCAAAGCCCTCATACACATGTTTTTCTCAACCGAAAAGGAAAAAATCAGCGCGTCCGTTTCCATGCGTCTTCGTCCCGATCCATCAGATCTGCTCTACAATCAGGTTCCCTAGTTTTTTATTTACATTCTGCAATTATTATTTTGCATAGTTAGTCCCCCTTACAACTTAAACCTAGTACTGATTAACCCAATTAAAAATCGTCACTTACATTAAAATTAAAATTTGATTTTAAGATAGGTTATTAGATTTAATTTAAACATTGTACCTGAATCACATTATCTTATTAATCAGTGACAAATGGCAAGTATATTGATTGCTTCTGAACTGGCTAAGTTATAACACCTAAACGGTTCTAACTATGATATGTGTTATCGAAAAAGAAAATACTGACTTATACATGACAATATAAATATTGTCATTGAGTCCACTGCTCCTACTCTCCCTGAGAATCCCACAAATGCTCAGAAGAGAGAGTTAGACTGGTGGAGAATTAATGACAAGAAGGCTAAAAGACTTATGCTTCATGGACGATATCCTAAGGTGTATAGTACTGTCAAGGATATATGGCAGGCTGTTAAAGAGAAGTATGACATCACATTTGAAGTCAACATACAACTCCTGCTGCATATGTATAATTCATGCCGTATGCAGGAATGTGATAACGTCACTAAACACGTGAACAAGATGATTGTCATGACTAACGAACTAGCCACTGCAGGAACTGAAATTCCTGAAACGATGCAGGTGGCAACTATTCTGAATAGTATGCCACCGTCGCTTGATATGGCTGCCACTATGCTTAGATTAAATGGAACGTTATGTTAGGATCATGCAGGGCTACACACACTAGAGGGTGAATAGTGTAAAGGCAAGCAGTCTGCTTAATTAAAAGTTACTAAAATTAAAGCACAATAAGCAGCTAAAATTAAAGAGTATGCTCAACAACAATCACAAACACAAGGATTTTACCATGGTTCCCCAAACTTGGGTACGTCCAGTCGCACCAATATTCACTATAATCCTTACACAGAAAAGTGAATACAATCTCACACCGAGATACCTTACACAGAGGATTTGGATTCTCACACAGAGAAATCCTTGCTCTCACACAGATAGACTCTTGCTCTCACACAGATAGACTAACTCTCACACAGAGAGTAACTAATTCCTACAAAGAGAATTAAGGGTTTCACAAAAGATGAAACGAAATAACACTTACATATGACTTGATATGATCTTACCATTGTAAAGAAGAAGGCATGCAAGTGAAACTCAAGTGCTTGAGATGAGGCGTTGATTGCACTTGATGATCTTTCTCTTTTTTAGGAATGAATCTTAACACTTCTCACTTGAGTGTATGAAATGAAGAAAAGAAAGATGTTCTCCAAGAAAAGAAATGAGATTGAAATCCCTTGGAGAAATTCCCTAGAGGAATGAGATTGAAATCCCTTGGAGAAATTTCCTAGAACTTAGATGTTATAGCATAAGATTGAAGCTCTCTTGAAGGGAACGAGGGAGGAGTGGCATAGAGAAGAGATGAAATGATATTCAATGATTGCCTAATCCTTCAAGAGTTCTAAATGAACTAAGCCATCTCCTATATATAAAAAGCCCAAAGAAACCTATAAAACCAGACCAAAATCCAAAGGAAAGAAATCTGCAACGACTAGATTTTGGCAATTTATGGCAGAGATAGTCGACTGATGAACTACTGACAGTCAACTGGTCAACGGCTATAAAAATCCCAACGGATATAATCTGAACGAGGACAGGCGACTGTAGAAGACTACGCAGGCACCTGTACAAGGAATATTCTTCAGCAGGCGACTGTCACATGGGATGGAAAGGTGCTGAGAAAAACGTAACTTTCGCACTAGCGCCTTCAGACGATTGAGGACCATTTCACAGGCGTTTGTAATTCGACAGGCGACTGAAAATACTTAATCAGTCGACTGACTTGAAAGATGGGTTGAAACCCAGAAAATATATGTTACGTACTTTGGCACACAGACGACTGGAGAACATCACCCAGGCGCTGATGGAAGACAGGCGCCTTAAAATGAACGCCAATCATCTGTCTCCAATAGCTCAAGATGGAGTCAATAAAAGTTGACTTGAGCTAGTGTACACCAGTCGACTGTAGAAGGCTGGCCAGTCGCCTGGAATCACCCAGTCGCATGTCCTTCCTTCATCAGTCGCCTGTTGGAGAGCCAAAAACTCCAGTTTGAGTTTAAGGCATGATGAACATATTGGGATGGTTTCTATGATAATCATAAGGCTCACTAAGATGGAAAATGCATATGCATGAATGAGTAGATCATCTATCAAGTCACTACAATAATCCTAAACTCAAAAAGAGAAATGCAAGTAATTGAAATTACATGGATTACATATTGCAGCTCCTAGAGTCCAAGTCTTCAAGCTCATGATACCTTGATGCTCCCCAACATCTTCCAAGGTTTGGCATCTCTTGATGAGCTTCCCTTCATCAAGTCTTAAGCTTTGGCATTTGCTCCTCTAGATGTACATCCATCATCATGCTTCAAGCTTTGGCTTCATTAGAAGATTTACATGATATCATCCAAGCTTGAGCACATCATCAATCTTGGAGGTCTTTAATATATCCATTGCATCATCCTCCAAGTATTATGCTTTATCTCAACATATAATCATTAAGATAAACTGAGACTAAAACATAAGATTGATTAGCACACTAACATGATGTATTGATCATCATCAAAACAACATTAGTGTTGAACCCAAGAACTAACAATCTCTCACTTTTTGATGATGACAATCCATTATGTCAAAATATAATAAACATTGAAATAAACAATGTGTGGTAACAAACTCCCACAATCAATATGCAAATGTCACAAAATATAAACATGCAAAGCACAAATCATATTGATGAATGTTATGCAAAAACATACCAATAGTTAATAATGCATAAAAGAGCATAATGGATATTTTTACATAAACCATTTCTCTCTCCCATTGTCATATCAAAAAGATGGGTAATAGCCAAATAAGAAAACCAATGGCAAGAGAAATAACCATCACATATGCACAAATAAAAAGTGAATGACATATGAATGGAAAAATAATGCTAACAAGCAAAAATTCCATACTCCCTCATAATCATACAAAACATGCAAAAATTGGAGTAATAGACACTCACAAAAATGTGAGTACAAAATATAAACATACAAGCATGGTACCCAAGCAATGAATAACAATGTGAGTGAGCTAGCAAGGTAGAAACCAAATAAAAGTGGAGTTTGATTTTCGTATATAGTCATATGAAAATATAACATTACGAACATATGAGTCTATATACACATTCCTATCAAGCCTAGGACCACTCTTAGGAATCCACAAAGAAAGTGATTTGGAATTCTTAAGAAGAGGTTTAGTTAAGGCATGAGTAGGAGGTGAGGGTGCACGCTTATGAGGTGGAACATAAACATTGGCGTGCCGCGTGTGTGAAAGATGCAATTTTGCATTAGAAACATTTACACAAGCATTTCAACCATGCATAGGAATATGTGAAGCATGCAAAGGTTTATCATCAATTCTAGCATGCAAGAAAAGTAAGTTATTCCCATGTGTAAATTTATCAGCATATCAACATATGAAGAAGCATTCACACCAATAGGTTTTTGAATAGACTTCTTATGCAATGAGGTGTACTTAAATGCATGATTCTTCTTTGGCTTAATATTTAAGATTGATTTTTGGCTAAAAGAAGACTTGGAAGTGACTAATCCATTAGAAGGCTCACCCACAAAATTTATTTGGGTGCTTCTAGAAGAAGAGCTTGGTTTTGTTCACCTTCAAAGTAGAGGATCCCAAAACCTTGTCCTTACTCAATTTGAGTAGACAATAGCTTACATTTCTTCAAAATTGAAGAAATGTCGTCATCCCTAGCGGATAGACGCAAGCTAAGCTCAAGACATTGAGATTTGAGAGCCGATGTCTCATTTCTCAAAGCGTCAATTTGAGAATCTCACTCAAAAATGACAGTCACAATCTAAAACGTGAGTACGTTTAAATGAAGCATTCTCCTTACGTAACTCACGAATTAGAGAAAGAAATCATTCTTTCTCAAAATGCAAAGATTCAATTAAAGACTTATGAGTAGCATGCAAGGTAGTGCAATCATGTGTGTCATCATAAAGAGAATATGCACTACGCTTATGAGCATTTAATAAATTTTTAGAACTGACACTAAAATGCTCCTAAGAGGATTGAGTTTGAAATACCTCATGGTCGCTTGACTCAATCTCATCACCTCATGTGTACTTGGTATCAAGATAGATCCACATTTCATGTGTCGTCTCCTGCATCCAACGTGTTCATTTTCATGGTCCCACATGGAGATGCACAAAGCTCTTTTGGCATGGACGTCCATCACGAAGTTTGAACCTGAGACATCCAAAGTCACCACATCCAAGAGATTGTTCTTCTTGAGGTAATTGATCATCTTGCTCCTCCATTGAGTATAGTTCTTCGAATCAAACTTGGGAGGATGTTGTTGAGACATAGAAGTCATGCTTGCAAAAGTGATATAGAACACGAACGATTTAGGGATTTTGGGGGAGAAAATAATTGGCTTCACACCAAGAGATCCAAGGCTTCGCACCAAGGAGATGACCTTTCACAGGTTTTGAGGGAAAAGTTGCTTTCACGCTTTCATTGATTTTAAAGTATCACGATACATGGCTTTAAATAGAATAACAATCCCTCAACCCTCACATTCTACCCAATGTGGGGACTAAGCCAAAAGAGAGAAAAAAGATACATTCAGATTTCAAAATGGACTTGGGCCCATCCATAATGAGCTGGGTTGAATACGATGCCTCATGCGCGTGTAGACCCTGATGTCCTCATCAACTCTCCCCAGGTGGGAAGAACTCAGCCTCGACGAGTGTAGGGCCTGCTGGCTGTCATGGTGCTCAAGCAAATCTGGGTCTAGCCTTTGGAGTTCTGTTCTGGTAATCCAAGTACAGTTTGATTCTGGCCGGCCTTTCCAACTCACCAAGTAACGCTGATAACTACCTTGTCTGGTTGATATAACCTGTTCATCTAATATGCGGTCAATTTGCTCTCTGTGTGGATGTATGGGTCGTAAAGGAGTAGGCGGAGGAATTGCAGGGACACTCAAGTCATCTTGGGAGGGCTCAAAGAATGGGTCTGTGGGTATAGCTGTTGGACCTTTATAAGCCACTAGATCTTCAATATTAAAAGTTGAGCTTATCCCATAATCTGCAGGGAGGTCTATCACATATGCAATAGAACCAATTTTCTTTAAGATTTTGAATGGTCCAACACTACGAGCCTGCAGTTTCTTCAAGGTTCAAGGAGTAAACCTTTCATATCTGAGTCTCACCATAACATAGTCACCTTCATTAAACTCTTTGAAACGCCTGTGAGTATCTGCAATGTCCTTATATTTTTCATTGCTAGAATGAATTCTTCTACTGATCTCTTTATGCATGTCATGAATGTGTTGTGCAAATGACTCAGCTGACTCAGACACTCTATGATGATGCCACATGGGAATGAGGTTTATAGGCTTTCTAGGATTGTAACCATGGACTACCTCAAATGGACCCATGCCAATGGACCTATTTATTGAACCATTATATGCAAACTCGGCAGTGGACAATATCAGATTCCAATTCCTAGGATTTTCACCCACTAAGCATCTGAGAAGATTCCCTAAACTACGGTTCACTACCTCAGTTTGACCATCAGTCTGGGGGTGGTAAGCAGTGGAGAACTTGAGCTTAGTGCACATCATATGCCATATGGTTTTCCAGAAATAGCTCATGAACTTTACATCCCTATCAGACACTATACTCGTGGGCAGACCATGTAGACGAACAACCCCATCAAAGTAAAGATTGGCAATGTGTGAGGCATCTAAAGTTTTGGAGCAAGGGAAGAAGTGTGCCATCTTCGAGAATCGATCCACAATGACAAAAATTGAATCGTGCTTTTTAGGTGTGCGTGGGAGTCCTAGCACGAAATCCATACTAACGTCTTGCCAGGGACAATCTGGCACAGGTAAAGGTGTGTAGAGGCCAGTATTCTACTTTCTATGCTTAACCATCTGACAAACTCGACATTGCCCCACCAGAGTGGCAACATCTCTCTTTAGGCTCGGCCAATAAAACTGACTCTCTACTGACTCAATCGTCTTATCTCTCCCAAAGTGCCCTGATAAACCTCCAGCATGTATCTCCCAGACAATAAAATCTCTCACAGAAGTACGTGTGATACATAACTGTGTAGCCCTAAAAAGATACACATCCTGCATGAAATAACTATCTTGCTCACGTACTAACTCATCCTGGAGGATAGCAAAAATCTCGCTAAAGTCTGGGCACGACATGTAATCTTCCTTAATCTTCTCGAATCATATCACCTGAACACTCATAGCAGATAGTAGAGCCACCCTGCGACTGAGTGCATCAACGGCCCTATTCTCAACCCCTGCCTTATGGTTAAGGACAAATGTATACTCCTGAAGAAAATCCACCCACCGAGTGTGTCTAGAGTTTAATTTCTTCCGGGAATTGAGGTATTTCAAGGCCTCATGATCCGAGTACAACACGAATTCTTGCGGTAGGAGATAGTGTCTCCAATATCGTAATGCCTGCACTACCGCATAGAATTCATTATCGTAGGTGGAGTATCGAAGTTTGGCATCACTAAGTTTCTCACTAAATTATGCCACATGATGCCCTTCTTGACTTAAAACTCCGTGTATACCTATCCAGACGCATCACATGCAACCTCAAATGCTTTCATGAAATCCGGGAGGCGCATAACATGCGCCTTAGCATACTTTTCTTTATATCCTCAAACGCCTTGGCAGCAGATTTGGTCCATATAAAGTCCCCCTTTTTCATACAGTCAGTGATTGTGGACATGATGGTGCTAAATCCCGCTATGAATCGACGACAGAATGTGGCTAACCCATGAAAACTCCTAACCTTGTATAGGTTGCAGGGTCCAGGCCAATCTACTATCGCTTGGATCTTTTGGGGATCCGCACGCACTCCCTCTGAGGAAACAACAAAACCTAAGAAGATGACGCTATCAGTCAGGAAGGAACACTTCTTAAGGTTTGTGTAAAGACTCTCCTTCCTCAGGGTAATGCATACCTGTCGCAGATGGTCTATGTGTTGCCCCTAGATTGGCTATAAATTAGGATGTCATCAAAGTATACGACTAGAAATTTCCCCATAAATGGTCGTAGTACTTGAGTCATCACTCTCATGAATGTGCTAGGGGCATTGGATATGCCAAAAGGCATGACCATCCACTCATACAAATCATCCTTCGTTTTGAAGGCTATTTTCCATTCGTCCCCTGGGCGGACTCTAATCTGATGATAGCCACTCTTAAGATCAATCTTTGAAAATATTGTGGCGCCAGTCATCATATCAAGCATGTCATCAGCCTAGGGATAGGAAAACGATACTTGACCGTGATCTTATTAATGGCACGGCTATCCACACGCATTCTCCATGATCCATCCTTTTTGGGTGTGAGGAGAGCTAGCACTGCACATGGGCTCATACTTTCCCCGATAAAACCTTTGGCTAACAATTCGTCAACTTGCCTTTTCAGCTCAGCATGCTCAGTGGGGATTCGATAATGAGGCAAGTTGGAAAGTGTAGCTCCTGGGACTAAGTCTATGGTGTGCTAAATATCACGCATGTGTGGAAGGCAATCTGGGAGGTTTTCAGGAAAAATGTCACGGAACTCCTTCATTATAGGTGTTATCTCTTCTGGGATCTCCTCCTGACTAGTCTCACAAATCTCTCTCGCAACTAAGGCAAACATGACTGAGTCCTTTCTAACTTCTCTCTTTAGCTCTTTAGGACTAATAATATGTAAGCTCTTGCCCTTAATTGCTTCCTTCTTTTCAGGAGCGGTCATCTTGGGTTGTATGAGATTCAACGTGATTTTCTTGCCTTATGTGTGAATGTATACGAGTTCGAGCGACCGAAAATCGTGACATCCACGTCAAAAAACCAAGGCCTCCCCAAGATGATATGACCAACATCCATGGGCAGCACATCGCACCAGATCTTGTCCTTATATGACCCAAAATGAATAGGGACAAGACATCTTTCCTTGATGCCAATGGATGAAGCATCCACCCACGATACCTTATAAGAACTAGGGTGGGGGACTGGCTGTAAACCTATGCGGATAATGAGCTTAGATGACACAACATTTATGCAACTTCCGCTATTAATGATCGCCTTACTATGCTTGTCACCATGCGTCACAAAAGTGTGAAAAATCGCAGTCTTACGCCAGTCATCACTCTCTTTGGCCTGAGCCAGTACACAACGTACAACATCAAGTCTAGGATTTTCAGAACATGTATCGATGAGCTCTACTCTCGTGGGTATGCTCTGAATACAGCCTAGTCTAACCGATTCTTCATCGGTCTCATAGCATGCCTCAACTGGCTCATAAACTTCTTCTTCCTCATCTATATGGTCGTCTCCCTCGGGATCGTGTACTAACAAGGCCTTGGAAGGGCAGCTTCATGCGAAGTGACCAAAACATTGACACTTATAGCATTGCATACGTGGACCAGCTCTAGAAGACTCACCATAATCCCTTTTCCTTTGTCATTCATGTGGGTGGGGTGTCTCTAGTACGATCTAAGGTGGGATTGACTCTGGGGTGGTTTGCTACCATTTGGAGCTGGGCGACGTGGCAAATCTCGTGAATCGTAACACCTAGCAACTGGAGCATGATGAAAGCTATCAATATCCAACACAATCTGATAAGCATGCTCTAGTGTGTGGACATCACGAAGGATGAGCTCCTTACGTATGTCAGGTCTAAGGCCAGCCCTAAACCTTGACAATGTCACACTCACATCTTCACATCGCATCTCATCATATACTCGTCAAACTTATCGACGTATGTGCGAACCGACCCACTATCCTGGGTGAGATTCTGCCATTGGTCTAGGAGCCGCTTGTGATATGACATGGGTAGATATTTCTCCTTCAGCTTCTCTTTCATCTCATCCCACATATCTATGGGCTCTTGCCTACCCTGGGCTAACATGCGCTCAACATTCTGCCAATACAACTTGGCAGATCCAATAAGCTTCATCCTCGCAAACCTCACTTTTCTCTCCTCAGACATGTCATACCATCCAAAGTAATGGTCCATATCAGCCATCCAATCAATAAAAGTCTAGGGATTCAGACGACCATCAAAAGTGGGTGCATCTACCTTAATGCCCGTAATCACACTATCGTCTCTGTCACGTCAGTCATGACGGGGTCTCTCTCTAGATTGCCTCGATGGACTAGGCGTGTGTCTGTCAAGATGGTGCCTCTCTGGATTGCCTAGGTGGACTAGGCACTCGCCTCTCATGATGTGGTCTCTCTCTATTTCACCTAGGTGGACTAGGCGTACTATGTACGTGTGAACCCTCATCTGACGTCCTCTGCCTAGTGTTCTCTAGGCGTAGCACTCGGTCTAGACACTCGCGAGACTCCGATCTACCTTCACGGATTTGGGTTTCTAAAGCAGCGAACCGGTTAATGACATCTCTCAGAGTAGGTTGGTCAGCATCCATGGTATTTGAGGTCTGATAAATTCTGCCACTACATGTGGACATGCAATGCAAATACCTCTAGATGAAAACTTGACTAATGCTCCTTTTTTGGTTTTTTTTGTTTTTTTGTTTTCGTAAATGA
Source organism: Scilla litardierei (assembly GCA_030789695.1). Taxonomy (NCBI): domain Eukaryota; kingdom Viridiplantae; phylum Streptophyta; class Magnoliopsida; order Asparagales; family Asparagaceae; genus Scilla; species Scilla litardierei. The sequence continues at coordinate 72,382,693 of CM061142.1, forward strand.
GATGTTAACTAACGAAAATTCCTATATGATGCAGGTGAATGATGGAGAGATCAACTAGCAGAAGTCGTTGAGCAATTCAAATTTCAAGTCATGAAGTTCTCATCGTAGATTCAAATATTTTAATATGGTAAATGTAATGATGCCTAGTGAGCTGTACTATTCAAAATATCTTAATGAAAATAAGTCTTGTGGCAATGTGGACGTAAATAAAAGCTCTCCTTTTAATATCAAATTTTATGGCTCTGGGCAAAAATGTGGCGATATGGTTGTTTTTGTTTACAAGGAGGGCTAGCAGCAAAGTAGCAACAAGTAACTAACGAAATCTCACAGCAGATCTTCCTGCGATGAAGATGAACAGGTCCAAGTGGGGTGGTGACACGTCCACGGCTGAGTTCTCGAGGCATTGGCGCGAATCATTGTGAATTTGGACCCCGAACGAACCTGAAATCTCCAAAATAGAAGGTTATGCAGAAAATACCCAAAATAGCTGAAAATAGGCTTAAAATGGCAAGATGAACTGTAACATGTTACTGTAGCAGTTGCGATTTTAATGCACAGTCTAATTTTCGATTCTGTTCATCGCTCGATCGCTTCTGCAGATGAACAGGTTGCCTGAAGGAGGCGGACTAACTGGGAGTCCCAACCTGACGATCCTCAGAACTCCAACTACCTTCGACGGTCTCAGATCTGAGGGTTTCAGATCGACGCTCTGGGGGGTTCTCAGATGTGAGGGCTTCGGATCTGAGGGCCTCAGATCAAGGCGCCGGGCTCGCCTGGACGTGGTGAGGGAAGTGAGAAGGCGTCGAGACCTGTTGGAGCGGTGGAGGCTTCGAGCTTCGGCGGCGGCGGCTTCGAGCTTCGGGGGCGGTGGCGAGCTGGAAGGAGAGGCGGCGGCTCCGATCTTCTAGGAGGTGGCGGCGGAAGGCGTCGTGCAGATCTAAGAGGGAGCAGCGAACGGCTTGGACATCGAGGAAGCTTCCGTCGATGAAGGGGACGTGCGGATCTGAGAGGGTTCGGAGAAAGAGAGATCGGAGTGTCGTGGCGAGCTTTTCAGCGACGGAGAACTCAGTGGTGATGAGGGAGATGCACGTGGCCTCGCCGATGGGAAGCACCGGTGGGATGAGCGAGTGCGGAGAGGCGATGAGCGAGCGCAATTAGAATTGTTGGGCAACGGTGGTGCTGTTGGAGGCCGTCTGGGTGGTGGTGGTACTGTTTTGAGCGAGCGTGAACAGATCTGAGAGGATTAAGGTTCGTTCCTTCACAAAACAAAAAGGAGCCGAAACAAAATGAGTGGGCGGCGTGAGGCGGCGCAAGTTTTGGGAACAAGGGTTTTATATTTTTAAGTGTGGAAAATGACGGCTGTAGAGTAGGTTTGGAAAAGTTGGAAGAACAGAATCGTTCGGCTCTGATACCAATTTGATGTAGAACACGAACGATTTAGGGATTTTGGGGGAGAAAATAATTGGCTTCACACCAAGAGATCCAAGGCTTCGCACCAAGGAGAGGACCTTTCACAGGTTTTGAGGGAAAACTTGCTTTCAAGCTTTCATTGATTTTAAAGTATCACGATACATGGCTTTAAATAGAATAACAATCCCTCAACCCTCACATTCTACCCAATGTGGGACTAAACCAAAAGAGAGGAAAAAAGATACATTCAGATTTCAAAATGGGCTTGGGCCTATCCATAATGATTTGGGTTGAATACGATGCCTCCTGCGCGTGTAGACCCTGATGTCCCCATCAAAAATCCACCAAACCAAGGCTTTGATACCACTTGTTAGGACCCTGCGGGGCTACACACACTAGATGGGATGAATAGTGTAAAGGCAAGCAGAGTGCTTAATTAAAAGTTACTAAAATAAAAGCAAATAAGTAGCGGAAATTAAAGAGTATTATCAACAACAATCGCAAACACAAGGATTTTACCCTGGTTCCCCAAACTTGGGTACGTCCAGCCACACAAATATTCACTATAATCCTCACACAGAGAAATGAATACAATCTCACACAGAAATACCTCACACAGAGAATTTGGTTTCTCACACAGAGAAATCTTTGCTCTCACACAGAGTAACTCTCACACAGAGAGTAACTCTTACAAAGAGAATGACTAATTTCCACAAAGAGAATTAGGGGTTTCACGAAAGATGAAACGAAATAACACTTACATATGCCTTGATATGATCTTACCAATGTGAAGAAGAATGCATGCAAGTGAAACTCAAGTGCTAGAGATGAGTCTTTGATTGCACTTGATGATATTTCTCTCTTTTAGGAATGAATCCTAACACTTTTCACTTGAGTGTATGAAATGAAGAAAAGAAAGATGTTCTTCAAGAAAAGGAATGAGATTGAAATCCCTTGGAGAAATTCCCTAGAGCTTAGATGTTATATCATAAGGTTGAAGCTCTCATGAAGGGAATGAGGGAGGAGTATCTTAGAGAAGAGATGAAATGATTTTCAATGATTTCATAATCCTTTCAAGAGTTCTAAATGAACTAAGCCATCTCCTATATATAAGAAGCCCAACAAAACCCATAAAACCAGCCAAAACCACAAAGGAAAGAAATCTACAATAGCTAGATTTTGGAAGTTTACAGCAGAGACAGTCGACTGATGAACAACTGACAGTCAGCTGATCAACGGCCATAAAAATCCCAACGGCTATAATCTGAGCCAGGACAGGCAACTGTAGAAGACTACACAGACGCCTGTACAAGGTGCAGGCGTCTGAATAATTTTCAGCATGCAACTGTCACATGGGATGGAAAGGAGCTGAGAAAAATACAACTTTCGCACTTGCGCCTTCAGACGATTGATGACCATTTCATATGCGCATGTAATTAGACAGGCAACTGAAAATACTTCATCAGTCGATTAACTTGCAAGATGGGTTGAAACCCAGAAAATGCAAGTTACGCACTTTGGCACACAGATGACTGGAGAACATCATCCAGGCGCCTGATGGAAGACGTGCGCCTGAAAAATGAACGTCAGTCGTCTGTCTCCAATAGATCAAGATAGAGTCAATAAAAGTTGACTTGAGCTAGTGCACAACAGCCGACTGTAGAAGGCTGTCCAGGCGCCTGGAATCACCCAGTCATCTGTCCTTCCTTCATCAGTCACCTGTTGGAGAGTCAAAACTCCAGTTTGAGTTTAACCCATGATGAACCTATTTGGATGGTTTCTATGATAATCTTAAGGCTGACTAAGATGGAAAATGCATATGCATGAATGAGTAGACCATCTATCAAGTCACTACAATAATCCTAAACTCAAAAAGTGAAATATAAGTAATTGAAATTACATGTATTACATATTACATCACCTAGAGTCTAAGTCTTCAAACTCATGATACATTGATGCTCCCCAACATCTTCCAAGCTTTGGCACCTCTTGATGAACTTCCCTTCATCAAGTCTCAAGCTTTGGCAATTGCTCCTCTAGATGTCCATCCATCTGTTGAGTATTGGACTCCCCGGATTTGGTTTTGGATGATGAGCAAACATAAATAAATAGTGAACTAACACTTTATGAGCGCAGTAATAGAGATCGTCGCCAAATTCACGTGAACATCCAAAGCGACGTCTCAAGACTTCTCAAAGCACGTATTCATATGCCTAAAGCTTCGTTGAAGCTTTTGGACCATTTTAGAAGTCATGAAAATTCGATTAAAGCTATTGAAGACGGTATCGTCAAGTTTTATTTATAGTCTTTAAGCTTTTATCATAGAATGCTAAGCCTTGAGTAGGTCTTACGATTTATATCTTCATATCGCTTCTATCTTAGCTCTAGGATCTTAGTAGAAGTCCATTCAAACTTTCCCGAAGCATCGCGCTTCGATTCGGGACTTCTTGTGCATGTTAGTTGGTTCAAGAAGAAGAACTGACCGACTAGATGGTGATCTAGTCGGTCGGCAAAGCTTCTTGGACCGACTAGTTTGTCTCCCAAATTCTAAGCTCTTTACTGTTTACAGTTAGTCGGTCTTAGTTGACTCACCGACCGACTAGTTGGTGAACTAGTCGGTCAGTGATGCTTCTTAGACCGACTAGTTGAGCTTTTCTGTACATGCCAATTTTTCACCTAGTTACTGTTTATCGTTAGTCGGTCTAAGAACGTTTGGTGACCGACTAGTTAATGATCTAGTCGGTCAACATTTGTTCTTGGACCGACTAAATCAATTTGTATTCAGACTAATAGTTTTTGACTCTTAGTCGGTCTAAGTTAACTGACCGACCGACTAGTTGAGAAACTAGTCGGTCGGAAAGTCTTCTTGGACCGACTAGTTATTTAGGTCTGAAATTTCATCTGTTCACTGTTCATATCTTAGTCGGTTCATGTTGTTTCACCGACCGACTAGTTGATGAACTAGTCGGTTAGTGGTTGTTCTTTGACCGACTAATTGCCCCAGATTTCCAACCGTTGGGAGATGACCTAGCTCGATTTCGTGGGACCCTATAAATACGAAGCTTGGTCATTTCTCTCAAGGTTAGAGCTGCTATTAAGAGACTTATTTAGATTGAAAGAGTTAGAGATTAAAACTCATTTCCAAAGCTCTCTTCCTCACAAGAAATCTTTCGCTCCCTCATTTGAGATCTAGAATCCATCTTGAGAGAACTTTGTTCTTGTTGAGCCAGTATCCAGAGGGGATCCGGGTGTTCTGGGACGTAGGATCACCGGGTACAAGTCGGGGAGACTTGGGTGGATCCGAACCCATCATATCAATTGTTAGCATTGATTATTTGTTGTTGTCATATTTTAGCTTCCGCATTTGTTGGTAGTAGTTTGCACGATAACTAGGAATTATACTCCTTGTTATTTTTAAAGTACTATTCACCCCCCTCTAGTACTTGTGCAGTAGCTTTCATGGCATTACATTTGGTATCAGAGCAAAGTCTACGCTATGTCTGCCAACGACAACAAGACCGTTCGTCCACCTTCCGACTATAGCACCTTCAAGAACCGTGAAGGAGCGTCTTCGGTAATGGAAGGACATTCCTCAACGAGTCCTCCATTCTTCAACGGTACCAACTACGAGTACTGGAAATGCCGGATGGAGACTTTCCTCCGGAGTGCTTCATTATGGAGGACCACAATGAAGGAGTACATCGAGCCCGCCGAAGAAGACTTTGAGAAGTGGACTCCCGCGGAGGTCGCCGCGGAGGTGAGCAATGCCAAGGCAATGAACGCCTTGCAATGCGCCTTGGAACCCGAGGATTTCAATAAGATATGCACATGTAAGAGTGCATATCAAATTTGGAACTCCCTCCTCATTTTACATGAAGGGACGAGTAGGGTAAGAGACTCTAAACTCGTAGTAGTTAATAAAGATTACGAGATGTTTCATATGCTACAGGGTGAGAAGATGGAGGAGTATTATGCTCGCTTCGTCGACATCATAAACGAGTTAGAGGCTCTCGGCAAAACCTACACCCAAAAGGAGAAATGTTCGAAGCTTATAGAAGGACTTCCTTCTAGTTGGGAAAAGCGTACCTTCGCCATCGAGGAAGGTAACGATATGAACAAGTATACCGTGGTTCAATTAATCGGTACTTTAATGTCATACGAGGTACACAAGGATAGCAAGGTGAAGTTACAAGAGAAGATGAAGTCTTACTTGAACCAAGACGCGCCTAAGAAAAAGGCGATTGCGTTCAAGGCGGCTCCATCCACCTCTACCGATGACGAGGACTCGGAAGACGAAATGGACATGGAATCCATTGCCATCATGGCAAAGAAGTTCAATCGCTTCTTCCGAAAAGGTAACTTCAAAGGCAAATCTAAATTTACTTCTACTAACGCCTCTCCTCCTTTGTGCTTTAAATGCAATAAGCCAGGACACATCAAAGCGGATTGTCCACAAAACAAGCAAAAGGAAAAGTGGAAGGCGCCGAAGTACGACAAATCGAAGAAGTATAAGAAAGGCTACAAGAAAGGATTTGTCGGTTTCACCGATTCCGAAGATGACTCTTCAAGCGGGGAGTCGGATGATGTGAAAGTGGAGCAAGCGCACGTATGTTTCATGGCTAACGAGGAAAATGTTCAAGAACCCGCCTCCGATGATAGCGAGGATGAAAACGATGAGGTAACTATGGATGACCTTAGACTAGTTAATGAGCAAATATGGAATAGATATGCTAAATTAGTTGAACGATATAATAAGATTAAAGATGAGCTAGTTAGCATCCAAACCTCACCTAAAACTATCATCACCAACAACGACACCGTTGTTGAAGGGTTGAAGAATGAGATTGTTAATCTCAAGACTCAACTTGAACATGTTAGCATTGAGGATCCGGAAGAACACAAGATAGCGGATTTGACTTCTCAAAACTCGACTTTGAGTATTGAGAATGAGAATCTTAAATCTCGTGTTTATGTGCTCATATCGCAAGTATCCACTTTGGATGCTTCTATGCGTTCTCTTACCGAGAAATATGAGAACACATTAGGCCGAATTAATAAATTCAATAAAGGTAAGGACCATTTGGATAAAATCCTAAGTGACTTACTTCCGGCCAATCACCACATTGGTTTGGGGTATATGATGGGAACTCCATCCAAATCGGCCACTACTTTTGTTAGGCCAACTTCCGGTGCTTCGACGAGTGGTAGCAAACACTCTATTGGTAGTTCATCTACCAATGGAGCTTCCACCTCGTCCACACCCTCTTTTGGAAAGAAACCCACTTTGGGTGGACCTCCAAAGAAGGGCCATGCCTACATGTACACCAATACTATGCCACGTAGGAACACACGTCCTACTTCACCGGCTCACTCATATGATAATTTCTATGCTACACATTCACGGGCACGTGCACAACATGTGAGACACCCTCACGCACGTGTTCCCTCACATGCATATGTTCACCCACATCGTCATATGAATAATTATCCACATGCACCATTTCATCATGTTCCTTTTACCTATCCACGACATGCATCACGTAGAAATCAACAAAGCATGCATGCTCCCAATAGGATTAAGGCTCCCAAAATATTCTCAATTTGGAGCCCAAAGGACACTAGTATGGATGAAAAACAAATCTACATGAATGATTATTTTTTGAATGTAGTGGATAATATTAATTATATTGGGAAGTCTAAGTCCAATTGGACTTGGCTTCCAAAGGTCTAACCTTTGAGGACCCAATGATCTTGGGTACCATGAAATGATATAATCATCTTTAGGTACTCAAGAAAAACAAACGGAGCTACAAAGTCAAATTTGGCCCCAAGGATGGGTGGATACTCGATAGCGGGTGTTCAAAACACATGACGGGCGATGCTCAATTGCTTTCCGGAGTGGTGCCCATTGCTAATGGGAACCGGGTAATCTTTGGAGGCAACGAGAGCGGAACCATCGTCGGTGTTGGTAAAGTGGGTAACTCAGCTAAACCCTTAATTAGTGATGTCTATCTTGTTAATGGTTTAAACCACAATCTTATTTCAATAAGCCAACTTTGTGACAAAGGTTACAAAGTTAGATTTGCGAAAGAATTGTGTCACATTTTTAATAATGTTAATGATGATTTATTATTTTCCGGCACACGCCACAAAGATATTTATATTTTAGATTTTCCTAAGTCATATGAACAATGTCTCGTTGCCAACACAAGTGAACAACACTTGTGGCATCGACGCTTTGGTCATGTGAACTTTGGAACACTTTTTAAGCTTTCAAAATTAAATTCCATTAAAGGTTTTACTAAGCTTGTTTTTGAAAAGAAAAGTTTTTGTGACTCATGTCAACGAGTCAAGCTTCCTAAATCTTCATTTAAACCTAAGAAAAGCATTTCTACTAAACGGCCTCTAGAGCTATTACATCTAGATTTATTTGGGCCAACTAGAGTTGCTTCTTTAGGAAATGCTAGATATGGGCTTGTCATCGTAGATGATTTTTCGAGATTTATATGGGTATTTTTCTTATGTAATAAAAATGAAGCTTTTGAAAACTTCACAACATTTATGAAGAAAGTACAAAATCTCATCGGAACCACCATTGTCACTATTCGTAGTGATCATAGAGGTGAATTTGAGAATGAGTCTCTCTCAACTTTTTGTGATGATCTTGGAATTACACACACGTTTTCCTTCCCTCGTGCACCCCCTCAAAATGGTGTTGTTGAGAGAAAGAATAGAACGCTTGTGGAGTGTGCTCGCACAATGCTCGATGATAGCCAACTTGGCCATCAATTTTGGGCGGAAGCGGTACACACCGCTTGCTATGTGTTTAATAGAATACTTTTGAGGCCCGGCACCAAACAAACTTGTTATGAATTGTTGTTTGGTAGATTGCCTCAAGTTAAACATTTTCATGTTTTTGGTGCGAAATGTTTTATTAAAAACACTTATGAAAATTTGGAAAAGTTTGATTCGAGATCGTATGAGGGGATATTTGCTGGGTATTCCTCACGTAGCAAAGCCTACCGGATATACAACAAAAGATCCTCGACGATCGAGGAATCATTACATGTCTCGTTTAATGAAAATTTTATTCCTTCTAGAATTTCAAATGATGATGATTCAATGGATGTTTTATGTGTTCTATTGATTCTATTGATACTAACCCGACTAATGAAGTTGTTGAGAATGTTCCTAGTGATCAAGGAATTCCCAAACGGCTTCATACCGTTCGTGACCATCCCCATGAGCAAGTCATTGGCAATATTCATGATAGAGTCAAGACGAGATCGCAAGTCCACCACTTCGCCAATTGTGCCTTTGTCTCCTCGATTGAGCCAAAGAATATAAATGAAGCGTGCGAAGATAGTGCTTGGATCCTTGCCATGGAGGAACTCATTCAATTCGAGGGGAATGAGGTATGTGAGCTTGTTCCATTGCCTTCGAAGAACCACACCGTTATAGGAACGAAGTGGATCTTCAAGAACAAAACCGACGAGAACCAAATCGTCGTCCGGAACAAGGGCTCAAGGCTATCGACAAGAGGAAGGTATCGATTTCGAAGAATCCTTCGCTCCGGTAGCTAGATTAGAATCTATTAGATTATTGTTATCTTTTGCATGCCATAAAAATTTCAAACTATTTCAAATGGATGTAAAAAGTGCATTTTTAAACGGAGATGTAGTTGAGGAAGTTTATGTTTCTCAACCTCCGGGCTGTATTAATGAAAAATTTCCAAATCATGTTTTTAAACTAAAGAAAGCGCTTTACGGTTTGAGACAGGCTCCTCGAGCTTGGTATGATCGCCTAAAGAATTTTCTTTTGGATTTGAATTTTAAAATGGGAGAAGCCGATTCTACACTTTTTGTTAAGCATTCGAATAATGATATACTTTTAGTTCAAATTTATGTTGATGATATCATTTTCGGTGCTACTAACTTCGCTCTTTGCGAATAGTTTTCTAATGTTATGAAGGAACAATTTGAGATGAGCCACATGGGTGAGCTCAAATATTTCTTAGGTCTCCAAATTCGCCAAATGAACGATGGAATCTTCTTTCACCAAACGAAGTACACGGTGGAGTTGCTAAAGCGATTTGGAATGGAGAGTGCCTCCGGGAAAAAGACTCCAATGAGCACTACTACGCATCTTGATAAAGATACGGGCGGAAAAGATATAGACATTCGTCTATATCGAGGTATGATAGGTAGTTTACTTTATCTTACCGCAAGTAGGCCCGATATTATGTTTGCCGTATGTATTTGTGCTCGTTATCAGTCTCAACCTAAGGATTCTCACTTAGTAGCGGTAAAACGTATTTTTCGCTATTTAAGTTACACATTAGACTTTGGATTACTTTATCCAAAATCTAGCACGTATGAGTTAGTCTCATATAGTGACGCTGATTATGCGGGATGCAAATCCGACAGGAAAAGTACTAGTGGCACTTGCCATTTTATAGGAAATTCTCTTGTCTCTTGGTTTTCCAAGAAGCAAAATTCCGTATCACTTTCAACCACCGAGGCGGAATACATTGCCGCCGGTGCTGCATGTGCCCAGGTTCTTTGGATGAGACACACACTTAAGGATTTTGGTATACATTGTGATACTAGCCCTATCATGGTGGACAACCAAAGTGCCATTTGTCTTTCAAAGAATCTGGTGCACCATTCCCGTTCTAAACACATAGATGTCCGACACCATTTCTTATATGATCATGTTGCTAAAAAGGACATTATATTAGTGTACGTTGAAACCCAGAAGCAAATCGCCGATATTTTCACGAAACCCCTAAAGGAGGACTCCTTTGTGCGGTTGCGTCGAGAATTGGGGATTATGGGTGAATCCGAGATATAGGATTCATTTTTATTCAATAATCTTGCATGCTATTCTATTTCGCTATATTTGTTCATGCTAGACTTATTGGATTCTTTCGGGATTTTTGTGAATTTTTGGAATTTATGCTCGAATTTACTCTTGAACGTCGTGTTTAAGTTTTTCGATGATTAATGGGGTAGTTTGATGATTTTTGAGAGTTGAACGATGTTTCGTCCAAGTGCATTTAGGAGAAAACTCATTTATCTATTTTTGGACTCATCTAGTCGGTCTCAGTTCATCAACAAACCGACTAGATGCATATCTAGTCGGTCTGCTAATGAACTCAAACCGACTAGCTCAAGCTTATAAGTTTTCTTTGCTACTGACTTCATTTAGTCGGTCCACGTTCACTTACCGACCGACTAGAATGAAAACTAGTCGGTCAGTACTTGAACTTAGACCGACTAACTCTAACCCTAAAAACTTTGTCTGGCCCCTGTTTCGACTTAGTCGGTTCAAGCTCATTGACCGACCGACTAGATCGTTATCTAGTCGGTCAGTGCTTGAACTGTGACCGACTAAGTGCTCAGGGACAGCTGTGTCTTTTCGCATTCCGATCGACTTATACTCATTTTCAACCGACTATTCTCCTCATTAGTCGGTTTCTTTCGTTCCTCTCCAGCTAAAACCCCCGACCCCCGATAGACCCTTCGTCTTCCTCCGTCGATTCCACCGTCCGATCGTCGCTTTCCGTCGATCTCCGCCGTCGATCTGCCTCCTAGGGTAACATCTCCTCCTCCTAGGACTTGTTTTCAGCATCTAGGGTTCTATTCTAGGTCGTTTTCTTACTTCCTAGGGTTTGTTGATTTCGGCTATAGGGTTTATACTTAGGGTTGTTTGATCTTTCTCCTGCGTTGCTTGATCTCGTTTTGTCGCGATTTATGGCAAGAACGAGAATTCCGATCACTCCCTCCAGTGCATCTCCTATGTCCATAGAGCCACACCCTAGGAATCCTTCGAGACCCAAACGCCAACCTAAACCAACCCAACCTTCATCGTCTTCGCCTCCTCTGAAGAAGCAGAGGACGGCGACCGCCAAACCCGGTAGACGTTCTCTGTCTAGGAAGCCTATACTCCATACCCCCACTACTCCTTCAGATTCTGACACTGAGTTTAGACCCGAGGATGAGCCTGGCCATAAGGAACCCACTCCTCCACCTCCTCCTAGGACTCGACAGCCTAAGGGAAAGGCCCCAATGCCAGCAGGTGGTGTAGACATATCGTTGTGTCGCGACGACCCTATGTGTCTAGCGGCTTACAACCGTATTGAGCACTGCCCGCTGCTATTGGAGCACTTTGTTCAGTTTTCCGACTTCCTTGGCTTAGCAGATCTCCTATCCTATAGTGGGCTCCTAGACTACCTTCGCTTCGACCCTAAGGCGAACCCTCGACCCTATCCTCGCCTGGTCAAACTTTTCTATGCAAATCGTATCCGGGGCCACTACGATGAGAGCCACTCCATCGAGACTACTGTCTTGGGGACTCCTATAGTCCTCACGGCAGAAATCTTGGGGGAGTTGCTTGGTTGTTCGTCGTCTGGTCTCCTCCCGTCAGACATTTCTGTTGATGATATCTCTTCTTTGGATCAGTCTGTTCTCGCAGATATCTTCCATGTGATCCCTCCAGCTTTCATTGGTGTCCCATCGAAGTCATTTAAACCGAATGCTTGGGTGCTCAATCTCATTCTGAAGTCGTGCTTGCTTCCCAAGTACGGCTCATCTTCTCTGCCATCCCAGCCCTTCCTAAAGTTGATTTACGCTCTTTTCTTGGGTTGCGAGATTAACTGGGCTCGCGATATACTCGATAAGATGGACTCTTTCGAGTGTATTCGCAAGACCACGAAATCTGCGCATATCCCTTATCCTTGTCTGTTGACTTTGGTGTTTCGTCATTTCCACGTGCCTTTGCCTCCTGACGATGAGCGTCCACTTGGTCCTCCCCTGAACGCGACGGCCGTAAAGAAATCTCTTGCGGCACTCCGTCACGTGCAGAGGACGACTCCTTCAGCTTCTCAGGGCACTTCTTCTGCAGCTGCTGCTCCTAGACCTCCCACCACACTTGACAGTCTCGCTCGTGACGTTCGTCGTCTCGAGTCTCGTTATGCTCGTTCCGAGGAGATTCTGTGCCGTATGGCTCGTGTTATGGGTGTTGAGGTTCATCCTCCTGTTTCTGAGGACGAGGAGAGGGATGATGAGGAGATCGATGAGCTCGTTGATTCTCTTGCTCGTGGCGCTGAGGCCACTCCTGCTGCTGCTACCACATCCGTCGCTGGTGCTGCCACTTCTTCAGGTCCTCCAGAGTCTTCTGCTCCAGTGGATGAGTCTACTGTTGCTCCAGAGACGTCCGCTCCTGTTGACGTTCCTGTTGATACCTCTGTTGTTGAGCCTGCTGTTGCTGTTTCCACTCCTGCCCCGACGATTCCTTCTGTTGACACACCACTCCTCCCAGCAGAGCCTGAGTCCACTCCTTCGACTGGACCTCCGGAGACTGCTGATCCTACCACTACTTCTTGAGAGTCTGTTTGGAGGACTCTCCGATGCTCCTTGGATGATTCATCTTTTAGAGAGAGTTTTGGGTTAGGACAGGGTTGGTGGTGTTTTCTGATGTTTTTGGATGTGTTGATGTTTGATGTCGATGTTGTATCATTTTTGGATGTATGTTGATGATGTTGTTGTCGATGATGGATTTTGACGTTTTGATGTTGATATACTATGTGACATTTTGATGTAGTCGATGTACTTTGTGCATTTGATGTTATGGAATCGATGTATCTTTTGGTTGTACTCTTGTTGCTTCATATATATATATATATACATCGTTGTCCTCTTTTACTTCGTTGTGCACATTTTATATTCGTTTTAATGTCTATGATATTCGATTTCATCGCACGACGATAATGACTTGGTTAAAAAGAATTTATTTCAATGAAAACATAGAATTGTTTTCCATGCACTAATTTAACCAAAATGTTGAGATTGAAGGGCACGTTCCTTTACTCAATAAGTGAATTTTATTTGGTATTGTGATGATTTCGTTTTTCGTTTTTGGATAATGGTCAATTTGGCACACCTTGATTTTCTTCGTGTATTTTTGTTTCTTGGTGTCTTTTGGACCATCGTCGTATTCTTCGACTCCCGATGTTGGATTTTTCTTTAGCCTTGTTGTTCTCGTTGTATGCCCCCACTCTTTTTGGATAATGCCAAAGGGGAGAGATAGTAATAATGACAAGGGCAAAATGAAAATTTAACTCTATTGTCCATGAATCTAATTTATTATGTTAGATTCAGGGGGAGTGAAGATATATAAAATTGGATTACGATCCTAAATTTCAATACTTTGATCATGTTTTATATTTCTCACTTCTGCTTGATGCGTATTATATTTATTCAATTTGGAATTAACGTGTCATCAATGCAGGGGGAGTAAGTATTTTACATTTGAATCATTATTTTTTATTATTATTTATGTTGGTTTGTCATCACCAAAAAGGGGGAGAATGTTGAGTATTGGACTCCCCGGATTTGGTTTTGGATGATGAGCAAACATAAATAAATAGTGAACTAACACTTTATGAGCGCAGTAATGGAGATCGTCGCCAAATTCATGTGAACATCCAAAGCGACGTCTCAAGACTTCTCAAAGCACGTATTCATATGCCTAAAGCTTCGTTGAAGCTTTTGGACCATTTTAGAAGTCATGAAAATTCGATTGAAGCTATTGAAGACGGTATCGTCAAGTTTTATTTATAGTCTTTAAGCTTTTATTGTAGAATGTTAAGCCTTGAGTAGGTCTTACGATTTATATCTTCATATCGCTCCTATCTTAGCTCTAGGATCTTAGTAGAAGTCCATTCAAACTTTCCCGAAGCATCGCGCTTCGATTCGGGACTTCTTGTGCATGTTAGTTGGTTCAAGAAGAAGAACTGACCGACTAGATGGTGATCTAGTCGGTCGGCAAAGCTTCTTGGACCGACTAGTTTGTCTCCCAAATTCTAAGCTCTTTACTGTTTACAGTTAGTCGGTCTTAGTTGACTCACCGACCGACTAGTTCGTAAACTAGTCGGTCAGTGATGCTTCTTAGACCGACTAGTTGAGCTTTTCTGTACATGCCAATTTTTCACCTAGTTACTGTTTATCGTTAGTCGGTCTAAGAACGTTTGGTGACCGACTAGTTAATGATCTAGTCGGTCAACATTTGTTCTTGGACCGACTAAATCAATTTGTATTCATACTAATAGTTTTTGACTCTTAGTCGGTCTAAGTTAACTGACCGACCGACTAGTTGAGAAACTAGTCGGTCGGAAAGTCTTCTTGGACCGACTAGTTATTTAGGTCTGAAATTTCATCTGTTCACTGTTCATATCTTAGTCGGTTCATGTTGTTTCACCGACCGACTAGTTGATGAACTAGTCGGTCAGTGGTTGTTCTTTGACCGACTAATTGCCCCAGATTTCCAACCGTTGGGAGATGACCTAGCTCGATTTCGTGGGACCCTATAAATACGAAGCTTGGTCATTTCTCTCAAGGTTAGAGCTGCTATTAAGAGACTTATTCAGATTGAAAGAGTTAGAGATTAAAACTCATTTCCAAAGCTCTCTTCCTCACAAGAAATCTTTCTCTCCCTCATTTGAGATCTAGAATCCATCTTGAGAGAACTTTGTTCTTGTTGAGCCATCCAAGCTATTGCTTGATTCAAGTCTCATATTCATTCCTAGGCACCCATTGCTGCTCATATTGGTGGTGCTAGGTCTTGGTGACTTCTCCTTCCTCAAATCCCTTCTTGCCCTTATTTGGTAAGAATACTCAAGGTATATGGTTTGTGGTAAGTTGTTGTTTATTTCATATAAACTCTTTTATTGCTATTGTTTCTCTCGGTTGTGAGAGAAGGTTGTGATCCCGGGTTGTGGGATTCACTATTGCTATTGATTGTATGATTTGATCTTGTGAAGGTTTTTCACAAGGTATCCATAGTGGAAATCTAGGGTTATGGTTTCTAACCTTAGTATCCGGAGGAGATCCGGGTGTTCTGGGACGTAGGATCACCGGTTACAAGTCGGGGAGACTTGGGTGGATCCGAACCCATCATATCAATTGTTAGCATTGATTATTTGTTGTTGTCATATTTTAGCTTCCGCATTTGTTGGTAGTAGTTTGCACGATAATTAGGAATTATAGTCCTTGTTATTTTTAAAGTACTATTCACCCCCACATCTAGTACTTGTGCAGTAGCTTTCAGGGCATTACATCATCATCATGCTCCAAGCTTTGGCTTCATTTGAAGATCTACATGACTTCATCCAAGCTTGAGCACATCATCACTCTTGAAGGTCCTTAATTTATCCATTGCATTGTTGTCCAAGCATTATGCTTTGTCTCATCAACATATAATTATTAAGATAAACTGAGACAAAACTTAAGATTGATTAGCACACTAACATAATGTATTAATCATCATCAAAACAATGTTAGTCTTGAACCCAAGAACTAACACGTTAAGCGTGTTACTGACTTGCCAGCTCAGTTTACAATGGAATAAGACATTCTGGCTAGTAGGAAGGGCTTGAATGTTAATCTTGTGTATGAGGAAGAGGAGAATACTACTCAATACCGTAAGGCATAATGGAACCAGCGTCTTGGACCTGTAAAGCCATCCTTCAAGGGTATCAGCCAGCAATCAACACGCGGTAAAAAAGGAACTCTTGGGTTATGCTGCATCTGCAGAAAGTATGATCATTTTAAGGCCAACTGTCCTCGGACAAGAAATAAGAGCAACTCTTAACGCCCAGAACAAGGAGAATCTGGAAAGCGAGAGTTCATTGACGTTATTGAATGCCACACTGAAATAACTGATGTTGAAGGCTGGTGGATTAACTCGGGTGCAACACGACATAGCAAAAACGAAGGAAGGAATTGTCAACTTCGAGGAACTCAAAAAACGGAGATCAGATAATATGCATGAAAAACAATACATATATGAACGTAAAACGTATTGGTTCATACAGATTGGATCGTGTGGACAGCATCATGATTCTTAAAGATGTGTTTTATGCAACTGGCATTAGACAAAACTGGTCTCTGTTCCAGCTTTGTTGAAGAAGAGTCTTGAAGTGAGAGTTTACAACAATAGTGTCTCTATTGGAAAGACAAGGTGTTTTTGCTATGGATAAATTTGTGCCTGGTCATGATTTATTCTGTCTTTCTGTTGTAAAATTTGAAAATGAAAATAAAGATTGTGATTTGAATTATTTGTCGTGTCTTTTTGTTTAATTATAACCTTTGGCATATGAAATTAGGTCATACTGGTAACAATAAGATGGAAAAGCTAATCAAAATGGATTTATTATCGGAATTGACAGGTGTAAAGACATTACCTTGTGAATATTGGTTAACTAGAAAGATGACCAGAAAATCATTCTCAGAAAGTCAAAGGGCTAATGGATTGTTGGAATTAATTCATTCTGACATTTGTGGACCCTTGAGCATAAAGACATGTGGAAATAAGAAATATTTCATAATATTTATCAATGATTATTTCAAGTATACTTTCGTGTGTCTTTTAAACAAAAAGTCTGAAGTCTTTGAAAATTTTACAAGATACAAGGTAGAAGTAGAAAGAAAACTTGAAAGGAACATAAAGTTATTAAGAAGTGATAGAGCTCGGGAATTCAACTCAAATGATTTTGAGGAATACTGTATACAATACGGTATCAAGAAGCATATGACTATGTCTTATATGTCAAACGGAATGATGTGGCTAAAAGAAAGAATAGAACATTAATAAATGCAGTAAGATATATGCTATTACATTCTGGTCTCTCCAAGGTTTTTCAGGAGAAGCCATATTGACTGCAAATTATGTTCTGATCAGAATTCTCAAAAAAATCAATTGAGACAACACAGTATGAGATATGTAATGGATGCAAAAAAAATTTAAATCATTTGAGAAAATGGGATTGTGTGGCACATGTTCTCATTCCACATCAAGTTACAGACAAGATGAAACTCAAACAAATGCATGTCAAGACGCATTCCTCAACAGACAGTTGAAGGAAGTTATATATATGCAATATTGAGGAGATTTGAAATGTATAATTTCAATCAGAGACCTACATCATTAGTTATAGGGAAGCGGTTACGTAAAGAACAATGTCCTGGAGAGAGACAAAAACTGCTAGGTGTTCCATATGCTCATGCTATTGGAAGTTTGATGTATGCAATACTGTGTACTAGACCAGACTTGGCGTACCCAGTTAGTCTAGTTAGTAGATATCAAAATAATCATGGTCTAGCTTACTGGGAAGCTATTAAGAGGATTTTGAAATGTATAAGGGGTAAGGTGCACCATAAGTTTCTTTATCAAGTAGATTCGCTTGAAGTTCTTGGTTACTCTGATGCAGATTTTGGAGGAAACAAAGATGACATGAAGTCAACTACAGGATGTGTTCATCTTTGGTGGTGCAGATGTTTCTTGGGTAGCAAGAAATAGGGTTGTGTAGTGAGATACACACAAGAAGCTTCGTATGTGGTCTGGATCATATGGTTCCTATTGGACTTGGATCTCAATTTGGTGGATGGACCAATTGAGATATATTGTGATAATCACACAGCCATCAACTTGATCCACAGTGGTGCAAACAGTTCCAAAGGAAGACATATTAGGATATAATATCATTACATACATGATACGATGGAATGTACAAAAGTCAATGTGACTTACATTCCGACAAGTGATATGATGGCTGATCTCTTGACGAATAGTATTACAACTAGTACATTCTTCAAACATGTTGGTTTTATAGGACTTAGAAATATCTAAGTCAAGGAAACTTTCGTGATTAATGAAAGGAGACAATCACGGATAATGGTTCTACGCGGTGAATAAAATATGCATATCTCATGGATAGTATGCGTATGTGAAATTATATCACGTGTCATATCTCACGGATAGTAGGAGTATGACCGGAATACACTTGGCCATTTCAGGCCAAGTTGGAGATGTACGTGTGTTTTGACCTGAAATGGTTCAATAAACCGGTAACCGACCCAATAAGTTAGTTGAGGATTTTCATCAACTAATAGACCAAGTCTTACGTGAACGACTGAGAGAATCTGTGTCGGTTGAGGAAATCACGTGATCGGTTGAGAAGATCACATGGTCGGTTGAGGAAATATCGGGAGCGGCTATGGGATGGAGGGATGGTGGTGGCTCCTATGAACGGAGAAGAGTTCTTCACCTCTAGACACAACAAAATTTCAGAATCCCATAAAACAAAATCTCTCTCTCTCTCTCTCTCTCAACCTAACAATTAATACTAGCTAAGTTAAAACTAAAACTATGGATTCAACATATACTATACACAAGCCAACAAAATCTTGAAACTACCATTTTCCGGGGTCATCTGCCTACATTTTACAAACTATTTCATGTCCTAAAGGGCCTAAAACATTTTGTTTGATATGTCGTATGCGTATCAAATCCCCTTCAATTATATAGAATTCTCGTGTTAATGTCTCATTTTCAGATACTGCAAGCGTAAGATACCCATTCACACTTCAATTAGAAAATTATCCATTTTACGTTTCAACAAGCTAAATAAGCGAAAATAGCATTGTTCTCGTAAAAAGATCCTTTTTGGTGAAAATTGAAAAAAAAAAGCAGTAGCAATGAATGCATTTTAACCTCGAGCTTGGAGCATGTTGAGCAAGTGCGGGAGATTTTCAGGCGGTCTCTTGAACGCCACGTCGCTGATGAAGGAAGAATGATCTGCGATCCGTGGAGGAACTAAATTTAGGCAAAAGACCGATTCAAAATCGGGGGGGCAATTACAATTTTAGGTACCGAGGGAAGTTGCGTTGGAGATTGAGCTCGGAGAAGTTGAAGAGCATCGGATTTCTGTCGTTCTGAGGCTGCTGCTGCCGATGAAGCGAAGCGATGGAACAGCGGAGGCGAGCGAACAGCTGCCTCCTCCACCGCATGCTCCGCCTCTGCTCGCCGCTGCAACAGCGACGGCCGCCCTCATTTTTTCACCCCTCCGCTGAGCGAAATCTTAATCTTCTCCTCTTTTTAATTTTTGTGTGGTGTGGGCGCGTGTCTAGGCTCATGGTTGCAGACTGCTGTGGAACTTGGGGCCCATGGGCCTGATATCAAGAAAAGGCTGAATGTTGCTTGTTTTGATCATTGCCCAGTAACGCCTCCATGTCATCATCAGTAACAACGCATTTCATTAGACAAGCGAAGTGATGGAGGGACGAAGTTTTAAGCTCGGTAACGTGGCCTTATTAACTCCCACACCTCTGGCTCTGTACCCGACGTACAGCATCCAAGAGAAAAGGAACTGTACGTTAGGTAAAGTCTACAAGGAAAGGTTAGACTCTACTGTAAGTGTGAAACAATTTTTAACAACATTTTACTGGTTAATTACATACAGTGTTGATGACATGACAGTTATACTATTATACAAGGAACGGAAAAACGGAGCATGAAAGTAAACGTGACAGACAATAGCCGTAGCGTGTGCCAATGGCTACAGGCCTAGACCGGACCGGACCGGACCGGACAAGACAAGAAGTACCGTGTGTGTCACGAATGGTTCACGCCTTACAGTTTGAGGGCGCCCAGACCCTCTCCCCGTGCGACCGCTCAACTCTACCACAAACCCGAGTACTCAAAACAAGACAATATAGGACCACTCACTCTGCTAGGTGAGTGCCTATATCCCTACGGTCTGCAGGGACACTCACTCTGCTAGGTGAGTGCCGGGCTTCCCGTAGGTGAATCTGTACCACTGTATAGGACCACTCACTCTACTAGGTGAGTGCCTCTATCCCCACAATCTGTCCCATATCTCTCACTCCCTTGGTGAGCGACGAACTTCCCGTAGGTGAAACTGTAACAAAGATCACCCACTCTGCTAGGTGAGCGTCTTATTGCCCGTAGGCTGTATAAAACATCACGTGCAAGATGTTCATGACATGGCAAGGGTAAAGTTGTTCTAGGGTGTCCACACGCACGCACACACAGATAGAACCTAGGGTGTCAGTTGTTGTTGTTTGTGATTAGACTTCGTCGTCAAGTCTAAGCTGTCAAGGGGGTCCCGGACGCTATCATTTCACGTCCTGTTATCTTTATTCGTACTTTTACAGTTTAAGGGGTGATGGCCTAAACGTGGCCGAAAGTACTCAAGTGGAAACACTTGCCTGTGGTGGCGAGTGCGTCGTCGGTCTGGATCGTCTCGTCGAAGTGGTGCGTCAGCGAGGGTTCGTCTGAAACGAGCCAACGGCGGTGTCAAAACGTGTTTTTCATCAATCCTATTATGGTAAGTTTCTAAGTTCACCGGAACTACCCTAACAGTCAAAAGTCACATCTTTTTTGTTCGTTTTGCCTAATCGACGACTATCTATGTGCACAGATATTCAAGTCCGTTCGTCGATGTCTAAGGTTGAACAACATTTTAAAGGAGCAGAAATGTTAACTTAGTTATCGTTGATGACTTTTAGATTAGGTTTTAGATTCGCTACGGTGTGGGTTCTTACTACGCGTTAGGGGACTAACCTTTTCGGCGTTTGATCGTGGAGCGGACGTCGAGTCTGAACGGCGGTAGATCTGCGCCGTCAGCAACGTCTCGGCCATGTGTAGCGCAGCGAGACATGTCCAGACAGCGAGCCGAAGGCGAGAACAACGAGCAAGCGTCGAGATCTCTCCGGTTGCGGGTAGCACAACGAATCTACACGGCGGCAGCAACGTCGGGGAAAAACACGCGAAATCGGTGACGTGCGTGAACTCCTAGGAGCTAGGGGCTGCCGGGGATTGAAGGAGGTCGATGGGGGGTTGCTCGGCCTGGTGGGTGGCCGACGGCGGCTGCACGCGGTGGCGGTCGGTCATGAGAAGGTGAAGAGGACAGATTTGCACAACGGTGTCACGCACCGCTTCCCAAAACGACGGAAGCGAAACGTGACTAAGGTCCGCATGGGCCGGAGCCGTGAGGCACGAACCCAATAAGCGTCTGTATGGATGCCATTTAAATATTTACAGGTTCTTGCATTAAAAAAGTCCATAACAAAGAATAAGAGTACTCGAAAGGAAATTGCATTCACTAATAAAAGAGATAATATCCAGCATATGACAAGTCTAATAAAAAACCTACGCGTTGCTACAACTACAGAAAGAAAAGAAGCTAATGGTGCGAAGCACCCAACTTAAGCAGAAAGTAAAGTGGTGCTACGCACCCAACTTGAAAGTAGTAACCTCTGTAAAACAATGACGGAAAGGAGCTCTATGTCTAGTCCTCGTCAAGAAAGTACTCCGGGTCGACGTCCTCCGGCTCCAAGTCCTCAGGTAGCTCTGGCTCGTCATCGTACTCTGGCTCAGTACCTAACGTACAACACCTAAGAGAAAATGAGCTGTATATCAGGTAAAGTCTATTAGGAAGGGTTAGACTCTACTGCAAGTGTGAAACAAGTTTTAACAACATTTTACTGGTTGAATTACATGCTGTTGTGATGTTATGGCAGTTTTACAATTATACAAGAAAAGTAAAAACGGAGCAGGCAGGTAAACGGGACAGACAATAGCCGTAATGTGTGCTACAGACTACATGACTAGATTGGACGGGACAGGACAAGACAAGAAGTACCGTGTGTGTGTGTGTCACAAAGGGTTCACGCCTTACGGTTTGAGGTGGATTAAACCCTCTCCCCGTGCGACCGCTCAACCCTACCCCAAACCCGAGTGCTCAAGACAAGACAATATAGGACCACTCACTCTGCTAGGTGAGTGCCTCTATCCCCACGGTCTGCAGTGACACTCACTCTGTTAAGTGAGTGTCGAGCTTCCCGTAGGTGAATCTGTACCATTGTATAGGACCACTCACTCTGCTATGTGAGCGCCCCTATCCTCACAGTCTGCTGGGACACTCACTTTGCTAGGTGAGTGCCAAGCTTCCCGCAGGTGTTCTGTAACGAAGATCACCCACTCTGATTACTGAGCGTCTTATTGCCCGCGGGCTGAGTAAGACATGACGTGCAAGATGTTCATGACATGGCAAGGGCAAAGTTGTTCTAGGGTGTTCACACGCACGCATACACAGATAATACCTAGGGTGTCAGTTGTTGTTGTTGTTTGTGCTTAGACTTCGTCGTCAAGTCTAAGCTGTCAAGGGGGTCCCGAACGCTATCATTTCACGTCCGGTTCTCTTTAATCGTACTTTTACAGTTCAAGGAAAGATGGCCTAAACGTGACCGAGAGTACGCAAGTGAGAAACACTTGCCTGCGGTGGCGAATGTGCCGTCGGTACGGATCGTCTCGTCGAAGCGGTGCGTCGGCGAGGGTTCGTCAGAAACGGAACAACGGCGGTATCGGAACGCGTTTTTCATCAATCCTTTTATGATAAGTTTCTAAGTTCAACGGGACTGCCTAATAGTCACATGTCACGATTTTTGATTCGTTACGCCTAATCAATGACTATCCTATGTGCACAGATATTAAGTCCGTTCGTCGATGTCTATGGTTGAACAACATTTTATGGAGCGTAAAGTAAACGTTAGTTATCGTTGATGATTTTTAGATTAGGTTTTAGGTTCGCTACGGCGTGGGTTCTTACTACGCGTTAGAGGGCTAACCTTTTTGACGGTTGATCGTAGAGTGGATGTCAGGTCTGAACGACGATAGATCTGCATCGTCAGCAATGTCTCGGCCGAGGGTAGCACAGCGAGACATGTCTGGACAGCGAGGTGGAGGCGAGAACAGCGAGCAAGCGTCGAGATCTCTCCCGTTGCGGGTAGCGCAACGGATCTTCACGGTGGCGGCAACGTCGGTGGAAAACACGCGAGATCGATGACGCGCGTGAACTCCTAGGAGCAAAGGGGGCTGCCGGAGATTGAAGGTGGCTCGGCCAGGTGGGTGGCTGACGGCGAATGCGCACGGCAGTGGGCGACCGTGAGAAGACGAAGAGGACAGATTTGCACAAAGGTCGTTGTCGTGCGTCACAGCAGAAAAGCGGCGACTAGAGGGTCAAAAGAAACTTGTAGTAGGTAAAGGGGGTCGAGGGGGATCTGATGGTGATGGAGTGGTCACCGGTAGTGGTCGGAGATGGCCTGGCTCTGGCGTTGAACGGCAGAGCACAGATCTGTCAAAAACAGCCGCTAGGGCCGAGTTTCAAGAGGATTTCGAGGAGGGAGAGATGAGAGAAGAGAGGGAGGAGGGTTGCAGGTGATAGGGGGTTCGAGGGGAGTCAGATGGTGGTAGGGTGATCATCGGCGATGGCTTGAGGTGATCGGGCGTGGGTTTCTTCTGGCGGTGGACAGATCTGTCCAAATCTGGGTTTGTGTTGTGTTTGAGAGGTGTTTTAAGGGAGTTAGCGAGTAGAGGAGAGGGGGAGAAGAGTTGAGGTGATAGCAGGGTTCAAGGGGAGTCGGATAGCGACGGGGTTGGCCACCGAAGGTGGCCGGAGAGGGGTGGCCGCATGTTTTTTGGCGATGTGTGCAAGCTGTCAAAAACTGGCGTTCATGGGGTTTTGAGGAGGTTTTAATGGAGTTTTAAGGAAGAGAGATGAAGGGAGAAGGAAAGAGGTTGTTAAGGAAGAAGGGGGGAGGTCGTGGGTGGCCAGAGCTAGCCGTCCGGCGGCCGGAGGTGGTCGAAAAAGGCTGGGCACGCGGGTAGGGGCTGATGTCAACAAAATTCGGCCATGGCTCTTTTGAGGGTTTCAAGGAGAGAGAGAAGAGAGAGGAGGAAGAGAAGAGAGAGGAGAGAGGGTGGCCGGAGCAATGGGGTTGCTGCTGGTGCCTCGCCGGCGGCGAGAAGAGTGCAACACGAAGAAGAAAGGGCGGCTGGAAATTGGTTCCTTGCGTGGGTTAGCATGAGGGTAGGGTTTGTTTTGATTTTAAAGAGATGTGTTGCTAAAACGTGGTTTAAAGGTGGGTATAGTTAAGGAATGACTAGGATAGTGGGTGAGTGAGGGGGTGTACGAAGAAGGGAAAATGAAGGTAAGGGTAGACACAGAATTCCTATCATGATACGTAAAGATTTCCTAAGGATATTTGATTAAGTTTAAAATTCGAATTTGGGTTAGGCTAAACGGGCTTGAAAGTGATTAGTGAGTTTGGTTGGGCTAACGGTGTCTGAAAATTATGAAAAAAATATCGGGATGGCCGTGACGACGAGAGGCTCGAGGGTACAGTGGTCGATTGCACGCTTGGTCCTAGAAAATGAAAGTCTAAAGCTACAACGTCTTTACAATCAAACCTGATTTGTGGGAGAACGACCCGTGAAATAACGTTCACTAAAAATCCCACAAATAACTACTTTTCCATACGGTCACAACGACATATCACATTGCATAGTCCGGATTCCAAGAAGAGACAAAAAATAAATATGCACACGAAAGAGTCGTACGCGTAGAAAATACGAACGGTCGGAAAGTGGCCGTTACAAACGGGTCGCTATTTTGCGTCACAGCGGAGATGCGACGCGCTGAGGGAACAACGGACACTAGAAGTAGGTAGAGAGGGTCGACGTCTAGGGGAGTTCGATGGTGGTAGGGTTGTCACCGGTGGTGGCCGGACGGCGGTGGGCGTGGTGTTTTTCCGGCGATGGATAGATCTGTCCAAAACTGAGTTTGTAAGGGTTTGAGAGGTGTTTGAGATGAGAGAGGGAAGAGGGAGGAAGGAAAGGTTATAGGTGATAGATGGGATCGAGGGGTGTCGGATGGAGGTGGAGGAGGCCGCTGACGGTGGCCGGAGGGCGCCGACGTGGGGTTTTTCCGGCAGACAGGCAGATCTGCCCAAAAATGGGTTTCGATGGGTTTTTGAGGGATATGGAGAGGGAGATAGAGAGTGGGAAGAGAGGTATGTGTTGTCGAGGGTTAGGGGAGGCCAGAGGGTGGTTGTGGCTCGTCGGCGGTCACCGGAGGGGGTGGCGGGGGCTTGAAAGCTGGGCAAGCTGCTGTCTTTTTCTGCGGCTGATGGGTGTTTTTGATGGGTTTTTAAGAGGTGAGAGAGATGAGAGATGAGAGAGGAAGGAATGGGAGAAGGTGGCCGGACCTTAGGGGTGACCGGAGGTCTCCCACCGGCGACGAGGAAGAAGGTGAAACTCAAGGAAGGGCGACGGCCGGGTGTTTGGCAGGGTGACCTAGCTTGCGGTTTGGGTTGTTGTGTTTATAAGATGATATTGCTATTTGGGGTTTATATTTAAGGGATGGGTGAGAGAGTGTGAGAGAGAGGGGGTGTGCAAATAGATGAAAAACATGGTTAGGGTAATAAATGAAATCCCACATGATGCGTAGGGATCTCACATGATTTGATTAAGTTTTGAATTTTGAATTAGGTTTAAGGCTAATCGGCTTCGAATTTGATTAGTGGGTTAGGCCAAGCAAATGGTGTCTGAAAATTATGAAAAAAATATCGGAACAACCGTGACGACGAGAGGCTCGGGGATACAATGGTCAATCGCACGTTAGGTTCACAGGAAACAAACTAAAAATAAAAAGGTCCGGCATAGTCTAAAGTCACGACGTCTCTCCAATCAAAGCTGATTTGTGGGAGAACGGCCCATGAAATGACGTTCACTAAAAATCCCACAAATAACTACTCTTCCATACGGTCACAATGACATATCACAGCACATAATCCGGATAGAAGAAAGGTCAAAGAAAAATACGCGTACGAAAGAGGAAAGTACCCGCAAAAATACGAACGGTCGAAAAGCGGCCGTTACATCGGGCGGCGGCCGATGGGCCGCCTCTGTTCTTTGTTAAGTTTTTCTAAACAGGAAAAAATAGATAAAAACCTCACAAAAAAATCAGATCTGATGATTCAAGAGCAAACAAACACTTGAATCCGAAAATATGATCAACTATATAGTAAAAATCATATTTTTATCAGATCTACGTATGAGCAGGCAAAATCATAAGATCCAAGCATGGCGCTCCGATACCACTTGTAGAAATTGAAGATCTAGATGCGTGTATTCAACCCTAATAATACAGATCTAGATGTAGGCATGCTGAGTCTTAAAACGTTACCTTCAATGTTTAGCGAAAGCATACCTGAATCCATCGCTAATAGTCTAAAAGAGATCCTGTCGATAATGTAGCGGATGATCTTCCAGAATAGCACGAATAAACCGTTGGAGAAATCCTTTGGCTTTCTCCCGGTTTCTCTCCAAGCGACTGGGCGTAGAAAAAACGGCTAACTTGTTCGTGTGCTCCGGGGATCATGGCCGCATATATATATGCTAGCCTCCTTACCCCTAGGGCTTCAACTCGGCCCATCAACGAGTTGAAGCCCAATAGCCTCTACACATAAAGGCCCACGACCTACTTGACTCATTTAAGCCCACTCAACTAATTAAATGAGATCACTTATACAACGGGCATTAATATGACATTGTAGCACATATATAATTATATTCGCATATTAGCCCAACGTTGGATTAATATCCAACTATTTGGATAAGTTCCAACAATCTCCACTTGGGCAATATGCTAAACTTTATAATTATATTTCATTGTACATACAACTGAATAAGATATTAACTTACTGTCATTTCTTTAATGAGTCAAAAAAACAATCCGGTCCATCAATTAGATTAGCAAGGGATCAAAGAGATCTTTGCCGCAGCAATTGCAGCTCGACCCATAAGTGGTCACCGTGCTAATACGAAAGAATGACATGGATTATGAAGTGGATGTGTAACATGGAAATTACATGTAATGTGATCTAACAAGTCTCAACTGATCCTCCTTAACCTTAGTGAGATCATAAATATACCAAAATCGAAGTGAAACCAAACTGAACCACAACTTTATTTCTGATCAGAAAATAACCTCAAGCTTAAGCTGGAGACTTAATTTTTTCTATCATATGAGCACCCAAAGGAACAAACTCCCACAAAACTGAATGTTCTTAATGAAATGACATCCATATGAGTAGTGAGCTCATAAAACCTTTTGGATGATATTCCCTTAGTATAACGGATCCTTAATTACACGGTTTATTCAGATGCGCTCATTAGACAATTATACACTCCGAATTATTAATCAACAATCTAGGAACTTGATCTCTGAATATCTAAACTTTGTCGAGTTCATGTTGTTGCTGGAATATAAAACTGCAGACTTTATTGTCACTAAATAAACTGTATGGTGTTTAATACAATCCCTAATTTGCAGCATAGTAAATTGCTCCGACCTCCAAAAAATTCTGGAAAAATATGCATTGGAATCGGGACTTCACGATCTTCAACTATAAAATAATATGAGACCAAGATAAGGATGCTAATAAGCTATAAAAATTATGTTTTATGCATATAAAAACGATAAGCTCCAAAATATGATAATATCATGAAAACACGAGTAATGGAGCTAGAATGTGAACGATACATGTACAAAGAGGACCGAAATAAGGGGATAAATATACAATTTTTATCCCGAATCACCCACTCTCCTCCTTCTGTTCAATAGGAGCGAGGGGAGCTGGGGCAATGGCGGG
Source organism: Scilla litardierei (assembly GCA_030789695.1). NCBI lineage: Eukaryota > Viridiplantae > Streptophyta > Magnoliopsida > Asparagales > Asparagaceae > Scilla > Scilla litardierei. The sequence goes on from CM061142.1 coordinate 72,410,460, forward strand.
GGCCGACGCCCCCTCCGACGCCCCCACCGCCTATTCAAGCAAATAATAGAAAAATTAGGGCGAAATTTAGCGGACGTTGCACGGCGACTGTCTTCGTCATCGTCGTTGTAGGCTGTCTCCTTCGTCTTCATCGTCCTCCCTCTCACTCTCTCTGTCTCTCTCTCATTCTCTCTTTCTCTCCCTCGGATGAAAAGTGAAATCTTACCCAAATTGGGGGCCGCGGGCTCCGCCAATTTGGGTAAAAAAAATTTACTGGCAATGGACCTTTAGCCACGGACATATCAGTGTCTGTTACAATTATTGGCCACAAAGATATCCATGGCTAAAATGTAACTGAAGAGTTTTGTGGAACCATTAGGACACAAATCCGTGCCCGTCCTAAGTCGGACAGACCACAGAAACAAAAATTGGAGCGGAAAAATATATGTTAATCTAATTAACATGCAGCCCTAAGGAACAAGACCCTTAGCCAGGATCTCTGCCAACTCGGGGTGGATCTGACCACCCCAAGAGGGATCTAAATTACTGCGAATAATTAAAACGAAAGCCACTAAAAACATACCCAGAACCTTGCCCTGGGACAGGCAAGGTGTACCGCACCGTCTTCCAAGCCGATCCCTGTCCCACGCCGAACCGCTCCTCGAATCCTCGAACCGCTCCACATCCCGAGGCGAGAAATCCTGGTGTCGCCGAGCCAACCACGCGTCGAAGAAAATTTCACGCGAGTGAAAGCCTTCGCCAAGATTTCGGATCCGAATCCGAACCCCTTCGTGGCTTTGCTAGAGCCCTTTAGGAGTAAGGCAGAAATTTAGAGAGAAGATGAATTAATTTAAGCTTTGATCCGAGCGTGCTCCAACGTTTTTGGAAGACGCTCAGATCTTGAGCTTAGGACGAGTTTTGAGGAGGGGGGTAGACCCCTATTTATATAGGCAGCTGACCCCTCCCATTTACTTAAATTTCGATGTCAGACTAAAGTTTGGAGTTAATAAATTCAATTTAGTTTGCCTTTCACAAAGGCCAAACTTCCATGAATTTTAACTCCCTCACCGTTGAGCTTCATGATTGATACAACCTATCAAATCGAAGGACGTTCAACAGTGAACGCATTGGAAAAAACGGTGAGTCAATCGGAGTCCGTTTGACCCTCCAATTGATCGCCCAAAGATCAGCTCAAGGCTTGATTTTCGTCTAAAATCAGACGTCAAAAACTGCACAACCCTAGGGTTCTGAAACCCAGTTCTGGTGGGGCCCCTGCACCAGCTGGGTGAGCTCAGACCAGACTGGACTCCTGGTCTGGGCGCACCCAGCCTGGGCGCCCAGGCCCAGGGCCCCTGGCCCTGGCTGGCCAGGTGCCCAGGCCAGACCCAGGTGGTCTGGCCTGGGTCAGTCTGGTCTGACCCATGCCCAGTTTGGGCACGGGTAAGACATCTTTGAGCTATTTTGTGCATAACTTGGGCACTTGGCGTCCGATTTGGACGTCGTTCGAACCTGTGTTTAGAGTGGGACATTCTCGTCTTACAGGTAACCTTTTCCATGCGTTTATTCTCATTAAATATGATCTTAAACAATTCACGACACATATAACTCCTTTTGCATCATATGCAAATTAGTCCATATCTAGGCTTAAAATTATCATTTGCATCAAATGAAATATTCCATCCCTTGCATCAAATGCAAATAATTCTTCCTAATGATTCTACCCATTAAATGATTCTACCCATTACTTGATGAAGGTCGCACTCTGTGTAAGACCCTATAGCCTGACCCTACTACAGATTGGGCTCGAAGCCCTATACGGCAGTGACCAAGAGCAGCAGTTGTCGTTCCTGTTTCAGTATTATAATTATGTGGTTGACTCATCGACATGAGTATTGTCGGGACCACCCTGACTGTGTCTGTGATGAATTCCGCGGTTTTAGTCTCTTCGTCTAAACTATGTCGTTTGACTCCAGCCTAGGGTACGGTCAAATTGTCAACCCCAATAGCTTGAAACCGGTTAGTTTCCATCGATCTTTAGTCAACTAATGTTGGACTTCTTCCAACTTACTCTGATCAGAGATTTTACTAAAGACCGAACTAACTCTATGACACTAACTCCCATTGACCGGGAGAGACGAATCCTCTCTTGGTCATTACTCTCCTCGTACGCTTCAAGTGACACCCAATCAAAAACCTTTCGACAGGCCTAGTCTCGAAGCTAGGTTAGTGATCTAAGTGGCACCGTTCACGCACAGGTTCGTAAAATGACCTCAAGTCAAAAGACCAACTTGCCTATCATCACTAAGAGTTATCATTGACAGATTGGTCAATATAACCATATGATAACTCTTGTGGATCGTTCAATGAACTCATTCTCTAATGAGCTCATGTGTCTCATCTTCGACTTCGCCAAGTCAAACGATCATGAGATCATCGCCACCGCTAAACGGTGAAGACTAAGACACAATGGTCTATCCGATGTTTCGATATCCTTGTCTCGAAACATCTACGACCACGAACCTTTTTAGACTAATGCTATAGACGGTCAAGCATTTCTCCATGATCGAGATACTCATCTCGATACATGTTGGACCTTGCATAAAGTCTCAAGATTTTACCTAAGTTAATATCTAATGTTTACTACAGTATTGATTAACTTAGATAAAACTATACCAAACAGCTTACTGTAAATTCGAACAAGATGCATGTGCTATTCACACAGAGATAAATTGCCTCGAGGGCATCATCTCTCAACATCTCCCACTTGCACTTAGGCCCATTTATCTCGATATCTCATACCATTTTCACACATAAGTTTTCCCGACTTCTTGTGGTAGAGCCTTTGTGAGTGGATCTGCTAAAACCGTCTACAATATAGACTTAAGGGGTTTCTATGTTCATATTAGACTAACCATTTGAATCTCATTCAAATAATTCTCTTGGTCTGTCGGAATCCATAATATTTTATTTCCCTGAATCTTATCCAGTTCATCGTACCTTACGATAATAATTTTAAATTAGTTACTGGTTAATATAAGATGGTTCATAATCATTTTTGATAAAGTGTCAAACTCTTTGATTACTTTGTCAAAACATATGTTCCATCCCGTTGATGCCTCGCATGTAATTTGTGTGCTCCCACTGACCTTGAAAACTCTCTTTGTGATTCATATAAGTTGGTTCGTCTAAATCATATTTAGAAAAATGAACGTATAATCGAATGTTCCAGTTTTCATCGTCATCATGAGCATTTACATCGAGTTCGGTCCGAGTAGATCCGTACACATCTGTTGGCGAGACGGTTTCAACATAATCCGTTTATAGGAATTAGGATGAAAACCGTTCTCAACCAACATAATTGTATTTCACTATTTTCCTTTCTTCTGCAATCTTTTAACTTGAAGATTTACTTGCAGAAAATAAGGAAACATTTTCCTTGGGCACGTAAACTAAAGTCCATACTTTTATTCACGTGCTCGGACCAATTCTACCTGCATCAAGTTTTTAATCGGAGTTACTACTCCGAATTTCATCCCGGGAGTTGACTAAGTCATCATCAGTTATGATGTCTAACTCGACTTTCGTCTCACGAGATTCAAGTAATTATACAACTTTCTTACGATTGATTTAATGAATATCTTATTTATAATTTCCTCATAGAACATTGTCAAAACCTAGGCATTACTATCTGGGCCTTAACCCAGAGGGAGGACTTAACTCGGAGTCACTTGCTATGTAACGCACTAAGTCTAACTTAGTGCAGTTCATACCTTTTAACAGACCGATGTGTTAACAGACTTGACCTGAGAGAAAATCATATTTTATTTTAATTATGCAAGTTTTTATACAGCTAAGGATTGACCATTCGATCTAATCGAATCCGTTTAAATACTTCTGTCATTTTGTTCTCTATTTTATTAGATTTGTGTTTCAGCAAGAACACGTGTCGTAATAAAATGGGACTAACTAAATTATGGCTAATTTAGACTTGAGTCTGGATACATCTATATGTACGAGACTGAGTTCAACAACTCATTCTCCCACTGTCTTACATAAGGAGTTCGCACATTGTATCTAAGAGAATAAAATTCACAAATATCCGTAGACTTCATAATACGAGAGGTCAGACCCCTCTTTATGTGACTTGGAAAGCTTAGTCTCTCGATACGGCCTAGTCTATTTTGACATATAAGTTTCTTACTTCCTTGCGCATTATATATTAAATTTTAATATATTATAGTTAATACCAATTACTAACACAAAAATTGCTTCAGAAGTAAGGTGACGACATTCGTCAAACTGTGTTTGACGTCTTTTGTATAACAATTATTCTGAAATCGTGACATCAAAATATGTCACATTTTCATTTTCTCATACTTATGCCTTTACTAATGATAAATAAAAATATCTTTCTCAATTTGACTTTTCCTTAGTGCCTTCTTCCTTTTCTAAATCTCATTTAGATATTAAACGTCTCAACAAAAATTTAAATAGATATGCAAGCATCTCTTGTATCCAAACGCCTGAGCTTTGCAATCTTGAGTGTAGCTCATCAAGTTGCTGGTCTCAGATCCGGTTGGGATACATGGTTTTGCACAGCTCATGCACTCTTATTTAATCAAACAATTTGATCGAATTTTCGAACCTTACGGATCGAACCTGCTTTCCATACAACCTTGAGTGTAGCTCAACAAATTATATGGAGAAACTTGCTATTGAACATCAATAGGTTCGAGCTGCCCCATATAGAGGCGAGTGACACGTAGCATGCATTTATTTTGTTGGACTCGTAACTTAATGAAATCATATTCCTTACGTCTGTCCTTAAGAAGGTCATTTTAATGCCAACGAGAATATAGTTTATTCTATCAATTAGAATTTTACTTAATATTACATTAGTCAACCTATTTGACCAGTTAGCTTTATTCTTTTAGAATATTATATTTGGATTCCATCGTTAAACATAGTCTTACCCTAGTTTAGCATATGTTCAATATTAAATATAGGTAGAATGGCTTTTATCTATCTATATTCCTCCACTATTTTTGCGATCATTCTAAGCCTAAATAATGAACGATTTAATCAGATTAAATAAATGGGTAAGAGATCCAATCACCCTGAGCCTAACAACCTTGAGTGTAGCTCAACAAGTTGCTTGACTCTGCGATCGGTAGATGACTTTTCATCAATCATATCAGATTTGACTCTCTTATCGGTTTTTGCCCCTAGCCATTTGTGATCATGAGTGTGCTCATCCAAATCACAATGTCTAGTCTAGTAGGACCCTTATTTTCGTGTATAGCTTAACTTACGCCGGCGCTCGGTGTATTCACGACAATGCAGTTTGGGTCAGGACTAGACTACATCATAAACTCAACTTACCCCGACGCTCGGTGTATTCACGACACGACGGGTTGGGTCAAGTTTAGCCAGACTATATCATTTGCTTAACTTACGCTGACGCTCGGTGTATTCACGACACGACGGTTTGGGTTAAGTCAAGATTTCATCTTATGTATAGAGAAATCAGTTTCTTCAAGGTTGCCATGTCACAGTTTGAGTGTAGCTCAACAACTGGAACACGGGTCTTATAGTTGCCAACCCCTAAAACAAGGAGGGCTACGGCTAATCTTGAAGAAGATTATTAACGTATTTGACTTAGATATAGTCCATGGTATCATATAATTATGATTCGCGTCATTGCGGTCCAGCGGAACACATCCAGGGAATTGACTAAGCCAGGATCACTTATCCCTTAGACTAGCTAAGGTGATCCAGCAAACTTAGCCAAGCACATTGAATGGGTCATGCTCCATTGAATGAAGCTTGTCATTTTTATATGCGTGCCATAGACTAAAAGGCTTTTATTAACAACTAATTAATCTTTGTTGTAAACCATGGCGGCTACGGAACCCCGTAGCCCTGTATTTATAGTAATAGGGTTACATAATGGGTGGATACCCACTAACGGGTTGGGCCTCCAAAGCCCGTTTATAACACTTCCCCTTATCCATCCATTGTTGTAAGCCGTGATGAACGCTTCAGGTTTCATAGAGCTTATCTGATCATGGGTCTATGTATACTTTTGGATCCCAAGTTTAAGAGTACTTGCCTCGTTAAAAATCTTTGCCAAGAAAAACCCAGTGGGAAAAACCAATGGCTAGGGGAAAAGAGTACAAGTCTCTGTAACTTCCCCTGATTGATGGATATCACTAGAGGTGGATACTTCTGGATCCTAAGTTAGGGATAACTGCCTCGTTAAAACCTTTAGCTATGGAAAACCCAGTGGGAAAAACCAATAGCCAAGGAAAAAGAGTACAGTTTCCGTAACTTCCCCTGATTAGTGGAAGTATTTAGGGGGTGGATACTTCTGGATCCAGAGTCAATGAGTTTACCTCGTTAAAACCTTTAGCTATGGAAAACCCAGTGGGAAAAACCAATAGCCAAGGGAAAAGAGTACAACACTACATTTGACTCCCCCTGATCTGTACAAGCTGCAGGCTTGCAGATCTCCTAGGCAACTATACATCAATCTCTTACAGTGTTCCGATAATAAGTACAAAGTACAAGGCATCGCTCACCTATACAAGACATCGCTCATCTATACAAGTATCGCTCATCTATGGCAGCTACTGAATCTGAGGGATCTCTTTTGAGGAGGAGTGGTCTGCAGACTCGGTAGGTAGCATCACGTCTCTGACCAGTCTTCACTGTGTCTGCGAGGTACTGCAGGACCTGGCTGTGCGTACTTATGATTTTCTTCTTGGATTGATGAGCCTCTCAGGATGGTGGGATTGATGTTGCCTTGGAAGTATGCTTTGCTGGTCTCCAGGAGTTGGTCGCTTCTTGGTTGCAGTCATCGCGATGATCTGTAACCTGTATCTGCAAATACATTTAACATGTTGTATGATCCTTGACCCTTGGAGGTAGCGCAGAAGCTACATATCTCTGGTCCAGTGGTGCGCTGCAGGCGCTGCACTGTATCTGGTTAAAGTGTTTACTGCCAGATAAAGGAGTGTACAAAAGACATTTGAGTAAGGCACTTCAGGACCTAGGATATCCTTCCCCTCTTCCAGCGAACGGAAGGGGTCTTAATGTGCATCCATACAACCAGTAGGTGTATTGGTGGATTGCAATTTTCCATGTTTCTTCATCGACTGGATGATAATTTCATCTTCTGGATGGTAATTCATCTGCTGGATGATTATTCATCTTCGGAATGATTATTCATCTTCGGGATGATGGTTTCATCTTCGGGATGATGGTTTCATCTTCGGGATGATTATTCATCTTCGGGATGATTATTCATCTTCAGGATGAAGGTTTCATCTTCAGGATGATAATTCATCTTCAGGATGATGGTTTCATATTCGGGATGATAATTCATCTTCAGGATGATTATTCATAAGGGTATGTTGTCACATCATCCATAGCAACATAGCCTAAAATTATCTTTGTTAATCGCATGGGTTTCGTAATCATGACCAGGGAGCCTGATGCATCAGTTTGATTAATTTTGTAAGTGAGTTAAACTCATCTTACATGGTTACTTCCTGGTTTCTGCGAAATAAACCTCTAAGGCTATAGCTTTTTGCTTATAGCATACGATTTTATTTATTTATACAATACTCGGTAGCCCACAGGTTTGATATCTTTTTGATATCAGGACTTCAGGTCCAAACACTTCACATTTCATAAGTGAGTCCAGCTCAACTTATTATTGCCTCGTTCCATATAATTTGGCCAAATTTCTGCGTTTGCTTCAGGAAACGGAGATTGTGAACGATATCAATGGCAAAATGAAATGTGAGTAATTGTCGACAAGTGTGTTTTATCCAAATACCTCTCCGTGTACGTACATTATTTAATTTATTCCAGATTTATCTCTTCCGGAGGTTCTGGAAAGGGAGAGGATATGGAGATGAGCTCACTTTCCTGTGGTGGTATTGTTTTAGGGTCTCGTGGTATGTCCTCTCATCCATTGAGGATATCCACTTCTGCTACTGGTAGATTGCATCCATTATAGTTGGTGTGTCAATCCTAGCTGGATTTTTAGTAGCAGGGATGTGTGAATTTGACAATATTTATATTGTCAATAGCTATGTCTGATAACTGTTTAACAGTTTCATAAGTGTGGATCGTTAGGATCTCATCACTATTCATGATAATCAGATCATATGTATTAATGTTTTAAATGGTCCATAGTGGTGATATGGGAATGTAAACTCATCATGACTCCATCGATAAGATGTGCACTAAACGATTCCCCCGTTAGGGGTTCTCGGAAACTGTTTATATGAGGTGATCAGGCTCATATAAATAGTTTCTAAGGAGGCGTTCTGATGGTTTGCATGTTCCCATATGGTCACCTACAACTAGATTTCTAGTGGACAAGTAATCCGTTTAAATCATTTTAATGATTTACATATAACCCATTACTGGGTGTGAACACAAAGCTTCAGGGTGTTCAATTTTCTTCCAGTTGTTAAATTGATTTCCCAGTGTTATCCCAAAAATCCGCAATAAGCTCGACTTCAATGAAGTTGAGCATAAAACTAGGGATATGAACCCGTCAAGGCTCCATCTATAAGATGTGCTCTAATGCCTCCCCCGTTTGGGGATCTCGGAACATATTCATCTAGGAAGGTTAGTCCCGATGAATAAGTTCCACTGCGGCATTTTTGAGGGTGGTATGAGGGTAAGTAAAAGCCCAACCAATATCCCAGTAATGTAATATGTCCGTTGTGATTAATAATAATCTAGACTGCGGTTGGATAAAAAGGTTTTGATTATGACCATTTTAAGAGGATATATAGATGAGTACTCTAAGGTACATCATTAGCCATATGTAGGTAGTGTGTGAGTCCACTTTTATCCCTCAAATATGTTGTTCCCTAGGAAGCCACTGCACATGTACTAGAGGGGGGGGGGGGGGGGTGAATAGTACTTTTAAATAATAAGGAGTGTTATTCCTAATTATCGTGCAATTAACAAACAACGATGCGGAATAACTACAATCAAGAAGAATAAATGCAAACGCAAACACAATGGTTTAATGGGTTCGGATCCACCCAAGTCTCCCCGACTTGTTCCCGGTGATCCTACGTCCCAACCACCCGGATCCCTTCCGGATACTTGAGTTAGAAACCCTAACTCAAGATTTCCAATATGAACACTTGCAAAAACCTCACAAGTGCAATCGACCTACAATCGTTGACCGTGACTCCCACAACCCGGGATCACGCAAAACCTCTCACAACCGAGAGTATACAATTCAAATATAACTGAAATGAAATACTTACCAACAAAATACCTATGCCTTGAGATTTCTTACCAAATTAGGGCAAAGAGGATTTTGATGGAGGAAGAGTCACCAAACCCTAGCTTCAAGAAGATGACCAGCAATGGAAGCCTAGGGATGAGATGGATGACCTAGAAACAAGCCATTGGCTTGGAAGGCTCACAACCAATGAATCTCTCTTGAGGAATGAGAGTGAGGGAGAGATTCTTGAGAATGAGAGAGCTTGAAGATGAGAGTTGAAAGCTTCTCTTTGAATCAATAGAACTCTGGAAATAGCAGCCTTGGATCCTATGAAATAACCCCTCCAGGTATTTAAAGGATCAAGGGAAAAGAGAGAGAGAAACGTCACTTTCAAATCTCCAACGGCTCTAATCTGAAGCAGACTAGTCGGTCAAAGAACAACCACTGACCGACTAGTTCATCAACTAGTCGGTCGGTGAGACAACATGAACCGACTAAGAGGTGAACAGTGAACAGATTGAATTTCAGACCTAGAAATCTAGTCGGTCCAAGAAGACTGTCTGACCGACTAGTTTCACAACTAGTCGGTCGGTCAGTGAACTTAGACCGACTAAGAGTCAAAAACTAATAGTCTGAATACAAATTGATTTAGTCGGTCCAAGAACAAATGTTGACCGACTAGATCAACAACTAGTCGGTCGCCAAACGTTCTTAGACCGACTAACTATAAACAGTAGCTCAGGAGAAAATTGGCATGTACAGTAAAGTCTAACTAGTCGGTCAAAGAAGCATCACTGACCGACTAGTTCACAAACTAGTCGGTCGGTGAGTCAACGTAGACCGACTAACTGTAAACAGTACTGAACAAGAAAAGATTAACTCATACTAGTCGGTCCAAGAAGCTTTGCTGACCGACTAGATCACCATCTAGTCGGTCGGTACTTCTTCTTGTACCAAATAACATGCACAAACAAGTCCGAATCGAAGCGCGATGCTTCGAGGAAGTTAGAATGGACTTGTACTAAGATCCTAGAGCTATGATATGAGCGTTATGAAGATAGAAATGTAAGAATTACTCAAGGCTTAACATTCTATAGATCGAAGCTAAAAGACTATAAAATAAACCTTAGCGATCCGTCTTCAAAGCTTCGATCAAATCTTCATGATGTCCAAAAAGGTCCAAAAGCTTCAACGAAGCTTTAGGCATTGAATACGAGCTTTGAGAAGTCTTAAGATGTCGCTTTGAGTGTTCTCGTGAATTTGGCGACGATCTCCATAACTGCACTCACAAAATGTTAGTTCATGATATATTTATGTTTGCTCATCATCCAAAACCAAATCCGGGGAGTCCAATACTCAACATTCTCCCCCTTTTTGGTGATGACAAACCAACATAAATAATAATCAAAAATAATGAACTAAATGAAATATACTTACCCCCCCTGCATTGATGACACATTAGTTCCATATGAAATAATAAGCACATACATCAAGCATACGAGGAAAGTAAAAATTCAAATCCAATATTTGAGATATTTGAGATTTAGGATTTGTAATCCATTTTTATATCTTAACCCCCCCTGAATCTAACATATCAAATTAGATTCATGGTAAATTATCATTTAGCACATGCCATTATTATATCTCTCCCCCTTTGGCATAATCCAAAAAGAGCGGGAGGAAGCCAATGACAATAAATCATGGCCAAATAAGTCATTAAGCATGGGAGTCTAAGAATACGACCATGTTTCATATGACACCAAAATAAAATTCGAGTAAAATCAAAGCGTGTCAATGAGACCATAGTCGAAAATCGAAAACTTAAATCATCAAAATATCAAATGTAAATTCACTTATTGAAGAAATGAATTTACTCTCCAATATCAACATTTATAGCTATTTTAGTGCATGGAAAACAATTCTGTGTTTTCATACAACTAAAGCTATTAAATCAAAATAAATCGTCGAGCGACGAAATCAATATCAGAGACATACATAAAATGTGCACAAAGGAATGATCCATCAGAAGAGTGGTGCACATCATAGAATATCAAATGTCACAATATCGATCGAAAATGAACATAAAGTAAAAGCACATCAAAACTAAGTGAAGTGTGCGATGAGAAGTGACAATGTGATAAAAGTAATACGAAAATCATCATTATAAATTTTAGAACATGTCATGCCAAAAATAGATATGAATTTCAAAGCATTTATGGCATTCACAATTCTATCATGCTAGGAGAAACAAAATGATATCAATGTAAAGAAATAGATTCTAACCAAGCATGCATTCAACCCTCATGGATACCAAATGTAATATCATACTTACAACATTAAGCTCCCCCTACATTGGTGCATTACCTAAGCACCATCAACTCCGTTTGAATGAAAGTCTTCGCAAATCGAGGAGTTTGTAGGGTTGGTATCCCACGGTGGATTGAACCTAGAAAACTTCATTTTGGTATCCAAAAACCCTTTTGAATCCAATGGGTTAGACAACAAATTTGAAATACGAAATTAAAATAATTGTAACCCATGAGTTAATGTAATCAAAATCAATTTTATAATCAAATGCCTTGGTACCCATAACATGATCATAAACTCATGGTACCAAGCATTGAAGAGTTAAAGAAACTAACCCTTCGGAAACCAAGTCCAAGAGGAACTTGACTTTCCAACATAATCATCATTCAAAATAACATCATTAATATAGGATTGCACATAAACATTCATATCATGATTGCTAGTGTTCTTGGGACCCCAAATAGTGTAAATTTTGGGAATCCTCTTCCTAGTGGTTGCATGCACAAAAGGTTGATTTCTATGTGGTGCATGTGGCCTAGGAGCATGAGATCTAGCAATAGCATTATGATGAGCATGAGATCCATGATGTGGTGTAGCATACATACATGGATAAGCATGAGGTGTGTATGCATGAGGATGATTATGAGAGAAGGCATGCACATGTGGATGAGATGTTTGAACATAAGCATTAGGATGTGAATGAGCATGATTACGTGCATGTGGGTGTCTCATATGAGTGTTTGCACATGCTCGTGGGTGCGGAGCATAAAAATCATCATTAATATGAGCCGGTGGAGTAGGATGTGTGTTCCTACGTGGCATAGCATGTGAGTACAAAAATGCATGACCCCTCTTTGGATGTCTACCCAAAGTGGGTTTCTTTCCAATCGAGGGTGTGCACGAAGTGGAAGCACTATTGGTAGGAGAACTACCAATGGGGTGTTTGCTCCCACTCGTCGAGGCATCGGATGTCGGCCTAACAAAGGTGGTAGGCGATTTGGATGAGTCTCCCATCTTATACCCCAAGCCAATGTGGTGTTTGGCCGGAAGTAAGTCATTTAGGATATTATCCAAATGGCCCTTACCTTTATTGAAATCATTGATACGGCCTAACGTGCACTCATACTTCTCTTTGAGAGAATGCAAAGAAGCATCCAAAGTGGATACTTGCGATGTGAGTGCATAAACACGTGATTTGAGATTCTTATTCTCAATACTCAAAGTTGAGTTTTGAGACGTCAAATCCGCTATCACATGTTCATCCGAATCCTCAACAAGAACATGCTCAAGTTGAGATTTGAGGGACTTCACCTCATTTCTCAACAAGCCATTATGAGTAAGCAAACTTGCGTTCTCATTGGCGAGAGTCTCAACAATGGTGTCATTGTTGGTGATGGTAGACTTAGGAGAGGTTTGGAGGCTAACAAGTTCATCTTTGGTCTTATTATATCTATCTACTAACTTAGTAAATTTAGACCAAATTTCTTGGTTTGCTAACCTCATTTCATCAATAGTAGGTTCTCCGCTTTCATCCTCGCTACCATCCTCGCTTTCATCATCGCTTTCATCAAATGAGGACTTTCGATCTTTTGCCTCATTAGCCAAGAAGCAAAGTTTTGCTTTCTCCACATGTCCAACATCCGACTCTCCACTTGAGGAATCCTCCTCGGAGTCAGTGAATGTGCCAACAAGTCCTTTCTTGTACTTTCTTGACTTGTCGTACTTCGATGCTTTCCCCTTCTCCTTGTGTTTGTAGAGAGGACAATCCGGTTTGATGTGTCCTGGCTTGTTGCATTTATAACACACGGGAGTAGAAGCATTAGTCGAACTACCTTTAGATTTATTCAAAGATATACCTTCTCGGAGGAATCGATCGAACTTCCTTGCCATACGGGCAATGGATTCCATGTCCAATTTGTCTTCCGATTCTTCATCATCGGTAGATGGAGCGGCCTTGAAGGCAATCGCCTTTTTCTTTGGCTCATCTTGCTTCAAGTACGCTTTCATCTTTTCCTTCATTCGGATCTTACTATCCTTGCGTACCTCGTAAGACAACAAGGTACCCATTAGTTGTATGACGGTATATTTATTCATGTCGTTACCTTCCTCGATGGCGAAGGTACGCTTTTCCTAATATGATGGAAGACCGTCGATAATCTTCACGACTTTCTCCTTTTGGGTATAGACCTTCCCAAGAGCTTCCAAGTCGTTTGATATATCCACGAAGCGAGCGTAATATTCCTTCATGGTTTCACCCTGCTCCATATGAAACAACTCAAATTCTTTATTAGCAACGACGAGTTTAGAATCTTTTACCGTACTCGATCCTTCGTGCAATATGAGGAGTTGGTTCCATATTTGATATGCACTCTTACATGTGCATATCTTGTTGAAGTCCTCGGGCTCCAACGCACAATTCAAGGCATTCATTGCCTTGGCATTGGCTACTTCCGCGGCGACCTCCGCGGGAGTCCACTTCGCGAAATCTTCTTCGGAAGGCTCGACTTACTCCGTCATGGTGGCTCTCCATAGTGAAGCGCTCCGGAGGAAAATTTGCATCCAGCATTTCCAGTACCCATAGTTGGTACCGTTGAAGTGTGGAGGCCTGACTGAGGATAGTCCTTCCATAACTGAAGAAGCTCCATCGCGGTTCTTGAAGACGTTGTAGTCGTTGTTCGTCATAGCTTTGAACTTTGGCTATGTGTAGCTTTGAACCTTGGCTCTGATACCAATTGTTGTTCCCTAGGAAACCACTGCACATGTACTAGAGGGGGGGGGGGGTGAATAGTACTTTTAAATAATAAGGAGTGTTATTCCTAATTATCGTGCAATTAACAAACAACGATGCGGAATAACTACAATCAAGAAGAATAAATGCAAACGCAAACACAATGGTTTAATGGATTCGGATCCACCCAAGTCTCCCCGACTTGTTCCCGGTGATCCTACGTCCCAACCACCCGGATCCCTTCCGGATACTTGAGTTAGAAACCCTAACTCAAGATTTCCAATATGAACACTTGCGAAAATCTCACAAGTGCAATCGACCTACAATCGTTGACCGTGACTCCCACAACCCGGGATCACGCAAAACCTCTCACAACCGAGAGTATACAATTCAAATATAACTGAAATGAAATGCTTACCAACAAAATACCTATGCCTTGAGATTTCTTACCAAATTAGGGCAAAGAGGATTTTGATGGAGGAAGAGTCACCAAACCCTAGCTTCAAGAAGATGACCAGCAATGGAAGCCTAGGGATGAGATGGATGACCTAGAAACAAGCCCTTGGCTTGGAAGGCTCACAACCAATGAATCTCTCTTGAGGAATGAGAGTGAGGGAGAGATTCTTGAGAATGGGAGAGCTTGAAGATGAGAGTTGAAAGCTTCTCTTTGAATCAATAGAACTCTGGAAATAGCAGCCTTGGATCCTATGAAATAACCCCTCCAGGTATTTAAAGGATCAAGGGAAAAGAGAGAGAGAAACGTCACTTTCAAATCTCCAACGGCTCTAATCTGAAGCAGACTAGTCGGTCAAAGAACAACCACTGACCGACTAGTTCATCAACTAGTCGGTCGGTGAGACAACATGAACCGACTAAGAGGTGAACAGTGAACAGATTGAATTTCAGACCTAGAAATCTAGTCGGTCCAAGAAGACTGTCTGACCGACTAGTTTCACAACTAGTCGGTCGGTCAGTGAACTTAGACCGACTAAGAGTCAAAAACTAATAGTCTGAATACAAATTGATTTAGTCGGTCCAAGAACAAATGTTGACCGACTAGATCAACAACTAGTCGTCGCCAAACATTCTTAGACCGACTAACGATAAACAGTAGCTCAGGAGAAAATTGGCATGTACAGTAAAGTCCAACTAGTCGGTCAAAGAAGCATCACTGACCGACTAGTTCACAAACTAGTCGGTCGGTGAGTCAACGTAGACCGACTAACTGTAAACAGTACTGAACAAGAAAAGATTAACTCATACTAGTCGGTCCAAGAAGCTTTGCTGACCGACTAGATCACCATCTAGTCGGTCAGTACTTCTTCTTGTACCAACTAACATGCACAAACAAGTCCGAATCGAAGCGCGATGCTTCGAGGAAGTTAGAATGGACTTGTACTAAGATCCTAGAGCTATGATATGAGCGTTATGAAGATAGAAATGTAAGAATTACTCAAGGCTTAACATTCTATAGATCAAAGCTAAAAGACTATAAAATAAACCTTAGCGATCCGTCTTCAAAGCTTCGATCAAATCTTCATGATGTCCAAAAAGGTCCAAAAGCTTCAAGGAAGCTTTAGGCATTGAATACGAGCTTTGAGAAGTCTTAAGATGTCACTTTGAGTGTTCTCGTGAATTTGGCGACGATCTCCATAACTGCACTCACAAAATGTTAGTTCATGATATATTTATGTTTGCTCATCATCCAAAACCAAATCCGGGGAGTCCAATACTCAACAAAATACTCTCAAGAGGCCTAAAGGTCTCATTCTTCTAATGATAGTATATCATCTTAAATTCGTTTGAGGAAGTGAGGAGAGTCAATGTCCACGTGAATGGAGATGATCTCGCAATCATTTTTCCCTTTTGAATGGGATAATGAGAGTTTTACCCTTTTTTGAAGAATCTTCGGGTTCGTCTGGTTAATGATGTCTTGCATCATCAATCCAGGGTGACATCAATCCAAAGTTGGTCGATTCTGGACACTTCTGGTGTTCCAAATTAATTCCTCTGTTCGAATTTATGTGAGACTTTTGAACGTCCATTAAAATGCTCAAGTTAATTTTGTCCGGTAATAGGTGAACTCTGTTCAAACTGTGAAGGATTACATCTTCACAATGACTATTATGTGGATCATAGTTGGATAAAGCTTCAGGCTTTATTGGTTTCTTGAGTCATTAGGGATTTCATTTTGACGAATATCCTTTGAAACTTTATAAGTTTCAGAGAGTACATGGCATCCTCATTTTAGGAGTATTCAGGATGATAAATCATTTACAGTAAAATAAAATGCGTAAAAGGCACATATATACTGCAAGAGAATACTACTAATAATTATGTTAGAGCAACAAGTTTCATAGTATGATGTGGGTTCTATAAAATATAAGTCCACAATTGTGCTCATTTTAGACTCATATTATGACAACAGGTTAAATTTATTTTCAAAATTTATTTGTCCTCGGGAAGTAGCGAATTATACATACAGTCAATTTGACTTTCGGCGTTTAGACTAGATATGTATATATTTTTATATGGCATACGTTAATGCCCATTAATTTTGCAAAAAGCATTATGGGTCTTGTCAGGACTTCTGGTCTGATATTGGGTTGCCATTGCATACTCCATATCGAGGTACATCATATCTTTCCTTTCTCATTTTTATTCAAGACTTCCCCTGTTTTCAGTCGTCCTTATTTTCGTTTATAAGGAAGAATGTTTATTGGTCTTACAAAGTAGACTTATACAAGGGAAATGAGTTAGTTTCTATATTTCCACTTTTCTAGTTTATGATAGACTTTTAAAAGTCTATTTGAAAACTCAAGTATGGTCTTCAGGCCATTTTTATTGAGTCATTCAAGTATTAAGCCACGACTTCGAAATGACTCAATAAAAATACGCGAAAGGGCTTCCTCTAGGGGAAACAATTACGTGGGTACGAATTTTATAATTTCTCACTTATCTATTAAGCCACGACTTCGGGCGTACGCTTAAAAAATAAGGTTAGATTCAAGAATTATACCTTGTAAAGTGAGATTACTCAAAAGGGTTTGGCGGTGTTATGACAATTGCTGGTGTCAATATTGGTTTATACAAACCGTAGATTTGAGAGATCTATTTACCGCGAAATGCGTATTTCTAAAAGAAAACGCATAAATGTTTTTCGTATAATCCATCGTACTTGTTAATATTTATTAGTGTGAAAGGGTGTTGACTTTTGATTTGATTTTGAACTTCAGGTTCGTTTTGGTTTTGAACTCCAGGTTCATTTTGTCAACTAGGATATGATGTTAAACTTTTTGAAATCATTATTGGTTTGTTGTCATAAAATATCGTCATGTCATGAGCACATCATACATATAATATAAATCTAGTAAGCTAAAAAATTGTGCTCAATTAACCAAAATTGGAATAAGTATGATGTATACACATGCTATTTATATGCTGCAGGCATTTAAAAAAAAATCTCATCGCAGACATACAGTTTTGCTACAGGCATTAAACTATGTCATTAGTGATTTTAGCATGCTAAAAAAATGTACACCACATAATCATTAAATATGCGGCAGGCATATAAATTTCTACACATGCATTTAATCATCACAGAAATTTTATAATGGAAATGAAATTTTTTCGTTTAATAATTATTGGACCACTGGGCAACGTCATACACCGTTAGGTTAGTTAACTAACGGCAGAGCGGTCGCATGATCTTCCTAATTATTAAACGTGTAATAATCAACTAATCCAAGAAAAAAATTGCGATGATATATAAAGCATTAATCAGATTTTAACGACGAAAAACTTAATTAAAATCTGAAAAAGAACTTGTGAAAACGAAGTTTTTGGGAAAAACCCAGCTAGGATTTTTGGATGCGATCGTTCGTGCGGGCCCGTGCGGGCGGAAAGCAGTTGCGCCGGCGTCTGCCGCTTCAGGCGGCAGCGGCGCGACGCCGCTTTTGGCGGCGGGGAGATCGCATCGGGGGTTTCGCGCGTTCATGGCATCTAGCCGCGTCGCGACGAAAAATCCCATATAGGGTTTGAAGTTTTGGGGAAGAAGCTCATAAAATAGGATTTTTATTTAAAAAGGAACTATTTTTAGTCTTCTAAACAACGTTTTCAACGTAAAAAATTGATTTTTCATCCAAAAATTATATTAAAACTCTTTTTTGAAAAGAGAGATATATTAAAAATGTGATTTTTCATATAGATCTGAGCAGCAGAGAGATAGATCTAATTTAAAGTAAATCACAGATTCATTATCATGCGCATGAAAAAAAAATTTAGATCTAGAAGATAAAGGTTACCTCTAGATCCTACCCGTCGGATCTAGCGACGTTCGGTGAAGGAAGCCCTTTCGCGTCGCGATTCGTCCGTCGGCAGAGGTTCGGCTCAGCTTCGAGCGTGCTGATAACGTGTTGTAAACCATGGCGGCTACGGAACCCCGTAGCCCTGTATTTATAGTAATAGGGTTATGTAACGACTGGTTTTTCATGTATGGATTTTATTATAAATATTTATATATTTGGTTGCTTTCCCTCGTTGTGATTTCCATTTCCGTCTCCGTAGTTTTCATTTTCGTTCGTATTCGTCGTGATTCTCTAGATTCTTCCGTCGGTCGGCGTGTTTGAAGTAAGTCATTCATGACGGGCTTCATAACGTCGATATCTTAAAGTTAGAACGAGCCTAGGAGACTTACGAAACCATCCCGGAGCTTCGCGCTCCATTTCGGAACTTTTGGTGCACGTTAGCCGGTATAAGAAGGGGCACCGACCGACTAGATGACGATCCAGTCGGTCGGAAAACCTTCTTGAACCGACTAGCGGGCTTGAAAAGTTATTCAGGAGTTACTGTTTGTCGTTAGTCGGTCTAAGAACGTTGGTTGACCGACTAGGTTGCAAACTAGTCGGTCAGCAATGCTTCTTTAACCGACTAACTCATTTACTAATTTTTGGTATCAGTACTGTTCATTCTTAGTCGTTCTAAGTTCATCTTTCGACTGACTAGTTGTTAAACTAGTCGGTTAAGTTTTGTACTCAGACCGACTAATTCTTAGTTCTTCTGTACAGTCGAGTTACTGTTTACTCTTAGTTGGTCTAAGAACGTTCATCGACCGACTAGATGCCAAACTAGTCGGTCAGTAGTTGTTCTTTGACCGACTAACTCTTAGTTCAGGTTTTCGACTGGAGCTACTGTTTACGCTTAGTCGGTCTGCGTTGGTCAACCGACCGACTAGTTCTCAAACTAGTCGGTCAACAGTTGTTCTTTGACCGACTAAACAGTGCAGGAAACCCTAGTTTTGCCCTAGCCGCCACCAAACTCTATAAATACCCCTCCAAACATTTTCTTCTCCTCCCTCACGACCTAAAACCCTAATTTCTCCCCCATTGAGCCTCCATCTTCCTCAAACCATTAACCCTTCATCCCAAGCTCATCCTCCATCATCCAAACCCTCCCTTGTCACAACCCACCTTCCATCTTCCCCAAACCTTCATCAAACCCCCCAAAATCCACATCAAAACCCATTTCTCCAGATTTTTCCCTCATTTCCAGATCTGACCCGGGTCGTTCTTCCGTTGCCGTGGTTGCTCGGCATCGTTCCTTCGCTTCTTCACGGTAATACTCAATTCCTTTAGTTTTAGCATAACCCACATTGACATTGTGAAACCCTAATAAAATGGATTATTAGATGATTAGGGTTCCATTAAGAAATCGATTTAGAAACGTTGTTCTAATGATTGTTTTTGCTATAACAGTGATCCGTCCGTAGTTTAGCTTGTGACGATCTTCATTGCTCGTCAACCCCGGTATCAGGCAAGTGAAACTTGTAGGATCTAAATAAGGCCTAGAGGGGGGGTGAATAGGCCTTTGACCAAATTATCGCAAGATAAAAATTAAGCCTAGTTTACAGCATGCAGTTTAGGAATCGGACAATCAAAGCATTCACAGAAGACACAGAATTTAACGTGGTTCGGTCCCCATGACCTACGTCCACCCCAATGAGCAATCACTTATACTGTTTCTTTAAGAAGTTACAATCTCCCTTAGATTGGTGCACCAACACCAACCTGTCAGACCAACTCAAGCTCACCAAAGCCAAAAAGAAACATACAAGTATCACTCCCCAACCCAACTTGCCCCAACAAGTTTGGTTCCCAGAGTCCCAAATAGCGGAAGAAATTATATTACAGAAATGCTGATCAAAACATTAATAACTTCACAAATAAATAAGATCAAGAGTTTAGAAAGCTCATTTGTGAAGATCTCTCTGGTTGTCGTCTTTCAGCACATCAGTATCTTCGCAACGCTTCTTACGGAATGATGATCGGATGTCTGTAGAAGAAGTAGTCGCTGTCCGCGTGGAAGTAGTCGGTAGAAGTTCCTCACTCAAAATGATCTCATTTGCTGCACAGGAGGAACTAGCTGCTCAACTTGCTGTCACTGCGTCAGGGATGAAGTCACGGTCGCAATGCTTCTTACGGAACTCAATTTGGATCTCTAGAACTCCACTTATTGATGAAAATGTGAAGAGATGTACATTGGTATTTATAGAATTGAGTTAACGGGTTTACGTCACTGTTCCAAGGGATCCGCACCCACGAAAATCACGTTTAAAATAGGCTTAACGGGTCGGGTTTAAAATCCGCTGTCGGCAGCGATCTCAGCCGTTGGATCGAGCGGGATTCGCTGAGGAGCCGCCACGTGGCGGTCAAAATTCGCGCGTCGTCGCCCGCCTCCGCTGACCCGGACCCGCTGTGTCAGCAACCGTCGGATCTCCGTGTGGACGGCTGAGATGATGCCACATCGACGCGGATTACGAACAGCGGCGCCCACCATCCGCGACTTCGTTCGATCGGTTGGTGACCGTTCGATGCTGATCGAGCGGCGCTGAAGAAGCCACGTCGCCCGCTTCGAGCGGCCGTTGGATGTGGAACGAACGGCGCAGATGATGCCACGTCGACTTGGATTTAATTCAGCGATGAAGCGTATATAAGCACAGTACCGTATGCCGTATTTGCTGAGTATTTTCACTGTATTCTTGCGTATTTGGGCATCAAATAAATCCCAAAAATTCTGAAATAATTCTCAAAAATCCCATAGCTTCATGTTGACATGTGAGAATTTTTTCACCTCATTTCACCTTTTGTAGAAAATGTTTCTTCTTTGTATTCTCAGTATTTTCTCGTATTTCCCCGCATTTGGACTTCAAACAATCTCCATAAATCCTGAGAAAATTTCCATGATATTTATAGTCTATGTTTAACTCTAGGGTAGAGTTTCATAGCTATACTCTCTTGTTTGAGCATCTTGCATAATTCCAAATGTAGTTTCAGCCTTGTATCTCTACGCACTTGAGTACGTACATGTGTAACCTGAGCAATCATGACTATAGGGACCTGTGACACACTCAACAAACATATTAGAACAGTTTAGTAGGGTTTGTTATCATCAAACATAGGTTAGGATGCTGTTTCCAACAAAACTTGCATCTCTTTTTTTGGGCCATGTCTTAGGCCATTTCCCTTACTTTAGCGTAAAAGAGACTAGACGGTGAAAGGATAGCCGTCTAGACGCCCTTGACCTAGCTTGACAACGAAGCTTGGTCCGTCACCTTCATCATGCTTGTATGTCACGTTTAAATTCAATTATCGGTACGCAAATATCGGTTCATGGCATTGCATGTTGATTTCTCATCGTGATTGCGTAGCACACGCTACGATACTTATATTCCTGGCTCGTGTTCCAGAAGCGAGCTCAGTTAGTTGGAAACCCCAACGCTCGACACATATGGGTGGGGTAAGAGATATGCGGCCACCTGAGCCCCGAGTTGGCCTGATCCGCCACTCTGGCCAGCAGGCGAAATCTCTAGTGCACAAGTGATTAATAGTGATAAGAGATAAGCGGCCTGAGCCACGAGCTGGCCAGCAGGTGGACTCTCTATGCACTAAGTGATAAGTGATAAGTGATAAGTGATTAGTGAATTGGTAGCTTTCGCTACATCGTGCATGCTTGTCTCTTTTAAAACTGCTGCATCAAACTAAACTGTCATATCATTGCCAATATTATAAATGCTAGGTTGTTAGTTACTTTCAGTTTCCTTGCCCAAGTCTTTCAGACTTGCTGACATGTGCCCCTTTTCTCTTTTGGGTGACACATGTTAGACCCCGAGCCAGAGTTACTTGCTGAGGGTGAGTTGTTTGTGGACGCCGAGCTTGCGCCCGTGTTGGACGAGGACTTCGTAGACACTGGAGATCAGTCTTAGTGTCTACGTCTAGTTTTTGTTAGATTGCTTAGGTTGTCGGTGCGTGGCACCTAGTTTGATACTCTGTTATGTTTGCTTTTGTTTGGCCTTGTTCTGGGCCCTTAGACTCTTTCTTTTAGCCTGGTGGCTTTTCTGTGATGTTGAATATTTTTTTGTGGACAAACTGTGGGATTGGTATTTCATATCCATCTCATCTTATTATTATTATTGTTGTTGTTGTTTCGTTTGCATTTACAGGGACCTGCTTATACTAAATTTACGCTTATCAGGCGTGCAGCTTCACAGCTCCACGTTTGAGCGGACCTTCTCACGTCTCGCCTCCATTTTAGGGAAGCGGGGCGTGACAGGTTTTAGTGGTGGCCCATGCAGGTCCTTTCTGTAACTGCAATTATCGGGATAATGATAATACTATAAGATTGTCCAACAAATAAATTCGACATCCGAGCCCTAAGCTATGAGTTTTATTGTTTCATTTTCTGTGTCATTAGATGGCAGGAAGGCGAATCACCCGTGGTGGTGGTAGTGGTGCGCCCCCTCATGACGAGGAGCCTGAGCGGGAGCCCACTAATGGAGAGATGATGCGGATGATGATGCAGATGATGCAAGTTCAGCAGGGTGTGCTCCTGCAGGTACAGAATGCTCCGGTGGCTCGAGCTGCTCGGGCGGTGGAAGCCCCTCGCCCTGAGCCTGGAGCGAAGCAGTTCAGAGAGCTGGGTCCTGCATATTTTGATGGAACCGAAGGTCCACTAGCTGCTGATGAATGGATGAGGAATATCGAGGACAATCTGAAGATGTCCAAGGTCAACGAAGTTAGTTGGGTTGACTTGGCAAAGCGTCAGCTGAGGGATAACGCCAGGAATTGGTGGGATGCTGAAGAGAAGATGTTGGAGGAGCCGATCGTCTGGGCTACCTTCAAGGCCAGATTTGATGGTGAGTTCTTCCCAAAAGCTGCCAGGGAAGAGATGCTGCAGTGTTTTATCGATCTGAAGCAAGGAAGCTCGTCGGTGGATCGGTATCACCAAGAGTTCATGAGGCTGAGTCGGTTTGCACCGAAGATGGTGCATGACGCTGAGGAGCGAGCTCAGAGGTTCCTGCAGGGACTTGCTTCGTAGCTCCAGAGTTTTGTGACCTCTTCTGACCGGGAATCTTATCAGAAGGTTCTGGTAGCAGCCAAGAGGCAGGAGCTGCTCGTGAACCAGAGGAGGGGGTCTATTGTTGGTGCTGGGAAGAGGTCTGTGGAACAGGCGAGAGCTGTGGTTAGACTTGGATTCAGGCCGAACCAGCCTGTTCAGTTTAAGAGGCCAGGAGGGCCTGTTCAGAAGACTTGCCATTTCTGTGGCAAGGAGGGCCATATCAAGGAATCGTGTAGGAGGTTCTTGGGGGCAGTGTATTGCCTGTGGAGATCCCGCCCATGCTCTCAGGGAGTGCCCGAGGTTGAAGCAGCCTTGGAAGGCACCTATTGCTGCCCCGCCGTTGCAGCAGAGAGCCCCGGTGCCCGCTGGCCGTGGGGTACCCCTTGTTCCACAAGGGCATGCCTTTCGGCAGGCTGTTCCGCCGAGGAGGCAGGCGTTTCTGATGACCGAGGAGGAGGTTTTGGCCATGGATGAGGTCATTGCAGGTAACTTTCAATCTAGTCGTTCCTTTCTTAATTAGTTGGTTGTTAAAATATGTTGGGTGCTTGTGTATGAATGTTGCTAGAGTAAGATTTGATTGATTAGACTGTTTGTTAGGTATGGTTTTGGTTTGCACATTCCCTGCCCGAGTCCTCTTTGACTCAGGTGCGTCGATGTGCATTTTGGCCCAGAGCTTCGTGGAGAAGCATTCCTTGTCGACGTCCCCTCTCTCCAAGAGTTGGAACATCGTTACGGGGAATGGAGTAGTCTCGGTGCATCGTGGGTGCAGCCCTTGCCCTGTGGTGGTTTGTGGACATGAGCTTTATGCTGATTTTATTGTCCACAACATCACCAACTACGATGCGGTCTTTGGGATGGATTGGCTTACGAGCTTCTATGCTACGATTGACTGTCGGAGGAAGAGGGTGGTGTTCGAGATTCCCGGACACCCAGTATTTGAGTTCAGCCGTGACAGCAGTTCGCTTGGTCCTGTAAGATTTCGGGCCAGACCGGTGGAGGTTGTGGCTATGCAGATGGAGTTGGAGAGGCCAGCTGTGGTGCGAGATTTTGATGACGTCTTCCCCGAGGAGATGTCTGGACTGCCACCCGATCCAGCTCTATAGTTTTCTATTGATTTGATTCCAGGTGTGCAGCCGATTTCGAAGGCACCATATCGTATGGCGCCAGCAAAATTGGAAGAGTTGCGGAAGCAGCTGGATGAGCTTATGCAGGAGGGTTACATTAATCCCAGTGTGTCTCCGTGGGGAGCACCGGTGTTGTTGGTGAAGAAGAAGGATGGTTCGCGTCGCATGTGCGTGGACTATCGGGAGTTGAATGCGGTGACCATCAAGAATAAATACCCGTTGCCTCGCATCGATGATATTTTTGATCAGCTTGGAGGTTCGAGTGTGTTTTCTAAATTGGATTTGAGGAGTGGTTACCATCAGTTGAAGGTGAAGAAGGATGATGTTCCGAA
Organism: Scilla litardierei; assembly: GCA_030789695.1. Classification (NCBI taxonomy): domain Eukaryota; kingdom Viridiplantae; phylum Streptophyta; class Magnoliopsida; order Asparagales; family Asparagaceae; genus Scilla; species Scilla litardierei. The sequence continues at coordinate 72,435,585 of CM061142.1, forward strand.
GACAGCGTTCAGGACGAAGTATGGACACTATGAGTTCGTGGTTATGCCTTTCGGTGTAACTAACTCGCCTGCAGTTTTCATGAATTTGATGAATCTGATTTTCTATGATTTTCTGGATAAGTTTGTCGTTATCTTTATTGACGACATTCTGATCTATTCGAAGTCGGAGGAAGAGCATGCCTCGCACTTGAGGACGGTGTTGGAGATTTTGAGGAAGCATCGGTTGTATGCTAAGTTTTCAAAGTGCGAGTTCTGGCTAGATCGAGTTGCTTTTCTCGAACATGTGGTGACTGGTGATGGTATCTCAGTGGATCCCGAGAAGATTAGGGCCATCAGAGAGTGGCCTGTTCCGTCGTCGGCCTCTGAGATTCGGAGTTTCCTTGGCTTGGCGGGATATTATCGGCGTTTCATTAAGGACTTTTCCCGTATTGCGGAGCCGATGACCAGGTTGACGCGGAAGGATGTTGCTTTTGTTTGGTCGGGTGATTGTGAGGATGCCTTTGGTGTTCTGAGAGAGCGTTTGACGTCTGCTCCTATCCTTGCTGTGCCTGATCGCAGTGGAGGATTCGAGATCTTTTGCGATGCTTCTGGCAAGGGTCTCGGTTGTGTTTTGCATCAACATGGACATGTGGTGGCTTATGCGTCGCGTCAGCTCAAGGTTCATGAGAAGAATTACCCGACGCATGATTTGGAATTGGCTGCCGTTGTGTTTGCTCTTAAGATTTGGAGGCACTTCTTGCTGAGTGAGAAAGTGAAAATCTTCACCGATCACAAAAGCTTGAAGTATATTTTTACCCAGAATGAGCTCAACATGCGACATCGTCGATGGTTGGAGCTTATGGCAGATTATGAGATCGATTTACAGTATCACCCTGGCAAGGTGAATGTGGTGCCAGATGCTTTGAGTAGGCTTCCCGCAGTGATGGTTGACTTCGCAGTGGAGATTGCAGCAGGATTTTCGCGAGTCCGGAGTGGAGATTGTTCTTCCTGGGGAGGCTTCTTCGTTAATGTACATACAGGTGCAGTCAACGATCGTGGATCGGATTAAGGCGAGTCAGGCCGGAGATCCGAAATTGGTAAGAATTCGAGGGCAGGTTGAAGCTGGTCTGCGGACTGACTTTCTGATTCATGAGGATGGCTCGCTGAGGTTTGGAGCCAGGTTGTGTGTGCCAGCTGGGGATATCAGAGAGGAGTTGATGGTGGAGGCACACAGTTCGCCGTATTCCGTGCATCCTGGTGGGACCAAGATGTACAAGGATCTTCGTCTGAACTTTTGGTGGCATGGCATGAAGAGGAGTGTGGCTCGGAGTGTAGCCAAGTGCTTGGTTTGTCAGCAAGTGAAGGCGGAGCATCAGCGTACGGCCGGGTTGCTACAACCGCTCCCGATTCCGGAATGGAAATGGCAACACATCACTATGGATTTCGTGACTGGACTACCTCGGAGTCCGAAGCAGAATGACGCGATTTGGGTGATCGTAGACCGATTGACCAAGTCTGCGCATTTTATTCCATTCCGAGTAGGACAGTCCACTGAGGCACTAGCAAGGAGATACATGGAGGTAAATTCTTTTACTCTCCGTTTTTATTTCCTTTTCCTAGTTTAGATAGTGATGTAACATGAATCGTGCAGGAGATCGTGCGACTTCATGGTGTCCCCGTGAGTATCGTGTCGGACAGAGACACGAGATTCACATCTCAGTTCTGGCAGAGTTTGCAGAAGAGTTTGGGTACGCGTCTGAGTTTCAGCACGGCGTACCATCCGCAGACGGATGGCCAGTCCGAGAGGACAATTCAGATTTTGGAAGACATGCTGAGAGCATGTATGTTGGATTTCAAGGGTTCGTGGGAGGACCATCTACACTTGGTGGAGTTCTCTTACAACAACAACTACCAGGCATCTATTGGCATGGCGCCTTTCGCTGTTTTGTATGGAAGGAAATGTCGATCGCCATTGAGTTAGGATGACGTTGGCGATCGGGAGTTGTTGGGGCCTGAGATGATTGTGGAGGCTGTGGAGGTCGTCAGGAACATTCGGGAGAGGCTGAGGATTGCTAAGGACCGTTTTAAGCATTGGGCGGATGCTAAACGTCGTCCTTTGGAGTTTCAGCCGGGCGATCATGTGTTTCTGAGGATTTCCCCGAATCGGGGAGTGATCCGTTTTGGGAAGCGAGGGAAGTTGAGCCCGCGATACATTGGACCGTTTGATGTTCTGGAGAGGGTTGGCGAGGTAGCTTATCGTTTAGCCTTGCCGCCATCTTTGGAAGGAGTCCATGATGTTTTCCATGTGTCGCAGCTTTGTCGATACATCAGCGATCCGTCTCATGCTGTGGATTTCTCGGAGATCGCCGTTCGCCCAGATTTGACGTATGACCAGCATCCGGTACAGATTCTGGACAGGCGTCAGAAGTCACTTCGGAACAAGGTCATCGATCTTGTTAGAGTGATGTGGCGGCACGGTTCCCCGGGAGAGTCTACTTGGGAGAGAGAAGATGAGATGCGAGAGCGCTACCCACTTTTGTTTCCGGACACGTGAATGTTGGGAATTCCGAGGACGGAATTTTTCGTAAGTTGGGGAGGATGTAACGACTGGTTTTTCATGTATGGATTTTATTATAAATATTTATATATTTGGTTGCTTTCCCTCGTTGTGATTTCCATTTCCGTCTCCGTAGTTTTCATTTTCGTTCGTATTCGTCGTGATTCTCTAGATTCTTCCGTCGGTCGGCGTGTTTGAAGTAAGTCATTCGTGACGGGCTTCATAACGTCGATATCTTAGAGTTAGAACGAGCCTAGGAGACTTAGGAAACCATCCCGGAGCTTCGCGCTCCATTTCGGAACTTTTGGTGCACGTTAGCCGGTATAAGAAGGGGCACCGACCGACTAGATGATGATCCAGTCGGTCGGAAAACCTTCTTGAACCGACTAGCGGGCTTGAAAAGTTATTCAGGAGTTACTGTTTGTCGTTAGTCGGTCTAAGAACGTTGGTTGACCGACTAGGTTGCAAACTAGTCGGTCAGCAATGCTTCTTTAACCGACTAACTCATTTACTAATTTTTGGTATCAGTACTGGTCATTCTTAGTCGGTCTAAGTTCATCTTTCGACCGACTAGTTGTTAAACTAGTCGGTTAAGTTTTGTACTCAGACCGACTAATTCTTAGTTCTTCTGTACAGTCGAGTTACTGTTTACTCTTAGTCGGTCTAAGAACGTTCATCGACCGACTAGATGCCAAACTAGTCGGTCAGTAGTTGTTCTTTGACCGACTAACTCTTAGTTCAGGTTTTCGACTGGAGTTACTGTTTATGCTTAGTCGGTCTGCGTTGGTCAACCGACCGACTAGTTCTCAAACTAGTCGGTCAACAGTTGTTCTTTGACCGACTAAATAGTACAGGAAACCCTAGTTTTGCCCTAGCCGCCACCAAACTCTATAAATACCCCTCCAAACATTTTCTTCTCCTCCCTCACGACCTAAAACCCTAATTTCTCCCCCATTGAGCCTCCATCTTCCTCAAACCATTAACCCTTCATCCCAAGCTCATCCTCCATCATCCAAACCCTCCCTTGTCACAACCCACCTTCCATCTTCCCCAAACCTTCATCAAACCCCCCAAAATCCACATCAAAACCCATTTCTCCAGATTTTTCCCTCATTTCCAGATCTGACCCGGGTCGTTCTTCCGTTGCCGTGGTTGCTCGGCATCGTTCCTTCGCTTCTTCACGGTAATACTCGATTCCTTTAGTTTTAGCATAACCCACATTGACATTGTGAAACCCTAATAAAATGGATTATTAGATGATTAGGGTTCCATTAAGAAATCGATTTAGAAACGTTGTTCTAATGATTGTTTTTGCTATAACAGTGATCCGTCCGTAGTTTAGCTTGTGACGATCTTCATTGCTCGTCAACCCCGGTATCAGGCAAGTGAAACTTGCATCTCTTGTTTTGGGCCATGTCTTAGGCCATTTCCCTTGCTTTAGCGTAAAAGAGACTAGACGGTGAAATGATAGCCGTCTAGACGCCCTTGACATAGCTTGACAACGAAGCTTGGTCCGTCACCTTCATCATGCTTGTATGTCACGTTTAAATTCAATTATCGGTACGCAAATATCGGTTCATGGCATTGCATGTTGATTTCTCATCGTGATTGCGTAGCACACGCTACGATACTTATATTCCTGGCTCGTGTTCCAGAAACGAGCTCAGTTAGTTGGAAACCCCAACGCTCAACACATATGGGTGGGGTAAGAGATATACGGCCACCTGAGCCCCGAGTTGGCCTGATCTGCCACTCCGGCCAGCAGGCGAAATCTCTAGTGCACAAGTGATTAATAGTGATAAGAGATAAGCGGCCTGAGCCACGAGCTGGCCAGCAGGTGGACTCTCTATGCACTAAGTGATAAGTGATAAGTGATAAGTGATTAGTGAATTGGTAGCTTTCGCTACATCGTGCGTGCTTGTCTCTTTTAAAACTGCTGCATCAAACTAAACTGTCATATCATTGCCAATATTATAAATGCTAGGTTGTTAGTTACTTTCAGTTTCCTTGCCCAAGTCTTTCAGACTTGCTGACATGTGCCCCTTTTCTCTTTTGGGTGACACATGTTAGACCCCGAGCCAGAGTTACTTGCTGAGGGTGAGTTGTTTGTGGACGCCGAGCTTGCGCCCGTGTTGGACGAGGACTTCGTAGACACTGGAGATCAGTCTTAGTGTCTACGTCTAGTTTTTGTTAGATTGCTTAGGTTGTCGGTGCGTGGCACCTAGTTTGATACTCTGTTATGTTTGCTTTTGTTTGGCCTTGTTCTGGGCCCTTAGACTCTTTCTTTTAGCCTGGTGGCTTTTCTGTGATGTTGAATATTTTTTTTGTGGACAAACTGTGGGATTGGTATTTCATATCCATCTCATCTTATTATTATTATTGTTGTTGTTGTTTCGTTTGCATTTACAGGGACCTGCTTATACTAAATTTACGCTTATCAGGCGTGCAGCTTCACAGCTCCACGTTTGAGCGGACCTTCTCACGTCTCGCCTCCATTTTAGGGAAGCGAGGCGTGACAGGTTACATAATGGGTGGATACCCACTAACGGGTTGGGCCTCCAAAGCCCGTTTATAACAATCTTGTCATTTTAACAAGCTTTTATAAGCTTGTCATTTTTATATGCGTGCCATAGACTAAAAGGCTTTTATTAACAACTAATTAATCATATCAACTAGTTGAATCCTTAAATTCAAAATTTTAGGATTTGTTAATAACTTTTATTAAATCCTTATCAACTATAAGGTTCACGTGCTATCCTAATTGTTATTAAGATTTTAATAAATTTATTAACAAAGCTAAAAGCGAAGTCCTTTAATAAGAATTAATTACATAACAATTAGAATTAAAATTTTCATTAAAGGGACTCCCATAATTAGGAATTAGTTCTTAAAGTGTTGTTAATGTTTTATTAAAACATAGCATGTCATTAGAATTTATCTCATAAATTTTAACGGGTACTTAATGGCTAACCTAAGAGGGTTTTCTAGTGTTATCAAATAAGTGACAACATTTCCATAGCCATTAACATAAAGCTACACTAATTTTAACGCATAAAAAGAGTATCCTACCATTTAACAATTAAATACAAAATTATTTATCTAATAAACAATTTTGCATCCATTTCTTAAATTTAACATTTAAACTTAAAATAATGAATTTAAAACATTTTAATTTTTATCTCATAAAAATATAATAGTTTTAAAAGGAGCATATGATATGCATGCTACTAAAATATTTATCGCATAAAGTTTTAAAGTTTTTAAAATCAGTTTTAAAAATATCACATAAATTTAAACCATCATTTTCAAAAAATTCATGCTTAAAAATTTAACATATAAAATATTTAACCATCTAAAATCATTTTAAACTTATCGCATAAATTTAAAGAAATATTTTACTGTATTTAAAAGCATTCAATTATTTAATCGCAGTCCTATATCAGCATACAGACATGGCTCTGATACCACTGAAGAGTTTTATGGAACCCTTAAGGCACAAATCCGTGCCCGTCCTAAGTTGGACCGATCACAGAAACAAAAATTGCAGCGAAAAAATATATGTTAATCAGTCCTAAGGAACAAGACCATTAGCCAGGATCTCTGCCAACTCGGGGTGGATCTGACCACCCCAAGAGGGATCTAAACTACTGCGAATAATTAAAATGAAAGTTTCTAAAAACATACCCGAAGCCTTGCCTTGGGCAGGCAAGGTGTATCGCACCGTCTTTCGAGCCGATTCTGTCCCACGCCGAACCACTCCTCAAACCGCTCCGCATCCCGAGGCAAGCAATCCTCATGTCGCTGAGCCAACCACGCGCCGAAGAAAGTTTCATGCGAGTGAAAGCTTTCGCCAAGATTTCGGATCCGAATCCGAACCCCTTCGTGGCTTCGCTAGAGCCCTTCAGGAGTAAGGCAGAAATTTAAAGAGAAGAGGAATTAATTTAAGCTTTGATCCGAGCGTGCTCCAACGTTTTTGGGAGATGCTCAGATCTTGATCTTAGGACGAGTTTTGAGGAGGGGAGAAGACCCCTATTTATATAGGCGGCTGACCCCTCCCCTTTACTCAAATTCCGATGTCGGACTAAAGTTTGGAGTTAATAAATTCAATTTAGTTTGCCTTTCACAAAGGCCAAACTTCCGTGAATTTTAACTCCCTCACATTGAGCTTCATGATTAATACAACCTATCAAATCAAAGGGCGTTCAACGATGAACGCATATGAAAAAATGGCGAGTCAATCGGAGTCCGTTTGACCCTCCAATTGATCGTCCAAAGATCAACTTAAGGCTTGATTTTCGTCCAAAATCAGCCATCAAAAACTGCACAGCCCTAGGGTTCTGAAACCCATTTCTGGTGGGGCCCATTGCGCCAGCTGGGCGAGCCCAGACCAGACTAGATGACTGGTCTAGGTGCACCCAGCATGGGCGCGCCCAGCCTGGGCACCTGGCCCAAGCCTGGGCCAGGCGCCCGGCGCAGGGCGCCCTGGGCACCCAAGCCCAGGGCCCCTGGCCCTGGCTGGACAGGCGCCCAGGCCAGACCCAGGTGGTCTGGCCTGGGTCAATCTAGTCTGACCCATGCCCAGTTTGGGCATGGGTAAGACCCCTTTGAGCTGTTTTGTGCGTAACTTGGGCAGTTGGCGACTGATTTGGACGCTGTTCGAACATGTGTTTAGAGCGAGACATTCCCGTCCTACAGGTAATCTTTTTCATGCGTTTATTCTCATTAAATATGGTCGTAAACAATTTACGACGCATTTAACTCCTTTTCTATCATATGCAAATTAGTCCATATCTAGGCTTAAAATTATCATTTGCATCAAATGCAATATTCTATCCCTTGCATCAAATGCAAATAATTCTCCCTAATGATTCTACCAATTACTAGACAAAGGTCACAGTCTGTATGAGACCCTACAGCCTGACCCTACTACAGGTTAGGCTCGAAGCCTTATACGGCAGTGACCACAAGCAGCAGGTGCCGTCTTTGTTTCAGTATCATAATTATGTGGTTGACTCATCGACATGAGTATTGTCGGGACCACCCTGACTGTGTCTGTGATGAATTCCGCAGTTTTAATCTCTTCGTCTAAACCATGTCGTTTGACTGAAGCCTTGGGTACGGTCAAACTGTTAACCCCAATAGCTTGAAGCCGGTTAGTTTCCATTGATCTTTAGTCAACTAATGTTGGACTTCTTCCAACTTACTCTGATCAGAGATTTTACTAAAGACTAATTCTGTGACACTATCTCCCATTGACCGGGAGAGACGAATCCTCTCTTCGTCATTACTCTCCTCGTACGCTTCAAGTGACACCCAATCAAAAACCTTTCGACCGGCCTAGCCTCGAAGCTAGGTCAGTGATCTAAGTGGTACCGTTCACGCACAAGTTCATAAAATGACCTCAAGTCAAAAGACCAACTTGCCTATCATCACTAAGAGTTATCATTGACAGATTGGTCAATATAACCATATGATAACTCTTGTGGATCGTTCAGTGAACTCATTCTCTAATGAGCACATGTGTCTCGTCTTTGCCTTCGCCAAGTCAAATGATCATGAGATCACCAGTACCGCTAAACAGTGAAGACTAAGACACAATGGTCTATCTGATATTTCGATATCCTTGTCTCGAAACAGCTACGACCACGAAACTTTTTAGACTTATGCTACAGACGGTCAAGCATTTCTCCATGATCGAGATACTCATCTCGATACATGTTTGACCTTGCATAAAGTCTCAGGATTTTATCTAAGTTAATATCTAATGTATACTACATTATTGATTAACTTAGATAAAACTATACCAAACAGTTTACTGTAATTTCGAACAAGATGTCTGTGCTATTCATACAGAGATAAATTGCCTCGAGGGCATCATCTTTCAACAGTAACATCCATGTCAAATTTCTTCACCACTTTTCCATGGCTGATAGTTATCGGCCCTGGACAATTCCATGGCTGAAGGTCCATTAACGCCCACGGAAAAGTCCGTGGGCAATATTCTGTGGGCCAATATTTTATTTAGCCACGAATATTTGGATACAGAAAAACCCGTGGCTGATATCCTACTATCAGCCATGGAATTGTCCGTGGCCAAATATCTGTGGCTGTAAACCCTTTATCCACTAGTGTTTTCTCTCTCCTTCGATCGAAATCTCCCTCTTCTTCCTCCTTCAAACGAGAGCTCCGATCGTCCTCCTCCGTCACTTGCCCCTTCCAACCGTCGATCTCTCCTCCAAGCTCCTCCGTTGCGTTGTTCTCCTTCATCTCCGTCGACTAGGTATTAATTTCATCTCTCTTTCATTTCGATCATGCCCTAATTTTCGTTTTCTGTTGATTTACACTCGGCTACCCTTGTTTCCATTTCCATGGCCCCCAAAACATCCACCTTTTGGTTCAAACCAGTGAAGAAGTCTAGAGACTCTTCTCCTGCAGCTTCCCCGTCCAAACCCCTCTCCCAGAGTGCTCCTTCTTCTCCCTCTGAGTTTTGGGGATATTCGTGTCTGATCCTCTTCCCTCTGAGTTCTTTGGGTTATCATGGTCTGAGTTTGATCATTTACCTTCAGCTCCGACTGACTCTTTGATTCCACTTCCCCAGACTCATCCTCCTGATCCACACCTTATTCAGCTGAATGAGAGAGTAACTCTTCTGGATCTGAAAGTCTCTAGCCTTGATCAGAAGATCTCTGTTTCACTTGAGCTTTTCCATAAGTAGTTTGTGCATCGTGGCTTTCCTGTTCATGCCTCCCTCCAGGCTTTGTTTCCTCCTTCTGAGGATATTCCACATGCTGCTATTTTTGGTGACGTTTCGGCTCCTCCAGCTGATGCCACACAGCCTCCTTCTGATCACATCTCTCCAATGTCTACTACTATTGCTACTGCTCAGCCTTCTGAGCATGCTCATGTGGACATCCCTGCTACTGGTATTGCATCGTCATCAAAGAGGAAAGCTCATGTGTACCCCCATCGTCGTCTGCTCGTTTGATGTCCTCCTAGCATTCAGCTAGACCTTCTCCTTAGGACTCCACCGTAATCGAGATCGGCTGATGTTGCTCCGAGACATCTCACCCTAGCACCTAGTATTTACTTTTGTTAGGGTTTGAGAGTCTTAGTTTGTTTTGTTGTTTGGTTTTTGTATGGATGGTTGTATTTGTTTGTTTGTGAACGATGGTGCTTGTGGCACATTGGATGGTTATGTATGTTGGTCATACTCTTGTGTATGTGGAGTTATATTCTTTTTGTAAACTCCATGTATCTTTTCCGCGCATGCCCGCGTGTGTGTGTGTGTGTATGAAACACCTTCTTGCTTTCTCGATTTTCATTTGGTATCACATTAAATGCATATATCATTCTTAATGCTTCAGTGACTGTTCTTTAGTTTAGTTAGCACTATTGTTATTGTTTTTCTACTCCCACCTTTTTGGATAATGCCATAAGGGGAGAGAAATAAACAAATCATAATTATGTGCTAATTAGAAGCTAAACTTGAATCTAAGATTGAAGTTGCCTTAGATTCAGGGGAGTAAGATATAATGAATTTGGATTCAATGGTCTTAACTTCCAATACTTGAGTTCATTTCATTCAGGTATATCATACTATTGCTTTAATTTGATCATTAGATGCCTATAGATTAATTGTCTAACTTAAGTGGCATCCATGTAGGGTGAATAAGTATTTTTTAAGTGCAATTATTTATCTTTTTGTTTTTGTTTGTTTATCATCACCAAAAGGGGGAGAATGTTAAGTATTGAACTTCTCTCTACTTGGTTTTGATGATGAGAAAACATAAATTACTTGTGACTAATCCCCTACATGCAGTTAATCCATTGCATGTGCTTATCATGACGATCAAATAGCAATGGATGCCCATAAAGATTATTCAAAGCTCAAAGTTGAAGATTGTGTGATCAAAAATAAAGAATGGAGCTTTAAAGTCTTCAAGAAGACGTTAAGATCAGTCAATAGAAAGAAGAGAAGCTAAAACATATGTAATCTTTTTTGTTCTCCTTTCTTTCTCATTAGAATGTATCTTTGAAGTATGTTACTGTTAGAGCTCACACACTTCACTATTTCTGGCCTAGGATTTCAATAGATTTCATTTCCTAGGGCTATATCTTTGATTTTCCCTTAATGTGTATTTTGGACTTTCAACAGGCGACTTATGAACGTTATACATGCGCCTGTCTCCATACATGTGCCCGAGACTTGTTATTTAATCGTCTGTTTTGTAGACTCTGTTTGACTTGATCTTTGGGCTTTCAGTTCTTTACTTTCATCAGGCGACTGTTGTACAAAGTACATGCACCTGTCTAGTGTCAGGTGCATGTGACTTGTTAGTCAGTCACATGTCTCTTCTTGCACAAACTTCTTAAGTTTTGTCAACTTTTGCACTACACTCTACAGGCGATGTAAGAATAAATTACAGGCGCATGCCCATGGCACAGCCTGTATATGCTTCTACAGTCGCATATCCAACACTTGCCCAGAACTTTGATTGTGGCAAGTTTTGCATTTGTGCAATAGACGACTGATGTTGGTTTCACAGTCGCCAGCCCATGGCACAGGAGCCTGTGCATTCCACATCAGTCACCTGTCCTAGTATACCCAGAATTCTTACTCTCTGTCAACTTACACACTTAAGGTATCAGTCGCCTATAGAAGGTTTCTCAGTAGCCTGATGGTTTTCAGGCACCTGTCCAACCTTCATCAGTCAACTGTCCTACATATTAAGTTACCGTTTGAATTCTCACTTACACTCTGACACAGTGCAGCAGTCGACTGTCTGTACTGTAAATTCTATCCATTGGCTTTTTTCACACGGGTTTCAAAGGGGTTTTGGGTATTCTGTTTGAGGGTTTTGGAGAACCTATAAGAGAGGCATCTACTGTTCCATTGGAGCCGCTTAGTTATTCTCTTAGCATCTCTAGAATTCATCTTCAAGCTCTCAAGCTCTTATTCTCTCCAAGCCCTAGAATCTCATTCTCTCTTGCTTTCCAATCTAGAATCAAAGTGATATCCTCTAGGCATTTGATGGTGACAAGAGAAAGGGCTTTCTTTCTTCTTGGAAGAGACATCAATACATAACACACTTGCTCCTTCAAGTTTTACTTCAAGGCATAAGTGATTGTAAGTGTTGCAATTTCATAATTTCATATCTTTCGATATTTGATTCACTCTCGGGTTGTGAGAGTGGTTTGCTTGATGCCAAGTTATGGGATTCAATTACATCGATTGTTGTTCGATTACACTTGTAGGGTTGCTACATATGGGTTTAAAGGAAATCTCAAGTTAGGGTTCTAACTTGAGTATCCGGGTGGAATGGACATAGGATTACCAGGAACAAGTCGGGTTTGACTTGGGTAATCTGAACCCTTGAAACATCTTATTGTTTGCATCGATTCATTATTGTTAATTCGTATTTCTGCATCTTAGTTGGATTAGGAATTTAATTAGGTGTAATTTCTTAGTTAAATTTTATAAACACTATTCAACACTCCATCTAGTGTTTTTCTCGTATCCAGGGTCCTTACAACTAGTGTATAACTAAACACTAGTTGGTGCATGACTAGGCAAGACAGCAGCTGTACGTGGCACTTCGCGTGCATACCCGTGAACCGCGCGTACCCGTGGCACTTCGTTATGCATCTGTCTTAGGTTCTTCTCATCCTCAATTAGAAAAAAAGAAAGTTCATCCCTCCCAACCATTCCTCTCTTCATGTCTCTTGTTGAATTCACAGTCTGTGTTCCTCTGGTTGATCGTATTTGGAGAAAATAGGGAGAAGATAAGATACTTCCAGATTATATTCTGGATAAGTATTACTAAAATGAAAACTTGTCAGTTTTCCACCGCAGAAAATAGAGTGTGTCAATCATGCCACCTGTAGAGAAAGACTTTCTTACCGCTACATGATGTATGGTATTGTTTATTTCAAAAGAAGACATTAAATAATACAACACATCATCACTTAATACATGAATTTATCTGGTCATTCACAGGGTGGTTTCTAACAAGATTTTAAAACTCGGTTCCACCAAGCGAGGTTTAATTTCTGCATTTACAAATTAAAATTATCAAAAAATATATGAAGGATTACTATTATAAAGAAAAAGCAACATGCATAACCTAGTACTCTTTCTTGTTGCCTCCACGACCTGATGTTTCATCAGTGTTTCTTCAGTTGGGGCAGAAGACCCTCAAGCCACCTAGAACCAAGCCACCCACCTTTAGCACTTCTACTTATGTCTAGGAGCATGTAAAGGGCACAAATTTCTAATAAGATGCATATTAAATTAAGTATACACTCTACATGAAGTTAAAACTCCAATTTGAATAATGTATATATTCTATCATCAGGATGTGTACAACTACTACAGGGAGATTTGGAACAGCTGCAAACGCGTAATATATTTTTTAGTTTTGTACCTTTTTCGCACCATTTTATAAAATTTGTAATAAATGTTAGACAACGTTTTATAGAAGTTGTAATAGAGTTTTAAGCAACTTGATACAACCATTTTGACCGGGTCCAGAGGAGCCAAGTCAACCACGACCAATAACCAACCTGCTACGGCCTTGGGCTCTGGCCCAAGGACCTCACGGGGGACCACGCTTCTCTACCTAAGACGAAGGCCCAAAGGACCGCCCACTTTCTGTAGTGGAGGAAATCTCTCCCCAAATCAAGGGAGCACTCACCAATTATGGTAGCCACCTTCATGCCATCGCTCCACCTTCATGGCCATCACTCCACCTTCATGGCATTCATCCCTCCATAAAATGTGGCAATTATTGGGGTCAACATTTCCTATTTAGCACCCCCCATCAATGACGGCAATCATGGCCCATTACACCGAAGGGATGACTCGCCTATATGAAGGGGGGAGAGGCGTCATCTCAGGGGGCGGATCTCCGAGATCTACAACAGAGGTAACACAATACAACTCTCACACCTTCTTCCATCTTATACATTCTCCTCCATAGCTCGGCCCGAGGACTCGTGTATCGGCCTCTCCGTAAGCCATACTCGATCCCACCGAGTAACCTTCAGACCAGATCTGACTTTGGCATCGGAGGGAAATTGGTCGGAACCAAGGTCCGACCCCCGGACGTGTTCTTCATCTTGCAGATTGAAGGCGTCATCATCACCGCCGAAGCTTCTCTTCGGTGATCCCTCGCTCGGATCCGAACGCCCTCGTACCAGAGCCCGTTCGTCCGACTGATCCCGGAGGTTGTCGTCCCGCCGAGGCTACCCCTCGGCACACCGAAGAATGGATCCGCACCTTCGTGCTCAAATGAACATGCCATCGATCGACCCCAAAGGTCATCTCCGTCTCACGTGACACCTACGACATCCGGGCCTCCGGACTATCAACTTGTGGTGAGAAAACACCCCGAAACGTCTGGCGCCGTCTGTGGAAAATGAGTCAAAACTCACGTCATCAATCACGTCGACAAGGATTCATTCCGCTAATTAAGGACCTGAAAGGCCAACTTCTGAAAAGGGGAAACTTCGGCCCCAGAAGGTGATTCCAAATCACCCCTGGATCTGTCAATTTAAGCTACTCTCCACGAGTCAGGGAGGCAAATCGATTGCACTCCAGCAACGACATGTATCCTCGCCCTTGGAGAAGACCGACGGTAAGAAACACATCCATTATTCCATTTTTAATAAATCTAGGGTCCGCTTCCCGAAGCACCAGCCACCTCAAAAGCACTAAAGGACCATTCGGGTCCCAATCGCTAAAGACCCCTAAAGTCCTGTAAACTCGAAAACCCTAAAAGACCTAAACCCCTCTGGTCCTACAGCTGTACCGACATCTTCTGCAAGCATCATCTGCGAGGCTACACTGGCGTCGGCCTCTTCCTCGAGGGCACTAAGAGACTTCGCCGGCCGGAGATTCATCGCCTTTGCATTCTTCGAGGGCACCGTTGTTAAGATCGCCCCTGGTGGCGAGAAAGGCGGGGCCTTGGAGGATCAGGCGGTGATTGGGGAAGTTGACGAGGTGAGGAAAGACCGGCTGGTGATCGACCAACAAAGGGGGGCAACTAGTGACTTTGTACAACGAGAGCACCGATGAGATCAGCACGCGAGGAGCGGTAATGCAAGAGGAAAATGGCCGGGTGACTGAGCACAGCAGCCTCTCGGATCCTGGGCGGTGGCGGACTGGTGATCTGATCCGTCTCCTCCTTCATCCGCCCCGACCGTGACGACATCAGGTTCCAGGACTTCGAGGCCCTCCACCGCGAGCTCGGCGACGGCCTGCTCGACACCGCCGTTGGCCAAGACTCCGACGGGTAGATCACCATCCCCATAGGATCAAGCGGTTGATGCTGTTACAGAGGCTGTGCGGAGGTCACGCGCCAGATTGGGTCAGCCTCGGCAGCCGATAGGGTTGTTCCTCTTCCTGGGTCTGATTGGTGCTGGCAAGACGGAGCTCGCAAAAGCCCTTTTTCTGAGCAGCTCTTTGATGATGAGAACCTTCCGGTTCGCATTGACATGTCAGAATATATGGAGCAGCATTCGGTTGAGCAGCTCATTGGTGCCCCGCCAGGTTATGTTGGCCATAAAGAAGGTGGGAAGTTGACAGAGGCTGTGAGGACTTGCCCTCGACCGCCGTGGCCTCGGCACAGACAAGGACGAGCCCACCTCCACTGTCTCCTCCTTCTTCTGTCCCTCCATCGCGAGCTCGGTGACAGCCTGTTTGGTGTCGCCATCGACGAGGACTCCGAGGCCCCTGATGGAGATACAAGATGATGAAATTCGGTCAGCCAAGCGGCCTTCAACCGAGCTTTGAACAGTCAACCCAAATCCGAGCCTCATATGTCCGACACTCAGTTGTCCGACCCCAATCCGAGCTGCAAGTCGACGACGACGATTGATCAGGTCCGAGCCGTCCGACTGACCGATCAGCTCCCTGTCTATCTGCACCCTCGCCGATATATTCCTAGCTGATCCCACCAGGCCATGCTTGCCTAGCTTAAGGGGCGACCAATCCATCCACCTTGAGGGGCTGCCACTCGAACTTGCGAGCTGTCGGCCCACCTGACGATGTCTCCACCGAGCTTCCAGGCCCCTGCTGGACTCGCCAAGCATCATGCCAACTTAGCCGACTTCGGAGCTCCCCCGGTAAGAAGATCCGTCCTTGGTCGAGGCTAAGGACTCACCAATGCCTCCCATGATCATCGCCAGGCTAAGTGGTGCATCACCCGATAGGCGATACCCGCAAGCTATTCGATGAAATGACTATGACCTGGGCATCAGAATTCTGCTGCTATGGCCTGAGCTTTACGATCTCCGTAATCAGAATGCTTTGGTCCCTCTTCAGCTGGAGATGCTTCTGGCCTCCAAGAAATCTCTTGTTGGCGAACTCCCATCAATCTGGATCGACCTTTTGGAACCCCTGACGAGATCAATGTAAGTTTAAGACTGACATATTGATGCAGATTTTGGCAGGCACCATTTACTCAAATCGTTCCAGGACCCTGCCCAAACAACCAGATGGCTCGGATGATGCTCTCATGCCCCTCGGTATGCCCATCGTTCCCCCAACCGCGTCGACAAACCCACTTGCTGACCTTGTCCAACGGCTCAGTAGCTGATCTTGTCCAACAGCACCCATGCCGAGCAGCCAAGAACGCTGATCTGCATCCAGCCGAGCAGCTGATCCATTATTGGCACCTCTGTCTGAAGCGTGTCACCATATTGGTGCCGATCCTGCCGAGCTTGTGAACCTACATCTGTTCGAGTTCACTAAGCTGCACATGCCAAGTAATCTTGCCGAGCTCTCTCTACGAAGCCGGGCCGAACTGATCTGACCAAACCACAGTCGTCCGAGTTCGAGCGTCCAAGTAGCTCCTCCTACAGTGCTATTGGGCCATCGCTTATCGAGCTGTCAGCCCAACCAACTGATTTGACCAAGCTACCATCTTCGAACTCCTCTTCCGACGGGCCGCCAAGCTACCGCTTGATGAACTGCCCCTACCAGGCTACCTAACTACTCCCGTATCCGCCCGAGCCAATCAAAGTGGTTGCAGAACGTCACCATGAAACCTTCGAAAGTCTTCACAAGGTCCTCACTCCTTCGTTGGCTGTAAATCGAGGGGCCATTTCCATCACTACCGAACGAACAGATCGACCAAAAGGCTGGGGGAAACTCCCCCAACAGGCCGATCACCCCTTCGTCAGCCGTAAGTCGAGGGGTCATTACCCTCGCCACCGAACAAATGGATCGACCGTAAGGCATGGGCAACTCCCCTAGCTGGCCGATCCACTTCTTCGTCGGCCGTAACTCGAGGGGCAACTCCCCTCGCAACCGAATGAACAGAGCAGTCTTAAGGCTAGGGCAACTCCCCCAGCTGGCCGAGCCACTCATTCGTCGTCCGTAAGACGAGGGACAACTCCCCTCGCAACCGAACGAATGGATCGGTCATAAGGCTGGGGGCAACTCCCCCAGCTGGCCGGTCCACTCCTTCGTCGACCGTAAGTAGAGAGACAACTCCCCTTGCAACCGAACGAACGGATCGATCGTAAGGCTGGGGGCAATTCCCCCAGCTGGCCGATTCACTCCTTTGTCGGCCGTAAGACGAGGGGCAATTCCCCTGGCAATCGAACGAACGGATCGGTCGTAAGGCTGGGGCAACTCCCCCAGCTGGCCGATCCACTCCTTCGTCGGCCCTAAGTCGTGGGGCAACACCCCTCGCAACCGAACAAACGGATCGGTCGTAAGGCTGGGGACAATCCCCCAACTGGCCGATCCACTCCTTCGCCGCCCGTTAGTCATGGGGCAACTCCCTCGCAACCGAACGAACAGATCGGTCGTAAGGCTGGGGACAACTCCCCCAGCTGACCGATCCACTCCTTCATCAGCCGTAAGTCAAGGGGCAACTCCCCTCGCAACCGAACGAACGGATCGGTCGTAAGGCTGGGAAAAACTTCCCCAGCTGGCTGATCCACTCCTTCATCGGCCTTAAGTCGAGGGGAAACTCCCCTTGCAACCGAAAGAACGGATCGGTCGTAAGGCTGGGGGCAACTCCCCCAGTTGGCCGATCCACTCCTTTGTCAGTCGTAAGTCGAGGGGCAACTCTTCTTGCAACCGAACGAACGGATCGGTCGTAAGGCTGGGGCAACTCCCCCAGCTGGCTGACCCACTCCTTCGTCGGCCGTAAGTCGAGGGGCAACTCCCTTCGACACCGAAATAACAGATTGGTCATAAGGCTAGGGGCAACTCTCCCAGCTGGCCGATCCACTCATTCGTCGGCCGTAAGTGGAGGGGACACTCCCCTCGTCACCGAACGAACATATTGATCGTAAGGCTGAGGGGAACTCCCCCAGCTGGCTAACCCACTCATTCATCGGCCGTAAGTCGAGGGGTCACTCCCCTAGCCATCGAATGAATCTCGGACTAACTAACTGTTGGCCATAGCCAACTTCGCAAGTTAGACCAACTTCACAAAAGGAGCCACTTCTCCCCCTTATACTACATCTCCCGACCTCAAACTCAACAACTGTAGAGCTCGGAAAATGGGGGCAATTGATACATCCATTTTGATCGGGTCTAGAGGAGCCAAGTCAACCACGACCAGTCAAACAACCTGCTACGGCCTTGGGCTCTGGCCCAAGGACCTCACGGGCGGGCCACGCTTCTCTACCCAAGACGAAGGCCCAAAGGACTGCCAACTTCCCGTAGTGGTGGAAATCTCTCCCCAAATCAAGGGAGCACTCACCAATTATGGCAGCCACCTTCATGCCATTACTCCACCTTCATGGCCATCACTCCACCTTCATGGCATTCATCCCTCCATAAAACGTGGCAATTATTGCGGTCAACATTCCACACTTAGCACCCCATCAATGACGATAATCATGGCCCATTACACTGGAGGGATGACTCGCCTATATGAAGGGGGAGAGGCGTCATCTCAGGGGGCGGATCTCCAAGATCTACAACGGAGGTATCATAATACAACTCTCACATCTTCTTCCACCTTATACATTCTCCTCCATAGCTCGGCCCAAGGACTCGCGTATCGGCCTCTCTGTGAGCCATACTCGATCCTACCGAGTAACCTTCAGACCAGATCCGACTTTGGCATCGGAGGGGAATTGGTCGGAACCAAGACGAGTTCTTCATCTTGCAGATCGAAGGAGTCATCACCACCACCGAAGCTTCCCTTCGACGATCCCTCGCTCGGATCAGAACGCCCTCGTGCCAGAGCATGTTCGTCCGACTGATCCCAAAGGTTGTCGTCCCATCGATGCTACCCCTCGGCATACCGAAGCACAGATCCGCGCCTTTTTGCTCAAGTGAACGCGCCATCAATCGACCCTAAAGGTCATCTTCATCTCACGTGATATCTACGACATCCGGGCCTCCGGACTATCAACCTGTGGTGAAAAAACACCCCGAAACACAACAATTTAAACCAGTTGTAATAGAAGTTTACACAACCTTTTATAAACGTTGTAATAGAAGTTTACACAACTTTTAAAGAAAGTTGTACTATTGCTTTACACAACCTTTTATTTACGTTGTAACAAAAGTTTACCCAATGTTTATTAAAAGTTGTAATATCTCTTTACATAACTTTTTATAAACGTTGTAATGGAAGTTTACACAACGTTTAAAAAAGTTGTAATATACATCTATTACAACATTTGCTTACTACAGGCAGAAAAGGTGGTCTAATGAGCGGATCCTATTACACTTCGCATATTACAACATTTGTTAAAAAGTTGTCTGACCCATATTACAACCTTTTAAGACGTTTTTAATGACCATTTTTGTTGTAGTGATAAGAATTTGTACGCCCAATGATAGCCTCTGAATGAAGCCATTCAAAATACAACTCACACTAAAAATAATAAAAAATAATTTAATACAAAGATTAAAATCAAAATAATATCACCGTAGTGTAGTGCGTGAAGTTGTGCTCATCCTGGTGAAAACAGTTCTTCAATCAAAGCTCCATGGAGAAAGTTATGCACTTTTCAGCAGTCGTCTGTGTAAGGACCCTGTCTATAGGGAAAACACTAGAAGGGGGGGTTGAATAGTGTTTATGCAAATTTAAAAGGAATTTACGCCAAATAAAGTGCAATCCAATAAATAGTGCGGAATAGAAAAACGACCCAAATAGAAACACACGCAAACACAGATATGTTTCAAGGGTTCGGATTACCCAAGTCAACTCCCGACTTGTTCCCGGTAATCCTACATCCCTACCACCCGGATACCACTGGATACTCAAGTTAGAACCCTAACTTGAGGTTTCCTTAAAGCCCACTTGTAGCAATCCTACAAGTGCAATCGAATACAATCGATGTCCTTGACTCCCACAACCAGGGAGCAAGCAAAAACCACTCTCACAACCGAGAGCACAATTCCAATAAAGAAGTTATGAAATCTGAAAGCAACACTTACAATCACATATGCCTTGAAGTAGAACTTGAAGGAGAAGAGTGATGTGTGTTGAAGAACGCTCTTGGAAGAGAGGAGAAAAGCCCTTTCTCTTGACTGCGCCAATTGCCTAGAAGATGAATCTTTGGTTCTAGGTTGGAGAGCAAGAGAACAAGATTTGGAAATACTTAGGGCTTTGGATTTGAAAGCTTTGATCTTTTGAAATGAAAGCTTGAAGGATTTTGCAATGAATGAGTAACCTTCCAATGAAACAGTAGAAGCTCTATTTATAGCTTTCTCAAATCCACAACACAGTTTAGGCAAAAACCCAATCGAAATCTGTGAGAAAAATCTCAACGGATATAATCTGAACTCGCAACAGTCGACTATTGAACAATCCACAGTCGACTGTTGCACAGTCAGCAAGGGTATGTGAGAATTCATAACGGTAACTTACCACGTGGACAGTCGACTGATGAAGCAAAGACAGTCGTCTGTTAAACCAACAGGCGACTGTAATCTCTTCGACAGGCGACTGGCCGAGAGAAGAGTAAGTTAGACAAACACTGGAAATCTCACAAGATACAGGACAGACGACTGATGCAAGGAACACAGTCGACTGTTAATCAGAACAAGCGACTGTAAAACCTTGAACAGACGACTGTCAAAAGCAAGAGAAATTTCCAGAGAGCTGAGTCAAAGAAATGACTTACAGACAGGCGACTGTAGACAGTCGACTGATCTAATAGACAGTCAACTGTATATGCAGCATAAGTCGACTGGCCGTAGAAGTCAGATCAAAACAGAGTTTGGGCATGGAGAGACATGCGACTGATTTACAATACACAGTCGACTGTCACTAGGACAGGCGCCTGTGAATTGTTCAACAGTAGCCTGTGCGAAATAATCAGAGAAGGCCCAAAACTACATTGTAATAGTCTGTGCATAACAGGCGTCTGTAGAACAAAACACAGTCGACTGTTTTTGAGACAAGCGACTGTAAACTGTTAAGCAGTCGGCTGTTATGAACAATCCTAGCACAAACAAAAAAGAATTGAATTGGGATCAAAGGACAAAGGTCTAGAGATGTCCTATGACATAAAGTAGATGTGTGTGAGTGCTCCATCAAAGTTCTACTTCTAAGCTACATACTAGAAGAGATAAGAGAAAAATTACAATGACGAATAATCTCTTCTTTCCATCGTATGAGCATGAAGTCTTTACGGAGCTTCAATCATCAATCTACGATCATCCAATTCATATCATTTGCCTTCAATTACGTTTGTGAGTCATCCATTGCAAGTTGATCTTCATAATAAGCTTAGGCAATGGATTAACTGCAAAATAGGGGATTAGTCACAAGTATTTATGTTTGCTCATCATTAACACCAAGTAGGGAGAAGTCCAATACTCAACATTCTCCCCCTTTTTGATGATGACAAACAAACATAAACAAAAAGATAAATAATTGTGCGTAATGAAAACTTACTCCCCTACATAGATGCCAATCAAGTTAGTCAACAAATATTAGAGCATCTACATAACAATTGAAGCAAGTGAGTGAGATATGAATGAATTCAATTCAAGAAATCTAGGAAATAAAATCCATATTCATTGTAATCTTACTCCCCCTGAATCTAAGGCAACGAAAATCTTAGATTCAAGCGTTAGAACATACTTAGCACATCCATTATGAATCTTGTATGTTTATTTCTCTCCCCCTATGGCATTATCCAAAAAGGTGGGAGCAAATAACAACACCAATAATAGTGCTAAATACGAACTAACAACAATCAAGGAGTATAAAGATATATCGAATCAAAAACTCATAAAATCTCATATACACATGTGAGTAATGGAATTGAAATCCAATATCAACATTTTAGGTATTCGAAATGAAAATAATTTTCACAAATTCATCACATCAAAGAAAGAGTATGAATTAACCAATATCAAATCCATATATTGTCTCAAAAGCACATCAAGGAGAGTGAAGCATAAATGGAGACAACATATCAAATTCATCACACAGATAAGATATGCAATACAGTATAGTGTGACACAAGAGAGGGTGCAACATCATATATATAGATATATAGAGACTGAGTACATCAATGGATGGTCATCTACATGGCCATCCCAAAAACATACATCATGATAAAACACAAAAAAACATCATCATGACGAAATCAAAGTATATCACCATACATATATAAAAGAGTCGCAGACAGCATCATCCATCATACAAAGACAAAACATATATCATCACTCAAAATAACATCCATCTAAGAGTGAGCGTCTACAAGGGCTGCAGACGAGGAAGCAGGCTCTGTAGCAGGAGGAGTATCCTCTGAAGGAGGGTCAGAAGGAGCAACAGAAGCAGCATCAGCAACATCCTGTGTAGAAGCAACACCAGGAGGCTCAACGACACCAGTAGGCTGAGGAGGCACATGAAGCTGGGGAACAAACTGTCTCAAATCCTCAGGGAAGGGAATTCCCTGATGGATGAAAGATAGAGACAGCAATCTGTAGATACCAGAGACCATCGCCAAAAGAGTATCCTGAGACGGTGAAGCAGATGAAGAAGGCAAATTAGCTGGAGGCACAGTGGATGAGGATGGAGCTGAAGTAGACTTCCTCTTCTTCGAGGCAGTCTGCAGAGCCGAAGAAGATTTCGACTTTGCAGAAGCGTCGAGGAGAGGACCAAAGGGCATGGGCTCGTAACGAGTCAAGTCATTACCAAAGTGACGGAAGACACGAGTCAAAAGACCACCGTAAGGAATGTGAGACGAGGAGGATGTGAACTCAACCTTGTCCATCCTATCAAGGAGGACACCGGCCCAGTTCACGGGCATGCCAGAGAAAATAGCATACATACACTTTAGTATATCCTGAGATGGCTGGTCAGACGATCCATATCTCGGTAGGATGTTGGACTTCACCACTAGGTGAACAGCCCAACCTCATGCATAGAACATAGATGATCTGACACCCGAATCAAGAGCTAAAGGTACCTCTCGAAACATATCCCGGAGAACAGACTGGTCAAGATCGTCAATCTCAGAGATGCAGATATCAGTGGGAAGGGAACCGACAGAAGGAATCCTAAGAATAGTCCCTAAGAGAGAGGGAGTGATCTGAATGTGGGTTCCCTGAACGATTGTATCGAGGATCCCTGTAGACGAATACTCACCGCGAACGCGGTTCGCATAGAAGAGCTTCTCCAGAAAAGGGTAGGCTCTGGGGGACTCGCTCTGAGAGAAGCGAAAAAGATCGGCCGGGTGAGTAGCGGAAAGAATGTCAGATAGTCTCTCAGCAGTGAAGGCGGGGAAAGCAATGTATCGTTCCCTAAGTAGGTTGATCCCTAGGAGAGAGTGAAACTTTGCCAGACAAAGATCGTATCGGCAAACGAGAACTAAGGGATCAGAGGGGGGTACGACAGGAGTCTCTTCAGAAGAACTGGATACAGAAGGAGATACATGAGGGCTCTCAGCAACAGGCTCACTGATGTGAACACCAGTAGGCTTGCGCTGACGATGAATCCAAGGTTGAGCATCGCTAGAAGAAGCAGAAGGAGAGTAACCCGACGAAGACGAACGCACGGGTGACAAGGCATGCTTGGTTCGGGCTTTATAGGGTTTCTTTCTCTTGGCAATGAGTTTCTTGGGTGCCCTAGAATGTTTAGGGACATCGATCTTCTCTTTTCCCTTTGGTTTAGGAGCCATGGAAACAGGAGAAGGAGAAACTAAAGCAAAGAAACGAAACGACGAAGAGCAAGTGAGAGAAGCAAACCAAGTGAGGAAGCACAGACGATCATGGATAAGAAGATCGAAGGCAACGGTAGAACGCGATTGATGACGACGATTAGGGGTAGTTCGACGGTTTAAGAGGCGAAATCGAACGTTTTTGTAGAGAAAAACGAGCGGGAAGTTGAACAGTCGAAGCGGAGGAGAAAGAAAGTTGACGTGGGGAAGTGATCGCGTAGACTGAATATAAAATTGGGGGAATCAATCTGAGCCGTTGGATCAAGGAATCGACGGCTCGGATCAAATCACATGAACCGACACAGCATAAGACAGTCGACTGATGAACAACAGTCAGTCGACTGGATGAAGTGATAAAATTAAAGCTCAGATAGATGGGCAGTCGACTGGTAAGTAATATGCAGTCGCCTGTCCATTGGACAGTCGACTGATATATACTCAACAGTCGGCTGGCCGAGAATTAATACAGTTCAGAAAAAGAACAGAGAGCACTGTAAAAATTCGACAGAGAGTACAGTCGCCTGATAACTAAAATGCAGTCGCCTGTTAAGCTAATAGTCGACTGTAAAACAGTCATCAGTCGGCTGTGCGAAAGATACCAATTCTCAGACTGAGGAGATAGAGTAGGGCAGTCGACTGTCGAAGGAAAGACAGTCGTCTGTCCTGGTCCAAAAGAGCACAGTGAGATAGAATTCCAGAGAATAAGAACACTCACCCTAGGACCTATACTCTAATCACAAATACATCGTAAAATCATTATGAAAACAATAAATCCATTGAAACATAAATCACTCCAATCAATTTCAAAAAAAACTCATGAAATCAAATAAGTCACAATTGCCTTTCTTAATCTCATAAAACAATAAAGCACATGAAGAAAGACAATAAAAAAGATATGAGCTCAATAAGGAGTTATAGCATGAAAATTGAGCTTCTAGATTTCAGATTCACCCATAATTCTTAATTCTCCACGCAACCTCACAAATGAATCTTCTTTAAGAGGTTTAGTGAAGATATCGGTAATTTGTTTTTGGGTTTCAATGTACTTTAAGATGATGTCATTCTTAGCTACTTGATCATTTATAAAATGGTGTCTCACGTCTATGTGTTTGGTACGGGAGTGGTGTACCGGATTCTTGGAAAGACAAATAACACTTTGATTATCAACCATGAAGGGCAAGTATCACAATTGACACCATAGTCACTAAGAGTGTGTCTCATCCAAAGAACTTGTGCACATGCAAGACCCGCGGCAATATATTCCGCTTCAGTCGTGGATAATGACACCGAATTCTGTTTCTTAGAAAACCAAGAAACTAAGGAATTTCCTAAGAAATGGCATGTGCCACTAGTACTTTTCCTGTCGGACTTGCATCCAGCAAAGTCGGCATCACTATACGAGATTAACTCATATGTGCTAGACTTAGGGTAAAGTAACCCATAATCTAGAGATTGATTGAGATAACGAAATATTTGTTTAACCGCAATCAAGTGTGACTCCTTAGGTCTTGCTTGATATCTAGCACAAATACATACGGAAAACATGATATCGGGCCTACTAGCGGTTAAGTAAAGTAAGCTACCGATCATACCTAGATATAGACGAACGTCTACATCTTTTCTGCTTTCATCCTTGTGTAGATGAGTAGTAGTACTCATGGGAGTCCTTTTGCTCGAAGACGATTCCATCCCGAATCGCTTAATAAGCTCCCCTGTGTACTTTGTTTGATGTATGAAAGTGCCATTCTCTATTTGTCGAATTTGCAATCCAAGGAAGTAGGTGAGCTCTCCCATGTGGCTCATCTCAAATTCATCCTTCATATACTTGAAAAATTCTTGACAAAGAGTAAAGTTAGTAGAACCGAAAATAATATCGTCTACATAAACTTGAATCAAAAGAATGTCATTTTCATAATCTTTAATGAAGAGTGTAGAATCAACTTCTCCCATTTTAAAACCTAAATTCAAAAGAAAGGTCTTAAGACGATCATACCAAGCTCTAGGAGCTTGTCTCAATCTATACAACGCTTTCTTAAGTTTGAAAACATGGTTTAGAAATTTTTCATGAATAAACCCGGGAGGTTGAGAAACATAGACTTCTTCATTGACAAACCCATTTAAAAATGCACTTTTAACATCCATTTGAAATAATTTAAAATTCTTATGGGATGCAAAAGATAAAAAGCAACCTAATAGCTTCTAATCTAGCTACGGGGGCAAAAGATTCTTCGAAATCAATACCTTCCTCTTGCCGGTAGTCTTGAGCTACTAACCTTGCTTTGTTTCGTGTGATTACCTCGTTTTTATCCGTCTTGTTCTTGAAGATCCATTTGGTCCCAATAACTTGGTGACCACTTGGAAGAGGTACAAGTTCCCAAACTTCGTTTCTCTCGAATTGTGCTAGTTCTTCTTCCATTGCCACTATCCAAGAGCTATCCTCACAAGCTTCTTGGATGTTCTTTGGCTCAATGGTCGAGACGAATGCGCAATGGGAGAATTCTTCAATTCTTGATCTCGTTCGAACACCCACACCAATATCTCCAATAATTTGGTTATGGGGATCGTTGCGAACGGTTGGATAAGCTTTGGGTATACCTGGATCACTAGGAACAACTTCAACAACTTCGTTAGAAGTGTTAGTCTCAATAATAGAATCATTAATTTTAACATTATTAAGAGAATCACAAAGAATATCTACATTATCATCATCGACATGAGGAAAATAAAAAATCTTCATAAAAGGATACATGAAGTGATTCCTCAATCGTTGAAGAAGTTTTGTTGTATATCCGGTAGGCTTTGCTACGTGTGGAATATCCAATAAAAATTTCTTCATCGGATCTTGGCTCAAATTTGTCTAAATTACCAAAGGTGTTCTTTATAAAACATTTCGAACCAAAGACATGAAAATATTTCACTTGATGCTTTTTATCATAAAACAACTCAAAACAAGTTTTGTTTGGTCGGGGTCTCACTAGGATCCTATTGAGCACAATAACATGCCGTGTGCACCGCTTCTGCCCAAAATTGTAGTCCTAAATGACTATCATGGAGCATAGTGCGAGCACACTCAATACGATTCCTATTCTTTCTTTCTACAACACCATTTTGTAGTGGTACATGAGGAAAGGAAAAGTTATGAGTTATCCCGGAGTCATCACAAAACTTAGTAAAAGACTCATTCTCAAATTCTCCTCCATGATCACTACGAATAGTGATAATGGTGTATCCTAAAAGATTCTGAATCTTCTTTGCAAATTTGGTAAACTCTTCATGAGCTTCATTCTTATTAGTTAAGAAAGAAAACCAAGTAAATCTAGAAAAGTCGTCAACGACAACTAGTCCATAATGAGCATTACCTAAAGAAGCGGTTCTAGTTGGCCCAAGTAAATCTAGATGTAGAAGTTCTAGGGGCCTCTTAGAAGTAATCCCTTCTTTAAGCTTAAATGAAGATTTACTTAGTATACCTCTTTGACATGAATCACAAAAGTTTTTCTTATTAAAAAAAATCTTAGGAAAACCTTTGACTAGATCATGCTTAGCTAACTTATATAAGTGCTTGAAATGAACATGACCAAAACGGCGATGCCACAATAGTTGTTCACTTGTGTTAGCAACTAAGCAATGTTCTACGGTTTTAGGCAAGCTCAAATAATAAATATTTTTGCGCCTAATACCGGAAAATAAAACATTTGAATCACAATCAACAATAGTACACAATCCTTCTCCAAAGTTAACCTTGTAACCTTTGTCACAAAGTTGACTAATGGAAATGAGATTGTGACATAAACCACTTACAAGATAAACATTAGTAATTAGGGGTTTGGAAGGATTACCAACGATACCTACTCCAATGATGATTCCCTTTTGATTACCTCCAAAAGTGACCGTTGCACCATCCTTGATGCTAATCACTTCGGAGAGCAATGAGAGATCTCCCGTCATGTGTTTGGAGCAACCGCTATCAAGAATCCATCCTTTCCCTTTAGAGCTAATAAGGCATTTATTGCTCTTCTTCGTTCTCTTGGCTACCTATATAATATACCATAAGCTTATGGTACCCAATGTTTGTTGGGTCTAAGGGGATTAGCCCTTTAGAAGCCAAGTCCAAGTGGACTTCTGCTTCCCAATATAGTTACTATTTCTAATTACATCATGAAAGTAGGAATCAACATAAGCATTCCTAACATTTAGACTAGTGTTCTTAGGACCCCAAATAGTGTACATCTTGGGAGTCCTATTCCTAGTTGCATGCATATGTGTTGGATTTCTATGTGGTGCATGCTTCTTAGAAACATGATTTCTAGCATAGAGATGTGGTGAAGGATATGCATTGTACATTCTTGAATGATATGTATTATTGGGAACATGCATATTATATGAAGCATATTGATCATGCATGACATGTGGAGGATTAGCATACATGAAAGAATGATGCGTATGAGCATATGGGTGTGTGGGAGCACGTACATGAGTATTTCTCATGTGTGGTTGTGTATGTGTCCGTGGGTGCGGAGCATAAAATGTGTCATGATTATCCACTTATGAAGTAGGGTGTTTCCTACGTGGATGAGTATTAGTGTACATATAAGCATTGCCTTGATTTTGGTTTCCACCCTTAGTGGGTTTCTTGCCAAAAGGAAGAGAAGGTGATGTGGTGACATTCTTGGTAGGATTGCTACCTATAGTGTCTTTGACACCACTTGTGGATGCACTGGAGGAAGGCCTCACAAAATCTATAGTGACACCATTATAGGAGATGCGAGCATTAGATGCATTCGCTTTTACAAATCCAAGGCTAACACGATGTGTAGCCGGAAATTGGTTTGCAAGCAAATCATCCAATTGTCCTTGTCCCTTATTGAATCCCACAATACAGGAGGACATGAGCTCATATTTCTCCTTTAAAGAAGAAATGTTGGTATCCAAGGTGGACACCCGTGCTTTGAGCTCGTGCACTTGGGTTTTAAGAGAATCATTCTCTAAACCCAATTGTGTGTGACATGTAACTAGATCACTATTATCCATTGGATGTGTTTGATCTAGTTGAGATTTGAGGGAGTTCACCTCATCTCTCAATATGACATTTTGAGCAGCTAAGTTTGCTTTCTCAAGGGTTAAAGTATCAACAATGGTGTCATTGTTGATAATGCATGGAATGGATGACTTGCTAACTTTTGATTTCTTTAAGCTAGAGTATCTAAGCATTAAAGATTGGTATTTAGTAAATAGTTCTTCATTAGCTATACGAAGTTCATCCATTGTTACCTCGGTGTTATCCGTATCGGAATCACTCTCATCCGAGAGTTGGTCTTCAAGTGCCATGAAGCACATGTGGGCGCTCTCACCCTTCTCATCATCGGAATCGCTTGATGAGTCATCACTTGAATCATCAAAGGTACCGACGAGTCCTTTCTTCTTGTCTTTCTTGTTCTTGTCGGACTTGTGGTACTTTGGTGCCTTCCACTTTTCTTTGTTGTTTAGTATTGGGCAATCCCTCTTGATGTGCCCTGGCTTATTACACTTATAACAAAGAGATGAAGTAGCATTAGTAGACTCAAAACGTTTGTTGGAGGGAAATTTACCTTTGCGGAAGAAGCGTTGGAACTTCTTCGCCATTTGGGCCATTTCACCCAAATCCATCTCGTTCTCGGATTCATCACTTTCGGAGGATGACGAATTGGCGTTGAACGCCAAAGCTTTCTTCTTGGCCTCCGAGGGATTCATCATGGCTCGAATCTTCAATCGGTTATCCCGTCTTACTTCGTAAGACATAAGAGTCCCGATGAGATTCACCACGGTGTAGTTCTTCAAGTCATCGACCTCCTCAATGGAGATTGCTCGTCTTTTCCAGTTGGAGGTCATCCCCATGATGATCTTCCTTACCTTTTCAGGTTCGGTGTAGATTTGGCAAAGGGCTTCCAATTCATTTGTGATGTCGGTAAAGCGTCCGTACATTGACGCAATGCTCTCATTTTCCTGCATGTGAAACAAGTCGAAGTTTTGCACGGCAACATATAACTTTGAAAGCTTTGTAGGATCCTGTCAAAACAACGATGTTAGGATCGAATGAAGAGGAGAGACTTACGCTTGCGTACGCGGCACCGTAATCTCTGAACTTCGCCCTCGGATTCGCCACAACGGTCAGTACTTCGTCACGGAGGATCGAAGCAGCGTTTCACCACCTAAATCTCTATTTAGAAGAGGATTTTAATGGAAGGGAGAAGAAGAACATAAGTTGCCTTATGCAAACTTATGGCATGGTTAGATTAGTGTAAATGCCTTACCCTTGGGTCCTATTTATAGGCTTTAGGGATAGTTATTGTAGGAAATAACTAAATATAAGCTTATTAGCCTATATTAGCACTTACACTTATCCTCTTCTTTATTCACTTATCAAGTACCTTTATGCACTTATAAAGTGGCTTTTTCCACTTATCGAGTGGTCCTTTTCACATGAGAAAAGGTTCCTTTCGTGCACGCTTTCGTGCACGCGACATCTGAGGTCCGTATACCCTCATACATCCCCTCATGGGTGTATTCATGTCGTCCATATCCAACATCTCTCACTCACACTTGAGGGGATTGTAAGGAAACATCTTTTCCTTTAACTCCTCTGTTTATCATACCGAGAAATAGGCCGTGTGACCGTCATGCGCATAGAGTCCGCTGTTTTTGCACTTGTTAGAGATACACAACACTCCTCGAGGTGTAAAGTTGAGTAGATTAACGCATGCTTTACCCTAGATTATTTCTTCACATTTCTTATACTTTATATTCAACAATTGAATCCCATCTGGATTACAATTGGCTGGCCAGCTTTGAATCTTTTAAAGTCCTAATGTGAATATGAAATTAATCTTCCTCTTCTTGCGATCCTTTTGATCTTGACTTGACTCATTTTTCTAACATGCCCCGCCAGACCGAATTGACCATAGTCCATAAGCAACATGCTAAGATAGCAATCACCCAGTCAAATCTAAAGGAACCAATTAGAGTCCATAAGGGTAACGAGTTAAGACCCATGTGGTCTTTGGGTCTCACATAATAGTAAACATAATTACTATTCTAACCCAATGGTTAAATGCATACGTAGTATGAATACATATTACAACATCACTCCTTTCCCAGAGAGCGTATGTCTTAATGATGTTGTAAGGATGATGATCAGACACCACAATGTCTGATTTTGAGTCCATTTTACTACTCAAATAATCTTCTGGACTCACATCCTGCATAAGACAAATAGGATTTAAGAATCCTCTTAGATCTTTTGTAAGCATCCATATGATGCAGATCTTTCATGCGACCATTTTGTTTAAGTCATGACTCTAAATCATCCGTCTGACGATTTTGACTTTAAACAGGTCTCATCTTTATTTTATCCATCTGATATAATAAAGGCGGTTGCTCATGTGAGAGAGCCAACCTCAATCTGTCCGACATACTAGAAAATATAGCTGAGATTTTAAAATGTACACAAACATTTTCTAGAAACTCATATGCAATGTTGAAAAGAACTTATTCTTTTATTAAATTTGATCTTTTACAGACATGGGAATTTACATTGGTACAACTCAGCTCTTATGCAATCCTTGAGATGATAAGTGTTTGTAAAAAACATCTCTGGGGATCGCCTTCGTAAGCGGATCTGCTATCATCTCATGCGTAGATATGTACCTTATGTCTACCTTCTTGGTCTTATTATAGTCTTTTGCAAATTTGTAGCGGATATCAATGTGTTTGGTCTTACAATGGAATTTTGGATCTTTGACATAGGCTATAGATGCTTGACTGTCACTGTGTATTGGAAAAGCACCCGAGTCACTTGCATCAATTAGCCTGTCTAAGAACTTCCTAAGCCAAACAGCTTCTTGAACTGCCATGCTAAATGCTACAATGCTACAAACTCGGCTTCCATAGTTGAAAGTGCGATGCAGGATTGTTTCTTGATACTCCAGGATATTGCACCAGATCCGAGTAGAAAAACATATCCTGAGGTCGATCATCGCTCATCGAGATCACCCGCCCAATCAACATCAGTGTAGCCTTCGAGCCTCAAGGCATCTCCTTGATAGCATAAATCATAGTCTGCAGTTCCTTTAAAATACCGCATTATTCTCTTAACCGCTTTCCAGTGTACTTGCCCTGGATTGGATTGGTAACGACTTACCATTCCAACGGCAAAACAGATGTCCGGTCTTGTACACATCATAGCGTACATAAGACCACCAACTGCACTGGAATATGGAACTTTTTCCATAATTTCCTTTTCCTTTTGGTTCTTTGGACATGATTTCAGAAATAAATTATCGCATTTGCTTATAGGAGTATCAATGGACTTGCAGTCCTGCATATTAAAACGTTCTAGAACCTTCTTTATATAAGTCTCTTGTGAAAGAGAGAGAAGTTTCTTTGAACGATTCCTTGAAATCTTAACTCCAAGGATATATGCGGCTTCTCCCATGTCTTTCATCTCAAAAACTGATGAAAGCCAAGCCTTGATATCCATCACAAAGCCCTTGTCATTTCCGGCTATTAAAATGTCATCTACATATAGAGACATAATAACATACTTGCTTTTAATCCTCTTGATATATACACAGTTATCTTCATCAAGCATGGAAAAACCATTTGATAAGACAACTTCTTGAAATCGTATATACCATTTCCTCGAGGATTGTTTAAGACCATATATGGATTTACGAAGTTTACAAACCTTATGTTCGTTTCCTTCTTTTACAAACCCTGTTGGTTGTTCCATATAGATCTCCTCGTCCAATTCTCCATTGAGAAAGACAGTCTTTACATCCATCTGATGTAATTCGAGGTCTAAGCAAGCTACCATAGCCAGAATCAAGCGAATCGAGGTAAAACGAACAACAGGTGAGAAGGTCTCTTCGTAGTCTATCCCTTCCTGTTGCGTAAAACCTTTCGCGACAAGGCGAGCTTTATATCTGTCTATAGATCAATCAGCCTTATGCTTGATCTTGAGAACCCATTTGTTCCCAATAGCTCTACGTCCTCTGGGTAAGTCAACCAAGTCCCAGACTTGGTTAACTTTCATGGATTCTAATTCCTCCTTTATCGCTTCCATCCATTTGTCTTTTGCAGGGCATGATACGGCCTGTTTGAAAGTAGCAGGCTCGTCATCTTCTTGTAGTAAAGTCATAAAGGTTTGCGGGAATTCATCCTCAAATCTTAGAGGAGCTAACCTTGTACGACTACTACGTCGTATTTGAGATTCTTCAAGTCCTTGTTGACTCGAATTTAGATCAATTCTAATATCACTCCCACTTGGAATGTCGTTAGAATTGCTCCCACTTGGATCATTATTCCCGTATGGAATAGGATTAGTATCATTCGTATCATCCATTGGTGAAGGTTGAAACATATTTTCGTCTTCACCAAGAATTCTCCCACTCGAATGAGGTAATCCTTCTTGATCATTAATCTCAAATAGAGATAAGTCCTGACTTATCTCGCCCTGTCTTGGAAACTCATTTTCCAAGAAAGTGACATCCCTCGACTCAAATTCAATTAGACCTCCATTGTCTTCCTGACCAATGAAAACATAACCTTTGGAGTTTTCTGCGTAGCGTATAAAGATACATTTCCTCCCCCGTGGCCCAAGTTTGCCATACTTATGGGAGGAAATATGTGCGTAGGATACACATCCCCAAGGTTTTAAAATGTTAAGTCAGGAGACCTTTGGTTCCACAACTCATAAGGAGTGGAGCTAACTGATTTCGAGGGTACGCGGTTTAAAATGAAAGTGGCCGTCAATAATGCATCACCCCAAAAGGTGATTGGCAAGTTAGCTTGCGCCATCATTGAACGGACCATTTCCATTAAAGTCCTATTTCTCCTTTCTGCAACACCATTTTGTTGCGGAGTATAAGGCATAGTTACCTGATGAACTATGCCTTTTTCATCACAAAGTTCCTTAAAACTTGTTGATTGGTATTCACCGCCTCTATCGGTTCGCAAGACCTTAATCTTGCGATCTAATTGATTTTCCACCAAACTCATATAGTTTTGAAAGCAGGTTAATGCTTCACTTTTGTGGGATATCAAATAGATATGACCGAATCGGGTGAAGTCATCAATAAAAGTGATGAAATAAGACTTCCCGCGTCTTGTCTTGACATTCATCAGACCACATATGTCCGAATGGATGAGCTGTAATGGAACCTCGGCCCTTGTGCCGGTTCCAAATGGCTTGCGACAAGATTTTCCTACAAGGCAATGTTCGCAAGTCGACATTTCGACCTTTGAAACATTGGATATAAGGCCACATTTGGCAAGTCTATCCATTCGTGTTGGTCCAATGTGACCAAGCCTTGCATGCCAACAAATTACATCTGATTCATAATTTGATGAATTTGCAACAAGGAAATTTTTATTATTAAATGAGGAATCATACATTGTATTTAATACAATAAATCCTTTAAATGCATACACAGTATCAATTAAAGAATTATTACAAAACAAGTCCACTTTACAATCATGAAAAAACCAACTATAACCAAGACCCATTAAAACGACCACAGAAATAATATTCCTTCGAATATCCGGAGCGAAGGGAACATCATGAAGTAGGATAGTGCGGCCGTTGTCCAAGACGAGCTTGCACGTCCCAACGCCTTTCACTTTAACACGTGTGTTGTTTCCTACATAGATCCACTTCATTCCTTGGGGTATCCGGTGATACTCCACGAAGGACTGTCTGTCCCTTACTATGTGGTCGGTGGCACCTGAATCAATTATCCAAAAAGGATTAGATTCTACAAGAAATATTGAACTAGAAACACATATGTAACTAATATTATTACAAGTTACCTCGTCACCTCCACTCGTACATGAACAAGCATAGTGACCTAACTTGTTGCACTTAAAACACTTGATCTTCTTCAAGTCCTTCTTGTGCCATTTCTTGTGTCCACCCTTATGTTCGTGTTTCTTGGTAGACTCAGGTTGATTATTACGTTCATTAGTAAACTTTGAACGATTTTTCCGTTTCTTTCCCCCGTGTGAGGAACTAGCAACCATGTGCACTTCTGCACTTGGCTTGGCGACCGCAAAACGCTCTTCCTCCAACTCGAGGTGCTTAGAAACATCGCTGAAGTTCTTGATGCTCTCATTATGAGTGAGATGCAACTTCATTTGGTCCCACCCATTTGGTAGGGAACGTATGACTGCTTGGATTTGTTGCTCGTCAGTGAGCACATGACCTGCATCCTTTAACTCTGAGATGAGATTCGCCATATGTCGCAGATGTTTCCCCATGGAATGATCTGTACGTTTCTTGTATGAATCAAATCTTATAGTTAAAGAACGAAGTTTGGACACTGAGGTGCCACCAAACTTCTCCTCAAGCTTGGACCATATGTCCATGGCTAGGTCATGCTCTCGGAAGATTCGCATTATGTCGTCTGCCATACTTGACAGCAACGTAATGCGAGCAATCTTGTTCTTTCGAGACCAAGCATCAAAAGCTTCCTTGTCTCTTCTGTGTTGGGCCGTAGTGCCCAACTCTGGTTCAATCATTTTGTTCTTTAGAGTTTCGAGCACATCTTGCTCCTCTAGAACATATTGTATCTTTATGGACCATAGTTTGTAATTATCGTCGTTGAGTTTTTCACCTTTTTTCAACTCAGCGATGATGTTCTTAGCGGCAGAAGACATTTTAGCTTTAAAATGCTGCAAAAGATATGAAAAGAAAGGTGCGATCAAAAACATTGCATTAATTTCATATACATAGTCATCATATTGTTACATTTTAATGATTCATTAGTCTCGACCAGCGGACCGACCAGGGAAATGGCTAGTCCATGGTTCACTACCCCCAGACTGAGCTGAGGTGTCCCACAAACTAGTCCAAAAGACCACTGGTCGAATCATGATCCATTGAGATACTGAATCAATCGAATGTGAAATTTCAGACTTATTTAATATCACTCCCACTTGGAAAAATCCCACTTGGAATGATATTATTATATTTGATAAGTTACTTTCGAAAAATATTGAAGATGTTGCTCTAGAATCAGAAAGGTCTCTACGATTCCAATCACCATCTAGAACAACTTTCAATATTTCCCCATCACTTATCAAACGATAGTACTCTTATAGTACTTGCAGCGGAAAAGCGTTTTTGAAAAACGTATTTTGAAAACGTATTTTTCAAACGTATTTTGCAAACGTATTTTGCAGGGCCTACACCCCATTACAGGGTGACATAGCCGAAATATTTCGACAATTCCCCGGCCATTGCCGAGGTCGTGTCGTGGCCGTGCCAAGGCCGAATTCTTCTTCCTTCCGAAGAGAGAGTTGCCATCGCAACTTGGCCAATGCCGAACACCCTTTGAGGGGAGTTTTCTGCAAGCCACCGCCACCGGCTCCCGTATGGATCCAGGCGCTTCCCCCCTACAGGAGAATTTTGCCGCGACAACTGCCGCCGGCTCCGTAAAGACCGGTCATGCAAGCCACCCCTTCCGGTCATGCAAGCCCCCCCTTTTCCCCATGGAAAATAGGGCCAACCGGGGCTTGGTCCTGGCCGAGGCCCTGGCCGACAGTGACCGTGGCCCTGGCCTCGGCCAGGGCCGGCCGTGGCCCCTGGCCTGGCCCTGGCCTGAGGCCAGGGCGCCGGCCCTGGCCTCTGCCAGGGCCGGCCAGGCCCTGGCCTGAGGCCAGGGCGCCTGGCCCTGGCCCTGGCCCCCTGGCCCTGGCCGAGGCCGGCCAGGGCCCCGCGGCCTGGCCAAGGCCGGCCATGGCCCCTTGGGCATGGCCGGCCTTGGCCCATATGGCCATGGCCGGCCTCCCCCTTGCATGGGGTTGGCCGTACACCCCCACCGGAGGGGTGGCCGTGGTTGTTATTGGCTGTAGCCAACCCCCTCCGCATGGGGATGGGGATGCATAGCCTCCATGGCCCATATGGCCATGGCGATCATGCACCAAAGAGGTCTTCTTCTCCGATGAGAATTTGCAACCGCCATCTTCTTCTCCGATGAGACACCCGTTCGTCGAGAAAGTAGTTATACTTCAATGGCCGTATGCCGAAAAATAACAAACTTTCAAGTTCGCAAACTACACACTCTACATGAAGAGAGCACCCATTCCCTATTGAATGGAGACTCAGCATCCATGAGGAGTGCGAGTTTGTCGATATGAACGGTCAGTTCTTCCCGTCACGGAGAGTTCCTGCCATATCCGTAATGGCAGAAGACCCTAACGTGAAAAGAACAACTGCTGCGATTCTCTCCATCACGATGCGCTCCTACCATATCCATAATGGTAGAAAACTCATTCGTGAAAAAGACAACGCCTCGTTCATCGGTTAGACCGGGGCGAACCCATATGGCTCTGATACCAATGTAGGATCCTGTCAAAACAACGATGTTAGGATCGAATGAAGAGGAGAGACTTACGCTTGCGTACGCAGCACCGTAATATCTGAACTTCGCCCTCGGATTCGCCACAACGGTCAGTACTTCGTCACGGAGGATCGAAGCAGCGTTTCACCGCCTAAATCTCTATTTAGAAGAGGATTTTAATGGAAGGGAGAAAAAGAACATAAGTTGCCTTATGCAAACTTATGGCATGGTTAGATTAGTGTAAATGCCCTACCCTTGGGTCCTATTTATAGGCTTTAGGGGTAGTTATTGTAGGAAATAACTAAATATAAGCTTATTAGCCTATATTAGCACTTACACTTATCCTCTTCTTTATTCACTTATCATGTGCCTTTATGCACTTATAAAGTGGCTTTTTCCACTTATCGAGTGGTCATTTTCACATGAGAAAAGGTTCCCTTCGTGCACGCTTTCGTGCACGCGACATCTGAGGTCCGTATACCTTCATACATCCCCTCATGGGTGTATTCATGTCGTCCATATCCAACAAGCTTTACCTTATTCGTTCCCTCGTGGGTAATGATGAGATGGTTCCAAATTTGATATGCACTCTTACATGTGCATATCTTGTTGAACTCATTCGGGTCCAACGCACAATGAAGAGCGTTCATTGCTTTAGCGTTGTTGACTTCGGCGGACTTCTCAGAAGTCGTCCATTTCTCGAAGTCCTCTTCGACGGGCTCGACGTACTCCTTGTGGAGAGTTCTCCAAAGAGAAGCACTCCTAAGGAATGTCTCCATCCTACACTTCCAATAACCAAGATTAGTACCATTGAAACGTGGAGGACGTACCGTAGATTGACCTTCGAAAAGTGTGGACGCACCATCACGGTTGTGATTGTTGTACGAAGCCGGTTGAGGAACGTTGTTGTTGTTGGATGCCATAGATGAAACCTTGCGCTCTGATACCAATTGTAAGGACCATGTCTATGTGGAAAACACTAGAAGGGGGGTTGAATAGTATTTATGCAAATTTAAAAGGAATTTACGCCAAATAAAGTGCAATCCAACAAATAGTGCGGAATAGAAAAACGACCCAAAGAGAAACACACGCAAACGCAGATATGTTTCAAGGGTTCGGATTACCCAAGTCAACTCCCGACTTATTTCCAGTAATCCTACGTCCCTACCACCCGGATACCACCAGATACACGAGTTAGAACCCTAACTTGAGGTTTCCTTAAAGCCCACTTGTAGCAACCCTACAAGTGCAATCGAATACAATCGATGTCCTTGACTCCCACAACCAGGGAGCAAGCAAAAACCACTCTCACAACCGAGAGCTTAATTCAAATAAAGAAGTTATGAAATCTGAAAGCAACACTTACAATCACATATGCCTTGAAGTAGAACTTGAAGGAGAAGAGTGATGTGTGTTGAAGAACTCTCTTGGAAGAGAGGAGAAAAGCCCTTTCTCTTGACTGCACCAATTGCCTAGAAGATGAATCTTTGGTTCTAGGTTGGAGAGCAAGAGAACAAGATTTGGAAATACTTAGGGCTTTGGATTTGAAAGCTTTGATCTTTTGAAATGAAAGCTTGAAGGATTTTGCAATGAA
Source organism: Scilla litardierei (assembly GCA_030789695.1). Lineage (NCBI taxonomy): Eukaryota > Viridiplantae > Streptophyta > Magnoliopsida > Asparagales > Asparagaceae > Scilla > Scilla litardierei. Next base: position 72,474,244 of record CM061142.1, read on the forward strand.
TGAGTAACCTTCCAATGAAACAGTAGAAGCTCTATTTATAGCTTTCTCAAATCCACAAAACAGTTTAGGCAAAAAACCCAATCGAAATCCGTGAGAAAAATCTCAACGGATATAATCTGAACTCGTGACAGTCGACTGTTGAACAATCCACAGTCGACTGTTGCACAGTCAGCAAGGGTAGGTGAGAATTCATAACGGTAACTTACCACGTGGACAGTCGACTGATGAAGCAAAGACAGTCGTCTGTTAAACCAACAGGCGACTGTAATCTCTTCGACAGGCGACTGGCCGAGAGAAGAGTAAGTTAGACAAACACTGGAAATCTCACAAGATACAGGACAGACGACTGATGCAAGGAACACAGTCGACTGTTAATCAGAACAGGCGACTGTAAAACCTTGAACATATGACTGTCAAAAGCAAGAGAAATTTCCAGAGCGCTGAGTCAAAGAAATGACTTACAGACAGGCGACTGTTGCAGTATAGACAGTCGACTGATCTAATAGACTGTCAACTGTATATACAGCATAAGTCGACTGGCCGTAGAAGTCAGATCAAAACAGAGTTTGGGCATGGAGAGACAGGCGACTGATTTATAATACACAGTCGACTGTCACTAGGACATGCGCCTGTGAATTGTTCAACAGTAGCCTGTGCGAAATAATCAGAGAAGGCCCAAAACTACATTGTAATAGTCTGTGCATAACACGTGACTGTAGAACAAAACACAGTCGACAGTTTTTGAGACAGTCGACTGTAAACTGTTAAGCAGTCGGCTGTTATGAACAATCCTAGCACAAACAAAAGAGAATTGAATTGGGATCAAAGGACAAAGGTCTAGAGATGTCCTATGACAGAAAGTTGATGTGTGTGAGTGCTCCATCAAAGTTCTACTTCTAAACTACATACTAGAAGAGAAAAGAGAAAAATTACAATGACGAATAATCTCTTCTTTCCATCGTATGAGCATGAAGTCTTTACGGAGCTTCAATCATCAATCTACGATCATCCAATTCATATCATTTGCCTTCAATTACGTTTGTGAGTCATCCATTGCAAGTTGATCTTCATAATAAGCTTAGGCAATGGATTAACTGCAAAATAGGGGATTAGTCACAAGTATTTATGTTTGCTCATCATTAACACCAAGTAGGGAGAAGTCCAATACTCAACAGTCTGTATGACTCCTTCTTCCTCTAACTTGATGATCTCTTTGAAGCTGTATGGATGAGATTCGGCCAAGCAAGGAAGATGATGATCTCTGAAATTTTTTGGCTCAATAGAGTGCTTCTCTAAGGGAGGGGTCTTTCTCTTTTATAGAGGATTAGAATTTCTCTTCAATTAGAATCAGTGATCTTTAAAACAATCTTCAAATCTTCATTCTAATTTCTCTTGATTTGAGTAGATATCTTTTATTTAGAAATCTCCAATATAATAGGTTTTCAACTTGAATAGAAACTCTTCTCAATTCATGCAAATCAAATCTGAGCGTTTGACTAGTCAAACTAGTCAAATCTGGGTTGTACATGAATTCAGCACATATGTCACGACCGTGTGCCAATTTGCGCGGCCGTGTCATGTGAGTAGTGGCCTCTTCATAACTTCCACAAATGTGACACGACCGCGTGACACAACTATGTCAGATGTATAGAAGCTTTTTCTCAATTTTTGCAATTGTGACACGGTCATGTGCCAATCTGCACGGCAGTGTCAGCTCTATGCAGAAATTAACCAATCTTTTGCAAATGTGACATGACCGTGTGAAAGTCTGCACGGCCATGTCAGAATATAGCCATTAATACGCAAATGTGGCACAACCGTGTTAGCTCCCGCACGGCCGTGTCGCTTTGCTCCTTCTTTAACAATAGCCTATCTGATACGCACGGCCATGCAACCCCTGTTTTGCACATATGTAGTCCGTTTTGACTTCCGTTTGATCTGACTTTCACTGGTTAATTGCAATACCTGCAAATGTATCAAATAGTAATGTCCCTTGATTTGACGAAGAAGATGGCACTCATGGCATGAATACGATCTAGCTTCTGCCCCGAGCTGATGGTGCAATGACATTGCACCAATAAGGACATCCAAGGCTACGTGGTTGAGTGGGGAGCTAGGGGCACCCCATGTTGGGGACCTCGTGAAGCCTGTGTGGCCATGAAGAAGCCGACCTTCAGCGAACACCCAGATGCCATTTTCTAACAAGACAACCTCGATTGCTACCACATCTTATCAACAAAAAAGATCAATGGTAATACAATTCTACATAACCTTTAAATTGTACTTAATGGGAACAAGTGATATGTACCATCTAAAAAGTCAACACGAACAACTTAACTAAAGGCTCATGCCAACATGAACAACTTAACTAGAAGCTCATGGTCAGATGACCATCAATAACAAATTTTTATGTACAGATCAGATCAGATGACCATCAAAGCCAACTACATCAATAACAACTTTTTTATATCTACGAACTAAGTTTATTATAAACAAAATAATATTTCATGCAACGGAGGAATTTGCAACTCTCGAATTATACGTTGGATTCTATTAATTAATGAAGGAAAGAAAAACGTTTAGTAGATGTACACCAGACCAACCTCTATGAGTATCCTGTATCCAATCATTGATTTTATAAACCCCAAATGAAAGTTAATTTAAACACCTAAATAGCCAAAAAGGTCAAAACGGAAAAAACACGAAAACCCCCCACAACTTCCCATTAATTTACAAAACCGCCCTCTCCATCCTCCCTCCTTCGACCACCACTTTCAGCAGCAGCCCAAGCCCTAATTTCTCACGCCTCCACCACATATATTCTAAACAAAAAAAAATAATACTACATGGAATCCTCTTCATCGTCGTCGTCACTGGGCAGCTCGTTAAGATCCAAATCCAACTCCTTCCACCCCCTCGACAACTTCCGTTCGCCGCCGCCGCCGCCGCCGCCGGCGGCGGGGCCAACCCTAAGCATTCCGCTCTGCTGAATCAGGGCGTCGACCCTCGCGCCGACCTCCGTGGCCTTCTTCCTTATGAACGCCGTCGTGAGACCCGCCGCCGCCGCCTCGTCGTCTCCTCCTCCTCCTCCGGCGGCGACGGCGTCGATCTCTTCCGGGAAGTTGAGCCGGGCGGATCGGCCGCGAAGGTAGAAGACGGCGGTGTCGTATGCCTTGGCGGCGGCGACGGCGGTGCAGTAGGATCCCAGCCAGATCCTGGACCGCTTGTTGGGCTCTCGGATCTCCGCCACCCATTTGCCCCACTTCCTCATCCTGATCCCCCGGTAGGTCCGCTCCTTCGCCCGCCCCACCGCCGCCGCCGGTCTGGGCCGCATCTGGTCGCCCTCCGCCGACTCCATTTTTTTCAGTCTGGCGATTCTTTTTCCTTCCAATTTTTTTTATTTTTTTCATGCTTGCGGGAAGGTGAGCTAGTATTTATAGTGGTGTGCTGCTAGCTACATTACACATTTCTGATAAACATATTACATTTATCAACACATCGGGCAGAAGTTTTCTAAGAGAATGTCAAATTTGTAATTAAATTCCATTTGTAAAGCAAAATGTTTAATGTGAATAGCAGCACTTTTTAATCTTAACATTCAGCTTGGATAAGTATGAAACGTTATGGGACAAAATTATTTTCTATATCCCTTTTCATAAAAGTAATTTAATTGTTGACCCGCGTACAAATATGTCAATAAGCATTAGGAACCATGTGGGTATCATACTAAAGTAAGTTTAATTTTAGGGTGCAGGAGTAATATTGCCATAACTTTATCCCTTCGGTTGAGGAGGTGCGGGACAGAGAGAAAAAGACAAGCACGCAAGCGGGAAGTGAGGATGTCGGTACCAAGAGGCGGCCACGTGGAACGACAGATCCACACGCTTCGTACGCACTCACGATCCTTTTTGTTTCTGCACGTGGGACCCACTGGCAGCTGAGAAATTGGGTGCGGTGAAATTCGTTTTGCGTGAAGGTGCGACGAAATTTGTTATTATGAAGATGGAGGTGGCGGCGCGGACCTCACCGACACGGGAGCTGGGAGTGGCGGGAGTTGTTGTCGTGACGTGGCGGCGGACCGAGCACGTGACGGCTGCTGACGTGGATGGATTTTTTTTTTTTGGCCCCGACTCTCTGCACCGCCATGATGGCGGTGCAGACAAATTTTTTTTGCCTTTAATAGAAAATCTGTCACATCGATGTGACATGTCACATCGATGTGACAGATTTTCTATTAAAGGCAAAAAAAATTTGTCTGCACCGCAATATTGCGGTGCAGATAGCAATTCACTTTTTTTTTGGGATCTGACCGATGTCAGATGCCCAAGCGGTAGGTCGGTGGTGGATTGGCCGGAATTTGAGAAGACGGGAAAGGCACAATAAGGTGATCATAAAGTAAACAACACAATAATATCGGGTGTATTTTATTTTTTAAGTTTTTTAAATATTATTTTTTTAATAAATTGAGAGCTGTTATGAATGAGGCCACATTATTCCTCATCAAGCTTACTAATGGGGACATTTGGTATCTTATGTCCCTTGGCATTCTACTATTATGAATAAATAGAGAACCATGTCTTTGTGCCATGATTACTCATTTTCTTGATTTCCAACGCGTTATCAGCACTTTAGCTCTCAATTTTCTTGAGCTTCTCCTAATAATCCCCTCAAATTATCATCGCCGAGCGTTGGAATCTTTTGTTGCAGCGAATTGTTGTGGCGTTTTCCACGGGGCATAGGAAGCAGGGGATTCATTCTAATCTTTTCGACGATCGTCGCTAGATCTATCAGATCTAGAGGTAAATTTATTTTTCCCCAAGATCATCATTTTAGCATGCTAAATACGAAATTGAATTTGATCTAGGGATTTTTAAAATTGATTTGATTGCTTCCTCTCCCCGCTGACTAACAATATTTTGGGCAAAATTAACCATCATCAAATAAGTTGCTCAAAATTTGGGCATAAATTAACACAGTCAAAATTCACATTCGAATTGGGGAAAATCATTGCAAATTGAAATTGAATTTGTATTGGACGAATCGAAATTGAAATTGAAGGCGGAATTCCATTCGCCTGAATCGGGGCCTATCCGCGATCGGAAAATGTGAAAGGAGGGTCGCTGTTGCAGTTCCCCCCTCCGGCCAGCCCCTTTCGAATTTGCCTCCCCCTTCCCTGTAGGAGGGGGGCCCATTCCCTCTTTCGAAATCGCCGCCCCCAAGGGGCTCCTCTGTCGCCGCCCCCCGGACCGGGGGGGGGGGGGGGGGGGGGCTCCTTGTCCCCCCCCCCCCCCCGACGCGGCGGGGGGGCTCCCCTGTCGCCCCCCTGACGGGGGGCTCCTCTTCGCCGCCCCCCCTGACGGGGGGCTCCTCTTCGCCGCCCCCTCGATGGCGGGCTCCTTTGTCGCCGCCCCCCCTGACCGGGGGGGGGGGGGGCTCCTCGTCGCCGCCCCCCAGACCCGGGGGGGCTCGCTGTTGTCGCCCCCCTGACTGGGGTGAATCTTCTGTCGCCGCCCCCTCCTCTGACTAGGGTGCAATTCGTCACCGCCCCCCACCTGTTTTAGGGGGGGCCCTCGGATTTCACCGCCGCCCCCACCCTGTTGGGGGCTCCTCGCGACGGCCTCTGCTATCGATGTCCCTCCCAGTCGGGAGGGCTCCTCGCGGCAACAATCTGAACATCTTCCTCCACTGTCGGTGGGATCTTCATTAGAATTGGGGGTTTATTGGCAGAATTTGGGGATTTAAAACTGCTAAGCAAATTTAGAGGAGATGGCAAAATTGTAAATTCGGGGAGATGATGAAATTGTTGTCAATTTTACTTTGGAAGCTAAATAATTAATTTGCATTACTATATCATATGGGCTATAAGCCCTTATAACCCATAAATAAAAATAAATAAATATTCGTTGTTGTCCTGAAGATCGCATCGAGCCAAAGGGATTTTATCTTTAATACTTGGGTAATGTTATTTGATCTGTTTAATTTCAATTATTTATCTCTTTATTTAATATTAGGTAAAACATTATTTTACGTTTAAATGATTACAAGGATCATGAGAGCGCTCTGTCGTTAGGTTAGTGATCTAACCTAACGGGTAATGACGTTTCCCGTGGTCCAAGTAATCTTTTTAACATAAATTTAATATTTTTATCCAATAAATTGCGTTCAATGAATTTTGAAATGTCTGTGATGTTGCAAAATTATTATTGCATGTAGCATATATAAAACTACGTGGATGTTATAAATAATTCAGTCTTGTGGTTTGGGATCGGCCATTTTGATACACCTTTTTATTTTCCTCGCTTTCTTTTTCTGTTTTTGAGAGGAATTGTAGTGAGGTTATAATGTAAAATGCTAAAAGACCGGAGCTCAGCCAAATTGAAGACGAAGATGAAATCTGCAATATGCTGGGACCTATAATGGGTTTCCAATTTGTATTTTACATCTCTTTTGTATTTCATTTTTATGGACTGTATTGGACACTTTTGGACATTTTAAAAGGATATCTGGCCAATCCCCACATGATTGCTTATTTATTTAAATTTTTTTCGTGAATTTATTTTTTTCACAAATAATAATTCATTTATATTTTAATTGCATAGATAAAAATGGTAAAATTGGCTAAAGTCGATTTCGAGGTTCTTGAAGCAGCAGGAAAGATCTATCTTAGCTGGCGAGTGGACCTGAAGTTTCACTTGCGTTCTATGGCACTTATCCACTCAATCCTAGCTCCTGCAGCGGCCGGGACAACTGCTAGCAATGCCCCTAAAGCGACACAGCTATCTAGCAGTTCTACTACCGTAGTCTCCGATATAGATAAGGCGAAAGTCATTATCTATATCAGGAGACACATAGATCGGACCTTAAAGGCCGAATACTTAACGGTAGAAGCCCCTCTTGAGTTATGGATAGCACTTGAGGCACGTTATAGGCATCAGATAGATGTCATACTACCAAGTGCCAGTTATGAGTGGGAAAACCTCCGTCTTTAGGACTATAAGTATGTTGCTGAGTACAACTCAGCACTTCATAATATCACCTCACACCTGAAGTTGTGTGATGAAGAAGTCTCGGAGCACCGCATGTTGGAAAAGACACTTACCTCGTTCCACAAGAAAGATGCCATCCTCATGCAACAGTACCGTGAATGCAACTTCACGAATTTCTTTGATTTGCTCTCTTGCCTTCTTAGGGCAGAGCAGAATAGAGGCTTACTACTTGCCACTCATAATCTGCGCCCTGATGGTGCTGTCCCTCTCCCTTAAGCCCACCATGTTTCTCCCCAGAAGTGGAAAAACAAGAAGAATGCTAGAAAGAACAAAGGGAAAACTACAATGAAGCCAGCAAGAGTACCACCCCAGAACAACAACAACTAGAGAAATAAAAACTTCACATGGAAGTGTAAGAACACTGGTCCAGTGTCAATTCCTAAGAAGAACTGGGAGGATAAATGCCATAGATGTGGCATGACTGGACATTGGTCCAGAAACTGCCGCACTCCTTGCCACCTCTAGGTTCTGTATCAAGCGAGCTAGAAGTCTCCGCCTGAAACAAACTTGGCGGCTATTCAACCGCCAACCAAGTTCACTGCAAAAGCCTTCGAGAATTACGATCTGCTTGATTGAGCCTTATCTTTATATCTATGCATTTAAATCTATGTAGCTTCATCTGTAGTTTGCTTTGAAAGCACTTTTATTTGTATGGCAGTTTTTCATTTACTTAAATAAACTTTCATTTTGCTTATATATAGATGAAGTATGAGTGTCTAGTGGACAGTGCCTCAACGCACACCATCCTTCGTGATCCATGCTATTTTTATAGCTTAAACTAATATGACGGTCCTATTATCACAATTTCGGGACTTGTAATGCCCGTATATGTGATATACTGTATGAGCGCGTGTGTATAGTAATTTTTTGGTGTGCATAGTGATTTTGTACGTGAATGGATATATGGTTGACTATGTCGTGATTTGGATATATATAAGTGAGTGTATTGTTGGATCCTGTGGATGGCAAACAATACTAGAAGGGAGGGTTGAATAGTGTTGTATAAAATAAAATTTTTCGTTCTTAATAGATAAGCACAATTCAAAGCCTTCTAATGTTGCCTAAGAAACCAAGTAGAGTGATCTACGCTTGGTTCTTAATCAACTTAATCAATCTTCAAAATCAAATCAGAGATAAAAAAACTTCTGGTAGTCGACTCCCTATGAACAGTAGTCGACTCCCAGAGGGAAATTAAGCACAGCTGAGTAAATGAAATACTTAATGAAGATATATAAAATTGCATAGAAGTATAAGAGAAAAGAAGATACAAAAATTGATCTTTGCAATATATTATAAATGAGTTACAAGAATAATATTCAACAAACAAATAAACAATTACAGAGAGTGCAAACGTAAACACAAAGATTTTTATCCTGGTTCCCCACAACCTTGGGTACGTCCAGTCCCCGACCAATCCGGTACGAGATTTCCACTATCTGCCTTAGCAAATACAAGCACCTAACTTCACTTGTTAGGATTTCCAACAACCTAGCCTTAAACAGGATTTTCAACCGCAACACCTAGACTTGTCTAGGGTTACCAACACCCTTACAACAAAGGGCAAACACAAAATAAAATCGATATCCAACTCACCACAATGTTTGGTGGAGATTGGATTTACACCCAAATTCTATAGCCAACAGTAATAGACAACTATTTGTATTAGTGGCTTGATAGAAGGAGATTTTAGATCACACAAAGATACGAATGAAGTCTTTGTGATCTAAATCAAAATGTTTTTCAAAATCCTTTTAAATAAATCGGAGAATAAATAATATGGATTTTGAAACAAATAGCCAAATAAAAATCGATCTTCAGAAAATAATATCTCAAAGAAATACAAGATCAAGAATGTAAAAACAGATTTGGCTAAGAGAGATTGAGAGCTGATAATTTGAGAATTTGTTTAGAACTTTTGCGCAAGAGAATTTTGATTTCAAGAGTTGTTGTGTTTTTTCCAAAGAAATAATCCTCTATTTATAGGTGAAAATGGAGAATTCAAAATTCAAATTCATTTGACTTTTGCCCCTAAAATCATGGGAACAATAAATTAGAGATATGTCAAAAGTCAGGTTAAACGTCGAATTTTGACAGCTGGTAGTCGATTCCCTGGGATTGGTAGTCGACTCCCAGTGAGTTTCAAGAGAAAATAATTCTCAGCTTGTAGTCGACTCCCACTCCTTGGTAATCGACTCCCAGAGGAGTTTTGTAACGACTGGTTTTCACGTATCTAGGTTATTTATATTATAATATATGTTTCGGTGGATTTTCTCCTTATGCGTGGTTTTCGTCTTCGTAGCTTTCACTTTCGATCGTTTCGTCGTGATTTTCTAGCTTCTTCCTTAGGATCGTCGATTTTGGAGTAAGTCATTTGTGACGGCTTCATATCGGTCATATTTTATTGTTAGATCTAGCCTAGGAGTCTTAGGAATCGATCCCGGAGCTTCGCGCTCCATTTCGGAACTTTCTGTGCACGTTAGCCGATACAAGAAGGGGAACCGACCGACTAGATGACGATTTAGTCGGTCGGCAAACCTTCATGGACCGACTAGTTTCAGTCAGTAATTTTCGCCTAAGCTACTGTTTATCGTTAGTCGGTCTAAGAACATTTGTCGACCGACTAGGTTGCAAACTAGTCGGTCAGCAATCGTTCTTTAACCGACTAGCTCTATGATCATTTTTGATACCAAGTACTATTCATTCTTAGTCGGTCTACGAACGTTCGTCGACCGACTAGATGAGAAACTAGTCGGTCAGTAGTTGTTCTTTGACCGACTAAATCTAAATCCTATTTTTCGTCAGAAGTTACTGTTTACACTTAGTCGGTCTGCGTTGGTCAACCGACCGACTAGTTCCCAAACTAGTCGGTCAGTGGTTGCTCTTTGACCGACTAATCAGTGTCGAAACCCTAATTTCTGGGCAGCCGCCAGGTCGTTTTCTATTTAAACCCCACTTCGTTTCTTTTCTTTCTTTCTCTTCTCCTGGCCTCTTTCCTTCCCCCTTGCCCTCTGATCTTCCCCAACCTTCCTCTAGCTCTTCCCCTTCACCAAGAGCCCATCTCCCTCTCCATTTAGGCCGGCCACCTCCTCTAGGTCGCCTGAAAACCCCCAAAAATCCCCCAAACCCCATTTCTCCAGATTTTCTCCCCATTTCCAGATCTGAACCCTAGTTTCCCGGATCGTTCTTCCGTCGTCGTGCTTGCTCGATATCGTTCTTCCACTTCCTAAGGTAGTGATTGACCCTTTGCTGTTCTCATAACCCGTTTTGTGATTTTTGTGAAACCCTAATAAAAATGGATGTTGTTTGATGGTTGTTTCTCCTTAACAGCGACTTCCCCGTAAATTAGCGTCCGTGAGACGAACCTTCGTGATCGTCATCCTCGGTGCTAGGCAAGTGAAACTTGCCACTTAGGGTTTTGGGCCATGTCTTAGGCCATTTGCTTGTGTAGGCGTAAAAGAGACTAGGCGACGAAATGATACTCGCCTAGGCGCAATTCCAGGATCTAGCTTGACAACGAAGTTAGATCCGTCATTTATCATGTTGCATAACTACCATGTCATGTTTAATTTTAATTAACGGTACGTGAATTAATTGACATCCATGTTATCCATGTTGAATGTCGTATTCGTAGCACACGCTACAATACTTGTGTTTCCTGGCTCGTGTTCCAGTAGCGGGCCACGTGAGTTAGTTGATAGCCAATGCCCGATCTACTTGTTTCCGGCTAGGCACCTGTGTTGCAGGCATAACCCTACGCCAAATTGTGAACCTAATAACAAGCTCTTGTGCGGGGCAACCCTGGCTCATTTACTGAGCATCGTGTGCAGGGACCCTGGCTTGTTTACGTGGGGATGGGGTAAGGGTTAAGCGGCCATTCAACTGGGAGTATGCCCGATCAGCAACTTCAGTTGTAAGGCGTAAACTCTGGGTTCTGGGATAGTGTTAAGCGGCCAATAGTGTGAATGTCCAACAGTTCAGCTGTAAGGCGTAAACATCTACAGATAACTTGAAACGTGACTAGTGAAAAGATTGAGATTGTTAGTAGCTTGGCTACTCTTGACATGCCCCGAAAATTGTTCTCTTGTACTTGTGGTTTCACCATGTCTTACTTGTGTACTCATACCAAAATTGCCATGTCATGCATACTATAACTGCTAGGTTGTTAGTTTACCTTACTTTCAGCTTCCTTGCCCAAGTCTTTTAGACTTGCTGACATGTGCCCCCTTTACTCTTTTGGGTGACACATGTTAGATCCTGAGCCTGAGTTCATTGTTGAGGACGAGGTGTTTGCGGACGCCGAGCCCGAGCCTGTGTTTGACGAGGACTTCGTGGACATGGACGATCAGTCATAGAGACTGTTTGTGTTGTTGTTTAGACTGTTTTGTTGTCGGTGCGTGGCACCAATACTCTGTTTATGTTTGTCCTTGTTGGCCTTGTTCTGGGCCTTTAGACTCTTTCCTTTAGCCTGGTGGCTTTTCTGGATGTTGAACTTAATTTTAATGTTGGACAAATTCTGAGATTTGAGATTTTATTTCTGTCTCTCCTTGTGTTATTATTGTTGTTCCGTTTGTGGTTACAGGGACCTGCTTATCTTTATTGACGCTTATCGGGTTTGAGGCTTAACAGCTCCACTCTCGTGCGGACCTTTTCACGTCTTGCCTCCATTTTAGGGAAGCGGGGCGTGACAGGTTTCTTCTGAGACACGGCTAGTAAAACATGTAGTTAGCTTCAGGGTGTAATGGAGTTTCACTATGAAAGTGCAAAGCGACTAGCAAAAGCTCTCAATAACTTTGAAAGTGATTTAAAAGGTATTTTAAAATGTTTAGCTTTGCAACCATTTTTGTGTGTGTGTTGTCTATATGTTTGGCTTTAACATACCCCTAAGAAGGACACAACTCACACACTGTAGACTAGGACACGTCTTTGGAAGCTTGATCAAGTGATGATGATGTAGATGTGAGCTTCTCTTGAGCTTCTGTTCCGTTTGAGCTTTGAGCGTCATCATTGATTTAGCAACGTTCGTCCATGTCTTTGCTAAGTGAGCGTAGATTGTGTTTCTTCAGAGTATGTATTACGCTTTCCATTTGTCGCATAATCTGCACACTTAATAGTAGTGTAATTAGTACACTAAGCTTCATTTGGTGTGATCATCATCAAAATCACTCGGGGGTGGAATTCAATTTCCATCACTCTCTCCCTTTTTGATGATGACACCCAAATGAAAAATGAAGTAAGTTAACATACTAATATGACATGAAAATAGACTTACTCCCCCTGCTTTGATGCGGTTCTCCCCTGCATCGAAGCCGTTAGCAAAACAATACATTCATTTTGCATTCATATACTTTCTCCCCCTTGTCATCAACTGTAACGGTCGCTTTCTGACGTTATGGATTTCTACGTGCACGTACTTTTTCGTGCACGTATTTTCTTTGACTCTTTCTTGGTTTCGGTATATACGATGTGATATACCGTTGTAACCATATGGAAGTGTAGAATTTTATAGTAATTTTTGGGAACGTCATTTCATGACTCGTTTTCTCGCAAAACAGATTTGAATGGAAGGGTGTTTTGGTCTTTTGGCATCAATACTCAGTTCTCGATTTTACAATAATTTTTGGTAGGTGTAGCACACGATCAAGCTCCATAGCCCCGTACTTCTCGTCTCTACGATCGTCCCGGTATTTTCGGATTATTTTTCCGATGCCCGTAGTGAAACTTATCCCCTAATCAATTTTCAACCCTTGATGAACCTCTAACCTATTTGAAATTCAAATTTAACTCAATCCCCAAATATATTCATACGTATCAAGGGGATATGATACAGCCCCTATTTTCACCCTCCTTTATCTCAAACCCCACTCCCTCTATCTATTTATCTCTTCCCCTTTAACCTATAACTCTAGGGGAGCTTAGCAATTGGTTCCCATCTTAAACCCCCACATGTGCGTGACCTAGGCCCCTATCAAATCCTTTTGCAGCAGCCGCCCCTCACTTATCTAGAACCCTAGGGATCTTTAGCTTATAGGGTTCATTTTAATACTCACACCATGCGAAAACCCTAGAGACCCTAACTCTTATTATATTAACCTTACTGTCTATATATCAGAACCCTAGGTTGCACACTCACGTGCTGCTCCTCAGCACCCTTTTTCCTTTATATTTTAAACCTAGCTGCCACTTTCTAAACCCCAGGGCTATCAACGCTAGCCGCCACAAGTTTCTCCCCGAGCAAACTTTTTCACCCACGCTCACAACTCATCCTAGCCTCTCCCCTTCACGGCATTCCCTATCCCTCGTCGCCGGCAAGCCGCCCGGCCAGCGCTCTCCCCGGTCTGCTCCCGCCACCGGTTAGGACAACTGACTAGCTGCCGCTCGCACAATGCACATCAGCAGCATAGCTGCTGCTGCTCCTTCCGTCCACTGGCCGGCCTAACGAGCACCGCCCCGGTCTCGCTGATCGCCGGGAAGCACCAGCAGGCCGTCGCACGACCCCCCCTGACCGCCGGAATCACTGTCAGCACGCTGGAGAAGGAGATCTGACCGCCGGGACCCTCTCTTCCCTCCGTTGTAGATCGTTGGTGGAAGTTCAACCCTCCGGGGCTTCACTTTCTCGCTGCACAGCCTTTGCGTCATCCCCGACGATTCAAACAGCTGCCGCGCCTCCCCTCTCGCTGTTTTAGACACCGATCGGCCCCTAGCTCGCTGTTTTGCTTTCCCGAATCGCTGTCCGTTCTTCCCCGTAGCCGTTGGACGCCTTCACGACGCCCCTCGCTTGCAGATCTGCCCTTGCTCGCTGTTCAAGCCCTAGCTCGCTGCTCACACCTTCCATGCGCAGCCAGGACGTGTCTTACTATGTCGACCGTAGCCGAGACGCTGTAGACGACGAGGAGCTATCACTGTTTAGACACTACGTCCACCCTACATCAAACGCCGGAGAGGTTGGTTCCCCTAACATGTAGCGAACCCACACCGTAGTTCAATCAAAACCTAAACTAAAATTTGGTCAACGTGAACTAAATTTATTTTCAGCATTTGTAAAACGTTGCCCACCGTAGGAAAGATCGACGAACGGACAAATTTTCTGTGCACATAGGGTGGACGTCGATTTAGACTGAATAAAACATCAAAACGTGTCTTTTTGACTATTAGGGTAGTCTCGTCAATTTTAGAAACAAACCCTAATAGGATTGAAGAAAAACGTGACCTGACACCGTCGCCGTGACCCTGTTTCAGACGGACTACCGCAGACGGGATGCTTGGACGGGACGCTCCGGACGGACGACACACTCGCCACCGCAGGCAAGTGTACTCACTTGTACTTTCGGCCGTGTTTAGACCTTAGACTTTTAGAACTGTTAGAACATAAACAAAGAGAACCGGACGTGAAAGGATAGCGTCCGGGACACCCCTTGACAGCTTAGACTTGACGACGAAGTCTAAGCGCAACAACAACAACTTTTGACACCTTAGAGCTTTTCCTGTGTGTGCGTGCGTGTGGACCCCCTAGAAGAACCATCCCTGTCGTGTCTTGTCATGCACAGCCTCGGGCAATAGGGCACTCACCAGTGGGTGAGTGATCCCTTGTACTGATGCACAGCCTGTGGGTAATAGGGCACTCACCAGTGGGTGAGTGATCCCTTATACGGATACACAGTCTGCGGGCAATAGGGCACTCTCCGAGTGATCCCTTGTACGGAATTGTCTTATCTTGAGCACTGGGGTTGGGGTAGGGTTGAGCGTGCGCACGGGGAGAGGGTCTGATCCCCCTCGAACCGTAAGGCGTGAACCCTTCGAGTCACATGTGTCTTGTCATATCTTGTCTTGTCTTGTCTTGTCACGTCATGTCATGACCCGTTTAGGTTAGTCCCGTAGTCGGTAGCACACGCTACGGTTACAGCGTGTCGTGTTTACTTCTCCTGCTCCGTTACTTTCTTTAAACGCCATGTTATAACCCCAGCTTGTTAATCAACCAGTAAATCGTTGTTCTAAATTAAAATACACTTGCAGTAGAGGCTAACATTTTCTGTGTAGACTTTACCTAACATACAGTTCCTCTTCTATTGGGAGCTGTACGTCAGGTGTTGAGCCGAAGTACGTTGACGAGGCGGACCTGTCAGAGTACTAGAGCCGGAGGACGTCGACCCAGAGTACGTGCCTGAGGAGGACCAGAGCTAGAGGTCTTCGCGTTGCTACTCCAGAGTTTCTTACTGCCGTTTAGTTGGGTGCGTAGCACCGTTTACTTTCTGTCTAGGTTGGGTACTTGCACCAGTAGTTTACTTTCAGTTGTTGTAGCCATGTCAGGCTTTTTGTTAGACTCTCAGTACTTCTGGATTGTTGTTTTGGAATAAAATGAATGTTTTCCCTTTCAGTACTTTTGTTGTTTCGTACTAACCTGCAGGGACCTGTTCCTTCGTCTTGGAGTACCACACAGACGCTTATTGGGTCCGAGCTTCTCAGCTCCAGCCTAAGCGGGCCTTAGTCACGCTTCGCCTCCGCAGTTTGGGAAGCGGGGCATGACATCAACAAAAAATTAATGACATAAAATTTTAGCACATGAATCATCCAAGTTGTAACAAGAATTTGTCAGAAAGGAATTCAATTACTATTCCTACAAAAAAATGTTAGCATATGATCAATCAATGTTTTAGCAGAGTATATCAGATAAGTTCATCTATAAGCATAGTAATATAAGAGTAGCAAGCATTACATCATAGTATAGTTATTATAGACCAGAAGTTTTGAAATCATTGTTTATGAAATCAAGGATGACCGATGTTCTTCTTTAATTCCTTGATCTCACCAAGGATCATGCCAAGTGTCTCTTCCGTCATCTTGTTGCTCTTTGCCACGAATTCCTTGAGATCGTCTACTTTCTTGTTGAGGTCTTCAAAACCTCTTTCTTGGGATATCTTCAGCTTTCTAATTTTCTTCAAGAGCATATCTTGAAGTTCAATGATGTAGGCTGGTGCTTCCTCGTCGTCGTCGTCTTCTTCGCTTCCTTTTTCTTCTTCTTCTCCTTCTTCTTCTTCATTAGAATCTGAAATAATGACTTTCTTACCTTTCCTGGAGGATGACGATCCTCCTTCAGCAACAAGCTTCTCTTCAGGGATGTTCTGATGAAGGTCCCTATGAAGGTTCATTCTCCCGAGAGCATGAACATCAAATATGTGTACCGGATCCAGAATTGTGGTTTCATTATCCAAAGACACATTATAACTAATAAACAGGATGGTGAAGTAATGTCCATGTGCTAGAGTGGATGAGGGTCTGTCTGAAGAAGCTGATGCAAGGATGGAGTCCATAATGACGTTGGCCCAATTGACACGAATATTCCCTAGCATTGCATAGATGCACTTGGCTTGTTTTTCAGTTACAGAGTGACTACCAGACTTTTGAGTTATATTGTAAGACAATATATTTGCAAGGATTCTTTCCAGATAGCGAAGATCGCTACAAGAAAGTTTAGTTTGGAAATATTTTCCCGGTAAATACATTCTCTCCAAAATACTTTCATCAGTCATCTCTATATTATCCCGTAACACACCAGTGTACGAGATTCCTAAGGCTTCGCCTAGAGATTTTACGGTTATGGTAAGTTTAGTATCAAGTACTTTGGTGACAAATCTACTCTTGGCAAGATCATAGTCCATATTGGCATAAAAGAGATGCACAAGTCTGGGATAGCAGAGATAAATGTTTTTAGCAGAAAATAGGTTTGCCAAGTTTTGAGATTCTACAATGCTGTCAATTCCATAGTTTTCTACATGATCAAGTTTCACAAATCTTTCATGGAGAATAGGTTTCTTGGAAATTTTAACAAAGTGTTCATAGGTTGTGCTTCTAAATAGATAGGGTAAGATGGTTTCTTTCTCAGCGATGAATTCACTTGTGATCTTCCTCCTCTTAGAAACCATTTTCTTGACAGGCATCTAGATAGAGTAAAAATTATTTACAAAGCTAGATATGCAAGGATATATAAGAAAAATGAAGTAGAGGTTGATGAGGAGAGATTTTACCTTGAGTAAACTTGAGAGAATGATGAAACCAAATGATGAGAGGAGGTAGATGACCAAGAGAGCTCCAAGTGCCAAGGGAAATTTTTCAAGAGGATGAGAGAATGGGGTAGTCGGCTACCTTAGGGTTAACCAAGAGGTGAAAGGAGACGAAGGATAGGGGCCATTGGATTAAGAGATGAGTGATTGGGATCAAGTTTGGCATATTGGTTGTAAGTTGCCTTTGGATGCAAACCCATTAACTCAATGGAAACCCAATAGGAGTTAGAAGAAAAAACAAAACAAGCCAAACCCAGAAATCTGCATAGCCGCTGGTAGTCGACTCCCTCATGTAGGTAGTCGACTCCCTACTGGGCTGAGTCTTTTTCTCATCTCGAGGGGTTTTGGTCCAAGACTGAGTGCATTTCTGAACAAAAAGTGTTTTATAAATATAACACAAACATTTATAATCATATATAAAGAGATTAAAAATTATTTAATCATTTAAACATGTTAAGCATATATTTTTGCAGAGTAAAAAAACTTTTGATGTTGATCCAGTTATCAAGCTTTGGATCTTGTTTTTCCTCTTCGTTTCCTTAGAGTACCTGAAAGATAGACGTTTATGGTACTCTTAGCTTTTGAGTCCAGAGGGTTAGTCTCTAGGAAGCCAAACCCAGTATGGTTTAGTTCCTTCATGAAAGATATATTTATAATTTTTGCTTAAATGAACTTGCTGAACAAAGTTTGTAGCGTACCTTTTCTTTCTTTGATTGGACAAGTTCTTTGGTATCCAGATGCTTACAAAATTATTGTTAGAATGATGCATCCTAGTCTGCTTAACCTGTTTCTTGATATGATGTGAATCATATCCGAGTCCGGTTTTGCTAGATGAGGCTTTTTGGTTATCTATTAAACTATCTAGCTTCCATTTTCCTTTGTTGAAATTTTCAATAATTTTCATCGTAGCGTCGTATTTATCTTTGACAGATACAAGAAGAATATTCAAATTTTCAAAATTTTCATTTACGGAAAGAATGTCTTTTTGCAAAGAATCATTCTTTTCTTTGAGAAGACTATTTTCCTTAATGACTTCTTCTTTTTCTTTAACATCCTTTTTAATATTCCTAAGTGTTCTTCTATGTTCTTTTATGAGCTTTTCATGCATTTTGCATAGCTCCTTATATGCTCCCCTATAGTCTATGTCTTCGTCATCGCTTGATGACGAATCATTATCACTAGATGAATCATGATGCAAACTTACCTTACAAGATGTGGAAGCCATGAAGCACGTGTGTGCTATTTCTCTTCTTTCATCATTGTTGTCTGCTGAGGATTCATTGAACGAGGAATTGTCGCTCTGATCGAAAGCTGCGTAAGCTTCCTTCTTTGGTCGTCGGAATTTGTTTCTTCCATTTTTTCTCTTTTCATTGCTATCTCGGTTCTTCCCATGATATCTGGAATCACGATTGTTTCTTTCCAATGGACAGTCTCTTTTGACGTGCACTAGTTTATTGCAACCAAAACAAATAATACCGTTAGTAGGTCTAAAAGAGCGTTTACCATACTTACTTGTGATGAACTCTTTAAAGTTCTTTGAGATGAAGGCAATATGGTCTTCTTTGTCCGTGTAGTCGGAATCTTCTTCTTGAGCTTTAAAAGCGAGATTCTTCTTCTTTGGTTTTTCTTCGATCTTCTTATCTTCTTCAAGTTCAATCTCATACGCCATGAGATTTTCCATTAGTTCTTCAATGGTAAGATCCTTTACGTTATGAGCTTCTCGAATGGCCATTGTCTTTCCCTTCCATTCGGGTCGGAGAGATCTCAGTATTTTCATCACCTGCTCGTATTCGGAAAGTTTCTTTCCTAATCCTGCGAGCTCATTTGTAATGTTAGTAAAACGAGTATTCACATCGGTGATACTCTCTCCTTCTTCCATTTTAAAAGATTCGAATTTAGAATATAAAACATTTATGCGGGATTCCTGTACCTTTTCAGTTCCCTTTGACTTACCTGAAGAGTATGCCATATTTGATGTGCTGTCTCGAATTGGGAGACTCGATTGAACTCATTTCCTATTACAGCGCAATATAGTTCATTCATTGCCTTTGCCTTAAGATTTGCTCTCTTCTTCTCGTCGGCTGACCACTTCCCAAATTCAACTTCGGTGGGTGCGATGTACAGAATTTTAGTGACGGTCCATGCTTTGATGTCCAATGACTCCAGGTGAGTCTTCATTCGGATCTTCCAGCCAGCATAGTTCGTTCCGTTGAACAGTGGTGGTCGCATGGTATTAAGTCCTTCAGAATGGAAAGATGTTGACGCCATCACCTTTAAAGCCTCGCTCTGATACCAAGTGTTGAATACTATGGATGGCAAACAATACTAGGGGGGTTGAATAATGTTGTATAAAATAAAATTTTTCATTCTTAATAAATTAGCACAATTCAAAGCCTTCTAATGTTGCCTAAGAAACCAAGTAGAGTGATCTACGCTTGGTTCTTAATCAACTTAATCAATCTTCAAAATCAAATCAGAGATAAAAGTTTTCTGGTAGTCGACTCCCTATGAACAGTAGTCTACTCCCAGAGGGAAATTAAGCACAGCTGAGTAAATGAAACACTTAATGTAGATATATAAAATTGCACAGAAGTATAAGAGAAAAGCAGATACAAAAATTGATCTAAATCAAAATTGCACAAAAATGAAGTCTTTGTGATCTAAATCAAAATGTTTTTCAAAATCCTTTTAAATAAATCGGAGAATAAATAATATGGATTTTGAAACAAATAGCCAAATAAAAATCGATCTTCAGAAAATAATATCTCAAAGAAATACAAGATCAAGAATGTAAAAACAGATTTGGCTAAGAGAGATTGAGAGCTGAGAATTTGAGAATTTGTTTAGAACTTTTGCGCAAGAGAATTTTGATTTCAAGAGTTGTTGTGTTTTTTCCAAAGAAATAATCCTCTATTTATAGGTGAAAATGGAGAACTCAAAATTCAAATTCATTTGACTTTTGCCCCTAAAATCACGGGAACAATAAATTAGAGATATGTCAAAAGTCGGGTCAAACATCGAATTTTGACAGCTGGTAGTCGACTCCCTGGGATTGGTAGTCGACTCCCAGTGAGTTTCAAGAGAAAATAATTCTCAGCTGGTAGTCGACTCCCACTCCTTGGTAGTCGACTCCCAGAGGAGTTTCTTCTGAGACACGGCTAGTAAAACATGTAGTTAGCTCCAGGGTATAATAGAGTTTCACTACGAAAGTGCAAAGCGACTAGCAAAAGCTCTCAATAACTTTGAAAGTGATTTAAAAGGTATTTTAAAATGTTTAGCTTTGCAACCATTTTTGTGTGTGTGTTGTCTATACGTTTGGCTTTAACATAACCCTAAGAAGGACACAACTCACACACTGTAGACTAGGACACGTCTTCGGAAGCTTGATCAAGTGATGATGATGTAGATGTGAGCTTCTCTTGAGCTTCTGTTCTGTTTGAGCTTTGAGCTTCATCATTGATCTAGCAACGTTCGTCCTTGTCTTTGCTAAGTGAGCGTAGAATGTGTTTCTTCAGAGTATGTATTACGCTTTCCATTTGTCGCTTAATCTGCACACTTAATAGTAGTGTAGTTAGTACACTAAGCTTCATTTGGTGTGCTCATCATCAAAATCACTTGGGGTGGAATTCAATTTCCATCATGTATGTGGTTGTATTCTCATGCTAATTATTTTGTTGTATTTTAAATAGATTATTATTATTATTATTGGCATTGTTGGGCTTATTATAGTTATCATTTTAGGATTGGCCTATAGTTCATTTTATTAGCTATAGTTGGGCTAAAGAATGGGCTTGGATTCTTAGATGAGAGAAGGGGGATGAGTATTTTTAATAGAATGGCAAACTTGTAAACACCCAATTCCTTTCCTTTTTCTACAAACTTCTCCTCCCCTCATTATTTTATATTTTTCCCTTCCTATTCTCCACGTTTTCCCCAACCCAGGTCGAAATAATCAAGCCCCCTTGCTGTCGAAATTTTGTGAGGAAAATGGAGAGAAAAATGGGAAAAAGAAGAAGAAAAGAAGAGGAAAAAGAGAGAATTGAAGCCCTAATCCTTTCCCCCTTCTACCTCTCTCAATTTCTCCTCTTCCTCTCATCTCCATGGCCAAACCCTTAACCCAAAAATCTGACCAAGCTGGCCGAATTCTGTTCTTGCTCTTTTCCTTCAATTTGTAGCCCAAATTCCTTTTTTCATGCTTCTTTTGAGTCCTAATGCTTGCTAGATATATGTGGGGGAGTTTGGAGCTAGAAGGAGGTGATTTCAAGGCCTAGGATGATGAATTTTGGAGTGGTGATGCTCAAATACGGGATTCTTGGAGCTTGGTGGGTTCTTGGATGATTTCTTGGTAAAGCTCATTATTTTTATGGTAGGATTCCAATCCCAATTCATATGTTTCATTTCATTTCATTTTGAATTCAAAGCTTGCATCTTTTAGGATTTTGTGGAATTCCTTGGCATGGTGCATTTTAGCTTGAAATTATATGAGATGTTGAGTTCCTTGATGCTATGGTTTTGGGTTGTTAAATTAATTTTGTGAAATTAGTGATTCATGATACAATTGAAAGCTTTGTTGCTTTAATTTTGTGATTTTGTGAAGTTGCTCTCATTATGATACATGGAAGCTTTATTATACAATCCCCTTTGCATGAGAAAATGTAAATTATGTGACCTTAAGTGGAGATATGTAAATTGGCTATGAAATGTAATTTTCATGGGGCTTGAAGCCAACCCTTAAATTTCGGCCTAGGGTATTGGTGATCCCTAGTGACATGGTGTTGTTTTGGTGAAGAAAAAAATATTAAAAGAGAATGAAATGTGATGAATTGGAATAAGAAAATAATGATGCCTTTAATTTTCATACATGGTATTAACATGGGTTGTAAGTTTTGGGGTTCTAAGGTTGTATGTGATGGGAGGTAGGATTCCAACCCTACTCATTTGATTCATTCCATTAAAGTTTGCATCTTTTAGGGTTTTGTAGCAATATTCTTGGCTTGATGCATTCTAATTTGAATTGGGATGTTATGTTGAATTATTTGGTGTTATAATTACATTTCATGTTGCCCCTATATGTTTTGTTTCAATAATTAGGAGAAATTGCTCTATTTTGAATTTGCTCTTAAATGTTGAAATGTTGGGATATTAGAAACTTATTATTCAAATTACTTATTATAAATTGATGGGATGTTCCTTTTTATGAAATTACTGTCATTTAGTATGTGGGAAACCATCTTCATATGGTTTGTTATTCCAAATTCCAACCAATCATGCTAATATGGTTGTCTTTAATTTTGGATAGTAAGTTTGTTTCATGCTATGGAATTGATGTGTTCTATGTAATGTTAGTTTCATGTTGCTATTAATTCCATGCTATTGATATCATGTTGTTAGAAGGGGAGAAATTATTCATCTTGTTACAAGTTGTTACCTTGCATTATTATTTGGGGGATTCATGTTATGCCATGCTATGTTATGGTGATACCAAAGGTGAAAGGTGCTTCTTTTTGTTGCTTTCTAGTAGTTTGTTGCTACGAGTAGAAGGTTGCTAAAGAAGTTAACTTTAATTAAGAAGATGCATACTCTTTCACACCGTGGAATTAACCCTTTCTCTAACAAGTTGTTATCCTGCTAATAGCTTCATGTTGCCTCCCATGAATATATTAGCTTACGTAAGGTTGCTAAATTGCTTGTGCTCAAATAAAGTTGCTATCTTTGATTCAAAGGTGTGATCTATATTGCAATACTTGCAAGATGCTCTCTTTTTATGCAAGGAATAATGTTTATCCTAAGTTCATGCATATGTTTTCATTTTTATGAAATATGCAAGCTATAGTTTCTTCTCTTATTAAGGCATGTTGCCCAAGCTAGCCTTTTTGTGTTAATGTGGAAATCTTCATATGTTGTGACAAACCCTTCTTGATATTTCGGCCTTGGGCCTCTTGTAATATTTTGATGTGGTAATGAAAACATGATGGTGTTGGAAAGAAGAAAATTAGAAAGAAAGCAAAATGCAAAGAATGTAAGATACTCCCATACACATGGGTTGTGATATGATGATGTGATTAGGACACAAATGTGGAGTGCATGGGCATGGACAACGTTGCCGCGGTAGGAGGCGGGTGAAGTTGCCGTGGGCAACCTCTTGATACCATCAGGTGGCTCCACGTTGATAACGGAGTAGGTGCACGATACACATGCACGTCGGCACATCCATGGGATCCCATTGCATTGCATTGCATTGCATCACATTGCTCGTGTTTCATACGCATCATGGCATCATCGAGCATTACGTGTGATTCGTGGATATATGCATCTGATTGTTATCTTATGAGTATAAATGTTGCCATGAATGCATTGGGTGCTTGAATGGTTGTATGTTGGAAAGTGGGGTTTGGGGGTTGTTAGTAGTTGAACTTGAATTGATGTCGTGATTCCCCTTGGAAAAATGGTATTATTCTTGTTGTTTTTGCATTATTATTGTTGTTATTGTTGACGTTGTGTTAATGAGATTAAGGTCGTGTGCTCCTCATTGCCATGATTCGGCCATGTGTTTTGTGGGGTATTTGAGAGACCTTAATAAAAGTATAGGAGGAGAGATGAAAAAGAGAGGGAAATACCCCAAATTGTCCAAATGGTTGGGCTTTGTTAATACATATATGTATGTAGCTCACTTGTAATTTTTATATGATTCTCAACTAGTGCAACATGTGGTAATTTGGGTGGTTGCTTTAGTTGTAGCATTAGCTTATAGCAAATTTGAGGTTTTTAGAAGACTCCCTAATGAAAGTAAACACTTTTCCCTTAACACCATGCCATAATTGCGCTAAAAATGGTATTTCCTATGGTTTCATTTGTTAGAATTAGAATCCTTGAGAGTATCTTGATACATCTCCTAGTAACTTGATTAAAGCTAGTTGTTGAAGGTTAGTTTGGTGTCATTTCATAAAATTGCAATCTTTACGTCAAGTGGGTTGCCAACTAATCTTTGACCTACAATGATGTCCTATTGAACTTGGAGCATGTTGTTTTCTTAGTCTTGGATTTCCATTGTGTTGTCTTTCTTAGATTATGCTAGTCCTTGATTTTAGTGCATGCTAGCCCTATCTTCCTTTATGGCACTTCTCCTATGATTCTTTGAGCCATGTTATATTTTTATGATTATAGCATGTTTCTCTTTTAAATATTACTCATGTTGTAATTGAAAAATTTTGATAAATACAAGAGAAACTAGAAATTTTTGTAAGCATTTTCATAACATCCTAAGCATTAGAAACTTCAGTTAGGATGACTATACAAAGGCCACTTGCTAACTCCCTTAAAATTCCATGTTTAAATGAAAACCTATTTGAAAATTAGTATAAAAGAAAAGTTAGTAAGAGGGGTTTTGGTAACTTTCAAGTTGGAAACTTTAGAGAGTGTAGGAACCTTAATTATCATCATCTACAAGTTCCTACAAGCCCGTTGTGCAAACTTTGATTTCCACGTCAATTTGGTTCCATTTCAATAGAAAAGTGAGTTTCTCCATAAACTTAGTTGAGGAGTTTTTGTGAACATTCAAATTTTAATAAGAATTTTAGTTTTCCTATAACTATTAGTAAGTTCAAGCCTACTTAGGAATTACTACATGAAGTATTTCGAAGACTCTTTGAAAAACTTAAGTTTCATAACAAAACCATAATTTATAATATGCTATGCCATGCACCACCCATTGGTGGAAGTTGCCATGTAGTTACACAATGGGTCTTATTTAAGTTCGCATTCCATTGGATGCATTAGCAAGGTTACTTATTAATGATTAATAATGGTTAATGGAAAAGCTCCATGGTGTAAGTGTAGGGATTTTCAAGGTCCCTTAGGGCTAATTTAAACATATTCGTCCTAAGTCGGACAAACAAAATTAAATAAGCAGCGGAAATACGATTATTAAACTATTTAATAATTACTGCCCTAAGGAAAAATTCCCTAAGCCAGGAATATCTACTGACTCGAGTTGGGTTTGACTAACTCGAGAAAGTTCTAACTACAACTTAAAATGAAATGCAGATATATAAATATAACTCACCTGGAATCTTGCCTTGGATCGGGCAAGACGTTCCGCACCGTCTTGAGCTCCAAAATCTGAGCCACATCCCGAACCACATTGCGTCACTCCTCGTCGTGAACTGGATCAGCTCCCGAGCCGCATCTTGCCTCCGAGCCCATCAATAGCCGTAGAAAGTTTCACTTGAGTAAACACGCGTCGTAGACTTCCGAATCAGATTCGGACCTCCCTATTGCCTTTGTAAGGACCCTGTCTATGGGGAAAACACTAGAAGGGGGGTTGAATAGTGTTTATGCAAATTTAAAAGGAATTTACGCCAAATAAAATGCAATCCAACAAATAGTGCGGAATAGAAAACAACCCAAAGAGAAACACACGCAAACGCAGTTATGTTTCAAGGGTTCGGATTACCCAAGCTAACTCCTGACTTGTTCCCGGTAATCCTACGTCCCTACCACCCGGATACCACCGGATACTCAAGTTAGAACCCTAACTTGAGGTTTCCTTAAAACCCACTTGTAGCAACCCTACAAGTGCAATCGAATACAATCGATGTCCTTGACTCCCACAACCAGGGAGCAAGCAAAAACCACTCTCACAACCGAGAGCACAATTCAAATAAAGAAGTTATGAAATCTGAAAGCAACACTTACAATCACCTATGCCGTGAAGTAGAACTTGAAGGAGAAGTGTGATGTGTGTTGTAGAACTCTCTTGGAAGAGAGGAGAAAAGCCCTTTCTCTTGACTGTACCAAATGCCTAGATGATCAATCTTTGGTTCTAGGTTGGAGAGCAAGAGAACAAGATTTGGAAATACTTAGGGCTTTGGATTTGAAAGCTTTGATCTTTGGAAATGAAAGCTTGAAGGATTTTGCAATGAATGAGTAACCTTCCAATGAAACAGTAGAATCTCTATATATAGCTTTCTCAAATCCACAAAACAGTTTAGGCAAACCCAATCGAAATCCGTGAGAAAAATCTCAACGGATATAATCTGAACTTGTGACAGGCGACTGTTGAACAAACCACAGTCGACTGTTGCACAGTCAGCAAGGGTAGGTGAGAATTCATAACGGTAACTTACCACGTGGACAGTCGACTGATGAAGCCAAGACAGTCGTCTGTAAAACCAACAGGCGACTGTACATTCTTCGACAGGCGACTGGCCGAGAGAAGAGTAAGTTAGATGAAATACTGGAAATCTCACAAGATACAGGACAGACGACTGATGCAAGGAACACAGTCGACTGTCAAACAGAACATGCGACTGTATATCCTTAAACAGACGACTGTCACAGATAAGAGAAATTTCCAGAGAGCTGAGTCAAAGAATAGATTTACAGACAGCTGACTGTTTCAGCAAAGACAGTCGACTGATCTAATAGACAGTCGACTGATCTAATAGACATCATAAGTCGACTGGCCATAGAAATCGGATCAACAGAGTTTGGGTAAGGAGAGACAGGCGACTGATGAACCATTCACAGTCGACTGTCGATAAGACAGGCACCTGATAAGCGTTCAACAGTAGCCTGTGCGAGATAGTCAGAGAGGACCCAAAAACTGCATTGTAATAGTCTGTGCATAACAGGCGACTGTAGAACAAAAAACAGTCGACTGTTTTTGAGACAGGCGACTGTAAACTGTTAAGCAGTCGGCTGTTATAAACAATCCTAGCACAAACAAAAGAGAATTGAATTGGGATCAAAGGACAAAGGTCTAAAGATGTCCTATGACAGAAAGTAGATGTGTGTGAGTGCTCCATCATAGTTCTACTTCTAAGCTACATACTAGAAGAGATAAAAGAAAAATTACATTGATGAATAATCTCTTCTTTCCATCGTATGAGCTTGAAGTCTTTATGGAGCTTCAATCATCAATCTACGATCATCCAATTCATATCATTTGTCTTCAATCATGTTTGTGAGTCATCCATTGCTAGTTGATCTTCATAGTAAGCTTAGGTAATGGATTAACTGCAAAATAGGGGATTAGTCACAAGTATTTATGTTTGCTCATCATTAACACCAAGTAGGGAGAAGTCCAATACTCAACAGCCTTGCTAGGACTTGGTTGGAGGACATGAAAATTAATAAAGGAAAAGAACAATTTTAAGTCTTGATTAAGTTTGCTCAAAATATCCGGAGCTCCTTAATCAGAGACTTGGTGCACTTTTCAATGAGGAGGGCTACCCTCTATTTATGTAGGGAGCCGACCTCTCCTCTCTTGCTACAAGCAATGTGGGACAATAAAATGGGCAATATGGATTGATTTCACTAGAAGTCTAAACTTCTAAAATGAACCATAAATCCATTTCTGAGTTTTGACTTTCAAACAACCTGTCAAATTGAAGATCTCGAGACAACAATCGCATAGAAAAAAAGGCATCCAATTTCGATATCATTTGACCCCTCAAATGTCGAAAATAGACTCCAAATCTCGTTTTTCGCAAAAAAACAGCACAAACAAGCTATTTCCTGGCAAGTCTGACCCGCCAAGGTGCAAGTCAGACCCGCAAGCCCAATAAGGGTCTATCCTCAACTGTTTTTGCGTTTCTGGGCTCGTTAGAGCTCCGATTTGGATGCGGTTTCTTCCTGTGGATTTCTCAGGCTGTCCCCTTCGTTCCCATGCATCTAAGTCAATATAATACCAAGTATTAATATTCTCCAAATGCTAAACTCTTTAGCTTTTCATCTCATAACTGACTTGTGATTTTAATCATTCCATTGCATCGAATGCATTCCTCTTTAACGATCTTCCTATTACTAAGACGTGAATATTACTCGGTGTGAGACCCTACAGTCTGATCCTACTACAGGTTGAGACTCGAAGTCTCTAGACGACAGTAACCACTAGCAGCAGGTGTCGTCCATGTTTCAGAATCATCGATTACGTGATTGACTCGTTGGCAAGAGTGCCGACAGGATCACTCTGACTGTGACCGTGATGATTTCCGCAGTTTTAGTCCCTTCGTCTCAACTATGTCACTTGCCTAGCCTAGGGTATGGAACTCTGTCAACCCCACTAGCTAGCAGTGGTCAGTATACATAGGTCTCTGGAACATTCATGTTGTACATATTACAACATATCTTGGCCAAGGTTTTACCGAGAGCCGTACTGACCTGTGACACTAACTTCCCATTAACAGAAGAGACGAATCCTCTATTGATCACTACTCAGCTCGTATGCTTCGAGTGTCACCCAGACTAAGATCTTTTAGCAGGCCTCGCCTCGAATCTAGATCTTTAGACCTAAGTGACACCGTTCACACACAACTTCGTACAATGATCTCAAGTCCTAAGTACCAACATACGTATCATCACTTAAAGTTATTAACGACAGTTAGTTAATGTTAAACCATTTAATAACTCTTTGTTTGGGTCGTTCGGTGGACTCATTCTTTAATGAGCACCTGCGCCTTGTTTCTGACTTCGCCAAGTTGCATGGTTATAAGACCAACTAGACTAAGACACAATGGTCTGTTCGATGTGCCGATATCCCAATCTAGACACATCTATGACCACGAATGCTTTTTGGATTCAAGCTGCTATCGGTCAGACATTTCTCATAATCACAATCTACATCGCGAAACATGTTTGACCTAACTTTGAATCCAAGGAAATAATCCAAGTAATTAATTATATTGAAATTTCTCAGACAATATTTTACCAGAAAGCATACTTTCATTTATTGAACAAGATGTTTTATTAAGATAAATAGCCACGAGGGCATACATCTCTCTACATCTCCTACTTGCACTTAGGCCTATTTATTTTTGTATCTCATACCATATTTACACGCTAGTTTCTCTAGACGATCGCGTGCCAGCACCTTTATGAAGGGATCTGCTAAGTTGCCTTCTGAAGAGACTCTAAGGAGTTCTATGTCATTTCTATGCTCGATCTCCCTTATCAGGTGATACTTGCGAAGAATATGTCTGGATCTCTTGTGGAATCTTGGTTCTTGAACCAGGCTGATGGTTGCATTATTGTCACAATACAATGGTATTGAGCTTTCAATAGCAGGTACCATCCCGAGCTGGTTGATGAACTTCCTCATCCAGACCGCTTCCTTTGCTGCATCGTTGACCGCTATGTATTCGGCTTCCATCATGGAGTCTGCAACCGTGACTTGTTTGGAACTCCTCCAACTGACTGCACCTCCGTTGAGAGTGAAGACATATCCAGAAATCAATTTGCTATCATCCACATTACTCTGAAAGCTAGAATCTGTGAAGCCTTTAACTTTCAGGTCTTCACTTCCATAAACCAAGATCAAGTCTTTAGTCCTTCTCAAGTACTTAAGTATTGTCTTGACCGCTTTCCAGTGCTCCTCTCCAGGGTTAGACTGATATCGACTGACTACATCTAGTGCATAAGCGACATCGGGTCTGGTACAGATCATGGAATACATGATATATCCCACATCAGAAGCATATGTGATCTTGGTCATTTGTTCCTTTTCCAAGTCAGTCTGTGGAGACATCTTCTTGGAAAGGGTTATTCCATGATTGGCTGGTATTAAACCACCCTTACTGTTTTCCATGCTAAAACGTTTTAACATGGTTCCAATGTACCTGGTTTGGGAGAGTCCTAGCATCCGTTTAGATCTATCTCTATGGATCTTCACACCCAGTATGTAGGATGCTTCTCCCAAGTCTTTCATGGAGAAATTGGTTGATAGCCATCTTTTAACAGACTTCAACATCTCTATGTCATTGCCTATTATCAGAATGTCATCCACGTATAGAACGAGGATAACTTAAGAATTATTATTACTGGTTTTTTGTAGATGCATGGATCATCCTCGTTTCTGACAAAACCAAACTCTTGGACTGTTTTGTCGAAGTGGATGTTCCAACTTCTTGAAGCTTGCTTAAGCCCATAGATGGACCTATGTAGCTTACACGCTTTTCCTTCACTCCCACTGACTTCAAAGCCTTCTGGCTGAGTCATGTAAATCTGCTCCTCTAAATCACCGTTTAGGAAAGGAGTCTTCACATCCATTTGCCAGATTTCGTAGTCGTAGTAGGCATCAATAGCGAGTACGATCCGAATAGACTTGTGCATGGCCACTGGTGAGAAGGTTTCGTCATAATCTATTCCTAGAATCTGACGATATCCTTTTGTAACCAGCCTAGCCTTGTATGTTTCTACTTTTCCGTCTGCACCAATCTTCTTCTTGAAGATCCATTTGCAGCCTATGGGAACATTTCCCTTGGGCACATCTTCTAAGGTCCATACCTTATTCATGTGCATGGAATTTATTTCGGACTTCATTGCATCTAGCCATTTGTTAGAGTCTATACTCTTTATGGCTTCCTGGAAGCTAACAGGGTCATCATATAATATGATGCTATCCTCAATCCCACCGTCTACGAGAAAACCGTTGTACCTTTCAGGGACTCGAGGAACCCTATTGGACTTCCTACTGACTGGTTTGGAGATGTCAAGTTCTGACTCTCCCACTGGTTCCGACACTTTTTCCTGTGTAAGTACTTCCTCCGAGCATTCATCCAGATCAATTACCTTGCCAGTGGATTCCTTCACAAGGAATTCCTTTTCCAGAAAAGTGGCATGTCTAGAAACAACAATCTTTTGTTGTTCTGGATGGTAAAAGACATAACCTAATGAATGTCACCCTATGAATTTACACAGTATAGATTAGTCTTCCAGTTTGTCTGTATTTTGCCTTTTGACATATGCAGGACAACCACATACCTTCAAGTGATTAAGGCTGTGTTTCTTACCGGATCATATCTGATATGGTGTCATATGCACAGATCTTGAAGGAACTTTATTTAGAATGTATATAGCAGTTTCCAGGGCATAGCCCCAGAGGGAAGTAGTTAACTCAGCTTCACTTATCATGGATCGCACCATATCTAACAGGGTGCGGTTCCTCCTCTCTGATACACCTTTATGCTGAGGTGTGTAAGGAGGTGTGACCTGAGAGAGAATCCCATTCTCTTTTAAGTAAGTAAGGAGTTCATGGCTTAAGTATTCTCCTCCTCGATCTGATCGAAGGATCTTAATACTTTTCCCAGTCTGGTTTTCGACTTCGGCACGGTACTCTTTGAATCGCTCAAAGGTTTCGGACTTATGTTTCATCAAGAACACATGGCCAAACCTTGCGTGATCGTCAGTAAACGTGACGAAATATGAAAATCCACCTTTGGCTAATGTAGACTTGGGTCCACATACATCGGAATGTACTAGAGCCAAGAGTTCGATAACTCTCTCCCCTTGACTTGCAAAAGGAGTTTTGGCCATCTTACCTTTGAGACAAGACTCACAAGTGTCGAATGACTCATAACTCGAGAGGCCCAAGAGCCCCTCTTTATGTAACTTGCCGAGTCTCTTCTCTCCGATATGGCCTAGTCTACAATGCCAAAGATAGGTCTCATTAAAACTAGACTCCTTACGTTTTCTTGTATTAACGTTTAATACAATCTTATTGCTTAAAGTGTATACACTATTACTAAGTGTCCCAAAACCTAGCAACTTTCCATCAAAAGAAATGTTCATGACATTTCCGTTGATAGTAAAATTATAACCATCTCTAGCCAAAGCCGAGACGGATATAATATTGCACAGGAAGTTTGGGATGGAGTAACATTGCTTCAAAAGCAAGTTAGCTCCACCAGTTAATGTGTGTTTAAGATCTCCCACGGCTACAACATCAATATTTGCTGCGTTGCCGACTTGGAGAATGATTTCATTCTTTTCGAGTCTTCTAATGATTCTCATTCAATGTAACTGATTACAGATATGAGAACCTGCACCGGTGTCTAGCACACATGCATTAGAATTAACCGAAAGAACTACACTTTGCATTTTAGAAGTTAAGGCATAAACTCGCCCTTCCTTCATTTGTTCCCTTTCTGCTATAGATTTCTTTGACCAATCATTATTTTTTATTATAACCAGTTAATAAGTTCTTATCTCGGATATTATTTATCTTACTCGTCATGCTGCAAAGATTAGAACTCCTAATTAGCGTGTGTTCAAAATATTTTAAAATATAATTAGAATGTTTTTATCCAATTATACTCTCCCATTAATTTAAAGATTGTTTAAGCCAAAACATAATTAATATTAAATGGGAGCAGGAATCCAATAACCTTGAGTCGCCCGACCTTGAGTGTAGCTCAACAGATCGTTCGACTCGGTTGTCTGTAGACGAATCTTTGTCAATCATATCGAATATGACTCCCTTTTTGATTTTTTTACCACTAGCCATTTGTGATCATGAGTGTGCTCATCCAAATCACAACGACTAGTCTAGTCAGACCCTTGTTTTCGTGTCTAGCTTGACTTGCCCCGGCGCTCGGTGTATTCACGACGCGTCGGTTTGGTTCAAGTCTTAGACTACATCGTTGGCCTAACTTATGCCGGTGCTCGGTGTATTCACTATGCGTCAGTTTGGGTTAGGACACATGTATGAAGAAATTGGTTTCTGTAAGGTTGTCATGTCACAGCTTGAGTGTAGCTCAACAATTGTAACATAGATCCTATAGATTCCAACGTCTAAAACAAAGAGGGCTACGAATTATCTTGTAAAAGATTTATTAACGTATTTGACTAGATATAGTTGACAGCATTGCATAATAATGATTCGTGTCCTTGCGGTCCAATGGACACGACCAGGGAATTGACTAAGCCAGGACCACTTGGCCCCTAGACTAGCTAGGGTGGTCCAGCAAACTTAGCCAAGCACATTGACCGGTATCATAGTCCATTGAAGGTTGCTTGTCATTTATATGCGTACTATCAACTAAAAGCTTTTATTAACTCTAGTTAATCCTTATCAACTAGTGGATCCTTAAAATTCGAAATTTTATGGATTTGTTTGACGATTTTTATTAGGTCCTTATCAACTATAAGGATTAAATAAATGTGCTGCTACCCTAATCGTCCAATATGTATATTTTAACAATTTAAAACATAGCATAGTCTCAAAAATTATCTCATAAAAATTTGAGGAATTTTATAATGGCTATCCTAATCGTCCATTAGGCAATTTTAAACAATTTAAAATTATAGCATGGTGTCAAAATTTTTCTTATAAACTTTGAGGATTCATTAAGGGCTAACCTAGTAAGTTCCTCGTGTGTTATCAA
This sequence comes from Scilla litardierei, assembly GCA_030789695.1. Classification (NCBI taxonomy): domain Eukaryota; kingdom Viridiplantae; phylum Streptophyta; class Magnoliopsida; order Asparagales; family Asparagaceae; genus Scilla; species Scilla litardierei. The sequence continues at coordinate 72,507,508 of CM061142.1, forward strand.
ATAAACAAGAATATGCCATTAATCTAATTATCACATAATTAAAACATGCAGTTCATAAAGAAGCAGTATAAGAACAGAGTAGATGTGGCTCCGATACCGTTGTAGGGATTTTCAAGGTAACTTAGGGCTAATTTAAACATATTCGTCCTAAGTCGGACGAACAAAATTAAATAAGCAGCAGAAATACGATTATTAAACTATTTAATAATTACTGCCCTAAGGAAAAATTCTCTAAGCCAGGAATATCTACTGACTCGAGTTGGGTCTGACTAACTTGAGAAAGTTCTAACTACAACTTAAAATGAAATGCATATATATAAATATAACTCACCCAGAATCTTGCCTTGGATCGGGCAAGTCGTTCCGCACCGTCTTGCGCTCCAAAATCTGAGCCGCATCCCGAACCGCATTGCGTCGCTCCTCGTCGCGAACTGGATCAGCTCCCAAGCCGCACCTTGCCTCCGAGCCCATCACTAGCAGTAGAAAGTTTCACTTGAGTAAACCCGCGTCGTAGACTTCTGAATCAAATTCGGACCTCCCCGTTGCCTTGCTAGGACTCGGTTGGAGGACATGAAAATTAATAGAGGAAAAGAACAATTTTAAGTCTTGATTAAGTTTGCTCAAAATATCTGGAGCTCCTTAATCAGAGACTTGGTGCACTTTTCAATGAGGAGGGCTACCCTCTATTTATATAGGGAGCCGGCCTCTCCTCTCTTGCTACGAGCAATGTGGGACAATAAAATGGGCAACAGGGATTGATTTCACTAGAAGTCTAAACTTTTAAAATCAATAAATCCATTTCTGAGTTTCGACTTTCAAACAACCTGTCAAATCAAAGATCTCGAGACAACGATCGCATAGAAAAAACGGCATCCAATTCCGATATCATTTGACCCCTCAAATGTCGAAAATAGACTCCAAATCTCGTTTTTCACAAAAAACAGAACAAACAAGCTATTTCCTGGCGGGTCTGACCTGCCAGGGTACGAGTCAGACCCGCAAGCCCAATAAAGGCCTATCCTCAGCAGTTTTTGCGTTTCTGGGCTCGTTAGAGCTCCGATTTGGACGCGGTTTCTCCCAGTGGATTTCTCAGGAAGTCCTCCTCGTTCCCATGCGGCTAAGTCAATATAATACCAAGTATTAATATGTCCCAATGACGTGCGTTTATATTTCATATATTTGCGCGCGTTTTCTTCCGTGTTTCTCCGTATTTTCCGCCGTCTTTTATTTGTTTTCTTGTATTTTCTTGTTTTCTTTCACTTTTCCGTGTTTTTGGTATTTTGCAGGAATTTCTAGCATTTTGGACATAAAAACGACGATATCACAAGTCCCCGGTGCAACGGGAGGAGTCACGCGTGACCCAGGGGGTCAAACGACGATGATTGCATCATTCAGCCCCTCACCCGATCGGTTGAACAAAGTCAACCGATCGGGTGATGCACGCGTGCACCACCCGGTCTCAGCTAGAGCTCAAGCGGATGTCACCTGACCGGTTCTCAGGCCGGTTCATTGCGGCCGTTTCTCTGTCTTTTCGAGCCAAATGCCAACCGATCGGGTGACTCTCACCCGATCGGTTCATCTGTAGCTGGTTCTGAGGAGCCAAGACACGGGCATCCAACCGACCTCTTCACCCGATGGCGCCATGATCCAACCGGTCACCCCAAGAACTCAACCGACCGGTTCATCTTTCCGGGTGAAGCTCCGCCGTTTTCTGTTTATTATTTGTAACAGATCACCCGATCGGTTGACTTGTCAACCGATCGGGTGGCGTTTTTCCTGTGGTTTTGGACCCGATCCGTTAGGGCTCGGAATGGGGGCTATAAATACCCAATGCTGGCCGACTTTTAGGGCATCTTCTTCTTGCTCTCTTTCAGTTTTTCTAGGGCTTTTTGCCCCTTTCTCTTGTGAGTTTAGATTAGGTTAGATTAGGTTTTATCTTCTAATAAATCTTGTAATGGATTGAAGACTCAATTGCAAGCTAAGTGTTTTCTTCTCTCATTTTCTATTGTTTTGTGTTATTTTCTTTGTTGCTTGATGGTGAATGTTTGTTTGTCATTATTATTGCTTTCTATCATGTTCTTCACCATCGAGTAGTGTTTGATGAACCCTAATACGGGTTAGGGTAGGATTGATGCTTGGAAATTTACATTTGGCTTGGTTGCATGGCATGTGTTCGATGAAATGTGTCAATGGGGATTTCTAGCAATCTGGGTCCAATTAGTACGGCAACACGCTAGACGTGTTGGGGGTTGGGGTCCGGTGCTTGTCCAGTCAAGATCTGCTTCGATGTATTGCTAGAAATCACATTTGACCTATTTGGCCATTAGGGTTACGCGGGGGTGTTTCATTGTCATTGGCGGGAGAAAGACCGCCTCTGACCGTCGGGCCAAGGGGGAATAAACTTGGCGGTTGACTCCCTAGCCACAGCTCACGCCCCTAGTGTAGACATGGAGTCCTCGCGCGTGGGAACGGCTTGGACGAAATGTTGGGAGTTATCATTGTGGCCTTAATGCTCCCGGTTGCGGAAGGTGTTAATGGACATGGGAATGCCCACCGTCCGGAACCGGGTAGGCCTAGCGTGCTTGGCACCGACCGGAATATCGGGCCATGGACGCTAGGTACCACCTTTTGGGGCAATGTCTCACCCTCAGTCAAGTCAAATGCCAAGTGTCATGAATGCTCTAGCCCGTGTTAGCGGGGATTCATTTCGTGTCTTTTTCATTTCTTTCTTTTATTTCTACACTTCCACCCATATCATCCGCGTAGCTAGCACACAACCTAGGCGAGGCTAGTAGCCATTCAAGCCATCCACCTCCCTGAGTTCGATAAACCCGCACCCTACACTAACCGTGCACTTGCGGTAAAAGGACACCGCGCCCATACCGTAAACGGGGCGCCGGTCAAGTTTTTGGCGCCGTTGCCGGGGAGGCGTTCGGTTTGATATTAGCTTAGCTTGGGTTCGTTAGACTACGCATAAAACACAAAAAATTTATTTTTCCTTTTTTTAAAAAAAAATATATTCAATAACCAAGAAATTTTTCCCCCACTATTATATTATCTTTTTGTTATTTCTTGTACTATTGACGCTCCTCTCTAGTTTTCTTATTTTTGTTGTCCAGGTATCTTTGGTGTAACCATGTGGAGATCAAATTTCGATGCTCAGATGGGAGGATACAATCCCTATTCGGTTGTGGTTTGTGAGACTTGTGGGATGGCGGGGCATGTGTATTATGATTGCCCATTTACGCTTGAGAGCCTCCCCCCACCCCAAGGCCAAACATTTTCCCACAACCTTAGCCCAAACACCTCCCATCCGTTTCCTCAACCTTATACCCCTCCACACACACAAGAAGAATCAAGCCTCGTGTCTCTCCTTGAAAGTGCCATGTTTCACCAAGGCCAAATATTACAAAACTTGATGGTACCAATCACCGAGCCTACACCGAGGAGAGGGGATGAAGGAGAGGATATACCCACTTTCATGGTTGAGACCACCTTGCCATCGGCCACCATAGACACATCTCAAGCCGATACCCCATTTTTCCATCACTACCACTTGGATGACGAAGCATTTTTTGATGATGATAGTGAGGATGGGGTGATTTCTATAGGATCTGTGGGAGAGACTTCTTGTCTTGATTTGGATATCCCGCATGAGTCCTATGAGAGCACCGAGGAGTTTACAGAGATTATGCATACCGGCGAGGAGGATGTGCGTGAGGACGAGGACACCATGACCACCTACGAGGGGTCCGCTCCACATCCACCTTCACAGCCATCTCTGTCACAGCTTCCTCCTTGGTCGGTGGTCAGCCATGATGTAACGACTGCTTTTCATGTATCTGGATTTAATATAATATAATATATGTTTTGGTGGATTTTCTCCTCTTGTGTGGTTTTCGTCTCCGTAGATTTCATTTTCGATCGATTCGTCGTATTTTCTCGCTTCTTCCTTAGGATTGTCGATTTCGAAGTATGTCACTCGTGACGGACTTCATAACGGTCGTATCTAACTGTTAGATCAAGCCTAGGAGTCTTAGGAATCGATCCCGGGCCCCGCGCTCCGTATTGGTACTTTTCTGTGCTCATTAGCCGGTGTAAGAAGGGCCACCGACCGACTAGATGACGATCCAGTCGGTCGGCAATCCTTCTTGGACCGACTAGTTAGCTTTCTAAATTTCTCAGGAGTTACTGTTTATCGTTAGTCGGTCTAAGAACGTTGGTTGACCGACTAGGTTGCAAACTAGTTGGTCAGCAATGCTTCTTGAACCGACTAACTCATCAAATTATTTTTGTATCAGCTACTGTTTACTCTTAGTCGGTCTAAGAACGTTCATCGACCGACTAGATGCTAAACTAGTCGGTCAGTACTTGTTCATGGACCGACTAACTCTAGAATCCTATTTTCGTTCAGGAGTTACTGTTTGCACTTAGTCGGTCTGCGTTGGGTCGACCGACCGACTAGTTGCCAAACTAGTCGGTCAGTGGTTGCTCTTTGACCGACTAACCAGTGTTAAAACCCTAATTTCTGGGCAGCCGCCAGCCTAGCCTATTTAAACCCAACCCATTCGACTTCTTCTTCTCCAACACGACCCAAAACCCTAAAAACTTCCCCCTTCAGCCCCCATCTTCCTCCAAGCTCCATTTCTCCATTCCAAGCCCTAAATCCATCATCCAATCCATCCATTCACTCATTCCACCCCTCATCTTCCCCAAATCTCCATCAAAACCCATCAAATCCCCAAATCCCCTAAAACCCTAGTTTCCCCAAACTTCTCTAATCTTTTCCAGATCTGATCCTAGGGTTCCCCGGAGTGTTTCTTCCGCCTTCTCTCGGTAAGAAATCATTCTACCTTTGTTTTTATAACTTATTTATAATTTTATGAAAACCCTAATTAATTTCATGTGTTTGATGTTTGTCTCCCCCAAAACAGCGATTTCCCCCGTAGATAGCATCCGTGTGACGAAGTGGTCGTCATCCCCGGTGCTAGTCAAGTGAAACTTGCCACTTAGGGTTTAGGCCATGTTTTAGGCCATTTGCATGTTGTAGGCGTAAAAGAGGCTAGGCGACGAAATGATACTCGCCTAGGCGCAAATTAGGGAACTAGCTTGACAACGAAGCTAGTTCCGACATTTAGCATGTTGCACGATAACCATGTCATGTTTACTTTCCATTAACGGTACGCAAATTAAATGTCATGTCATTGCATTCTTTAAGTGTTTATGTGATTGCGTAGCTTTGCTACAAATGCTTGTGTTCCTGGCTCGTGTTCCAGAAGCGGGCCATGTGTTGGTTGATAGCCAATGCCCGAATTGCGTGTTTCCGGCTAGGTGCACCCCTACGCCAAATGTTTAAGAATGCGAGCTCAATGTGCGGGGCAACCCCAGGCTCACTAGCTGAGTTCATTGTGCGGGGACCCTGGCTCCATTACGTTTGGGTATAGGGGGTGAGGGTTAAGCGGCCATTCAACTAGGAGTCTGTTTGATCAACAACTGTAGTTGTAAGGCGTAAACTCTTTGGGGTGGGGTAGTGTTTGGGGCCGATCGGACTGACATGCTAGCCATTCAGCGAAGGGCGCAAACATCTACAAAACAACCGTGAAATGTGAATCGTGTTTAGTGCCGATCGGTCTGAATGTTTACCATTCAGCGAAGGGCGTAAACACCAACGATGTGAATTGATTGAGATTGATAGTAGCGTGGCTACTCTTGCCTTGTCTTGTCTTGTCTGGTCCCGATGATTGTTCTCTTGTACAAATCGTCTTGCCATGTTTTAAATTGTGCACTCATGTTATAACTGCCATGTCATGCATACTAAACTGCTAGGTTGCTAGTTGCCTTACTTTCAGTTTCCTTGCCCAAGTCTTTTAGACTTGCTGACATGTGCCCCTTTACTCTTTTGGGTGACACATGTTAGATCCTGAGCCCGAGTACCTCGTTGAGGACGAGGTGTTTACTGACGCCGAGCCCGAGCTTGTGTTTGACGGGGAGTACGTGGACACTGGGGACCAGTCCTAGTGTCTTCGTGTGTTTTACTTTTGTTAGACAGTTGTTTTGTATTTGGTGCGTCACAGCCATCTCTGTCACAGCTTCCTCCTTGGTCGGTGGTCAGCCATGAGGATGTCATTCAGGACATCGGACAGATGGTGGAGTATGAGCACATCATCGAGGAGGACGTGCATGAGGGCTTGGATACGATGGTCCACTCCATGGAGCCCGAGCCACTTCTACCTCTACCGTCACGCTCCACTTCTTCTGCGTATGAGCATCTACTTGAGCATATTGCCCCTATTCAGGGAGATTTTCATACTCACTCTCACTCCACATTTAATTCTCGCTTTTCACGTCCTATTCCTTTAGACTTATATATTTTCGACACACCATATCTCTCGCAGGACACAGGATCGACTTCCCTTGAGGTATGCTGCGGTGTGTCACCACCTGGAGAGCCACTTCTCATGGAGAGCGGGGATTTGATCGTCGCTAGCACAGAGGATAGCATACCATTTCCAGGGAGTGTTCGCCACATTTCATATATTTTACCATCATTTACCAGCGACTATCTCTGGGATACATTTATTTTGGGAAATAATTTCTTGCCATGGACTAATGCACCTCGTCCTTTGCAGGTCACAAGTGGACACCTACGGGGGATGCTTGGAGGTGCATTGCTTGGGTCCGTTGGCACACGTGGCACAGCGCTTCTGGCGGAGCCACAGAAGGAGCAGTTAGAGCAGCTACCTGCCCCACTTCAGATCTTGGATCCGCCTATGCTCAGGTGTATCCTAATCCAGTAGTGTAAAAATTTACCGCTTTCTAGATTAGATTTGAATAATCTCGTCTCCTCTCATTAGCGAGGGGAGCGTATCTAGGATTTGCTTTTGCATCTTAATAACCCTTCATGTCGTGCCCTTCTATCATTTCACCCTCTTCCTCTTCCGAGGAGAACGAGCAGACTGTCTCTCCTGCATTCTGATTTCTTTCTTTTCCGATTTTCCCCTAGCATATTTTTGCATCACATTGATCATATCATTTTGCTAGCATTGTCATGTTCAGCTTGGGGGAAATCGACTTTTGTGTGCATGTTTTCGTGTGTCGTTGTCGTGTGTTTGTGTCTTTGAGTCCTTCGTTGCGTTTTATATCTTTTATTTTGTATGTTTCTTTATCTTTATTTTCCAGTTTCGTTCGTGTGTTTTTCGTGTTTTTCATTTTTTGTGTCCGTGCACCCCCCCCCCCATTTTCATTGCCCTCCCGTATTCACTACTATTGCATTGAGGACAATGCAAGTTTCAGCTTGGGGGAGTCGCACTTCGTGCGTCATTTGTCTCTTTTTCTTCGTTATTTGAGTCGTTTTTCTCCGTGTTTTTCTTTTTCTTTTTCTTTTTCTTCTTTTTATCTCTTTCTCCTACAGATGAACCCTATGATGAATTGCCACGAAAATCACACGCACACCTTGCACGTCTTCGATAATCACATTCACTAACCCTAGGATATCGAGTCCTCTTGCATTTCATGCATCGCGGGTCCACTTAGCTTTTTGTGAGTCGTACGTCGTGCTTAGCTGTTTGGTGTGCTTCTACTTTGTGATTTTACTTTATATACCTGTCCAGTAATGACCCCTAGATTATCATGCTTCGATTTGAATATGCGGTATTTATTTCCCCTGTCTGCTTCTGCATGCTATATATATATATATCGTGTACTTCATTTCGCATATGTCGGGATTCCACAATTAAGGACTAGGATAACCCATTTAGCCTATGCTCTGATTAGCAAGAAATATCTCCTTTGCCCAAGTGTTTAGAATCCGATTTCATTTTTATTTTACTTGGTGCAAATCCCCTCGTCGTGTACCGTTCTCCCACTTGGGAGAGTGCACATGTGTATGGCCAAAAACCCAAAAATCCAAAAAAAGAGAAAAGAAAAGAAAAACCCAAAAAGAAAAGAAAAGAAAAATTTTGTATAGCCCAAAATCCAAAAAAAAATACAAATACCCAAAACCCAAAAATTTCAAGTGTGAATATTTTTCCTATCTACCGAGAATAAAGGGAAGGCGAGAATTTGCACCGAGTGTTCTACTCCACATCTTCTCAACCTCCATCGTTTTCGAAAACACTTGGCATAGTGACCTTCTAGCGATTGCCTAGGCTATAGTGTGGTGATTTCCTAGTCCCTAGCTGTGGAGTCCCCGATGCATGATACGCTTCTATTCTTATACTCTTCTCATGCATGCTTGAGCTAATATTCACCGCAATTTCAAATTGAATCGATATTTGGGTCTTTCTTTGGGTATGTGTATATGGAACTTTATTGCACAATGTAGATAGTGATACTGTTTGCTAGCACACGACCACGCTCACTCGCGCTTCACCGCGTGGGCCCACAGCACTTGTTTGGACTCACATTCCTTGGTTTAGTGTTGTGTTTTGTCGTATGCTTGCTTCGTGTGGCATGTTTGATTTTGTTGGCCCTTATGGGCGATCTAGGATATAGAGTTCTCTTTTTCTCTCCTTCTCTCTATTTTCTCCCTCCGAGCTCCTACTCTCACTCGTCTTCCTCGAGGACGAGGAAGAGTTCAGCTTGGGGGATTTTGACGTGCGTTTATATTTCATATATTTGCGCGCGTTTTCTTCCGTGTTTCTCCGTATTTTCCGCCGTCTTTTATTTGTTTTCTTGTATTTTCTTGTTTTCTTTCACTTTTCCGTGTTTTTGGTATTTTGCAGGAATTTCTAGCATTTTGGACATAAAAACGACGATATCACAAGTCCCCGGCGCAACGGGAGGAGTCACGCGTGACCCAGGGGGTCAAACGACGATGATTGCATCATTCAGCCCCTCACCCGATCGGTTGAACAAAGTCAACCGATCGGGTGATGCACGCGTGCACCACCCGGTCTCAGCTAGAGCTCAAGCGGATGTCACCCGACCGGTTCTCAGGCCGGTTCTTGCGGCCGTTTCTCTGTCTTTTCGAGCCAAATGCCAACCGATCGGGTGACTCTCACCCGATCGGTTCATCTGTAGCTGATTCTGAGGAGCCAAGACACGGGCATCCAACCGACCTCTTCACCCGATGGCGCCATGATCCAACCGGTCACCCCAAGAACTCAACCGACCGGTTCATCTTTCCGGGTGAAGCTCCGCCGTTTTCTGTTTATTATTTGTAACAGATCACCCGATCGGTTGACTTGTCAACCGATCGGGTGGCGTTTTTCCTGTGGTTTTAGACCCGATCCATTAGGGCTCGGAATGGGGGCTATAAATACCCAATGCTGGCCGACTTTTAGGGCATCTTCTTCTTGCTCTCTTTCAGTTTTTCTAGGGCTTTTTGCCCCTTTCTCTTGTGAGTTTAGATTAAGTTAGATTAGGTTTTATCTTCTAATAAATCTTGTAATGGATTGAAGACTCAATTGCAAGCTAAGTGTTTTCTTCTCTCATTTTCTATTGTTTTGTGTTATTTTCTTTGTTGCTTGATGGTGAATGTTTGTTTGTCATTATTATTGCTTTCTATCATGTTCTTCACCATCGAGTAGTGTTTGATGAACCCTAATACGGGTTAGGGTAGGATTGATGCTTGGAAATTTACATTTCGCTTGGTTGCATGGCATGTGTTCGATGAAATGTGTCAATGGGGATTTCTAGCAATCTGGGTCCAATTCGTACGGCAACACGCTAGATGTGTTGGGGGTTGGGGTCCGGTGCTTGTCCAGTCAAGATCCGCTTCGATGTATTGCTAGAAATCACATTTGACCTATTTGGCCATTAGGGTTACGCGGGGGTGTTTCATTGTCATTGGCGGGAGAAAGACCGCCTCTGACCGTCGGGCCAAAGGGGAATAAACTTGACGATTGACTCCCTATCCACAGCTTACACCCCTAGTGTAGACATGGAGTCCTCGCGCGTGGGAACGGCTTGGACGAAATGTTGGGAGTTATCATTGTGGCCTTAATGCTCCCGGTTGCGGAAGGTGTTAATGGACATGGGAATGCCCACCGTCCGGAACCGGGTAGGCCTAGCGTGCTTGGCACCGACCGGAATATCAGGCCATGGACGCTAGGTACCACCTTTTGGGGCAATGTCTCACCCTCAGTCAAGTCAAATGCCAAGTGTCATGAATGCTCTAGCCCGTGTTAGCGGGGATTCATTTCGTGTCTTTTTCATTTATTTCTTTTGTTTCTACACTTCCACCCATATCATCCGCGTAGCTAGCACACAACCTAGGCGAGGCTAGTAGCCATTCAAGCCATCCACCTCCCTTAGTTCGATAAACCCGCACCCTACACTAACCGTGCACTTGCGGTAAAACGACACCGCGCCCATACCGTAAACGGGGCACCGGTCACCCAAATGCTAAACTCTTTAGCTTTTCATCTCACAACTGACTTGTGAGTTTAATCATTCCATTGCATCGAGTGCATTCCTCTTTAACGATCTTCCTATTACTAAGACGTGAATATTACTCGGTGTGAGACCCTACAGCCTGACCCTACTATAGGTTGAGACTCGAAGTCTCTAGACGACAGTAACCACTAGCAGCAGGTGTCGTCTCTGTTTCAGAATCATCGATTACATGATTGACCGTTGGCAAGAGTGCCGACAGGATCACTCTGAGTGTGACTGTGATGATTTTCACAGTTTTAGTCCCTTCGTCTCAACGATGTCACTTGCCTAGCCTAGGGTATGGAACTCTGTCAACCCCACTAGCTAGCAGTGGTCAGTATACGTCGGTCTCTGGTACATTCATGTTGTACATCTTACAACATATCTTGGCCAATGTTTTACTGAGAGCCGTACTGACCTGTGACACTAACTTCCCATTAACGGAAGAGACGAATCCTCTATTGATCACTACTCAGCTCGTATGCTTCGAGTGTCACCCAGCCTAAGATCTTTCAGCAGGCCTCGCCTCGAATCTAGATCTTTAGACCTAAGTGACACCGTTCACACACAGCTTCGTACAATGATCTCAAGTCATAAGTACCAACATACCTATCATCACTTAAAGTTATTAACGACAGTTAGTTAATGTTAAACCATTTAATAACTCTTTGTTTGGGTCGTTCGGTGGACTCATTCTTTAATGAGCACCTGCACCTTGTCTCCGACTTCGCCAAGTCGCTTGGTTATGCGACCAACTAGACTAAGACACAATGGTCTGTCTGATGTGCCGATATCCCAATATCGACACATCTATGACCACGAACACTTTTTAGATTCAAGCTGCTATCGGTCAGATATTTCTCATAATCACAATCTACATCACGAAACATGTGTGACCTAACTTTGAATCCAAGGGAATAATCCAAGTAATTAATTATATTGAAATAACTCAGACAATATTTTACCAGAAAGCATACTTTCATTTATTGTACAAGATGTTTTATTAAGATAAATAGCCACGATGGCATACATCTCTCTACAGTAAGTGCGATGTGACTTGGTTTCTTTGATGGTTGCAATATCAGATGTTGTTGTTATTAGTAATTGTACTTGGGATGATGTTGTAATGCTAGGTTTCAGTTTCTTGATAATGCAATTCACTTCTACATCTGTAGCACTCACTTGTTTTGCAGGCTTCCCTCTTGCTGCAGGTATGTGTTTTGTTGTTGATATCATTTACATTTTCATATGAATTTGCCATGACATGCCATGAGTTAGTTTCCAACTTATTGCTTAGTGCATTGCAATCTTGTGCACCGTGTGAGTTGGGTTTGGACATCCTACTGGGTCACGCTGTGACGTGTCCCCGTTGATATTTTTCAGGTGTTGGTTCGTGGAGTTGGAGGCCCACTAGTCTTGTTGGATGGAGTTGGATGGAGATGAGAGTGGTGTGAGTGTGTGAGGGGTCTGGAGGTGTGTGTTTTGTACTTTGGCGAGATGTGAGCTGTTATGTTGTATATGAGATTTGTACGGAGAAGTTGTATAAACAGTTTGTGTATATATATCAGTGTTTGGATTGATTGTCTCTCTTGTGTTTCTGTGAAATCTGGAATGCTACAAGTACTATCCCAGCAGTGTGCAGTGGACCTGCTTTGTGTGTTGTTTTTGTATTTTCTTTGTAGCACCCGCCTCTTCAAGGATACATGATACGGATTCGTACTTATCAGGTATCCCGGGGAGCGGGGCGTTACAGGACTGTCCAACATAATCGAAGGATCTGGGGAAGCAATCTTATTGCTCCTAAATAACACAAGACTTAAAATACAAAATGCCCTATTCTCTCCAAAATCCAATAGAAATCTCATAAGTTTCAAAGATATCGTTTTAATGGATATCACTTAGAAACTAGAGATGAAGAAAACATTGAATATATGTATGTGACTCGTTAAGAAGATGGACAGAAGACCATCTACGAACGATTTAAGGGACTCCCGTCGGGTCTCTACCACACTATATTCAACCAATAGAAGCCAATATGACTGAGCACCAAAAGTGCCTTTCATTGCCAGAGTTTCAACTTTGGCATAATAGACTTGGTCACCCTGGATCACCTATATGCGTCGCATCATCTCTGAATCCCGTGGACATAATTTGAAGAACCAGTGGATTCTTCAAAAGGGTGAATTTCCTTATCCACCTTATTTTCAGGGAAAACTAATAACGAGACCCTCCCTACTGAAAGTGGGATTAGAGTCTCTTGGCTTCCTAGAGAGAATTCATGGCGACATTTACGAGCTTATTCACCCCGTAAGTGGCCCAATTCGGTACTTCATGGTACTGATTGATGCATCCACAAAATGGTCTTATGTGTGCCTATTGTCCACCCGCAACCTAGATTTTCCAAAGCTATTGACACAAATAATTAGATTGCAGGCTCATTTCCCCGATAGCCATATCAAGAAACTACGTCCTGATAATGCAGGCGAATTCACTTCACAAGTCTTCGATGACTATTACCGGGCAACGAGTATCGAAGTTGAACATCCTGTAGCTGATGTTCACATCTAGAATGGATTAGCAGAGTCTCTTATAAAGAGAATTCAATGGATTGCATGTCCATTGCTCATGTCCCAGTTGCATATGGATGCTTGGGGGCATGCTATATTGCATGCCGCATCGCTCATTAGGATAAGGCCCTCTGGTGGCCATACATTATCCCCGATGCAGCTAGCATATGGCGCACCACCAGATATCTCCCGTTTGAGAGTATTTGGTTGTGCAGTGTATGTCCTAATAGCACCACCTCAGAGGACCAAAATGGGTCTTCAGCGTCGTCTATGTATCTATATTGGGTTTGATTCACACTCTATTATTAGATACCTGGAACCTCTAACGGGCGACGCATTTAAGTCACATCTTGATGACTGTGAATTCGATGAGAAATCATTTCCAAAACTAGGCACACAATCTAAGAAGCTTGATGCTTCTGAGACCATTTCTTGGGACAAGAGTCTTTGTCCCTTTATGATCCGCGTACTAATTTGTGTGAAGATGAGATCCTGAAGATCCTTCACATTCAGAAGACAGTACACCTACTACCGGATAAATTTACGGACAACCAGAAGATTGTTCGTTCACACGTCCCTGCTGCCAACACGCCAGCAAGGATTGATATCTCCGAAGATGGATGCAATCCACTAGTAGCAGCATTGGCTGTACCTCAATTGAAAAGAGGACGCCCACCAGGTTCAAAAGATAAAGTTCCTCGAAAGAGGAAGATTCCTGGAGATAATAAGATGATCCCTCCACAGGATGCTGAGCTCAGACCAGCGACCTCTCCTCTCCTTATTTCCCCTGCAGAGGAAACAATAGGAGAAATATCATTAAATTATGTACGTACTGGAGAGGTACTGGGCTGACGTAGCACAGTCGTCAATGATGATTTTGCGTTCGCTATTGCCGTTCACGTCGCTGAATACGACGATGATGTCAAACCATGATCTCTAGCGGAATGTAACCGCAGAGATGATTGGCCAAAGTGGACGAGGCAATAAGAGTAGAGCTGGACTCACTCTTGAAACGCAAAGTCTTTGGACCAGTAGTCCAAACACCTGTAGGTGTTAAACCTGTGGGATATAAGTGGGTCTTCATCAGAAAAAGAAATGAAGAAAATGTGATCGTACGCTACAAGGCACGCCTTGTAGCACTTGGATTTTCCCAAAGGTTTGGGTTGATTATGAAGATACATATTCCCCGGTCATGGATGCGATCACTTTCCGATTCTTGCTTAGCCTATCATCTCTGGAAAGCCTAGAAATGCAGCTCATAGACGTCGAGACTGCATATCTATATGGCAATATAGATAAAGAAATCTATATGAGACTTCCAGATGGGTTTAATTTACCCCCAGAGATGAAAGAGAGACCTCGGGATGTCTTCTCGATAAGGCTTCAAAGATCATTATATGGTCTTAAGCAATAAGGAAAAATGTGGTATAACAGACCAAGTGTTTTCCTTGCACAACAAGGATTCACAAACAATGAAGTCAGCCCGTGTATCTTTATCAAAAGAACGGAAATGAGATTTGTCATCGTCGTAATATATGTGGACGACTTAAATCTCATAGGATCTCCTACAGAGATCAATGATATATCTGAATACCTAAAGCATACCTTCGAAATGAAAGACCTAGGCAAAACGAGGTACTGTCTACTTATAGATTGAACACCTACGAGGTGGAATCCTGTTACACTAATCAAACTATACAAGGAAACTTCTAAACAAGTTTCGAATGGAACAATGTCATCCTTTAAGTACTCCTATGGTCGTGAGATCACTAGATATTCATAAAGACCCCTTTCGGCCGCTGGAAGAGGGGGAGGAGTTACTGGGTCCTGAAGTACCCTACCTCAGTGCCATTGGAGAACTTCTATATCTAGCAAACTGCATGCGTCCCGATATAGCGTTCGCAGATAATGTACTTGCAAGGCACAGTGCTGTGCCTATAAAGCGCCACTGGAACGGAGTAAAGCATCTTCTCGCTACCTCCAGGGTTCTATAGATCTGGAACTATACTACCAGAGAGTTCCTCCTCCCAGTTACTTGGGTATGCTGATGCAGGTTACCTATCTGATCCCCACACAGCAAAATCAAAAACTGGCTTTGTGTTTACTTACGGAGGGACTGCTATCTCATGGAGATCGGTAAAGCAAACCACTACAGCAACATCATCCAACCATGCTGAACTCATTGCGATCCACGAAGCAAGCAAAGAGTGTTTTTGGCTTCGCTCCGTCGTCTAACATATCCTTGATGCCACTGGCCTGAAGACCGGTGATCTTGAGCCCACTGTCTTGTTTGAAGATAACACTACATGCATGGCACAACTCAAAAAGAGCTACATCAAAGGCGACAGAACGAAACACATTTCTCCCAAATTTTTCTGAACGCACGATCTACATAAGAACGAGGAGATCAAAATTCAGCAGATCCAGTCCTACAACAACTTAGCTGATCCGTTTACTAAATCTTTACCGAGATGTATTTTTGTAAAACTTGTAAAAGGAATCGGTATGAGACAGCTGAAAGACCTACAAGCCTGAAGCTTGTACGGATAAGGGGGAGTAACCTGTGGGTTGCACTCTTTTTCATTAAGCTGTTGGTTTTTCCCACTGGGTTTTCCACATCTAAGGTTTTAATGAGGCAAACACAATTACTCTGGATCCAGAAGTATCCACCCCCTTAGCATTGTACGTTAAGACCAAAATAATGGATGGATAAGGGGGAGTGTTATGAGTACATCTTTATCCCTCCATTACTCCCCATCAAGGTTACTAATGGGAACCTTTGGTATCTCATGTCCCTTGGCATTCTACTATTATGAATAAATAGAGAACCATGGCTTTGTGACATGGTTACTCATTCTCTTGATTTCCAACAAGAGCTAGAATATTTATTTCTTAATCTGTACCATTGTATGAATCTAATCAGTCGAATACTAACTCCATATCGAGTCTGTATTAAATAAATTACAATTCAGTTTAGTTGCTATATTTATCCTTTATAAGTTATCATACATGGTGCCTTTGTCGGAGTCATATTTTGTACGAGAGCCATATGGGATGCCAACTCACCCAATGGCCCAAAGTCCACCCAAAAACCCCACAAATACACCCTCCCACCGCAAAAACAAGAACCAACTTCACACCCACCACTCAAAAAATCCCAAAATACCACTTGACGATACCCACACTCACACCCACTCTTTCCATTCGATCCGGTTTGGGTGCACCTTTTACCCCCTGACGATACTGACACACCCACACTCACACCCACAATTCTCACTCCTTTTCGGTTGCGCGCGTTCACCGCATCCTATTCGTGGGGATTTTTTGCACCATGCACTATGTGCACATTGTTATAAATGAGACCTTTGGTATGTAAGGCTCTTGGTATCCACCATCTTGTATAGTTTAAATCAATTTAATATAAAAGTTATGGCCTCCACCATAGACTATGATTCTCTCAACTCTCAACACGTTATCACCATAGACTAGTATTTATGACATTTGCACCCACGTATTTATTCCCCTTAAGCATGTTTCTCTATCGACATAAAAACTGAATGACTCAAGAAAAAAATGGCCTAAGACCATATAGGAGCATTCAAATGGACTTTCAAAAGTCCCACATAAATTTTAAAATTGGAAGTATAGAAACAAGCTCATTCCTTTGAATATGTCTCTTTAGAGATACTAATATTCATTCTTCTTTATAAATAACAATATGGAAGACTGAAAACAGGGGAAGTTCTGAATAAAATGAGAAAGGGAAGATATGATATACCTTGAAATGGAGTAAGCAATGGCAAACCAATATCAGACGAGAAGTTGTGATAAGACCCATAATGCTTTTGCAACATGAATGTGCATTAACTTATGCCATATAAAAACATATACGTATCTAGTCTAAACGACAAAAGTCGATTGAACTTATGTATACTCAACTACTCCCGAGGACAAATAAACTTTGAAAACAAATTTAATCTGTTGTCTTAACATAATTATTAATGAGTATAGTTGTAGACGTATGCTTTCAAAACTATTAAACCCTAATAATAGTCCAATTGAAAACTATTTTTTGGACGTCTACTTGAGATTCAGGTTTTGCAAACCTGAATACTCTGTAAGAGGATGCTCAGTATTCTCAAAAATCAATAAAAAACTTACAAAGTTTCAATGGATATTCGTCAAAACGAAATCCTAATAAATGACTCAAGAATATAATGGCCTTGCAGACCATACTTGAGCGTTCAAATGGACTTTCAAAATTCCTAGTTAAATTCGAAAATAGGAATTAAATGGAACCCCTGAAGTGTTCAGAATTGTCCAGGTTTTAAATTTGGAACGATATAATATGTCACCATGGATTGATGATGCAAGACATCATTAACTCATCCTATAAATCTGAAGAACACGAAGTTTCTTCAGAAGGGTGCATTTTCATTGTCCCATTTAACATGACAAATGATTAGGAGATCATCTCCAATACGCATGTATATTGCCTCTTAAAACTTCCTCTAATAGAATTTAAGATGATATATTTAATATCATCGTTAAAATAATAAGACCTCTAGGTCTCTTGAGAGTACTTGAGGGATAAAAGTAGACTTATCCACTCCATACATATGGCTGATGATGTACCTCAGTGTACTCATCCATATATCCTCTAAAAATGGACATAATCAAACCTATTATCTAACCGCAGTCCAGCTTTTTCAAAGCATATATGACACATTACTAAATGAATGGAACATTGGATAATACTGGAAAATCAGCCATAAATTGCAACAGGAATAAAGTTGAACACCCTGGAGTCTGTGTTCACACCCAAAATGGGTTATATGAATTAATCATTAAAATGATTAAAACAGTTTACTCATCCGTTAAAAATCCAGTTGCTATGACTGCATGTGGACATGCAATTACACTGCATACCATCAAAACGCCTCATTAGAGCCTATTAATATGGGCCTGATCACCCCATTTAAACAGTTTCTGAGAACTCCTAACGGGGAAAGAGTTTAGAGCACATCTTAAAGATTGTGCCATGATGAGTATACATCCCCATTTCACCACTATAGACCATCAAAAATGCAGTCTTAAAACTATTTATTGGAAGTAATTATCCCGGATAAATAGATTCCGAGCACTTGAACATGGGAAGCATTTAGAGCACATCTAATAGACTGTACCTTGATGGGTCTTATATAGAGAATCAATAGTGAAGATTAGATCCCGAAGATCCTTCACATTCATATCTCTTTAAATTCCCAGTATTATATTCAACATGGATATTACAATCATCATTGAGCTTTAAGCTCAGTTGACCATTTCAAATATCACGAATAGTGATGTGATCCTGAAGATCCACACTAATGAAACTGTTAAACAGTTATCAGACATAGTTATTGACAATATAAATATTTTCAAAATCACACATCCTGCAATGCCCTGCTAAGCTACTGCACAAGTACTAGAGGGGGGGTGAATAGTACTTTAAAATAATTAAGAGGCTAATTCCTAATTACTTGCAAACTCTACCAAACAATGCGAAAAATGCGGAAATGTAAATGTTAGACAACAAAGAAACAATCGCAAACAACGATATTACTGGGTTCGGATCCACCCAAGTCTCCCCGACTTGTTCCCGGTGATCCTACGTCCCAACCACCCGGATCCCCTTCGGATACTTGAGTTAGAAACCCTAACTCAAGATTTCCACTATGAAATACTTGTGAAAAACCTCCACAAGTCAAATCATACACAAAGTAATTTGTGACTCCCACAACCCGGGATCACAACCACACTCTCACAACCGAGAGTGAAACTTACAATATGAAATTGAAATGAAATAGAAACTTCTTACCGACAAAATACCTATGCCTTGAGTAATGCTTACGAATTAGGGCAAGGATGATTTTGAGGAAGAAGTGGCACCAAACCCTAGCTCCAAGATGTAGATCAGGATGGAGAGCTATGTGGATGTTGGTGACCTAGAATCAAGCACTTGGCTTGGAAGGCTTCACACTCAATGAATCTCTCTTTGGAAGTAAGAGTGAGGATAGATTATTGAATGGAATGAAAGAGCTTTGAATGAGCTTGGAATGATTTCTCTTGATCTCTAAACTTGCAATAATATCAGCCTTGACTGCAATGAATGCAGCCCATCAAGTATATATAGGTTAGAGGGGAGAGAGAGAAAGAAAAACGTTTCAATTAATGCTCCAACGGCTCTTTTCTGAACCCAATTAGTCGGTCAAAGAACAACTACCGACCGACTAGTTCATCAACTAGTTGGTCGGTCAATTAACGTATACCGACTAATGGAAGAACAGAGAAAAGGTCAAAGCACAGACAAAAGGAACTAGTCGGTCCAAGAAGAGTCGCTGATCGACTAGTTTCACAACTAGTCGGTCGGTTACTCAACTGAGACCGACTAACAGATAAAACTGAAGTCTGAGCACAAATTGACTTAGTCGGTCCAAGAACAAATGTTGACCGACTAATTCACCAACTAGTCGGTCGCCAAATGAGCATAGACCGACTAACGATAAACAGTAAGTTAGGTGAAAATTGGCATGTACAGTAAAAGTAAACTAGTCGGTCCAAGAAGGAAAGTTGACCGACTAGTTCATCAACTAGTCGGTCGATCAATGAACACAGACCGACTAATGATAAACAGTAGCTCAGGCTCAAATGTGCATGTACAGGGAAAGCTCAACTAGTCGGTCACAGAAGCATCACTGACCGACTAGTTCACAAACTAGTCGGTCGGTGAGTCAACTTAGACTGACTAACTGTAAACAGTAAAGAGCTTGGAAATGACTGACTGAAACTAGTCGGTCCAAGAAGCTTTGCCGACCGACTAGATCACCATCTAGTCGGTCAGTTCTTCTTCTTGAACCAACTAACATGCACAAGAAGTCGTAAATCGAAGCGCGAAGCTTCGGGAAGAATTGTATGGACTTCAACTAAGATCCTAGAGCTAAGATATGAGCGTTATGAAGATTTAAACCGTAAGACCTACTCAAGGCTTAACATACTACGAAAGAAGCTTAAAGACTATAAATAAAACTTGACGATACCGTCTTCAAACGCTTCAATCGAATCTTCATGACTTCTAAAATGGTCCATAAGCTTCAACGAAGCTTTAGGCATACGATCACGTGTTTTGAGAAGTCTTGAGACGTCGTAATGATATTCATATGAATTTGGCGACGATCTCCATAACTGCGCTCACAAAGTGTTAGTTCACGATATATTTATGTTTGTTCATCATCCAAAACCAAATCCGGGGAGTCCAATATCCAACACATCCCTGCTGCTGAAAATACAACTAGGATTGACATCCCAAAAATAATAGATGCAATCCACCCGTAGCAAAAGTGGATGTCCTCAATGAATTAGATGACATACCACGAGGCTCCAAAGAGAGGAAAACTCTTGGAGACTTTTAAACAATACCACCACAGGAAAATGAGCTCATCTCCATATCATCTCCCTTTCCAGAACCTCAAAAAGAGATGAATCTGGAATAAATTTAAGTATTACTATATAATGTACGTACATGTGGGGTGTTTGGATAAAAAACACACTTGCCGACAACTTATTCACGTTCCATTTTGCCACTAAATGTGATAATTATAAATATCGTTCCACACTCCATTGCCTGAAGAAAATGTAGAGATTGGTTAAAAATGTGGAACAAGGCAATAATAAGCTTAGCTGGACTCGCTTATGAAACGTGAAGTGTTTGGACCAGAAGTCCTGATATCAAAAGATATCAAACCTGTGGGCATAATGGGTATTGAATAAACATAAATAATAAATAAATAAAATCCTTTTCTATAAGCAACGTGCTATAGCCTAGAGGTTCATTTCGCTGAAACCAGGAAGTAATCAAGTAAGATGAGCTTGACTCACTTACAAATATGTAACGCCCCGCTTCCCAAAAGACACCAGAAGCGAGAACGTTACGCGGTCCGCTGAACTGGAGCGGGGAAGCTCGAGTCCAATAAGCGTCTGTGATAAAAACACAGGAGAGGTCCTTGCATTTGCGTTTCAGAACAATCAGAAAACATTCAAAAGATAAATGCCACATCCAGAGATAAAAGTTAGTACACAAAATTAAGCAACAAAGCCACAGCTGGGCTAAAGTAGCAACACGAATTAAACGCACACTAAATCAACAACAAAGTAACTGAAAGCTACTAAAACAAGCAGCAAAGGTACGAGCCCACTAGTCATCCGTAGGGAGAGGCTCGGCGTCAGGGGCAAACTCCTGGCTCTCTAAGTCGGGCGTCTCGAATAGATCCTCAAGGTACTCAAGCTCAGAATCTGACATACATCCAAAAACATGAATGTATGTCAGCAAGGGTCTACAAAGAAAGGTTAGCAACCCAAAACAAGATATACAAATGATATTAATTTAAGGGACATTAAATGAGATGATTAAAATAAGATTAAACATGCCAAATATAATGGAATGAAACGAGACAATCTTATCATGCAGTTCTAAGCAGTTTCGAGAAATAAAGTGAAGTTTTCTTTGAGTTCGTTAGCATGTAAATTTACTGAGATCACGTTAGCGTTCCAAGTTTCATGTCAATAGTTCACATCTATCATAGGGTTCTCGCCTTTAGGTCGTGATGAGTGGATCGTTCTTCTCACGGGGGTTTACCGTGATTGACGCTACCCCACCGCATGCGGGAGGTGCTCTTGAAGAGAGGCCCCTTCATACGCCTAGTGGCCGCTCAATCCTAACCCCATCCCAATTTTTTGTTGGAACACGACCCAGCCTAGTCGACTCACACGACATCACAAATTCACGATTCCGCCTTCGAGGCGCACGATTTTCACGATGTCACAATTAGTTAAACATTTCAAGACATGCAGAAATTTAATGTTATTAATATTAATTGTTATTACAACATTTTCAATAAGCAGGAGTAGGTTGAACAATTTTTCCAACAGTTTTAAAATAACGTTGAACATGGGTTTTACTGAACATGCCACAGAAACCAATTTTCTTTGTTGTTGTTTAAAATTAAAGTATATCGTGTGATATGCCGTTGAGTCACAAATTTAGTCCAAAATGTCATGGCATCGTTTTCATGCGTCATTTCACGTATGGTTTTCAAGTTATACAACAATAAGTAAAAGTGACACAAAAACCCTTAGACTTCAAAAATTCATATCAATTTTGCATACTTGCCTGTTTTTTGGTGTTCTTGGTGTCGTCGGAAACGTCTCGACAGGTACTACATACAGTGATGACGGTACGCCGGTTTGATAAAACACAAATCTAGATTAAGCTGTTTTGATCATAACAAATGTTAAACTGATTCCTATGATGTCTAGCGATCCATTTTATTATGTTCTCTATATTACGGTGTGGGTTATAGCATGTTAATGGGTAGATCTACTAACCGGTAGTGCAGAGAAGGATCGGGATGCAGCGATGGGCAGCGAAAATGCGTACGGTTCCGAAACAGCGACGTAGAGCATCGGGAGGAGGGCGAGGGCTATGGCGTTGGGTCCGTACGGCTGTCAGTGGGGCCTGGGGAGTGTATCCGGCTGTTCTGGGCGTGGCAGTAGTAAGGAGGGAGATCCGACGGTCTGTGCATGGATGAAGGGGAAACGACGACGTCTCTGGTCGCCTGGGCGTGGGGGTGACGTCGCGCGGCACTTGGGAGGAGCTGGGTTGCGGTGTTGGCGTGAGCGAGGGTAACTGCAGCCCTTGGAGGAGGCCGCGCGGAGTTTTTGGGCGGGTGGGGGCTGTGCAGGCGAGGGGGAGGCTGGGGGGGGGTGGTGGTGCAAAGGAGAAGAAGAAGGGGGTGTTCGACGTTTACGAGGGAGGTGGCTGCGAGTCGGCGTGAGCAAGGAGAAGCTGGGCACGACGCTCGCATGGGAAGAAGATGCTGTGAGTTGCTCTCTCGCATGGAGAGAAATAACAGGGCGGGCTGTGCTTTTGTAGGGTGAAGAAAAACAAATGACCTTAGGGTTTAATATAGGCTGTGTGTGTTATAGCCTTTAGTTTTACTCTAGGGTCCTATTATAAAGGTGATGCAGGCTCAAAAGACTCACGTGAATAGTTTTCCTTAGGGTTTATTATAAAGAAATAGGGTAGGCTGCTGATGCTATATGTTAGCCTAAGGGTTAATATTATGTGTGTGTTTTATTCCTTCTTTTTTTGGTTTGCTAAAGTGTTGTGTGCGTGTGTATGTTGGTGCGGCCTAAAGGTGTAGAAACTAGGGTTTAATTAGGATGGGATTATATTAGGAAGGTTTTTGAAATACTAATAATCATATTTAATTGATTTAATCAAGGGAATTAAGAGCAAGTCAGTGGGTTTAAATGGTCTAATAAGGAAAACTTTTCAAACGTTTAAAAAGTTTAAATTCGAATTTTGAATTTTGAATCAAAAATTTTAAAACAAATTTTAAGAAGAGACTTTTAAAATAATTTACTAGAAAGAATAATAATAATAATAATAAGTGTGAAGGACAGAAATGGATACGGGTACGGGTACGGTAACGTCCAACAGCGGATGCAGGAAAAAAATACACTAGAGAAAGCAGATAAATGTATCGATAAAAACTGGTCGTTACATCCTACCCACCTTAAAAACAATTCCGCCCTCGGAATTTCCAATAATCACATGTCAGGAAAAATATGTGGGTAACACTCTCTTATCTCATCTTCTCTCTCCCAGGTGGACTCTCCTGGCGAGCCGTGTCGCCACATCACTCAAACAAGATCGACAGTCTTGTTCTGGAGTGTCTTCTGACGCCTGTCAAGAATCTACACTGGCTGCTGGTTATACATCAGATCCGGACAGACGGTGATCTCAGAGTAGTCCACAGCGTGAGATGGGTCGTAGATGTACCGACGAAGCTAAGACACATGGAAGACATCGTGAACTCCCTCCAAAGATGGTGGCAAGGCTAAGCGGTAGGCCACCTCGCCAATTCTCTCCAGAACATCGAATGGTCCGATGTATCTCAGGACGAGCTTGCCGTGTTTTCCAAAGCGAATCACTCCTCGATTTGGGGAAATCTTTAGGAATACATGGTCTCCCGGTTGAAACTCCAGAGGACGCCATTTAGCATCAGCCCAATGCTTATAACGGTCCTGAGCAATCCGAAGTTTATCCCTGATATCTCGAACAACATCCACTGCTTCGAAAATCATCTCTGGTCCCAATAACTCTCTATCTCCAATGTCGTCCCAGCTCAACGGCAAACGACATTTTCTTCCGTAGAAAGCAGCAAATGGTGCCATGCCAATGCTCGCCTGATAGCTGTTATTGTAGGAGAACTCCACCAAGTGTAGATGATCCTCCCATGAACCCTTGAAATCTAGCATGCAAGCTCTCAGCATATCTTCCAAGATCTGAATGGTCCGCTCTGACTTGCCATCCGTCTACGGGTGATACTAGTGCTGAACTTCAGACTGGTACCCAGATTGGTATGTAGACTCTTCCAGAATCTGAGACGTGAACCTCGAATTACGATCGGATACAATGCTCACAAGGACCCCATGCAAGCGCACGATCTCCTACACAATATATTTCACATCACTATTGGTACTAGAAAGAGGACATACGAAGGAATGAGTAGGGTCATTACCTCCATATACTTCCTTGCCAGTATCTCCATGGATTGCCCTACTCGGAACGGTATGAAGTGCGCAGACTTGGTCAATTGATCAACGATGACCCAGATTGCGTCGTTCTATTTGGTGCTTCGAGGTAAGCCAGTCACGTAGTCCATCGTGATGTGCTACCATTTTTACTCCGGAATCGGTAGAGGTTGTAGTAGTCCGGTGGTGCGATGATGCTCAGCCTTCACCTGTTGACACACCAGGCACTTGGCAACACTCCGTGCCACACTTCTTTTCATACCATGCCACCAGAAATTCTGACAAAGATCCTTATACATCTTCGTACCTCCAAGATGAATGGAATAAGGCGAACTGTGAGCCTCATTCATCAACTCTTCTATGATATCTCCTGCTGTTATGCAGATCCGACTGCCATATCTCAAAGATCCATCCTCGTGAATCAGAAAATCTGTACGGAGTCCGACTTCGACTTGCTCTCTGATCTTCATCAACTTAGCATCTCCAGCTTGAGCAGTCTTGCTCCGATCAACAATCGTCGACTGAATCTGCATGTTCATCATCGACGAAGTGACTCCCAGTAGAACAGATTCAACATCAATCTCTCGCAGATCCTGTTGCAATCTCCACTGAGCTGCGAGAATCATTACCTCGGGCAGTCGATTCAAGGCGTCCGGTACGACATTCACCTTCCCTGGGTGATACTGAAGATCGATGTCGTAGTCTGTCATCAATTCCAACCATCTGTTCTGTCTCATATTCAGCTCCTTCTGAGTGAATATATATTTCAAACTTTTGTGATCAGTGAAGATTTTCACTTTCTCACTCAGTAAGAAATGTCGCCAGATCTTCAATGCAAATACGACAGCGGCTAGATCCAAATTGTGGGTCGGATAGTTCTTCTCATGGACTTTCAACTGTCGCGAAGCATAAGCGACCACATGGTTGTGTTGGTGCAGAACACATCCAAGTCCCTTTCCAGATGCGTCGCAGAAAATCTCAAAGCTTCCGCTTCTGTCCAGAATAGCCAAGACCGGTGCAGTAGTCAATCTCTCCTTCAAAGTAGAAAAAGCTTGCTCGCAAGAATCTGACCAACTGAACCTAACATCCTTCCGTGTCAATCTCGTCATCGGCTCAGCTATCCTCGAGAAATCCTTGATAAATCTACGGTAGTATCCAGCCAATCCGAGGAAACTCCTGATGTCCGAAGCTGATCAAGGTGCAGGCCATTCACTGACTGCTCTAACCTTCTCCGGATCCACTGAGATACCGGCTCCTGATACTACATGTCCAAGAAATGCAACTCTGTCCAGCCAGAATTCGCATTTACTGTACTTGGCATATGGTCTATGATGGCGGAGCATCTCTAATACTAATCTCAAGTGCTCAGCATGCTCTTCCTCGCTTCTCGAGTACACCAAGATGTCATCTATGAAGATCACTACGAACTTGTCAAGGAAGTCGTAAAAGATAAGGTTCATGAGATTCATGAACACATCAGGAGAGTTGGTCACACCGAACGGCATGACAACAAACTCATAATGCCCGTACTTGGTGCGAAAAGCTGTCTTGGGCACATCATCCTTCTTGACTCTGACTTGATGGTATCCGCTCCAGAGGTCCAACTTCAAAAACACCTTTGATCCACCAAGCTGATCGAAGATATCATCAATACGGGACAGCTGGTACTTGTTCTTCACTGTGATCTGATTCAGCTCCTGATAATCAATGCACATCCTTCTCGACCCATCCTTTTTCTTCACCAGTAAGACGGGTGCATCCTAGGGAGACACGCTGGGATGAATAAAACCCTTCTACAGTAGCTCGTCCAACTGCTTCCTCAGTTCTCCAGCTCAGTAGGATCCATATGGTACGACGCCTTAGAAATCGGTTGAGCTCCTGGCATGAGATCAATGCCGAACTCCAATGCTCGATCGGGCGGCAATCCAGAAATGTCTTCTGGGAAGACGTCTTCGAAGTCTCTCACTACCGTCGGCTTCTCCGGCTCTGCTATCATGGATGCAACAGTCAATCTGTACGGCTGGGCCAGGAACTTGACAGGTCCAAGCGAATGTCCTCCGCTGACGAACTCGAACACTGGGTGATCAGGAATTTCGAGCACCACTTTCTTCCAGTGACAGTCGATCGTGGCATAAAAAGCTCCTAACTAGTCAATGCCTAGAATTGCATCGAAATTGGGTAGGTCGTGGACAATGAAATCAGCATATAATTCGTGTCTACTAACTACCAACGGGCATGGTCTAAAACCAAGTGCAACATTCACTACACCATTCCCAGTTGTAATATTCCAACACTTGGGAAGTGTGTAGGTGGGTATCGAGTGTTCGACTACGAACTTCCGAGATAGGATGCACATGGAAGCTCCAGAGTCGAACAGGGTCAAGGCCGGATGTGAGGAAACTAAGATGACACCTAAAGGTAACAAGCAACTAGGTCGAACAAGGAACTAACTAATCAAACATAAATGCACAAAAGAAAATACTAGTCTAGAGATTACCTGCAATCACGTCGTCATCAGCTTCAGCCTCAACGGATGTCATAGTGAAAGCTCAACGCTTCGGTGGGTTGGCCTACTGAAAGGCCTGCTCCTGTGGTATCAGAGGTGGTCCTCGCTGTCCAGGTGCATGTACTGTCTGCTGAGCGGGTCCAGGTGCTCCACGGGTACGGGTCGAGAACTGCGGGGGCAGTCCTTCACAGCATGGGCAGGCGATCTACAGAGCAAACACTGATTTAGCATCCTCCTACAGTCCTTCTTCACATGGCCAAGCTTGCCACAAAAATGGCAAGTCAGTTGGGCTCGGTTGGGGACAAGTGTAGCTGGCCTTTTAAACTGGGTGGTCTGAACCGGACGAACACCAGGCCTATGTGCACTCCTCAGCATCTCCATCGGGTGCTTGCCTGCCTGACGTGCCTTTTTCTGATTGGCGACCTGCTCATGCTTCTTCACTGCTATCAGGACCTACTCATAAGTGGTGAAGGTGCTCCCGGACAACACACTCTGTATGTCTAGGTCCAAGCCCTGTAGGAATCGGTGTGTACAGTCCTCTGCGTCTGCTACTAGAGAGGGGGCAAACCAACTCAGCATGGTAAACTCAGCCTCATACTTATCCACTATCATGGTGCCCTGTTCCAGATTGATGAAGTGCTGCATCATCTCCCTCTTTGCAGCCTTCGGGAAGTACTGGGCGTCAAACCTGTGTCGAAAAGTCGCCCATGGCACCGGCTTGGTCAGCCTAGTCTCTTCAGCATCCCACTAGTGACATGCATTATTTGTCAGCTGCTTCTTGGCGAGATCCACCTAATCATTCGGATTGACTCGGGCAAAACCCAAGTTATCCGCAGTGCTACGGAGCCATTCCTCGGCCGCTAGCAGGCCCTCTCGTCCGGAGAAGCTCTTCTTATGCATCTCCAGGAACTGCTTCACTCCAGGCTCATAACGGGGCTATGGAGCAGCTGGTGCAGCCTGACATCCCTGCTGGACCAGATGGTGCTGAACCTCCAGCATCTCTCTCATAACACCAAGCATCTGGCGGATGTCGTCCTCTCTGCCTCCAGCAGCTCCGGCTCCCTGTCGGGTGTTGCGTCTCCCAGCCATCCTGAGAAAAGAAAAGTCTGAGTTAATCTCGTGTATATGATTACTCTAGATGTTTGGCTAATGAAAGGTGTTCTTATTATTCTAAATTTCCCAGGTGCAGGACCTGCATGGGCCACCACTAAAACCTGTAACGTCACACTTCCCAAAAGACACTGGAAGCGAGTACGTTACGCGGTCCGCTTGAACTGGAGCGGTGAAGCTCGAGTCCAATAAGCGTCTGTGATAAAAACATAGCGGAGGTCCTTGCATTTGCGTTTCAGAAAAATCAGAAAACATTCAAAAGATAAATGCCACATCCAGAGATAAAAGCTCGTAGACGAAATTAAGCAACAAAGCCACAGCTGGGCTAAAGTAGCAACAAGAATTAAACGTACACTAAATCAGCAACAAAGTAACTGAAAGCAACTAAAACAAGCAGCAACAATACAAGCCCACTAGTCCTCCGCAGGGAGAGGCTCGGCGTCAGGGGCAAACTCCTGGCTCTCCAAGTCAGGCGTCTCGAATGGATCCTTCTGGTACTCAAGCTCAGAATCTGACATACATCCAAAAACATGAATGTATGTCAGCAAGGGTCTACAAAGAAAGGTTAGCAACACAAAACAAGTTATAGAAACGCTATGAATTTAAGAGACATTAAATGAGATGATTGCAATAAGATTAAACATGCCAAATATAATGGAATGAAACGAGACAATCCTATCATGCAGTTCTAAGCAGTTTCGAGAAATAAAGTGAAGTTTTCTTTGAGTTCGTTAGCATCTCAATTTACTAAGATCATGTTAGCGTTGCAAGTTTCATGTCAATAGTTCACATCTATCATAGGGTTCTCGCCTTTAGATCGTGATGAGTGGATCGTTCTTCTCACGGGGGTTTACCGTGATTGATGCTACCCCACCGCATGCGGGAGGTGCTCTTGAAGAGAGGCCCCTTCATACGCCTAGTGGCCGCTCAATCCTAACCCCATCCCAATTTTTTGTTGGAACACGACCCAGCCTAGTCGACTCACACGACATCACAAATTCACGATTCCGCCTTCGAGGCGCACGATTTTCACGATGTCACAATTAGTTAAACATTTCAAGACATGCAGAAATTTAATGTTATTAATATTAATTGTTATTACAACATTTTCAATAAGCAGGAGTAGGTTGAACAATTTTTCCAACAGTTTTAAAATAACGTTGAACATGGGTTTTACTGAACATGCCACAGAAACCAATTTTCTTTGTTGTTGTTTAAAATTAAATTATATCGTGTGATATGCCGTTGGGTCACAAATTTAGTCCAGAATGTCATGGCATCGTTTTAATTTGTCATTTCACGTATGGTTTTCAAGTTATACAGCAATAAGTAAAAGTGACACAAAAACCCCCAGACTTCAAAAATTCATATCAATTTGCATACTTGCCTGTTTTTGGCGTTCTTAGTGTCGTCGGAAACGTCTCGACGGGTACTACGCTACGGTGATGACAGTTCGCTGTTTTGATAAAACACAAATTCAGATTAAGCTGTTTTTGATCATAACAAATGTTAAACTGATTCCTACGACGTCTAGCGATCCGTTTAATTAGGTTTTCTATATTACGGTGTGGGTTATAGTGTGTTAAGGGGTAGATCTACTAACCGGTAGTGCAGAGAAGGATCGAGATGCAGCGATGGGCAGCGGCGATGTGTACGGTTCCAAAACAGCGATAAAGAGCCTCGGGAGGAGGGCGAGGGCTGCGGCATCGGGTCCGTGCGGCTGTCAGCGGGGCCTGGGGAGTGTATCCGACTGTTATGGGCATGGCAGCAGCGAAGAGGGGAGATCAGGTGGTCTGAGCATGGATGAAGGGGAAACGATGGCGTCTACGGTCGCCTGGGCGTGGGGGTGACGTTGCGCAGCGCTTGGGAGGAGCTGGGTCGCGGTGTTGGTGTGAGCGAGGGTAACTGCAGCCCTCGGAGGAGGCCGCGTGGCGTTTCTGGGCAGGTGGTGGCTGTGCAGGCGAGGGGGAGGCTGGGGGTAGTGCGAAGGAGAAGAAGAAGGGGGTGTTCGGCATTTGCGAGGTAGGTGGCTGCGAGTCTGCGTAAGCGAGGAGAAGCTGTGCACGGCGCTCGCGTGGGAAGAAGATGCCGCGAGTTGCTCTCTCGCATGGAGAGAAATGACAGGGAGGCGTTGTGCTTTTGTAGGGTGAAGAAAAACAAATGACCTTAGGGTTTAATATAGGTTGTGTGTGTTATAGCCTTTAGTGTTACTCTAGCGTCCTATTATAAAGGAGATGCAGGCTCAAAAGACTCACGTGAATAGGTTTCCTTAGGGTTTATTATAAAGAAATAGGGTAGGCTGCTGATGCTATATGTTAGCCTAATGGTGTATATTATGTGTGTGTTTTATTTCTTTTTTTTGTTTGCTAAAGTGCTGTGTGCGTGTGTATGTTGGTGCGGCCTAAAGGTGTAGAAACTAGGGTTTAATTAGGATGGGATTATATTAGGAAGGTTTTTGAAATACTAATAATGATATTTAATTGATTTAATCAAGGGAATTAAGAGCAAGTCAATGGGTTTAAATGGGTCTAATAAGGAAAACTTTTCAAACGTTTAAAAAGCTTAAATTCGAAATTTGAAATTTGAATCAAAAATTTTAAAACAAATTTTAAGAAGAGACTTTTAAAATAATTTACTAGAAAGAATTATAATAATAATAATAATAAGTGTGAATGACCTAAATGGATACGGGTATAGGTACGTGAACGTCCAACAGTGGATACGAGAAAAATAATACACTAGAGAAAGCAGATAAATGTATCGATAAAAACTGGTCGTTACAAAATAAAACTGATGCATCAGGTTCCCTGGTTATGTTTGCGAAAATCCTGCGATTGGCAAAAGAAAATTTTGGATTTTTCTGCTATGGATGTTGTGTCAGCATACCCTTATGGATTTATTCCTAATTTTCTTACTTGCCTGAATAGATTCTAAGACTCTATTTTATGAAATATATAAAATACAACCAATAAAGTTCCTAATCAAAATGAGGACTCATACTAATGGGTGTCTTTACATCTTTAAAAGTGCAACGAAAATGATTTGGGATTATATTTTCAAATGACTCAAATCTCATCGATCTCCTGAAGAGAAAACCGAAATAACTGATTAAGCCTAACTATCAAATATAATATGAAAGACCTAGGCAAAAATCTTGGCTTACAGACTTATCATCCAGAAGATGATCACAACATCCAGAAGATGAAACTATCATCCAGCAGATGACAACATCATCCAGAAGATGATCATACAAAAGATGAAAATATCATCAAGCAGATGAAAAAACATCCAGAAGATGAAAATCATTTTACATTTAACTTGTTGATGAAGAAACATGGACAATTATAATCCACTACATACAACTATTAGTTGTATGGATGTGCATATAGACCCTTTTCTGTTCCCTGGAAGAGGGGAATGATATCCAAGGTCCCGAGTGCCTTACTTGAGTGTCTTTGATACACTCATTTATCTGGCCAACTGCACGCTTCTCTATATAGCGTCGGCAGTAAATCTGTTTAGTCAGATACAGTGCAGTGCCTATAGCGCGTCACTAGACCGGAGCTACGCATCTTCTGAGCTACCTCTAAGGGTCACTACTATAAATTATAATCCATTTTAAATGTATTTGCAGATGCAGGTAATAAATCATCGCGATGACCACCTTGAAGGACATGCCACAACCTGGAAATCTGTAAAGCATGCGACTAAGGCAAACCTCATCCTACCATTCTAAGAAGCTCATCATCCAAGAAGAAAATCAAGAGTATACATAGCTACACCCTGAAGTACCTCGCAGACACAGTGACGACTGGGTCAGAGACTAGAGACATGGAGCTATCTACCGAGTCTGCAGACCTTGCCACTTCCCTAGCTTATCCTTTATAAGTCTACATCAAAGGCGATGAGACAGAGCACACATCTTCATATGAGCTCTATTGGATTCAGTAGCTGCCATATATGAGCGGTGCTTGTATATATGAGCGATGCTTGTATTTTGTATTTTTTCTCGGACCGTTGTATATGAGATTGATGTATAGCGGTCTAGGAGATCTGCAAGCTTGAACCTTGTACAGATCAGGGGGAGTTAAATGTAGAGTTGTACTCTTTTTCCTTAGATATGGTTTTTTCCACTGGGTTTTCTATAGCCAAAGGTTTTAACGAGGCAACCACATTAACTCAGGATCCAGAAGTATCCACCCTTTATGATACTCATAAGCATTATGAATCCTGTAGTATTCATATGACGAGTTTATAAAGAAGGATGGATAAGGGTAAGTGTTATGAATGAGACCTTTGGTATGTACGGTTCTTGGTATCCACCATCTTGTAACGTTTAAATCAATTTACTATAAAAGTTATGACCTTCACCATAGACTATGATTCTCTCAACTCTCAACACATATGTTATTTCTAGTCTATATATAAATTATGAATTTTATCATTATTACTCTTGTCACCGTCTTTTTTAAATAAACAAATGTACAAAAGATAACCAAAGGAGTAGAAATTGTAGTCGATGTTTTGGATTGGGACCCGCTAGCAGTAGGGCCTAACCGAGCTCGACAGATGGGACCACAACAAGTTACTCTCGCCCTCGGAAGATCACCTAATCTTGACTTGAGAAGTCAGCCTGATTTGGGCCCGACACTGCTCTACAAGGACGATCTCCTTGAGATTGGCCCCTTCAGCAGCACGGATCTACCAGGATCGGCCTCTACGAGGCCAGCTCCTAAACATCAGACTTCTACAAGGACGACCTTGCTACCCAAGGACGGTCCCTATCCAATAGATCTCTACAAGGACGACCTCAGCACCCTAGGTCGTCCTCTTTAACCTTATGGCCCCAAGCACCTGCCTGCTTGGCAGGGGCAGCCCGCTCAATCTCAGTCAAGAAGGTCGCCTTCTCTCCAGACCATTGATAACAAACATCTACACCATGCATCTATAACGACCTGCTTTATCTGCAGACACGTCCATTACTATATGCCTTATAGGCTTACTCGCCTTATTTACGGGAGTCAGTTACGCCTGAATACCTATGGATATTCATCCCAACTGGCCAAATTCATGGGAGTCTATTATGCCGAAGATCAGCGATCATTATAATTTCTTGACGTGGCACACCTCCTCTCAAACTCTAAATAAACGGTAGGCTGGCTCCTTCATCAGGTACATCTAAACTCATACGCCTAGACGCCAAAACTACATGCTCAATCTTACACACAATCTATATTACTGTTGGGGAATGTATGCCATTCAGGCAATTATTGTAATTGTATAAACACCTCATTCGAAATAATAGTGAGCTATTTGGTATTTTTTATCTTTGCAATCCTCTATGGCACTCCTATGGTTGTAGTTGTGTTATATGATGCATGTATAAAGTCTCATGAGTACCTATGTGAGGAACATTGGGATCATGATGAGATCATGATAATGAGGCCAACGTGTCTGTCAAACATATGTCTAGAAATATTTCTGGTTAGAGGAATATCGAGACGGGACATTGATATTCTGTTTATACTAGTGTGCATTGATCTATACCATCAGATGGTAGTGGCTGACCTTATAGCCACTTGGTGTGGAGACATCGGTAGATGATGCACATGTGCTTGTTAGAGAATAAGTCACAGAACGACCTGTCAGATATGCTTTTATACGATTATAATACTTTGAGTGTCAATAGAAAATCTCATGTGTCAATAGGTGTTGCACAGTCCTTATGGCCAGAAATGCACTAAAAGACATTGCATGTGGAAGATTATACTTTGGCATTTACTGAGCATTAGCATTCCAGTTGATGTGAAGGTACATGCTGGGTATAGTTTTAAGCATACAAAGCGAGTGGCCATCTAGCCGGGATTTGTCACCTTCGATAAATGAGCTTAGTGTCGTAATAGAGTCAAATGGATCCATAATAATCCCTGGCCAGTGTAGTGGATGAACGTGTTAATAGTTAACAAGTATCAACCAACCGATAACTATGTGATCGCATACGACTCAAGGGTTCAAAGTGTAGTTTTGTTTGACTCTAAACCTTTCCGTAGACACATTAGTGACACAGTCTTGACAAAGAGACCAGACTACACGAAATTTATCACTGTAAGGCCTAGATTATCTCTAAGAGATTCCAGTCTCATAAACCAGAAAATGACTGTTCTAAAACAGGTGTCGGCACGCTCAACTAGAGCCGCTACCGATCGGTGACACGATGTGATCGTATTACTATTAAAGAAGGAATCGGGCTGCTAGAGTCTCACACTGATGATGAACTCCTCACGAAAAGCGAATGAAGAAACTTTGAGTATATATATGATATACATGGGCTAAGATCATAAAGAGTTGTGATCAGAAGAAGGCTGAAGCAGTGTCTGTCAACTTAGCATGGGCTTGTCATCGACAAGACATCTGAATAGTTAACTAATGGTTTAGCCTTATTCCACTTGTCAGGCTCTGATGCGTAAGTTGGCCCAGTCAGTTGACTAGTGACTAGTGTATGATAATAATCCACTAACGTTGACGTAGCAGGATGCGGAATTTGGATCTGGTTCAGGATTTGATTGGTAAATCAATTCTAAACCGAATCTAATTTAAATTATAAAGTTTTAATGTGATTAGAACTCATAATAGATGCTTCTTCTTCTTTGCACGTCTATGGATGAGGTTGAGTAGAATACAAAAACTTAATCATATCCGATTATGGGGTGATCCTAGCACTTTATGAAGGGCTCTCCCCATCCCTATGAAAACACACCAATCTCTCTTGAGTAACTCTCATTGTGCAGAGATATTCAAAACTCTTCAAAGGGATAATCTCTTGCACATAATCAAAGTTTTTTCTTCTCCTTCTTTCTCGCTCTAGCAAAGCTTAGAGGAAGTTTCGAGTTCTTGGTGGGCTTGTTAATCATGGGACATTCTTTATCATGTGATTCATCTAAGGCGCTAGTTAAAGAGGAGAACACGGTGCTTCTAGTATTCACCAAAAGAGTTTTGGATCTGCAAGCATCACTTAAGTATACTCACACAAAGGTATGGTTTTTATTCAGTTGTTCATCTTAGATTACAGGAAATCTTTGGGTATGTTGATTGCTAGTATAGAAATTTTTTAATTTTTAGTCATCTGATGTTTTATCTAAATCATTTAGATTACTACCATCGTATACCTACACTTACACCCAACATTTTCTTTCATTCATCATCGCTTGACTTAGGCATCAGAGGGTAGTCAGAGAAGGGGTCAATCCGGTGAAACCCTGCACATGCTCTCTGTTGAATGACTATTCGCTCTAGTAGTTGGCACCCTGAGATTCTAGGCATCAACAGTTGGCGCTAGAGGAATGGCCTTGTAACAACATTCATTGCATATGCTCTCAATCCAACATCTTCTTCAGTATCTCGTTAACATCTCCTTTAGCATTTTCTTCGTCCTCTCTAATGGCAAAGGGAAAGAAGAACACAAGGGCAAACCCAACGGCATGCTTAAAATCCAGACTATGGAGGAAAATTGATACACTGGTGGCACACCCTTGCAAGCCCTTGGCTTCCATCAGCGACCGATTTCCAATCTCTCCTAACGGAGCTCCATGAGACGTGGGAGATCCTGGCTAGTCAGTTCAAATCTTACATGAGATGGTCTTGGATCTGAACCGAGAAGGAGATCCAATACATCATTGGAAATTTTTAACCTTAAACACCCACTCCAAGGGGGAACGTGTGACAGATGACCACGATCAAGGCATCTCAAACAATGCATGAGCAGAAATCCTCAAGAGTTCTCGGGGACTACCCAAGGTCTGCTCCTTAACGGGCTATGCCCTACAAGAATGACCTTAGCGGTAACACCCAGGATTGGCTTCGTAATGAGCTATGCTCTATAAGGACGACTTAGCAGTTACACCTGAGGTCTGCCTCTTAGTAGCTACACTCCACAAGGATAACATCAACAAGGCCAACTCCTTAAAATCTACGCTCTACATAGATGACCCTATCTGTTACACCTACAATCTGCTATGTAATGATCTATGCTCTACAAGGACACCTCTAATGGTTACACCCGAGGTCAGCTCCTTAACAGTTATGATCTATAAGGATGATCTCTATGGTAGACACCCAAGAATGACCTAGGAGGTCGGTATGCTCGAGCTCCTTGTATGACTCTATGGTATAAATCAGCCTTTTATCCAACTTCACAAGTCGTCCCAGACAAGCTCTCGATGCAGACATGGTTGAAAATCATAGCCCCATTTCCAAGCTCCAATGACAGAGCTCCATGAAACGTGGAAGATCCAAGCCCTCGCCCAAGTTGGGGCCCCTATTAGTCCAACTTCAGTGACCCCAGCAGTGCAAGTAGCACTCTGCTTAATAGTACTGCCATCAGCAAACCCCCAGCCCAGGCTGGAGCCCCTGTTGGTCTGACATTAGTGACCTGATAGGGCAAGAGGCTCTCAGACCAAAACGTGTTATATCCAGCCAAGCCCATGCTGGTCTAACCTCAATAACCCAGCAAGACAAACAATATTACACTCGATAGTGCTGCCTTTAGCAAAGTTCTCAGCCCAGGCTGGGGCCCTCGCAGTTCAACCTCAGGGACCCAGCACGAGCGAGCAAAACTTAGCCTAGATCATACTGCATTTGGTAGATCCCTTAGCCAAGCTGGACCACCCACATTTGAGATGTATGGGCTTAGATCTGACCGCTGTCACTTGACCTTGGTCGTACCATATCCAAACATAGATGGCACATCCCACGGCTACAATTCTGACAACTAGCACTTGACCTCGATTATGCCACGTCCAAACTCAGCTGGCACAGTGCTTGGCTATAGCTTTGACCTTTGGCACTTGATGCTACAGGTCATGCCACGTATACAACACGCTGGTCGAACCCAATGGTTCCCAGCTCTGACTAATAGCACTCGATCCTAGTCGTAATGTGCCTAAGCCCCAGCTCAGGATGGGGCCTCTGCTAGTCTGACCTCAGTGTCATAGTGTTATCAAATAGCACTTAACCCTGGTTGTGCTGAGCATAACCCGCACCTCAGGTTGGAGCCTTTGCTAGTCCAACCTCAGCATCCCAACATTGTCAAATAGCAGTCGACCCCAGTTGTGCTAAGCCTAACCCCTAGCTCAGGTTGGGGCCTCCATTGGTCCGATCTCAAGGTCCCAGCATGATAAGACAGTACTCGCCCCTGGCCATATTGAGGATCCTAACCACCAACTCAATCTGGGCCCCCACCGGTCCGACCTTAATGTTCCAGAACTATCAAACACCCCCTCCTTGTGCTCTGACATTTTTCTTATCTTTTTCAGACATCAGAGGAAAATCTCGGCTTGGAAAACACTGCTATGGCCCTCTATTGTGAACAGTCTCGTATCAATAACCGGTTCGGGATTATGCTACCTCTTTCTACTAAGCACCCATCTTAGGCAGGAGCCCCTGCTGGTACCTTCATTAAAGTCATAGTGCATGCATCACTGCGCTTAGGCCCAGCTGCCCGTTTGGCCTGACCTCGAAGTTTTGAGACTTTTCTACAACTCGGTAAGTGAGTTCAGACCCACAGATCTCTTGCTCAGCAAACTAAGGGGCACAGTACGGATAAATGGCATGCAGAGTAGGCAGCTCCAGTTTTAGTTTCCTGAGCTCAAGCTCAGCTCAAGCATATCAAAGGTGAAGGTACAAGGATGAGGTGGCCAGAAATCTCAAAGGTTGACAGAAAAGAAAAAAATTTGTGAGAAGTTTTTGATGGGATTTCTAGTCCTTAGGGCCATAAAATCGACGTCCAGTCTAAGGCGGTCGGACGAAGAAAATAAATATGCAGCTAAAAATACAGATTAAGAACATTTTTAAATCAAGCCTTAAAGATATTAACCGTAGTCAAGATCTCTACTATCACAGGGTTGGGTCCGACCAACCCCTAAGGATAAATCTATCTAACATTTACAATTATAAATGCATGCTAATAATTAAACTACATACCTTTCACTTTATTTCTGCATAATACGAAGCGTTGTTTTCAGCAACATTTCTTTGGCCGATTCGGACTTCGTTTGACACCTCAAACGAATGCTCAAAGTTGAGCAAATGTCACGAATCGACTGTAAATCACAGCCGCCACTAACCCCTTAGGATTTTTAAAGGGTGGGCCCCGCCTATGAAGCCTACCAGCCAGCTGGGCGTGCTCGCAGCATGCGCCCGCTTCCGCGGGTGGTCGGTTCTGACCCGCCTGCTGGACGGGCGGGCTTAACCTGCCTACATTAGCGGGTGGGTTCAGCCCACCCAGTGGGCTGGAATCGCCCGCCCAGTCTGGGTTAGGCTGGGCCAGATCTGGGGAAAAGCCCAGTTCTGGCGTTTTGGGATGTAAATGGAGATTTGAAGCTCCGATTGAGCTGATTTTCGATTCGTTTGAAAACATGGTTCGAATGGGACTATCCCAATAACCCATGTAACCTTTTCTATACCTTTATAAAATATATTTGTAAACATTTTACAATATATATTTTATTTTCTATTGCATCATATGCAATAATCCACATTTTTAATATTAAAATCCATTTGCATCAAATACAAATGAATTGAGGGCATACATCCCTCAACATCTCCCACTTGCTCTCAATATCATTTATCCCAAATGCATAAGCTATCTGTAACCTCTTTGTAGTTTGATGTCTTATATCACAAACTCTTTGCGACTTAATTAATTCCCATACATCCAATGTATTATCTCCATAAATTCTACCTATTACTTGACGAAGTTCTCACTCTGTGTGAGACCATACAGCCTGATCCTACTATAGGTGGGGCTCGAAACCCCAGACGGCAGTGACCACGAGCTGCAGGTGTCGTCCATATTTCGGTATCATAATTATGTGGTTAACTCATTGACATGAGTATTGTCGGGACCACTATGACTGTGTCTGTGATGAATACTGCAGTTTTAGTTCCTTCATCAAAACTATATTGTCTACTCAAGCCTAAGGTACGGTCAAACTGTCAACCCCAATAGCTCGAAGCTGGTAAGTCTCCATCGGTCCTTTGTCAAATAATGTTGCACTTCTTCCAACATACTTTGGCCAAAGTTTTTTTATTAAAGACCGAACCAACGCATGCGATACTAACTCTCCATAACGGGAGAGACGAATTCTCTCTTGGTCATTACTTTCCTCGCACGCTTCAAGTGTCACCAACCAAAGACTTTCAACAGGCAGTGCCTCGAAGCTAGGTCAGAAATCTAAGTGACGTCGTTCATGTATAGGTTTGTACATTGACCTCAAGTCTAAGGCCCAAATTACATATCATCACAAAGATTTGTCACTGACAAATTTGTTATGTTAACCAAGTGATAACTCTCGTTGGGTCGTTCAGTGAACTCATTCTCTAATAAGCACTTGTGTCTCGTCTCCGACTTCGCCAAGTCGAACAACCATGGGATCATCCTCACCACTCCATGGTGAAGACAAAGACACAATAGTCAATCCGATCTTTCGATATCCTTTTCTCGAAACATCTATGACCACGAACGATTTTAGACATATGTTACTAACGGTCATACAATTTTCTATGATCGAGATCCTCATTTCGATACTTGTTTAACCTCGCATTAAGTCTTCGGACTTTACCTAAGTTCTAATGTCGACTACATTTTTATTAACTTAGAAAAATTCTTACCATACAGCTTATTGTAATTTTGAACAAGTTCTTTGTACGCATACACAGAGATAAATTGCCTCGAGTTCGAGGGCATACCTATATCCTAACATCTTTCACTTGCACTTAGGCCCATTTATCTCGGTATCTCATACCGCCTTTACACATAAGTCTCTCTAGACTTTATGTGGCAGATCCTTCGTGAGTGAATCTGCTAAACCGTCTTTAGTTATAGACTTAAGGAGTTTCTATGTTCATGTTAGACCACACATTTGAATCTCATCCAAATAGTTTTCTTAGTCTCTTGGAATCCATTATATTTAATTTGCTTGGATCTCATATAGCTCATCATACCTTACGACAATAATCCTACATAGTTACCGGTCAACTACACGGTTCATAATAATTTCTGATAAAGTGTCAAACTTTTTGACCACTTTGTCAAAATATATGTTCTGGCTCCTTGATGCCTCGCATGCTCTTAATCCGCTTCCACTGACCTTGAAAACTCTCTGGATTATTCAAATAAGTTTGTTCTTCTAAATCATATTTAGAAAACAGACTTTACATGAATGATCCAGTTTTCATGGTCATCATGAGCATTTACATCGAGTCTAATCCAAATAGATCTGTACACATCTGTTGGCAAGAAAGTTTCATCACAATCCATTTATATGAGGTCTGATGATAACTATTCTTAACCAGCATAATTTGTACTTCACTCTTTTCCATCTGCACCAATCTTCTATCTTGAAGATTCACTTGCAGCCAAAGGAACACATTCCTTGGGCATGTAAACTAAAGTCCATACTTTATTTACGTGCACGTGCCTTTTTTGGATTGCGTCAAGCCATTCCTAAGAGTCACTACTTCGAATGGCATCTTGAAAGTTGTCTAGGCCATCATCAACTATGATGTCTTACTTGACTTTTCGTCTCACGAGACTCAAGTAATCCTTTAAATTCCTAATGATTAATTTGAGGAATATCATATTGATAAGGTCCTCATAGAGCCTTATCAAGAACCTATGCATTACTATTTGGGACTTAACCCAGAGGGAGGATTGTAACTCAGAGTCACTTGCCATGCATCGTACCATGTCTAACAAAGTGCAATTCATGCTCTCCAACACACCGATGTGTTAAGAGACTTGACTTGAGAGAAAATCACATTTTCTTTTAACTACGCAAGAATTATATAGCTAAGTATTCGACTCTTCGATCTGATCGAAGCAGTTCAAATACTTCTGTTACTGTGTACTCTATTTTATCAGACTTGTGTTTCATCAAGAACACGTGTCGTAATAAAATAAGTATAACTTATCTAGGCTAACTTAGACTTGGGTCTGGACACATTCGTATGTACAAGACCGTGAGTTTCCAACTCATTCTCCCACTGTCTTACAGAAGGTGTTAGGCCATCATACCTTTGAGACAAGACTTACAAGTGTCTTTCGACTCATAATACAAGATATCAAAACTCTCTTTATGTGACTTGTCAAGTCTGTTCTCATCGGTATGGCCTAGTCTATTTTGCCATAGATAAAGTTTCTATAACTTACGTATTCGTGTATGAATATTTAATACAATATCTTTATACAAAGCATTCACACCGACATTGCTTCAAAAGCAAAGTGACGACATTCGCCAAAATGTGTTCTCCTTTTGTATAACAATTATCCTGAAATCGTAACATCAAATATGTCACATTTTCAATTTCTCCTACTTTTGCCTTTTCTTATCATAGTCAAAACTTTCTTTCTCTACCGACTTTCCTCAATGCCTTCTCCGTTTTAAATCACATTTAGATAATACTTTCCCAAAAAAATATTAGCTGTGCAAGCACTTCACGTATCCAAACACTTGAGCTTCACAACCTTGACTTGATTCAATAAGTTGCTTGACTCAAGATCTGATTTGGATACATGGTCTTGCACCGCTCATGCACTACTCTTCGAGTCAAACATTTTGATCGAAATTTCGAATCTTACGGATCGAAACCGTTTTCCATACAACCTTGGGTTGACACAACAAATTGTATGAAAAAACTTGCTTTGAACATCAGTATGTCCAAGCTGCCCCTCTTAGAGGCGAGTGACAGTCGCGTGCTTTTATTTTGTTGGATACAGAGCTCAAGAAAATCATTGTCCTTAAGCTCGTGCTAGTAAGGACATTTTAATGTCAGTGAGAACCTAGTTTAGACTATCAAACTTGATCTTAGCTTGATATTCCTTAAACAATCATCTTGACCACTTTACATTTTCCTTTAGGATATTATGTCTTGGATTCCATCTGGTGAAACATAGAACTATCCTAGTTTAGCATTTGTTCAATGATTTTTAAATATAGTTAAAATGGATTTTTATTCAACTATATCCTCCCACTATTTTAGCGATCATCTTAAGCCATATAGATGATCGAATAATAATATTTAGTGGAAAAGAGACCTGACCACCCTGAGTCTCACAACCTTCAGTTTGCTCAATAAGTTGCTTAACTCTGCGACCGGTAGACGACTCTTCATCAATCACATCGAATGTGATTCCCTTATGGTTTTTACCCCTAGTCACTTATGACCTTGAATTGGCTCAACAAATTATAACGACTAGTCTAGTCATACCCTTACTTTCTTGTCCAATCCTAACTTACACCGGTACTCGGTTTGTTCACAACGCAATGGTTTGGGTTAAGTCGAACTACATCACATGTTTAATGGAATTGGTTCCCAAAAGATGGTCCATGTTACAGCTTGAGTTGACTCAAAAACTATAACAAGAATCCCTGGTTTACAAAATCCAAAAGTAAGGAGGGCTATGGCTAATATTGAAGAAGATTTTTAACGTAATTGACTAGATATAGTCAACGATGTCACATAATCATAATTCGCATCCTTGCGGTCCAGCAAAACACGGCCAGGGATTTGGCTAGGCTAAGATCAATATCCCCAGTCGAGCTAGGGTGATCCACAACACTAGTCAAAACACACTAGACCGGATCATGGTCCATTGAAGGAAACTTATTATTCATATGTGTGCCATCGACTAGACATGACTTCATTAAAACTAGTTAATCCTATCAACTAGTTGAATCCTAAAATTCGAAATTATTAGGATTGGTTAATAACTTTTATTAATGTCCTTATCAACTATAAGGATTTTAAGGTGATATCCTAATCATGTATTAGGCATTTAAACAAGTTTAAACCATAGCATGTCCTTCAAAAAAATTATCATATTATTTTCTTAAAGCTTTTAATGGCTAACTTAATAGTTCTTCTTGTATTAACACATAATTAACAAGAAACATTATATAACCATTAATTATTGTCTAAACATTTTAGTATAGAAAACAAATTATCTCATAATTTTTTTGCTAGACATGCAACTTAAAATTTTATCTCATAAGTTTAAGTTACACCATAATTATCATATAATTTTAAAGATCTAACTCATCAAAATTATCTCATGATTTTATAATTAGATCTAATTTTCAAAAACAAATTTTTGAAATCCAGCACATCAAACCGACAAATTAATAGTTTAAATAAAACCTACATCTGATGGAGAAACATGTTATATCACATACAATTTATAGCTGCAAAACATAGATCATGCAGATTGGCTCTGATACCACTGATGGGTTTTCTGGGTCCTAAGGGCCATAAAATCGACGTCAGGCCTAAGTCGGTCGGACGAAAATAAATATGCAACGAAAAATACAAATTTAAAACATTTTTAAATCAAGCCCTAAAGATATTAACCCTAGCCAAGATCTCTACTATCACGGGATTGGGTCGGACCAACCCCTAAAGATACATATATCTAACATATGCAATTATAAACGCATGCTAATAATTAAACTACATACCTTTCACTTCGTTTCCGTAGAATACGAAGCGTCGTTTAAGCAATATTTTCTTTGGCCCCGCGCTGCTTCTCCCAAGCCAAACCGCGTCCTGAGCCGAACATCGTCCCGAGGTGAGAAACACCCTTGTCGTCGAGCCAACCACGTGCCGAAGAAGATTTTGCCTTGAGTGGATCCTCCGTCAAGACTTCAAATCCGATCCGAACTCCTTCATAGCTTTGTCAGAGCCTGATCAGGAGTAAGGAAGAATTAGGGAGAGATGGAATAATTTATTTAAGTCTTAATCCGAGCGTGCTCAAAACTTTTGGGAGAACTCAGATTTGGAGGCTTGGTGCAATTTTTCCAAGAGGAGCAAGCCCCTATTTATATAGGAGACCAGACCCCTTGCTCGTCTCACGAGAAATGTTGGACTAATAAATTAGGGGAGAAAATTAAATTGGTTTTGCCTTACACTAAGGCTAAACTTCAACTAATTTTCTCTCCCTCACCGTTGAGCTTTGTAAGTGATACAACCTATCAAATCGAAGAGCTATGAACGATGAACGCATAGAAACAAACAACGATCGATTCTGACTTCGTTTGACCCCTCAAACAAATGCTCAAAGTTGTGCAAAAGTCACGAATCAGCTGAAAATTGCAGTCGCCACTAAACCTTAGGGTTTCTGAACGGTGGGCCCAGACATTGGGGCCCCCAGCCAGCTGGGTATGCCCGCGCACACGGGCGGGCGGGTCTGACCAGCCCGCTGGGCGGTCGGGCTTCGCCTGCCTTACGGGCAAGTTCAGCCTGCCTAGCGGGCTGGACCCGCCCGCCTAGTTTGGGTTAGGCTGGGCCAGAACTGGGCAAAAGCTCAGTTCTAGCCTTTTGGGCTGTAACTGGAGATTTGA
Source organism: Scilla litardierei (assembly GCA_030789695.1). NCBI lineage: Eukaryota > Viridiplantae > Streptophyta > Magnoliopsida > Asparagales > Asparagaceae > Scilla > Scilla litardierei. The sequence goes on from CM061142.1 coordinate 72,552,099, forward strand.
AGCTCCGATTGAGCTGTTTTTCGATTCGTTTGAAATAGGAATGGCAATATTGCGGGGCGGGGCGGGTATTTAACTACCCAAGCTTGCCATGTCCCGTCTGCAGGTCGGGGCAGGGCGTGTCTTGGGGCGGGGTGGGGCGGGTAACTTCTTACCAAAACCGGGTCGAGCCGGGTCGGGCCGGTTGGGTTAGGTCATTACTACCATCCATATGAATCCAAAACAAAATTTTTATTTCAAAATTGGGAGAATTGTGATATATTTGTAATTTGGAATTGGAAATTGGCTTAATTGGGAGAACAGTGGAGCAGAGAATGAGTTATGGGTTATGAATTGGTCGCATGGTCCGCATCAAAATAGTAAGGGGTTTTTAGAACTTCTATAGTTTACCGGGGCGGGCCGGGCCGGGCCGGGCCGCATACGAAGCCCAAGCTTGCCCCGACCCGTCTGCGGGCCGGGCCGCATACGAAGCCCAAGCTTGCCCCGACCCGTCTGCGGGCCGGGGCGGGCCGGGTCAAAACCGGGTCGGGCCGCGTCGGGCCAGTCGGGTCAGGCCATTACTACCATCCCTAGTTTGAAAACATGGTTCGAATGGGACTATCCCAAGAACCCATGTAACCTTTTCTATGCCTTTATAAAATGCATTTGTAAACATTTTACAATATATATTTTATTTTCTATTACGTCATATGCAATAATCCACATCTTTAATATTAAAATCCATTTGCATTAAATAGAAATGAACTGAGGACATACATTCCTCAACAGTTTCTACAAAAGTTTTCTGCCTTGCCATATGGTGTACAAACACTTCTAAAAATTTACATATCTTGCCCCCGAAGCGGGCTCTTCCTCGACAGGGGCCATCCTACCTGCAGAGGCTTTGGCAGAAGTTCCAACAGCAATAGTAGGGGACGTCTCCTCCTCTGTCTGGAAGGAGAGCATGATGGCATAAGCGGGGTGTGTCTTCAGGAAAGTGTTCTTCATATATCGCACCCCGGCTTCAAAGACGACGTCTGCCCGAGCTTTGGATTTCCGAACTCAGCGCGGTAGGCCCCGAACATCTGTGCAGCTTCCCACTTCAGCTCCTTCTTCTTAGCCTCAACTCGTTTCCCTAGGGCCATCACCTCCAACAACTCCACATCCATCAGGAAGACCAGTTTTGACTCCTTCAGCTCTGCTTCTACCATCCTTAGCCTCTGAAGCTCTTCCCATAGGCTTTGGGGTCCTCCTTTGTAGCAAGGACCTTAGAGCGAATGGCATCGACCCCTGGCAGAGCTCCAACCTTTACAGCCAGCTCTCAAAGCATGAAAATATCCTCATTAAGCGATTAGGCCCGATCCCTCCAGAGATGGTGGCTACAGAAGTAGCGGCACAGCTCCGCATGACCCTAAACAAATGAAGAGATGTTAGAGTGAAACTAAGGCATGAAAGCCAGTAGATGCGGCATTTCATACTTGACTCATGCGATGGAGGGCTAAGACTACCCAGTCACTCTCCAAACTGAGAAGACATGCCTCTCCACCAGTCTCCTCTAACATGTAGCTGAGCATCCCCATCATGAGACATTTGGGAAAGATCTACTCATTCATAGCAATATTAGCGAATAAAGACATCATTTTTAGAGACGAAAACATCATAACAAATCGATGGAATAAAAATAGAAGACTTACGGCGAGAGATAGATAAGAATTGCAATTTATAGATCCAAATAAAATTCCAGATTCCCAAGCGCAAGAACGATAGAGAACCAAATTAACAATCCCAAAAGTTTCGATACAAAAACGTATTTAGAAATTAATCTAAAAAAACTAACAATAATCTCCTCAGCTCCGCTCTCCAAAAACTTATTCAAACTCTAAAATGAATCGCCCCTCTCAAAATTGCAGCTCCCCCAGCCTTCACTGCCCAGATCGTGCAACAGTCACGTAAAAAAATGTTTCCAAAAATGTCCTCAGCATCACCGACCGAGTAGGCTACTCGGTCGAGCAGTGCGTTGCTCGGTCAGTTGCTCGAACCGAGTAGCTAGTTGCTCGACCGAGCTTGACAGGGAATCAAAAATCTCCAAAATCCTCACTCTGCATGCACGGGTCGAGTCAGCTCAGCTCGGTCCGAGCAGAGGCTGACTCGGTCACTGAAGAGCTGCTTGGGCCCTGCACTGGATTGCTTCAGCTTTTGAATTTTGGCGCTACTCGACCGAGCACTTAGCTGCTCGGTCTGAGTCATCCCCGTGTTTGCTCCTCCTTCTCCAATTGTCTCTGCTCGACCGAGCAGCTGCTCTGCTCGGTCGAGTCGCCTAGGAATGTTTTGCTGAAGCTGCTGAAGGCAGCTCCTCCTCTCCTCCTGCTCTCTCTCTCCTCCTCCAATGGCTCCAAATGCATGGCGAACTCCTACAGGGCTTCACCAATGAGCTCACGGACGTGTCGGATGTGTCCATATCCAAGTGGGGTCCCAAATTGCTCCAAGATCCCTGAAAACTCATAAAACACTACGAAACTAGAATATAACATCAGAAACACAATATCGTAGTAAAATATGGGATTTGGATGCGAAAATGGCATGAAATGCAATGAAATGATGATATGAAAATGGTAGAAAATATGGACACATCACAAGACCCGCGACAATATATTCTGCTTCAGTCGTGGACAATGATACCGAGTTCTGTTTCTTGGAGAACCAAGAAACTAGGGAATTTCCAAGAAAATGGCAAGTGCCACTAGTTCTCTTCCTATCAGATTTGCATCCGGCAAAGTCGGTATCACTATATGAGATTAACTAATATGTGCTAGATTTAGGGTAAAGTAACCCATAATCTAGTGAATGATTGAGATAACAAAAAATTTGTTTGACCGCAATCAAGTGTGACTCCTTAGGTCTAGCTTGATATCTAGCACAAAGACATATGGAAAACATGATATCGGGCCTACTAGCAGTTAAATAGAGTAAGCTACCGATCATACCTCGATATAGACGAACGTCTACATCTTTTCTGTTCTCATCATTATGTAGATGGGTTGTCGTACCGATGGGAGTCCTTTTTCTTGAAGACGATTCCATCCCAAATCGCTTGATAAGCTACTATGTGTACTTGGTTTGATGTATGAAAGTCACATCCTTCATTTGTCGAATTTGTAGTCCAATGAAATAGTTGAGCTCACCCATATGGCTCATCTCGAATTCATCCTTCATAGACTTGGAAAATTCTTGACAAAGATTAAAGTTAGTAGAACCAAATATAATATCGTCTACATAAACTTGAATTAGAAGGATATCAGTTTCATAATCCTTAATAAAAAGGGTTGAATCAAATTTACCCATTTTAAAACCTAAATCCAAAAGAAATGTTTTGAGTCGATCATACCAAGCTCTAGGAGCTTGTCTCAACCCATATAAAGCTTTCTTAAGTTTGAAAACATGGTTTGGAAATTTTTCTTGAATGAAACCGGGTGGTTAAGAAACATACACTTCTTCATTAACAATACCATTTGAAATGCACTTTTAACATCCATTTGAAATAATTTGAAATTCTTATGAGATGCAAAAGATAAAAGCAATCTAATAGCTTCTAATCTTGTTACGGGGGCAAAAGATTCTTCGAAGTCGATACCTTCTTCTTGCAGGTAGCCTTAAGCTACTAACCTTACTTTGTTCCTTGTGATGACCTCGTTCTCATCGGTCTTGTTCTTGAAGATCCACTTGGAAGAGGGATGAGCTTCCAAACTTCATTTCTCTCGAATTGCATGAGTTCTTCTTCCATTTCCACTATCCAAGAGCTATCCTCACATGCTTCTTGGATGTTCTTTGGCTCAATGGTAGAGATGAATGCGCAATGAGAGAATTCTTCAATTCTAGACCTCGTTCGAACAGCCACACCAATATCTCCAATAATTTGGTCATGAGGGTGATTGCGAGCTGTTGGGTAAGCTTTGGGAATCCCTGCATCATTTGGAACATCTTCAACAATCTCATTTGTAGTGTTAGTCTCAATAAGAGAATCATTAATCTTGACATTACTAAGAGAATCACATATAGCATCTACACTATCATCAATAACATGAGGAAAATCAAAATCTTCATAAAATGATACGTGTAGTGATTCCTCGATCGTTGAAGAGGTTTTGTTGTATATCAGGTAGGCTTTGCTACGTGTGAAATATCCAACAAAAATTCCTCCATCGGATCTTGGCTCAAATTTATCTAAGTTACCAAAGGTGTTCTTGATAAAACATTTTGAACCAAAAACTCGAAAATATTTAACTTGTGGCTTTTTGTCATAAAATAGCTCAAAACAAGTTTTGTTCGTTCGGGGTCTCACTAGGATCCTATTGAGCACATAACATGTTGTGTGCACCGCCTCTGTCCAAAATTGCAGTCCAAGATGACTATCATGGAGCATGGTACGAGCACACTCAATAAGAGTCATATTCTTTCTCTCTACAACACCATTTTGTGGTGGAGCACGAGGAAAAGAAAATTTGAGAGTTATCCAGGTGTCATCACAAAACTTTGTGAAAGACCCATTCTCAAATTCTCCTCTATGATCACTACAAATAGTGATAATGGTGGATCCTAAGAAATTTTGAATCTTCTTTGCAAATATGGTAAACTCTTCAAAGTCTTCATTCTTATTAGTTAAAAATGAGACCCAAGTAAATCTAGAGAAGTCGTCAACGACAACTAATCCATAATGAGCATTGCCTAAAGAAGCGGTTCTAGTTGGCCCAAATAAATCTAGATGAAGTAATTCTAGGGACCTCTTAGAAGTTATACCTTCTTTAAATTTGAAAGATGATTTACTAAGTTTACCTCTTTGACATGAATCACAAAAGTTTTTCAGACTAAAAGCAATTTTTGGAAAACCATTGACAAGATCTTGCTTAGCTAACTTATATAAGTGCTTAAAATGAACGTGACCAAAACAGGGATGCAATAATAGTTGTTCATTTGTATTAGCAACTAAGCAATATTCTACGGTTTTAGGCAAGCTCAAATAATATATATTCTTATGTCTAGTACCGGTATATAAAACATGAGAATCAAAATCAATAATTTCACACATACCCTCTCTAAAGTTAACCTTGTAACCTTTGTCACAAAGTTGGCTAATGGAGATAAGGTTATGACATAAACCACTAACTAAATATACATTAGTAATGAATGGTTTGGAAGGATTACTGACTTTACCTACTCCAATGATGGTTCCCTTTTGATTACCTCCAAAAGTGACCTTTACACCATCCTTGATGCTAATCACTTCGGAGAGTAGTGAGGAATCTCCCGACATGTGTTTGGAACAACCACTGTCGAGTATCCATCCTTTCCTTTTAGAGCTAATTTGACCTTTATTGCTCTCTTTCTTTCTCTTGGGTACCTACATGATATACCATAAGCTTATAGTACCCAATTTTTGTTGGGTCCAAGGAGAATAGCCATTTGGAAGCCAAGTCCAAGTGGACTTCCGCTTCCCAACATAATTACCACTATTAATAATATCATGAAAATAGGAATCAACATAGGCATTCCTATCATTTAAGCTAGTGTTCTTAGGACCCCAAATAGTGTATGTTTTAGGAGTCCTTTTCCTAGTTGCATGCAATATAGATTGATTTCTATGAGGTGTGTGCATCCTAGGAACATTGGTTCTAGCATAAAAATGAGGAGGAGGATATGCATTAGACAAATGTGGGTTGTATGCATGCTTAGGAACATGCAAGTTGTATGAACCATATGCAGCATGCATGACATGTGGAGGATGAGCATACATGTAAGAATGATGCACATGAGCATATGAGTGTGTAGGAGCACGTACATGAGTATTTCTCATATGTGGATTTGCACGTGTCCGTGGGTGTGGAGCATAGAAAGTGTCATGAGTATCCACTTGTGAAGTATGAGATTTCATACGTGGATGAAGGTTGGTGTATATGTAAGCATGACCTCTCTTTTGGTTACCACCCATAATGGGTTTCTTACCAAAATGAAGAGATTGTGAAGTGGTGACTTTCTTGGTAGGTTTGCTACCTATAGTGTCTTTGACACCACTTGTGGATGCACCAGAAGATGGCCTCACAAAGTCTATAGTGACACCACTATAGGAGGTGCGAGCATTAGATGCATTCGCTTCCACAAAATCAAGACCAACACAATGTGTGGCTGGAAATCGGTTTGCTAGCAAATCGTCCAATTGTCCTTTCCCTTTATTAAATCTCATAATACGGGGGACATGAGCTCATATTTCTCCTTAAGAGAAGAAATGTTGGTATCCAATGTGGACACCCGTGCTTTAAGCTCGTGCACTTGGGTTTTAAGAGAATCATTCTCTAAACCCAATTGTGTATTTTGTGAAGCTAGATCACTATTATCCTTAGAATATGTTTGATCTAGTTGAGATTTGAGGGTATTCACCTCATTTCTCAAAGTGACATTTTGAGAAGCCAAGTTTGCTTTCTCAAGAGTTAGTGTATCAACAATGGTGTCATTGTTGATAATGCATGGAATGGATGGCTTGCTAACATTCACTTTCTTTAAACTAGTATATCTAAGCATTAAAGATTGATACTTAGCAAATAGTTCTTCATTAGCAATACGCAATTCATCCATAGTTACCTCGGGTTCATCGATGTCGGAATCACTTTTCTCGGAGAGTGAATCTTCCCGGGCCATGAAACACATGTGGGCACTTTCACCCTTCTCATCATCGAATTCGCTTGATGAGTCTCCACTTGAGTCATCGAATGTACCGACTAGTCCTTTCTTCTTATCTTTCTTATTCTTGGCGGACTTGTGGTACTTCGGAGCCTTTCACTTCTCTTTGTTTCGGAGCATTGGACAATCCTTCTTGACGTGCCCTGGCTTATTACACTTAAAGCAAAGAGAGGAAGTGTTATTAGTATACTCAAATATATTCTTAGAGGGAAATTTACCTTTGCGAAAGAAGCGTTGGAACTTCTTCGCTATTTGAGCCATCTCCTCCAAGTCCATCTCATTTTCTGATTCTTCACTATCGAAGGATGAAGAATTGGCCTTGAATGCTAAAGCTTTCTTCTTAGCCTCCAAAGGGTTTATCATAGCTCAAATCTTCAATCGGTTCTCCCGTCTTACTTCGTAAGACATGAGAGTGTCGACGAGATTCACGACAGTGTAATTCTTCATGTCGATGACCTCCTCAATGGCAATAGCTCTGCATTGCCCAAGCGCTTCCAGTTCATTGGTGATGTCGGTAAAACGTCCATACATCATTGCTATGCTTTCATTTTCCTGCATGTGAAACATATCGAAATTTTACACGGCAACATACAGTTTAGAGAGTTTTACCTTGTTCGTTCGCTCATGGGTAACAACAAGATGGTTCCAAATTTGATATACACTCTTACATGTGCATATCTTGTTGAACTCATCTGGGTCCAACGCACAATAAAGAGCGTTCATTGCCTTTACGTTGTTGACTTCGGTGGACTTCTCAGAGGGCGTCCATTTGTCGAAATCCTCTTCGGTGGGCTCGACGTATTCCTTGTGGAGGGTTCTCCAAAGGGAAGCACTCATTAGAAACATCTCCATCTGGCATTTCCAATAGCCGAAGTTTGTGCCATTGAAACGTGGAGGATGCACCGTTGATTGACCTTTGAATACTGTGGACGCTCCATCACGATCTTGATTGTTGTACAAAGTCAGTGGAGGAAGTTGTTGTTGTTAGATGCCATAGCTTTAAACTAGCTCTGATACCAATTGTAAGGACCCTGGTTATAGGGAAAACATTAGAAGGGGGTTGAATACTGTTTATGCAATTTAAAAAGATAGTTACACCAAATTAAATTCCTAACCAACAATTAATGCGGAATAAAAGTAAACCCCAAAATGAAACAATGCAAACGCAAGGATGTTTCAAGGCGTTCGGATTACCCAAGTCACTTTCAGACTTGTTCCCGGTAATCCTATGTCCCTTCCACCCGGATACCACCGGATACTCAAGTTAGAACAATAACTTGAGGTTTCCTTAAAAACCCACTTATAGCAACCCTACAAGTGAAATCGAAATACACTCGATGTCCTTGACTCTCACAACTTGGAAGCAAGCAAAACACTCTCACAACCCGAGAGTAAATCAAATAACAAAAGTTATGAAATATGAAATTAAATAACACTTACAATCACCTATGCCTTGAAGTAGAACTTAAAGGAGAAGTGTGTTGTGTGTTGAATGACTCTCTTGGAAAAGAAGAAAGACCGGTCTCTTGACAACACCAAATACCTATAAGATTTCTCTTTGGTTCTAGGTTGGAGAGCAAGAGATGAAAGATAGGAATTCTAGAGCTTTTGGATTTTGAGAGCTTTGATCTTGAAAGAATGAAAGATTGAATGTTTGAGCAAAATGAATCTCAAGTGAGTAGCCTCTCAATGAAACAGTAGAGGCTGGCTTTATAGTTTTCTCAAACCCTTCAAACATAATCCCAAAAACCCCTTTGAAATCAGTGAAGAAAAGCTCAACAGATAGAATCTGCGCATGCGACAGTCAACCGTTGAACAAAGCACAGTCAACTACTGTACTGTGACAGAGGGTAGGTGAGAATTCAAATGATAACTTATCACGTGGACAGTCGACTAGTAAGGAGTAGACAGTCGACTATTAAACCAACAGGCGACTGTAAATCATTCTACAGGCGACTGGCCATAATGTGGGTAAGTCAAGAAGGTCCTAGAAAAGTCTGGGAATACAGGACAGGCGACTGATGAAGAGAAGATAGTCGACTGTAAATCCAACAGGCGACTGTAATTCCTTCTACAAACGACTGTCACAAACCCTGACATTTTTCAAAGAGTTGAGTCTTCAGAAAGGTTCAAAGACAGACGACTGTTGAAGCATTGATAGTCGACCGTGCCATTGCACAGTCGACTGTAAATAGAACATCAGTCAACTGGCCTGATCAAACTGAGAATTAGTTTGGGCTGAAGATAGACAGGCGACTGAGTAACAAACCATAGTCGACTGTCACTTGGATAGGCGCAAATGTACATCAGTCGCCTGATAGAGTTAAAGCTTAGAATCCCAAGAAATAAACAATTAAGTATGTGCATAACAGGTGATTGTAGAACAAAACACAGTCGACTGTTTTAAGACAGGCGACTGTAAATCGTTCAGTAGTCGACTGTTGAGATTATGACATGCACATTCTTGAAAGAAATGAATTGGAAGAAAAGGAAAGTTGATCAAATGATTTCCTAAGACTGAAATGAAGATGTATGTGTGCTCAAACATAGTTCTACTTCTAAGCTACATACTAGAAGAGAAAAAAATAAGATTACACTTGTAGAACTCTCTCTTCTTTTCAACGTATGAGCTTGAAGTCTTCTAGGATCTTCAATCACCATATTTGATCATCCAATCCACTTCCTTTGCTTTCATTGATCTTTGAGTGTCATCCATTACTAATCGATCTTCATGATATGCTTAGGTAAGGATTAACTGCAAATAGGGGATTAGTCACAAGTATTTATGTTTGCTCATCATTAACACCAAGTAGGGAGAAGTCCAATACTCAACACCTTTTTTCCCATCTCATTCAGGTACTTGGAAATTTATATTGTCTTCTAAGCAGTTAGCAGCACCATATTATGAAGATAATCATGATCATACGGCCCCTTCTCTTCATTGGAAACCTTCCCCAAATTTTTCCCCTACTTCAGCTTGGGAAGTAATTCATTCTGCGGCCCCCGTTGTTGTAACGGCCACTTTCCAGTCGTACGTATTTAATACGTATTCAGTTATTATGTGTGTTTTTCTGCATTTAATGTTTTAGTTGTTATTGCTTTAGCTCAGACGCGTGACCGTACCCTGTATCCACGATCCCCTCGACGTCACGATCGCCATGGTATTTTATTTGTAATTTTTGGATGTCACAGGGCGTTGTTGTAATAATCTTACTATATTAATAATTTCGAATTCAAATTTGAAAACCTGTTAAAGATTCACTAACGTTTTAAATCAAACAAATCATAAAATATTAAAACTAATCCTAAAATCCTAACCGTACCCCCCTCTTTTCCATTATCCCACGTTACCCATATCCCTCAAATCACTCTCCACATCCCCAACCCACGTCACCAAAAATCCCACGAGATCAGCACAACCCTCTCTCGCCCATGTCATTTCTCTATCCCCTCTAACCCACCCTACCAATAACCCAAGGGCTGCAGCTTTCCTATACTAAACTCCATGCAAACCCCTCCCCGCTGTTCACGCAAAAGAGAGACACACTGCCCAACACCAATTCCGACGGCCCAACCCCAAGTGCCAAACTCCCTTCGATCGCTCACTGCACAGCGCCGAACACCCCACACACCCCCTTCCTCGTCCTGAACCCAGACCTGACATTCGCCTCCGATGCATCACCCCGTTTGAAGTCCATCACATGCCCAGGTCTTCCCTCCGGCGACCCCCACGTCGTCTCCGCTGCCTCCGCCGCCCACAGCGCCGACCATCTCCTGTCGAACCTGAACCTCAGCCAGCCCCTCCAAACCGCCACCTCACCGCTTTCTTTCAGCCCCCACCTGAGCTCTCTGACCACCGCCCAAAACAACTACGACGGCAACCATCCCCCTGCCTTCCACTCTTTCCCGTTTCACAGAAAAACAGAGGATCGACACACGCCAACCTCCCTTCCACCATACTTCAGCGCCGCCAATCGACCAACAAACCCCGCAACTCTCCTCCGTCGCCAGCCTTCACCGCCTTTTCACCTTCACCGTCGGATCTTTCCTCCTCCCCTGGGTCTCTCTCTTCTTCACCTGCGAAGAACCCTGATCACATGCATCCATTTCCGGCAACCCTCTCCTCCACCCTCGGAGACTCCCCGCTGCAATGCCTCCACCGCAGCGCTGCCTCACAAAACCCCGATCACCCAGTCTTATCTCTGAAAAGCGGTGCCCCTCACCAAGCCCGACCTCCCATGGCAGCCAGGGCCCTCCTCTCTCTGACCATTCTTCAACCGCGAGCGCCACCTCCCCTCGACACCGACCACTGCTGTCCCAAACCCACCACGCTTCAAGAGTAGCAACCGCCAGTCACCTGAAGCTACCGACGTCTGCCTTCAACCGTACGCACCTTCGCTGTCGTCTGCAAACCTGCAAGAGCTCGCAACCTGTGAGTTCTTATAATGGCATGCAGATTGTTAGATGAGTATACATTAGTTTTATTAATAATAAGTATTATATTTTATAATATGTTGGCTTGTTAAGAAATCTGTACTTTAGTGGTTGTTTTAATTGTTACACTTAGTAGTTATAATAATGCTAGAACTATTGATTAGTTAGTAATAGTTGTCAGCCTGTTAATACATGCAAACAACATGTTAATCCTAGTATAACTAATATTAGTAATAGTTCGGTTATATCAGATGCCTTGTTAATGAGTTAGTATATAATAGAGGATGCTCTGTTAATTCCTTTATAATAACAGCAAGTTAGTATTAATTAGTTTAGGAATCCTGTTACATATATGTGTGTGTGTGTGTGTATGTGTGTGTGTGTGTGTGTGTGTGTGTGTGGAAAAAGGGGATCTAAGGTGCCTCCTTAGATGAAATCTAAGGAGGCGCCCTCATTTCCCCACATCTCCTACAATTTTTTTGAAATGTTTTTTCATGGGGTTGTTGTTCACATCATGGATGATCAACATACCAAATTTCAAGGGATTCCAATACTTTTTGAGCCCCCATCTACCCCTTACAACTTCAACGGTCTGAAAACGTACTGAAAACCACACGACGTTGCAAGGGGTAGATGTGGGCTCAAAAAGTATTGGAATCTCTTGAAATTTGGTATGTTGATCATCCATAAGGTGAACAACAAACCCATGAAAAAACATTTCAAAAAAAATATGGGAGATGGGGAGAAATGGGGGCGCCTCCTTAGATTAAATCTAAGGAGGCACCTTAGGATCCCTTTACCATATATATATGTATACATATACATGTATATATACATATATATATATATATGTATGTATACATGTACATGTATATATACATATATATATATATATATATACATATATATATATATATATACATACATATATATATATATATATATGTATATATACACATGTACATGTATATATACATGTACATGTATATATACATGTACATACATATATACATGTACATACATATATACATGTACATACATATATATATATACATATATATATATATATATGTATGTATGTATGTATGTATGTATGTATGTATGTATGTATGTATATAGTTATACGGTTAGTAAAATTTTAGTGATATTAGCATGTTATAGATCTGCAAGTTAGTTGTTAATTATTTATTGCAGTTAGTTATAAAGTTAATATCATTCTGTTAGCTTTAAATGGTTAGCCTCATACGCGGATCTTTGCGTCGCAGATATAGTACGTCTCTCACCCCAACCACCTGGACACCTGACATCGTCAAATCAGGCAAGTGTACATTTGTACATGTTTTATAACAACCGATATGCAAGTGTGCTCACTTGCATTGAAACGTCCATATTTAGGCCATTACTTTCCTTTGTTTGTAAAAATATGAACAAGAGACCTAGACATGAACAAGAGACCTAGACATGAAATGATAGCGTTTAGGATACCCTCACGACAGCCTAGACTTGTTGACGAAGTCTAGGCCCAATATGCTATAACTGCCATGTTGATAAATATCTTAAAACGGACATGCATCATTCTTACCTTGCCATGTAACTTTATGCATGAATTGTATTGAACCAAGCGGGGAATAAGGCACTCTCCTAGCAGAGAGAGTGATCCTTTGTACGAATAACCTGCGATAAATAAGGCACCCTCCTAGCAAAGAGAGTGATCCTTTGTACGGAATTGTCTTGTGCATTGGGTTGGGGTTGGGTTGAGCGGTCGCAAGGGTTAAAGGGTTTGGCCGCCTTCTAACCTTAAGGCGTGAACCCTAGAGACACATACACTGTCTTGTCTTGTCTTGTCTTGTCTTGCCTTGTCTTGCCTTGCCTTGTAGCCGGTAGCACACACTACGGCCATTGACATGACACGTTTACTTTCATGCACTGTCATTTACTTTCCTGCCATGTTTACATAAATTTCAATGCTTAAAACTATGTTGCTGACATATAGTTAAACAGTTAATGCTTCATAATTACTATATATACACCTTGCCTTGGATCGTCCTACCTTTACTTGCAGACCCTTGCTGACATACATTCGTGTTTTGGAATGTATGTCAGATCACGAGCCAGAGCGCCAGGAGGACCTGTTTGAGACACCTGACCTAGAGAGCCAGGAGTTTGCTGTTGACACTGAGTCACTCCATGTGAAGGACTAGAGACTAGTGGTGTTGCTATTTTTCCTTTTTGTTTGTTTTAGTACTTTGTAGTAGGAGCTTGTACCTTGTTGTAGTTTCTTTGGCTATGATGAGGCACTGTTGTTTTTATTTCATGTATGAACTTCTGGATGTGGCTAATGAATGAAATAATATGCTATTGTTCTGATTGCATGCAAGAACCTGTTATGTTGGTATCACAGATGCTTAGTGAACTCGAGCTTCACCGCTCCAGTTCATGCGGACCTTCGTAACGTTCTCGCTTCCGTCGTTTTTGGGAAGATGGGCGTTAGAGTTGTACCTTATTATGATGTGGTCTGGTTCTCTCACTACTGCCTTAAATTGTCTACTTGTCTGCTTAGAGCACTGAATGGTAAGTTGTTGACATTTGATAATCTTGTTAAGCAGAATATTCCAGTTACTAATATTACATGTATTCTATGTCAACATCCTATGGAATCTATTAAACATCTCTTTTTTAATGTCCTTTTACATCTTACCTATGGGAACTATGTCGATTGAAGCTTGATCTACCCCCTGGGCCAATTGAGACCCTTCTAGAAGAAGTCACTCTTATACATGATCGCTTCATGAGAAAGACAAAAATAACGGGAATAGCACGTCTGGCTATTTGTTCAGTGGTATGGCATTCATGGCATGAAATAAATAGAAGGGTGTTCAACAATTCTAGTAAGCACAAGCTTCTCATTTTCAGACATATTTACGAAGACATTCGAGTACTCAGTGCTTCCATTAGTTAGAAAGAGGGAAAAAAATTCGTATTGCCCTAGGAAATTGGACCTAACTTGTATCTTATTGAAATGTCTCAATTGCTTGATTTCTATTCTAGGATTGGCTAGTTGGGGATGACGAATCCTATGTTCTCTCTCCTCTCTATGCCAATATTAGTTTAGATGTCTATGATTTTACTGAGGTGTATTTGTACATTATTTGTTTAGTTAATGAAGCTTTATTACCTTTCAATATAGATACATACATACATACATAACATACACACATACATACACACACACACACATACATACATGGGTAAAGTGTTCCTAGGGTGACTCCTTAGATGAAAGCTAAGGAGTCACCCCTATTTTCCACCATATCCCATATTTTTTTGAATTTTATTTTTCATACTGGTGTTGTTCACATCATGGATGATCAACATATCAAAAATCAAGTCACTCCAATACTTTTAGAGCCTCCATCTACCCCTTGCAACTTCACCAGTTTGAAAACGTGCAGAAAACCTCATGAAATTTGCAATTTCATGGGGTTTTTTGGTATGTTGATCATCCATGAGGTGAACAACAATCCCAAGAAAAAACTTCGAAACTAAATGTGTGATATGGGGGAAAATGGGGGCGACTCCTTAGATTTCATATAAGGAGTCTAGATTTCATCTAAGGAGTCATCCTAGGGACACTTTACCCTATGTATGTATGTATGTATGTATGTATGTATGTATTGTGTCCTCTCTCTATCCTTGTCTAGAGGTATAAGAACCATTTAGTCCTGAGTTGTATGTTTTGAGTTATATGAATAATATTTCTAACTTTCCAAAAAAAAGTATGTATGTATGTATGTCCAAAAAATGAATGTATGTATGTATGTATGTATGTATGTACATACGTACATACATACGTGATCACGTCCGTATATACACCCGAAAAAACGACTTCTAGTCTTACCGCAAGCGCACAGTGTAGTGGCGAGCGGGTATCAAACACAGAGAGGACAAATGACAGTATCTTACTTTGATTACCTAGCTATCAAGAGAATAAGAATAGTTTTGATGTAATAGTCATAATCGTTCAAATAGCAAGAAATATCAATATAACAAAAGGCGTCTAGGGATAGGAAATCCCAACTACGGACCGTCCCTTATCCTTGTGAATCATAAATTTTATTGTTGCTAAGCTTGATTATAGGTGAACTAGTCGCAACTTAATTTAGAACTAAGCTCACGCTCTCACACTATTACTGGTCTATAGCAAACCTAGAATAGAGCCCACTCTCGTGCAAACTCTACCCTAAGCCGCTAGCGTGAAGATCGACATCATTGTCCAATCGCCTCTCGAGCCCACTCTCGTGCAAACTCGAGCTACGATCTAGGTTATGATAGTTCGTATTCGTCCAATCTCTTGCAAACGAATATTAGTATAGATTTATAATTAAAAATCCTAGCTTTGGTCCAATCTCTTGCAAACCAAATCTAAAGAAATTCAATTATCAATCTAAATCGAATATCTAGGCCTTCCTATCAATTGGGATCCAATCTCTTGCAAATCCCAATTGATATGAATTCCTAGCTACTCGTAATAAATCAATCATAACCTAACCATTATCAATTCTAGCAACAAATCTATAAATTCATCACAATTCAAAGATCGGGTCTATAGGGTTCATCCACATGCCCTAGAACGATGAAACTACTCACTAATCATCATGAAAATCTCAGAAATAATAGATGGAATCATAGCACTATTCATTACAAACAAGAAACAATTCATAAAAATGAGTTTTTTAACAAGAAAGAACAAACCAATAATATCGCCAATGATCTCCAGTTGAGATTTTGCAAAAGAATAACCGTCTAAAACCTAAAAGAAGTCTCTAAAAATAATTCAAGTCTCTCCTAAAACTAGGATAAAACTAGGCTTAAATATAAGCCAAAATCGTCCAAAAATCGTGACAAAACTGCCCCTGCGCAGCCCAGAATTCGCATTCCTAGCAGCAGTCGGAGAGGGTCACTCGGCCGAGTGACCCTTGTCACTCGCCCGAGTGACAAACCCTATAAAATAACAGTAACTTTGGAGTTCTCAGGGGTCTGTCTCTCGGGGTGACTCTGCCGAGCAGTCTTCTTCATTCGGCCGAGTGAGCAATCATGCTCGGCCGAGTGGGCGTCTTCTGAAATTCCAGTAAGTTGGCATCTTCTCTGGATGAATTCTCTGTACCACTCAGGCGAGTAAGCTTCCTTACTCGGCCGAGGAAACGCTGAAAATCTTCGGTACGTATCCATTTCACTTGGGCGAGTGTGATCCTTCACTCGGCCGAATAAGCAGTCTTGCCCGGCCGAGTGAGGTGCTCTTGAGCTCCTTTCTTCTCCTTTTCGCCTCCTCGTCGATCCTATGGAATTCCTTCTTCTTCCGCTCATCTTCTATCGCTGATAACTCCTCGAATAAGCCATGGGTGACACTCCGAAGTGCGTGAAAATCCTCTGATCTCATTTTCGCTCCAAATCGCTTCATATTTCCTGAAATACGAAAAAAACAAGAAATAGTGAAAAACAACGCGATATCGTCGAATAATCGTAAAAACACGATATGGGCGATCAAAACGTCATGAAAACATGCAGAAAAAAGGTGTAAAATATGGAGTGATCAAAATCCCATAAGCTTACCTCTTACTCGTCCTCAAGAAAGACAGGTAAAAGGCGAACCCGATGGGTAAAAATAATAAAATGGAAAAAGAAATAGAAGATAGGAAAGAAAATAAAGAGGGATGCGCTAGATCATTTTCTCAGGACGTGAACTTGCTTACTCAAATGGCATACAGCGAATATAAAACACATGCCAAAGATTTTTATCTCGATACCATGATATAAGGATGCATTCAAAATAGAAACCCAGAAATAGCAAAACAATATGAAATGGGGAATCATTCTAGAATTAATATCGTCTGAAGCATCTAAAGCGGTATACATAATCATAGACCACACACTTTTCAATTGAATGCTTTTTATTTGGAGTATAAGAGATATCACAATATGAAGCAATAAGAATAGAAAGGAGTGGTTTTCATGAAATGCATGCTAAGTTTCAATTCCTGGATTTCGTAAAACTTTTAGTAATCTCACCGTGTATAGAAAATTACCTAGCTTAGGTTGTCCTGCACAATCAAGTAGCCATTCTCTCTCACATCATTGGATCCCCTCCCCAAGCTTATCTATAAGCATGGTGGCATAAGATAAATCAATAAGCTTATTCCCCATTTTTGAAGCTCCAAAAAATAAAAAATAAAAGAGGGGAGAAGGAGAGAAAGAGTATGAGATGGGATCATACAAGAACTTCTTTTCTCTTTTCTTTTCTTTTTTCCCCTTTTTTTTCTTTTTTTCTTTCATATATATACAACTGTGATCCCAAATCAAAAGATAGAGAGATATACAAGAACATATTTTTTTTCTTTTTGATTTTGGGGTGTTGGAGCATGGATTTTTGTAGCGGGAGAAAATGCCAATATAGGATTCGCTAAAGGGAGATTCACTAATGATTTTAAGCATAGAAATAATGCTCAAGATATGTGGAGAAAGAAATATATGTAACACTCGGTTCACTCTATAGAATATGTACGAGAACTTTTAGCAGAGTAATGTAATCTACTCAGTTTAATCTCAGAAAGTGAACTAATCCAGTTATATCAACCTAGCGTACATCCAATCAACCTGAAAGTGAAGCGTACAATTTTCATGCAATAAGAAGTGATATAAGAAAACAAAGCAGTACTCCAGACATAAGCAATCAATGCGTGAAGCTTGGTGTGTTTTCTACGAAGAGTATACAGTAAAAATCATCAGACTCTGCTAATAAAAGAATTTCATCCACATTCATACATGAAAAGACGGGTTACTATCTCAAAATACATAGCAAGACATAGCATATGATATCTGAAATAAAAACTATGGCATGACAAGATAATATGCATATAGAGATAAGCTAATACCATGTCATCGTCATCACGAAAAATTCATCTCTAGCAAAAAGGATAAAAGAAGTAAGGATAAAAGAAAATAAAAACTACTGTACATATGCAGCACACTCAAAAAGTATGAAAACGTGATGCATGAAAAAAATGAAAAAGTGGGTGGAAATAAGCGTAAAAGCAAAGAAATGTGGGAAAATGAAAATAAAAGGCGACAAAAATAAAAAGTGCGTCAGAATTCACTCCCCCAAGCTAAAGTGCACAGTGTCATCAATGTGCAAAGTGTGGCACACTGAGAGACAAAATATGGGTGGGGTGGGTGAGGATGCATGCATGATGAAAATGAAATAAAAATGAGATGGGAATGCAAGTGACGTATGTAGAGATCAAAATAGTACCATGTAAGTGTCCCCAAAAGTACTCCCTCTCTCCCAAAATGATATAGACAGATATGACCAAAAAGTGACCAAAACGTGTGTGGAGGAGTGGTGCAAAATCAGCAGGCTCAAAACATCCAGCGTAACATCAGCAAAAATATGGAGGGCATCCAGTGTGTGCCTAGGTGGGTGGGGGTGCACCAGCACCGCTC
Source organism: Scilla litardierei (assembly GCA_030789695.1). Lineage (NCBI taxonomy): Eukaryota > Viridiplantae > Streptophyta > Magnoliopsida > Asparagales > Asparagaceae > Scilla > Scilla litardierei. The sequence goes on from CM061142.1 coordinate 72,570,735, forward strand.
TGTGGTGGAGGTGGTGGTGGAGGTGGCTGCTGGGTGGATGTAGGTGGTTGAGGCAGTCGCGCTAGAATCTGGTTCAGGTAAGCCTGAATACCAGGAAGTAAAGCAACGTGAGACTGGACAGCGCTAACAATAGCAAAGAGAGCTCGAAAATCTCCTCTAAGTCCACTAACTGCCCCCTCTAGAGCACGGAGGTGCTGAACTAGGGTGTCGGGGGGAGGTGGAGAAGAGGGTCGGACAGGCTGAACAGGTGAAGAGCGGGGTTGTCTCGCACGGCTACTGTAAAGGATAGGTGTGACTGTGGGGTGGTGCTGTGGTGCTGTGCTCTCAGGAAGACGCTCAGCCTCTGTGGGAGGCCAAGAAGCAGGAATGGTGACAGACGACGAGGCTGGCGGAGAGGCCAGTGACACAGACATTGGGACAGACGTCACGACGCTCTCAGAAAAAACATCGGCAGTGGAGACAGTAAGGTCGGTGACTAGGGAGGTCGAGAAGTGTGCAAGAAATGACTCCCCATGAGTTGAAAACAATAATGAGGAAATGGTCTCCACTGCGGAGGTGAACGAAGACTCGTCGCTCTCAAGTATGGTGGGGGGACGCTCGGGGCTCACCACAAAAATGGGATCTATGGACATGGACACAGTGGTGGTGGTGGTGGTGGTGATGGACTCAGCTAAAGTGCTTCCGACACTGACAGAAGTGTCGGAAGGTGCAGACGAAGCAGGTGCAAACTGAGGTATCATGGGGTCCAGAGGTGGAAGGAGGGGCTCCTGCTGAGCACCCTCAGGCTCAAGCACGTACGCGGTGGGGATAAGAAGATCCATCGCTGGAATCCACTCACCGTCAGTGGATCCAATATGCGTCCGAGCAGGGCTCGGCAGAATCATATAATCGGCACTGTGGGGACCGTGCAGCCACACCCAGTGGTGCTGATCGTGAGGACGAAGCATCCTCATTCGGTCCATAACATCTATGGAAAGAGAAGTGGGGCCCGGGGGTCTCAGCAAGCCAGCAGGGAGGTCAACTCCGTAAAAAAGGGCCAAGAGGGTAATCAGACCACCGCAACAGATAGACGTCCTAGCGCCGATAGAAATAATGATGCGGTCAATGTACCAACTGGCAATGTCATTCTCGATGGTGGGGACCAAAACGTCTCCTCCTCAGTCAAAGGCCCACGATCGTGTCATCGCGTAGAGCATGTAGAGCTCTGGCGTCGACATCGTCCCCGGCTCATACCTCGCTAAGAAAGTGGTTGCCAGAAGGCGCTGTGCAATGCGGAGGCATGGGTGGAGGATAGCGGAGGCCTTGGCCCGACTAGGTTCAAAGGCGAGGGGAGATCCCGTGATACGTGTCCAAAAAGCGTGCGTGTCAAATGACGGGGGTGGGATGTGCGTGGGACTGTAGGCTCGGTCTGGGTCTGGAACAGGGGGCCACTGAAAGAATGCTCGGAGCATGTTGAGAGTGACCTCGTACTCTCGATCCATCAAACGAAAGGAGCATCCTCCAGGGGTCCGGTCAATAGAACTAAGGACCTCTAGTGTCGGACGGATATAAGTGTTCGCCGACACCGACAAGAAATCACGCCACCCCACGTTGTCATACAACTGGAGTAGCCCCTCTAGTACCCGTAGGTGCTCAAGGTCAGCTATGTGCGTGAACCTAGTGGGTACGATCGAGCGATGTGAGATACGCTCAAATCTGGAGCGGTGTGCGTCATCTCTGAACGTAATCCCCATCGCATCGATAGCGGGGGCGGGCGGTGCCTGTGGTGGAATGGGTGCGGTAGGAGGCAGCTGTGTAGGTGATGGTGGGCTAGGTGGAGGGGAGTCCGCCCTAGCGGAAGAGGAGCCAGGATTGCCTGACCTCTTCCGTTTGGAAGCGGGCTCCCGAGTGCGTGGCCTAAGACGTGGGGGCATGAAGCCCGTGAGGCGTGCCCACCCAAATGCGAAGTGCTATAAAATGGAATGAGTATACCTGACACGACGCGAGAGCAAAAAGTGAAGTGTGCGAAGATTCGCCTCCTCCGCGAAGCTTTAAAGCGTCCTGAATCTCCCCCAGGCTCCCCCAAGATAACCTGAAACACAAACAATAAAATGAAAGATGAATAATCAATATATATGGGGAAGATAGGGGATAATAGATATATATAAGAATTAATTTGAATTTTGGACGCAATGGGCTTACGGATTGGGGAGAATGGAGAAAAAGAGAATTTTTGGGCAAAATGGGGGATGCGCTGCAGCGGCAGCGCCGGCGGGTACAGGCAGGAGGTGGTCGGCAGCGACCGACGAGGGGGTCGGCGACCGGCTGGGGGCGGCTCGGGCAAGGAGGAATGGAGTTCGGGCGAGGGGGAGTCGAAGTGCTGGGAATTCAAAGTGGCTCGGGGATGAATTGGGAAATTTGCGTGCTCGGGATTCGAGCCTCGTCCGCAGCGTTATATAAAGTTGGGTCACTCGGCCGAGTGACGTATTCACTCAGTCGAATGGCTCGGCATTAAAAAAATTTCAAAAATCTCCCTATAGTTACGACTCGGCCGATTTGCTTTTCCCATTCGACCGAATGGACAAGTTCCACTCGGCCGAGTGGCAAAGCCACTCAGCGATTTTGAAGCATGGAGGGTATCAGATTCACTCGGACGAGTAACTTAGTCACTCGATCGAGTGGCAATAAACACTATAAATCATCGAAAATAACAGAGAGTGGGTCTGTAGGATCTTCCCTGATCAGTGCTCTACTCGGTCGAGTAGAGTGAAGTCGTCCGAGTGACATGTATACCCGGCCGAGTGGCTTGCTATTTTCAGACTCGACTCTCTGTTTTTGCTCCACTTTCTGTTTTTCTCGTCCACGTCAGTTTCTTCCTTCCCCTGGGGCCTGAGCACATTTTTGGAGCGCTCTCCCTTGACAGGGTCATCCTCCATAAGAATGATATCTCGTTCTCCATCTCCTGTTATGAAAAATGGAGCCTGTTGTCACGATTTTTATTGACTCTAGACTCTAAACACTAAGAAAGATCTAAAACAAAAATAGAATTCAACTAAAAATAATATAAAACCGTCGAGTTGCCTCCCGAAAAGCGCTCGTTTAAGGCTTGAGCTCGACCCCTTAAGATATTCGTTTAGTGCTCAATGTTCGGCGCATGTGAGATGCTGGCGTCAAACTTGCCGGGAAGGCCTTGGATTTAGTTGTTGATGTTCGTTGGTGTTCCTCGGCTTCCCCTTATCATGGGTAGTGTTGGGGGATAAGTCCCCTAAGCTTGGGCTTGTACAATTATTTTTCCTCACCGGTGATGATACTTTCTTGTCAGGTGGAGCTTTCTTCCCATTGTTGGCCGTGGAGAGCTTGCGTAGCTCCCTTATTCTCGCGACATCAGCGTCGTCTTTGTCATCGACCATAGAGTAATCCGACAGGTACCCCCAACTTCTCTCCATTGCTAGAAGATTGGCCTCCTTCGAAGCCTTCATCGTGCAAGGCACCAATAGAGTGTGGTATAGCTTCATCGATCACCTCATCGAGGAGGTATGAAAGATCATGGGACCATCCCTTGAGTGGATATATGCTATTCACTTCACCGGTAGGGGCTCCCTCAGAATAATGCTTGAGCCGTTGTCCATTTACCTTGAATGTGGGTCTGTCTTTTCCTTCCAACTCAAAGGCTCCTCCCGGTTGTATGTGTCTAATTATGAATGGTCCGGGCCATCATGACCTTAGCTTTCCGGGAAAAATTTGGAGTCTAGAATTGTATAAGAGTACCTTGTCTCCGACCTTGAAGTCCGTAACGGTGATGCGTGCGTCATGGATAATTCTAGTTCTTTCCTTGTAAATCCTTGAGCTCTCGTAGGCGTCCCGCCTAATCTCGTCAAGCTCATTGATGTCTAAGAATCGCCTCACCGTCGTGCTCTTGTAGTCATAATTAAAGGTCTTGATAACCCAATATGCAGAGTGTTCCAATTCCACCGGCAAATGACAAGCTTTCCCATAAACAAGACGGTAGGGGGTGGTGCCAATGGGAGTGCGAAAGGCCGTTCGATATGCCCATAGTACATCATTCAATTTCATGGACCAATCCTTTCTAGATCTATCGATGGTCTTCTCTAGAATTTGTTTAATCTCCCGGTTTTACACATCCACTTGTCCACTCGTCTGAGGGTGGTACGCCATACCAATTCTATGATTCACCCCGTACTTTTTCAACATGGCTTCAAACTTATTTTCTATAAAATGACTCCCTCCATCGCTTATTAAAGTACGTGGCACTCCAAAGCACGGGAAGATGTTTTGCTTGAAAAATTTGGATACCACTAATGCATCATTAGTTGGGGTGGCGATGGCCTCTACCCATTTCGAGACGTAGTCCACCGCTAATAGGATATACTTGTTCCCCTTGCTTGACGGAAAAGGCCCCATGAAGTCCACTCCCCAACAATCAAATAGCTCAATTTCCAAAATGGGCTTCATTGGCATCTCATTCCGTTTTGATATATTTCGTGTCCGTTGGCATCTATCGCAATGCTTGACGAAGTCATGCGTATCCTTGAACATGGTCGGCCAAAAGAACCTGCTCTGTAATATCTTTGCGATGGTTTTGGAGGCGGCGTGGTATCCCCCGCAAGGCATATCATGACAATGCGAGATGATAGATGGGCTTCCTCCTTAGAAACACACCTCTGTATAATACCATCCTTGAATATTTTGAAGAGATACGGATCTTCCCAGAAATAATTGCGGACTTCATGCATGAACCTCCTTTTTTGTTGCGTGGCCATCCCGCATGGTTTTATTTCGCATGCCAAGTAGTTGACATAATCCGCATACCAAGGCACCTCTCTGGGTCTAATAGTGAATAGCCTCTCGTCGGCAAAAGTGTCATCGATTGGTAGGCTTTCATCCTTCTCGTCACGAACAAGCCTAGACAAGTGGTCTGCTACAACGTTGTCCATGCCCTTCTTGTCTCTAATCTTCAAGTCAAATTCTTGCAACAAAAGTATCCATCTTATTAATCGTGGCTTGGCCTCTTTTTTGCTTAGTAGATACTTCAATGACGCATGGTCGGTGTGCACAATTACTTTGGATCCAAGGAGGTAGGAGCGAAACTTCTCGATGGAGTAGACGACCGCCAAGAGCTCTTTCTCGGTAGTGGTGTAATTTTTCTGTGCCTCGTCTAACGTTTTGCTTGCATAGAATATTGCATGAAGCTTTTTGTCCTTCCTTTGTCCTAGTACCGCTCCAATAGCTTGGTCACTCGCATCACACATGAGCTCGAAGGGAAGACTCCAGTCCGGTGGTTGTATAATGGGTGCAGAAATGAGAGCTTCCTTCAATGTATTAAATGCTTGAAAGCACTCTCCTGAAAAGACAAATGGAGCATCTTTAGCAAGTAAGGCGGTAAGAGGTCGGGCAATTAAGGCAAAATCCTTGATAAAGCGGCGGTAAAATCTCGCATGACCAAGAAAGCCTCTAATGCCCTTAACATCAATAGGAGGAGGGAGTTTTTCGATTACCTCAATTTTCGCATTATCGACCTCAATCCCTCTAGATGAAACAAGGTGCCCAAGAACTATCCCCTCAGTGACCATAAAATGACATTTCTCCCAATTAAGAATAAGATCATTTTGTTGGCACCTTTTAAGACCTTTAGTAAGATTAGCCAAACATGAGTCAAACTCACTTCCATAGACAGAAAAATCATCCATGAAGACTTCCATAATGTTTTCAATATAATCAGAAAAGATGGACGTCATGCACCTTTGAAAGGTGGCGGGAGCATTACAAAGTCCAAAGGTCATTCTACGGTAGGCATATGTGCCGTAAGGACACGTGAAGGTAGTCTTTTCTTGGTCATCTTCATGCAAGGGGATCTGAAAGAACCCGAATACCCATTCAAATAGCAAAAGAATTTATGTTTAGCGAGGCGCTCTAGCATTTGATCTATGAAGGGTAATGCGTAATGGTCTTTCCGGGTGGCTTTATTTAATTTCATATAATCAATACACATCTGACATCCCGTGACAATGTGTGTAGAAATGGGTTTCCCCTTATCGTTTTTTATGACGGTCATCCCTCCTTTTTTTGGGGACGACATGGATAGGGCTAACCCATCTACTATCTGAGATAGGATAGATAATGTCGGCTTCAATAAATTTAAGGATTTCCTTCTTAACCACCTCCTTCATGTTAGGATTTAACCGCCTTTGAGGCTCTATGGATGTGGCTTCAGTGTTTTCTAGGTGGATTCTATGCGTACAAAGCCTAGGGCTTATCCCTTTTAGATCATAAATGGTGTAGCCAAGGACATCCCTGTGACTCTGAAGGACATCTAAGAGGCTCTCAAGCTGGTCATGGCTGAGGTGGGCATTAACAATTACCGGATAGGTCAATTTATTCCCCAAGAAGGCATACCTTAAATTCGGAGGTAATTGTTTAAGTTCTACCTCAGGGGGTGATGTACCCCCTAGTTCCTCTTCCTGTGAAAGCTTGGCGTCTTCAGTCACGCCCGAGTTTAGTTCTTTTTCTGGGAGTGGGCTCTCGTATGCCGGCTCAGATTCGCTTCTTGGTGAGGACAGTGCATCGGAGTATACACTGCATAGCTCCACGTTGACGTCGATGGGGTTACCACTTTGCTCCGGTCCGCACCTAAGATCAAGAGATGTGTCAGTGGGTTCATAAATGTAAGAGGGAGGATCGTAGAGTGTACTTCCCTGAATCTCGGCATGCCAAATGGACTCCTCAGGGGCATAGTATTCTCCGGTGCATGCTCTACTGTCTTCAAAGTATAACTTCCCGTCCCTCACATCGACCTTAATGTTGCCCTCGATAGTCCCTTCTGGAGAGATTTGATCCATCACAAAGCTAGCAAATAGTTGCTCAATGGGGTTCTCGATATCAATGGCAAAAGCCCCAGTGGTTTGGACCTCATCAACAAGTTCCTTCAGAAGAGCTGTGAAGGAATCATCATCTCCCAGGTTAGACTCAGTTCTCATCATTGCGTCTCCCATGTTACCTGCTTAAAATTCTTCTGAAAACACTGGGAGAGCACGTAAATTGGGCATCAAACAAAATCAAAAAGGAAAAAGAAAGAAAGAAAGTGAGATATAACCGGGTAAGGAAAGTCGAACTCTGTCAAATGGCGTCCCCGGTAACGGCGTCAAAAACTTGATCGCGTCCAGGTATACACCCGAAAAACAAATTGTAGTCTTACCGCAAGCGCATGGTGTAGTAGCGAGCGAGTATCGAACACAGGGAGGACAAATGACAGAATCTTACTTTGATTACCTAGCTATCAAGAGAATAAGAATAGTTTTGATGTAATAGTCTCAATCGTTCAAATAGCAAGAAATATCAACATAATAAAAGGCGTCTAGGGATAGGAAATCCCCACTTCGGACCGTCCCTTATCCTTGTGAATCATAAATTTCATTGTTGCTAAGCTTGATTATAGGTGAACTAGTCGCAACTTAATGTAGAACCAAGCTCACGCTCTCGCGCTATTGTCGGTCTATAGCAAACCTAGAATAGAGCCCACTCTCATACAAACTCTACCCTAAGCCGCTAGCGTGAAGATCGACATCATTGTCCAATCGCCTCTCGAGCCCACTCTCATGCGAACTCGAGCTACGATCTAGGTTATGATAGTTCGTATTCGTCCAATCTCTTGTAAACGAATATTAGTATAGATTTATAATTAAAAATCCTAGCTTTGATTCAATCTCTTGCAAACCAAATCTAAAGAAATTCAATTATCAATCTAATTCGAATATCTATGCCTTCCTATCAATTGGGATCCAATCTCTTGCAAATCCCAATCGATATGAATTCCTAGCTACTCGTAATAAATCAATCACAACCTAACCATTATCAATTCTAGCAACAAATCTATAAATTCATCACAATTCAAAGATCGGGTCCATAGGGTTCATCCCCATGCCCTAGAACGACGGAACTACTCACTAATCATCATGAAAATCTCAGAAATAATAGATGGAATCATAGCACAATTCATTGCAAATAAGAAACAATTCATAAAAATGAGTTTTTTAACAAGAAAGAACAAACCAATAATGTCGCCAATGATCTCCAGCTGATATTTCGCAAAAGAATAGCTGTCTAAAACCTAAAACAAGTCTCTAAAATAATTCAAGTCTCTCCTAAAACTAGGGTAAAAACTAGGCTTAAATACAAGCCAAAATCGCCCAAAAAATCGTGACAAAACTGCCCATGCACAGCCTAGAATTCGCATTCCTAGCAGCAGTCGGAGAGGGTCACTCGGCTGAGTGACCCTTGTCACTCGCCCGAGTGACAAACCCTGTAAAATAACAGTAACTTCAGGGTTCTCAGGGGTCTGTCTCTCGGGGTGACTCTGCCGAGCAGTCTTCTTCGTTCGGCCGAGTGAGCAATCATGCTCGGCCGAGTGGGCTTCTTCAAAAATTCCAGTAAGTTGGCCTCTTCTCTAGACGAATTCTCTGTACCACTCGAGCGAGTAAGCTTTCTTACTCGGCCGAGTGAACTTCCTTACTCAGTCGAGGAAACGCTGAAAATCTTCGGTGTGTATCCGCTTCACTCGGACGAGTGCGATCCTTCACTCGGCCGAATGAGCAGTCTTGCTCGGCCGAGTGAGGTGCTCTTGAGCTCATTTCTTCTCCTTTTCGCCTCCTTGTCAATCCTATGGAATTCCTTCTTCTTCCGCTCATCTTCTATCGCTGATAACTCCTCGAATAAGCCGTGGGTGACACTCCGAAGTGCGTGAAAATCCTTTGATCTCATTTTTGCTCCAAATCGCTCCATATTTCCTGAAATACAACAAAAACAAGAAATAGTAAAGAGCAACGCGTATCGTCGAATAATCGTGAAAAACGTGATATGGGCGATCAAAATGTCATGAAAACATGCAGAAAAAAGGTGTAAAGTATGGAGTGATCAGTACGTACATTCATGTATGTATCTCCAAGAAAGAAAGAAAGAATGAATGAATGAATGAATGAAGGGAAGGGAGGGAGGGAGGGAGGGAAGAAAGTATGTATGTATGTATGTATGAACGAACGAACATACTGTATGTATGTATGTATGCCTTGATCGAGGCCCATATTCCACATATTCCTCATATATATACCTTGATCTAGGCTGTGGAGCAATCACCAAACACTAGTACCACCATGTGGCAAACCCCTCCTGTGGGACAGAGGCCACGAGAGAGGGCCTCAGAGCAACCTCCAATTACTAAGTATAGTAGACTCCACAGGGTCATCCACCTTAAGCATAGAAGGGGGAACTGCAGTAATAATGTCTGAGGAGATCTTGGCTAGCAGGGACATCTTGGGGAGCGCATGGGAATGGAAGATATGGTTATTCCTTTCCTTCCAGACGTGCCAAACAACGGCAAAGAGAACGAGCTTACTAAGCCGACACACATCTTTGATATTCTCTTTTGCTCCAAACATGTGCCTAAGCAAGTGGGCGTCCACGTGGAGGGACTTGGAGCAGGAGGAAATACCCAGCTTGAGCTTACAAATAGACCACACGAAGCCACTGTAATCACACCGAAAGAAGAGATGGATGGCGGTCTCATGTTGGGAATTGCATAGCACATAGGTGGGGGAGGCCTGGATGCCTATCGAGCCAGCTGGTGTTCTCGTGTGTGTGTGTGCGCGCGCGCGCGCGCGCGCGTGTGTGCGCATATATGTACATATAAATGTATATGAACACACACATCATACACACACATGTACAAACACACATACACTATGTATGTAAGCATATAGGTATGTATGTATGTATATACATATATATGTATTTATGTACAAATGAATGTATGTCACAGAGAGAGAGAGAGAGAGAGAGAGAGAGAGATCATCTAGCGAAGGAGGGATTTCCTCCTTAGCTAGCTCACCGCCCACCCCTCCACATCTCCTCTATGCTTATTACGAAATTTATTTAAAAAAGTCGGTGTACACACTCTAAAACTTCAAAACTCCAAATATGGGTGAACTCTAAGGGTATTTGATCCTCAATCTACTCGTTGCAAAAAGTTCTATTGTTATGAACCTATTGAACTTACCGTGGGTAAATGAACAAGCAAATCTCCTTGGATTCACTTGAAAATTGGTGGTTTGAGGTTTTAGAACATGAAGATCAAAATGAATGGTTTGGACCAAAGGTAAAATAAGGGAGGTTGTGGGTTATATGCTACCAAGGAGGAAACTTTCCTTGCGTAGCTAATTCCCATTTTCCACCATAGAATAATGCAAAACATATGACATATTTTCCTAAGTCACATATGTGCATCTAAAAGTTCCTCCTCTATTTTTCAGATGATCAAACCCATTCATTTTGGTCTTCATGTTCTAAAACCTCCTCTATTTTTCAGACGATCAAACCCATTCATTTTGGTCTTCATGTTCTAAAACCCCAAAACGCCAAACTAGAAAGAGGGTGAATAGTGTCTTTTAAAAATTAAGCGATAAAGATATCAAAGGAGTTACTAATTAATATCTTTTAGAACCAAATTTCAATAACTTGAAGTGGAAAATAATATGAAAGAGTAAATATAAACAAACTAGAAAAGAGAATCACAAGCACATAATGAACTTATTCAGGTTTGGTCTTCCCTGACATACTCTAGTTTTCAATCTCTTCATTTGAGATTTTTCACTATAATCTTATTGTAAATTGTAAGAAATATAACCTTGATCAATAAACTAGTGACAAGAGCTTTACGCTTCTCTCAAGCACCTTAAGAGAAATTTTTACAAAAATTAAAGTACAAATCTCATATAGCCTTGAAGATATGTAAATGTGGATTTAATGGCGGCTAAGCAGTAAGATTTTGATCTTATAAATTGGAGTTTAGAAGAACAAAATTTTAGATTAGCATTCTCTCTTATAAAAGTAAGGAGAAATTTTTTTCTAAAGCTCAAATATTGTTATCTCGTGTGCTAAATGAATGAATATACAATCCATATTTAGAGGAGAAATCCCAGTAGAAAGATTAGAAAAATACCCATTCCAACGGCTAAAAAGGGTTAGTTTTTTATCGTCAACATAGCTACAGGACAATTGTTAATAGGCTAATAGGTTTATTAGTCGACTAATGCCTCAAGTGGAAAGAAAGGTTGGCAGTATGCATTAGTCGACCTATGGGCCGAGTCGACTAATAGGTGTATTAGTATATTAATATACTAATTAGTCGATTAATTTGACGTGAAAATGTTGGGTCCTGAGATGGCAAGTAAAACACTAGAGTGGGATGAATAGTGTTTATGTAAATTATAAAATCCTTCAGAGAATTCTACCTAAGGTATTAACTTGAGGTACCAAATTAATACTTAATCAACAATAACTTTCAAGATAAAGAGTATTGTGAAAACTAAGTAATTGCAAGTATTAAACAATAGGCATAAAGAAAGACAAATGCAAATACAATCAATTTATCCTTGTCCAGGTACCTTATACCCCACATCTAGCCATATATTCCCTAAAGGACTTAAACCCATTAAAACACATTCTCATCGAAACAAAGATTACAACACATCACTTGCACCATAACTTGGTAAAGCACAAAATAACACCTATCCTATGAAAGATACACATTACACTCAAGTAAGAAGGAATACTTACAAACCAATTTTACCTATAGCCAAATGTTGAACCGCTTATGTTAAAGTGTTGTGGCTATAGTGTTGATCTCCAATTGATGTCAAAATAAAAATCTTGAGATCAAAAGATTGACCAAGAAAGATTTGAAGAACTTTGAAAACACTTGGCCAAAGAAGAACGATTTGATTAAAAGCTTTTGCACTTGAGAACTCTTTTCTACTCAATAAAATTGATCATTAAAGCTTAGGTTAAATGCTTGAGCAACCCTCAATATATAGGGCCAAATCCGATTATAAAGAAATTACAAGATTGCCTTTAAACGGTCAAAAATGGTTAGTAAAATCCTCCCATTAGAGCCCAACGGCTACTAGTAGTTGACTATAATTCATGTACTAGTCGACTAGCATGGAGAATTTCGAATATTCATTAACATTGGTCGACTAGTTCAGTTCAAAACAGAAGCTGTTGTGCTCTATGTAAATACTTGTCGACCATAGTTCATTGAGTAGTCGACCACAGTGTAATCACTAATCGACTACTCTATGAACATTGGTCAACTAGTTTTTGATACATGCCTAGCTATTGACCTAGTAACCCAAATCGATTAGGTATTTGTTCTAGTCAACCAGTTTATTGATAAACTAGGTTTTTGATCTACTTAACACTTGGGGATGATTTTAAAAATAGTTAAAACATTTATAAAGTATTCCTAAGTGTGTGTGTGATTCAACAAAGACTTTAACAATCTACCAAGACTAAAATAAAATTTACATAAAAAATAAATACACACTTAAAGTTCCTTGATGCAATTGCTTAAAATTTGTTCACTTGTCTTAGTTGATTTGATCTCCATTGTCTTTGTTGGCTCCGCTCTTCCTTGATATTCATGTTTGCTCATCATCTACGCATCTACACTCTTGAAATCATTAGTACCCAATATGTTTACTTATCATCAAAACTAAGATGAGGTGACTTAATATTCAACATTATCTTCTTTTTTGATGATGACAAACATATATCTTATAAGATATGAAAATCATAAAATGAGTGCATGTGTATGTGTAACAATCAAGATTCTACACAAATCGTATTTTACCATTTTGTCATAATCAAAGAGGATGAGATAAACAATATTCAAAAAATTTCTTCCCTTGGCAAATAAATCATATGACTCAATATTCACACAAAAAATTCTCTCCCTAAATTAATTCTATCCCCCCTTGGCATATTCAAACTAGCTATCCCCCATAAAGAGAACTCATTTACTTGAAAAGGCTAAGGAAGAGTTTAGCTTAAGGGATTTTGATGAGTGTTTATTGTATATGGTTTTCCCCCCTTTTCATGCACGTTTTACGTCGTTTCATTCTCCATTCCTCCCAGCTTTCCCCATTTTTGTCTCCTCTTCTGCTTTTGTGGTCCCTCACATGCTTTGCAGGAAATATGTGCCGATTAGTGACCATATGGCGAGATCTTAGCACAAAGAGGCGAAAGAAGCTAAGCCAAGGGGGTCAATTGGTGCAAGCGAAGAGGTTTTGTTAATAACTGAGACCCACGCGGCCGCGTCATCATGTACCAAATGACCGAGTCAAACTGCATTGGAGATGACATCTACGCGGCCGCGTCGAAGACCACTAAACGGCCACATCAAAGAAGATAAAGATTGAAGATATGAAGCCCACGGCCCGCACAGACGAAGATGACGCGACCGCGATATTTTGGAGACTGAAGCAGATTGACGCAGTCGCGACAAAGGACAACATGGCCGCGTAATCGTTTTCGACGCGGCCGTGTCTCTAATGACGCGACCACTACGCTGAAGCCCCATTTCATTTCATGCAAGGGATCGACGCGACCGCGTTGTTTCTGATGTGGTCGCATCAGACCCATTTTCTGAGTCGGCTAGCGAGAAATCTTCGGGCTATTTTGGTCTTTTGGGCACCCGTATATAAGCGCACCATCTTCCTCCTGCTAGAGGAATCTTCTTTTCAGACATTTTTATGTTATTTTCTAGGTTTTGGGAAGTTTTATAAGGATTCTAAACTCATTATCTTTGTGATTTTTATTGTTCTTATTGCTTATTAGTGTAACGGTTTAACTTTTCTCAATAGAAACTCTCTCTCTTTGTTATTATTGCCTTGTTTTTCCATCTACTACTAATCTAATCTGAATCTATGGCTTTAAATGCTTACCCATTACTATGAATCCCTTCCATTGTAATGGGTAGTAAGTAGTTTCCTTTTAGGGCAATGGGATGAACCCCATTGGATTAGGGCTATGGGTTGAACTAATTGATTAACTTAATTGCTAGGCGAATTGAGATTAGGGGTACATTGGGATGATTATTACCATCATAGGTTCGATCCCTCCTTTCGGGGTAATCAGATTAGCCACGGGTGAGAGTCGGGACCAATCTGGGGATCTGATCCTTATGACGACCCATACTATCTGTATGGCTGACGAGAGTCGAGCACCGATTAGAGCTCTTCCAATGTAGGTCTAATCCCCGAATACCACTGTAGGCAGGAGGAAGATTGGGGATATTCGTCGAACATAATGCGCCCAACATACACCATTGCATCAGAGACCACTGACATCGGTGTAGGTTGGGTTGGCCTATCGTTGCATCGCGACAGCGGGGGGTAGGACATGACATATGGAAATAACCTATCATGCATCATGACAGTGGGAGAAGGCGAATGCCTTTAGATCACACGACCTCTCCCGAGTCCCAATGAAACCGACAACCGGTTGATTACTAGTCTAACCGTAATCTTTGTCCAATGGCGGGAATTCCACATGCCCTAGAGTTTTTATTCCTTGATTCACACCTTTTCTATTCTCACCGATCAATCACTGATATTATTGAGTAGCTTTCACTCGAAGACTCATAAACCGATACTCACTGACCACCTCCTCATGTTCGACCCGTTAGCGACTACACACGACCCGTGCGCTGCGGTTTTATTAGCATCGTCGTTTGGCGATGATCAATGTCGTAAAATTTTCAAATATTCTTCAGAAAAGATAACTTTCATCGAAATCTAAAGTTTATTTAACTAACACTTTTACCTTGTGCTATAATTGTTACAAACCATGGCGTATAAAGAACGATTGCCCCTTGCTCAAGAACAACGAAAAGCGGAAGGCTTTTAAGTACAATAAAGAAGAAAAGTACAAAGGCAATAAGAAGGGACTCGTTGGCACATAGGACGAATCTTCTAATGATGCTCAATTAGTGATGAGTTGGAAACTGACAAGGTAGAAGTTGCTCACATGTGCTTCATGTCACGTGATGATGCTACAAGATATGACTCTAGCAAAAGTGAGAGTGATAGCAACGAGGTAACACCGGATGACCGTATATTAACTAATGAAAAACTTTTTGATAAGCAACGAGGTAACAACAGATGACCTTATATTAACTAATGAAAAACTTTTTGATAAGCATCAAAAGTTATTCAATTCTTATATTGTTGCTAAGGACTTAAGAACAAATCTTATCGTAGAAAAAAGAGAGGGTATGTTTGCTTGAGATAAATGATACACATATTGCTTATGCACGTGCACACACTCACGCATGTATATATGTATGTATGTATGATGTAAATGTATGTACGTATATATGTGCTACCAGCGTAGAAAATCTCCTGTAATGGCAGCACAAAATCTATTGGGACATTTGACTACACAACTTACACTATACCAAGCATAAATAGTGTAATGGCAAGCAATTTGCGTAATTAAAAAGTTACTAATAATTAAATGCACAATACGCATCGGAAATAAAAAGAAAGTGCTCCAAAACAACCACACAAAGAGATACAACAATGAATATACAAACAAAGAGACGTATCCTAGTTCGGATCCCTACCCCGACGATCCTACTCCAGTCTCATCATCCTAAACCAGAGCGATGGATTTCCACTAATGCTCCCTAAATCGGGACACAAAAGCATGCTCTTCACGAGCCACAATCCCTACACCGGAATATAGGGAGAAACTCTCTAAGTGAGCAAACCCCCACAATATACTCACAACCTGAGTACAAGGTTTCGTAATTAAAAAGAAACAAAAACAACAATTTTGCCTATGCCATAATTAAATCTTACCAAAGTGTATGTGAAGGCATATAAGATTGAAATCACCAAGTGCTTGATGAAGAAGTTGATGCACTTGGAAAACTCTCTCTTGATGCAATCTTAATGCATTAAAACTTTAACCAAGTGAAGCAATGTGAGTGAGTGAGAATGAGAGAAAATGATTCTCTTCAAGTAAACCCAATTTTGGCTCTCTAAAATGATTCCTATTAGTTTGGAGAGATGCCAAAAACTACCCCTCAAACTGGCTTAAATAAGCTCACAAAACAGCCCATAAATGGACAAAAAAAGGCTAGAAATAGCTAGCAAGAAAGTCCCAACGGCTAGTTTTGGGGGTCGACCAGGTGCCTGATGGAGATGGTCTAGGCGCCTGATGAAGAGTTTCCAGACGTCTGGTCCGACGTTGTGCAGTGTCTGGTCTGATAGACTCTTCTCAGAAAAACAATTGGTGACCAAAATGTTCATAACTTTCACAAATGAACTCCGATTGAGGTGATTCAAGATGCGTTGGAAAGCTAACAAGATTTGCAATCTGATGGGATTGTAATGGATGAAAAATTCCAACCCCAGAAAAACTGGCAACAGATTGAAGTCAGAAACAGATTGTAGAATTTTCAACGGACTCAACTGAGAAAACACTACATCACCAAAATGTTCATAACTTTCACAAATGAGCTCCGATTGAGGTGATTCAAGATGCGTTGGAAAGCTAACAAGATTTGCAATCTGATGGGATTGTAATGGATGAAAAATTCCAACCCCAGAAAAACTGGCAACAGATTGAAGTCAGAAACAGATTGTAGAATTTTCAACGGACTCAACTGAGAAAACACTACATCACCAAAATGGTCATAACTGACACAAATGAGCTCTGAATGAGGTGATCTAAGATGCGTTGAAAAGCTGGCAAAGAATGAAATCTAATGGGCTTGGAATGGATAAGAAATTCCAACGACATAGAAACTGACACAAGTTTGTAGTCAGAGACAGATTGCAGAAGTTCCAACCCAACGCAACCAGATGTCTAGAGTACACCACTCAGGTATCTTGACACTGTTCAGGCGTCTGAGAATACTTCTTCAGACGGCTGACAAATATGGGTCTAAACAGACAGAGAGCAGAAGAAAAATAGGCTCTATTGTACAGGCGCCTGAAGTATATATACCAGGTATCTGGACCACTGTGCAGACGCCTGGTTATAGACCATCAGGCGACTGCCCCCTTGGCTATATTCAGCGGATCAGAAATCTGACACGCCAAATGTCTGGTGCCCCTATACAAGGTGCCTATCCCGCACTAAAATGCACACCCAAGTGTTTTTAGAGCAATGTAGCAAATAGGATGGGTTCTACAAGATTTCTAATGAACTATAAGATGGATATGATGTAAATGTGAGTGTATGTGCATCTATTCAAGGCTACAAATATTCTAAGTAAAAGAAGCAAAATTACATGAAGAGTAAAATGTAAATACACTTGAATCTTTACGTCTTCATGCAATGCTCTGCTCTATAGCCTTGAACCATCATCCACCATCATCCCAACACTTATTATTTTGTCTCATCATCAAGATAATCCAATTGTTGATCTGAGACTAAATAAAATCAGATGATTAGCACACAACATAATGTTGATCATCATTAAAACAACATTGGTCTTGAAACCAAGAAACAACATTCTCCCCCTTTTGATGATGACAAAACATTATGTAAAAATATAACATAAACATTGAAATACAATGTGTGTGCTAACAAACCCCCCTATCAATATGCAGATGTGCACAAAGTGAACAAATAAAGCACAAAACATATTGATGGGTGTGTTTAAGTAAAAACAATACCAACAAAAGAATGCAGAAAAGCATATGGTATATATTTTTACATAACCATAATTTCTCCCCCTTTGGCATACCAAAAAGATGGGAAAGTGCCAAATTGATAAAATCCAAGGGCAAGAGAAATAACCTACTTATATGCAAAAATATGATGTGAATACATAAACATGGCTTATGAAAGAAAAAAATCATGCTAGCAAGCAAGTATTCCATACTCCCCCAAAATATATAAAACATTCAAATAAGGGAGCTATAGAGAATCTCACACATAAAATAAACATATAAAGCATGGTACCCAAGCAATTAATACAAGTGTGTGATTGCTAACAAGATGGAAACCAAACAAATATGGAGTTTGGTTTCTGTATATAGTCGCATGAAAATATAACATGGCTAACATATGAGTCTATATACAAGTTCCTATCATCCTGAGATACATTCTTAGGAATCCACAAGAAAAAGAGTTTTGGGTTTCCTAAGGAGTGGTCGAGTAGGGGGATGAATAGGAAGTGTGGGTGCACGCTTGTGCGGTGGAACATAAATATTAGCGTACCACGTGTGTGAAGCATGTGAGTGGACATTCAAAACATTCACACGATACACATTTCTACCATGCATAGGAACATGAGTACCATGCAAAGAATGAGCGGATTTGTCACGCCCTGCTTTCCAAAACGACGGAAGCGAGAACGAGACGAAGGTCTGCATGGGCTGGAGCTGTGAAGCTCGAGCCCACTAAGCGTCTGTGATAACACATGTAACAGGTTCTTGCATGCATTTCAGAATAATAAAAAACATTTCATTAAATTTTTAAGCCACATCCAGAGTTCGAACATGAAATATTATAGCAGGGCCTCAGCATGGCCAAAAATACTACCAAAGGGAAAGTAAACCCTAAAACATGATACTAAGACAAATCTAGGTAAGCAGCAACATCTCCTCTCTAGTCCCCCACTGGGAGTAACTCAGCGTCTACAGCGAACACCTGGCTCTCTAGGTCAGGCATCTCAAACAAATCCTCCTAGCAACATGTCTCGTGATCTGACATACATTCCAAAAACATGAATGTATGTCAGCAAGGGCCTGCAAGTAAAAGTAAGAAGGCCCAAGGCAAAGTGTACGAATAATAGTAAATTATGAAGCATTAATGTTTTTATACAAGGTGTCAACAACATTAAACATGGCCATTCAAAGCATGGTAAAGTAAGGTACTTCTGGCATGGCAGTTCTAAACATTTTAAATGTGAAGTAATGAGCATGGAAATTTTATATGGACATGGAAGGAAAGTAAACACAGTACAAGGAAATAAACGAGGCACGCCAATGGCCGTAGCATGTGCTACCGGCTACAAGACAAGACAAGACAAGACAAGACGGTGTATGTCACGAAGGGTTCACGCCTTACGGTAGTGGGGGATCAAACCCTCTAAACCGTGTAACCGCTTAACCCTACCCAACCCAAGTGCACAAGACAAGTCCGTACAAGGGATCACTCTCTCTATCTTGGAGAGTGACCTATTTCCCGCAGGTTATCCGTACAAGGGATCACTCACTCTACTAGGTAAGTGTCATATTCCCCGCAGGTTGTGCATCCGCACCGCCGTATACTGGAACACGAGACAGACTAGTCATATATGACCCTACTGGAACACGAGCCAGACTAGTCATATATGACCGACGGGAGAAGACAATTCAAATGTACGAGTTCAAGATTCCATCCAGGTGTTCCATGCAATCAATTGGGTTCAAAGCAGTTCAAGCGTTTCATGTCATTACACGGCATTGTCAATTTTCAATTAATAAATGTCCACACACACGCACCCATGCATTATCAATTTACTTAATAGGGGTCCACACACACGCATGCACAGAAAAATACAATTAAACATTAATACTCCAATAATTTGTATAGGATTCGCACACTTACCTGTTTGAGACGGTTTTGGATGTCCAAGTGATCGCGATGAAAGGCGTACCATATATGCGTTATTGATTTATAATATAAGTTAAAAGTCTACAACTAATATTAAAATCCAACCTATAAAGTCTACGGCTATTATTCTAACATTATCATCATATATCGATTAATGTTATAGGACTAACATACTATAATTAGTAATAAACTAATCTTCCACTAACTTATGTTACTAATATTTACTGCTAACATGTCTCTAACAACAATAACATTATATCATGATTTAACCTCACATATAGTACTCTACCTATAACACTAAGTCATAGACTCATAGGCTTACTGTTGCATACAAAATTTAGGGATATTGGTCATTCATATAAGGATACTGTTCTTTCATATATTACTACACTTGTGCATTAAAAACTCACAGTTCATGTGTGGGTTCTTCCCTTCTTCGTTGCTTGCCAGGGTGGTGACCAAGGCCTAGACAGCGTCGGATGGCGGTGAGGCGAGGTTGTGAGAGAGGGGCTCGGCTTTAAGGAGTTCACCGGTGGAGGAGGTCGTGGGGGCCAGAGCGAAGGAGGCGGCGACGGCTGTCAGGTGGTGGGAGAGTCGACGCGAGGGGTGCATTCAGACTGGGCTACGGTAAGGGCAATGCACGGTGCGACCATGGCATCGTGGTAACGAGGACGTGGCTGGTGGCACGTGGCGTGTGAGCTAGGACGTCGGGGTTGAGGGCGAGCGGTAGGGAGCTTTGCCGGCGAGCGGTAGGGAGCTTTGCCGGCGAGCTGGAGGGTTCTGTCCGTCGGTCTGGGGTGCTGCCGGTGGGTAGGAGGGAGTGGCACCTGATCTGAGATGGAGGCATGCGCGTGGGCTCCGGCAGCTAGCTGAGGCCGTTGAAATCTGTTGGGCGACAGGCTGAGAGGGGGCTGCCGCCTGTACTGACGCCAGAGGGGCTGAGCGCAGAAGGCAGGGACATGCTGTCGGGTGAAGAGGAGAGGGGGTTGTAGGGTGATCTGTTGAGACGGAGAGAGTGCGTGGGTGGGGGCTAGGGTTCTATTTTTGGTTTAAGTGGCTGGCTCTAAGAATGCCCTAGATTAGCTTTTTAGTATATATACTGGGAAGAGAGGGAGATATGGGGGCTAGTTCGGGTAACACGTGAGAGATAAATGGGGAGTGGGTTTCTTGTATGCTGGGTAAACTTAGGTTTATTGGCTTGCACGCAAGGAGATGAAAGGGTGGCGGCTGGTTGTCATTTGGGCTAGGGTTCTGTTTTTTATTAGGGTTGTGTGTGTGAGTCTTGTGAGTCTGGGTTCAAACATGTGAAGCCTAGGAAAAAAATCATGCGCACAAAAATGGGGGTGGCGGATGATAATGTTTAGGAGATAAGGGTTATCTAGCTAGAATAGGAAAGTTTTGACTAAAATAATGGCAATTTAAAAATTAGGAGAATAGGAAAGAGATAAGGAGTTTAATGGAAATAAGGGGAGATTAATAGCTAATAGTAAATGGAAAAGTCTCATACAGTTTTTAAGGAAAGTTTTCAAAGATTTGAATTTGAAATTGGAATTAATCAACCAGTTGAAAATTTTATAATAATAGATTTACAAGTATAGATAGGAAAAATACGTATTAAAATACGTTCACAAAATGAATACGTGTAATAGAAATACGTAATACAAATACGTAATAAGTACAGTGACAAAAATCACCAGTCAAAAATAAAAAACGGGAAAAATATGTATTATGAAATACTGGCCGTTACATCCCTACCCACCTTAAGAAAATTCCGCCCTCGGAATTTAAACCGACTAGGGTGCGGGAAAGGATAAGAATGACACTCAGGTATATCTTCTCGATACATGCACACCACACTCGCTACCATGTGCACACATACACTACCAATACATAGCAACTACACGATCATGCGTAATCGCTCAATCAATGTTACTAACACTAATATAATAACAATAGTAGTACCACTACTAGTAATACTAATTAATAATCATGCTAGTAGTAATAGTAACACACTTACACACATCACTAATTCATATAGATACTACTACCAATATACTATAATTAATACACAATATTATTAATACACCATGCACCATCATACGTATACAATCATAGTGCACTATCATGTATATGTATACATCGTATATCACTAAATACTAGTACATAAGCATACTCATATTCAATCAACTAATACTACAATAGTATAATCATTTTACGTACTACATAATACTTTATATATCACTTAATAAATATCACTACACATATATTTTTACACAATAAACTACACAATATACAATAATAGACATACTCTAATATATATTTATATGTGAGTGTGTGTGTAAGGTTCACCGGAGGTGGCCGCCACGACGGGCTCCGTGGCTGCCGTTTTTGAGATCTGAGTCTTTGAAAGGGGGAGCGTAGATCGGGCGAGCGCTAATCCTCTTTTGCTTCTGATCGTAGATCAGGGACTCATCGAGGGATCGCTGACTGCCTGGATCATCGCCGGCGGATGTAGGCGATCTTCTTCGTCCTAGCCACTAAGGATCCATGCTTCTTCCATTTGTTCGAATAAAGATCTCATCTCTGAGATCTTGATTCGGGGGTGAGATTTCGTGTCCTGTTGGTTTCTTGAAGTCTAGATCTGTTCTTGTTTTGAGTTTCTCGTGTGTTGGCGAGGTGTTGATGCTTATCGCTTGGAGGAGCTTCAATTGGATCTGAATCTCCGGCGACCTGAGAATTGTGGGAGATGGAGAGGTCGCATCTAATGGATAGAGATCTTATTCTAAGATCTTGATCCGGTGGGTAAGATATCTGACCATGTTCTCTTTATTGAACCTGACTCCGTGGTTTGATGCCTCGATATCGTCGCTTCTCTTTGCCAGTACTGATGCCTATGGATACTTCGGAGACAAGCGCTGCTGAAGCTAATGATGGTTGGAGGAAGGTCGCCAGGAAGAGCAAGATGCCGAAGGACAATAGGGGACAATTGCACGGGTCCAAGCGTGAAAACAATATCAGCGGTAGAGGCGACGCCATGAAGGTGCTCGAGAGAAGGGCTCTGAGGCCAAAGGTGCCTTTGAGAATTAATGCGAATGCGGAGAAGCGATCCTGGCTTGACATTTGCACTAGGCGCAAGCTATCAGAATCCTTAGAGATGTCTTATATTCCGCCTTCTATTAATGAAGAAGGAGTCGCGGCGGCGTTCCTTACGGAGGAGATGATGGCGGAGGGAGATGTAGGCTGGGACAATACACTCGTAGGTTACGTCCTGGGTGATACTCCCTACTTCGGACAGATCAAAGCTTGGACAACGAGAATATGGAGATTGAAGGGGGAGGTCAGTATTTTCTCGAGAGAAAACGGCTACTTCTTTAGATTTGAAGTTGCGGAGGACCGGGATGCGGTGATGTTTAAGGGGCCATGGCTCTTCGACGGCAGGCTTGTCGTGCTGCAGCGATGGAGCGAAGATGAGGGGTTTAACAGGGATCTCCTGACGGCTGTCCCAGTCTGGGTAAGGTTTCCTAACTTCCCTCTCAATCTATGGACGCGACAAATACTTAGCGCCATTGCAAGTGTCATCGGATCTCCGATTTGTTTGGACCGTGCTTCGGCGAGGCGGGAGAGGTTGGCGTACGCAAGGTGTTTGGTAGAGGTGAAGGTGGATGGGGCGCTGCCGCGCTCCATCTCCGTTCAGCTGAGGGACAAGGATGTTATTGATGTCGGAGTCAGCTACAAAGGTGAGCCTCCCAGGTGTGGTTTTTGCATTTGTTTTGGGCACACGGACAAGCAATGTCCTTCTGCATCTGTTGTGGCGAGGAGAAAAATGGCGATGCGACGGAGAGAAGAACAACTTGTGTTAATGTTGAGGAGGTGAATGCTCAGAGGCTTTGAAGTGTAATGAGGGTATGACGGTTTGCAAATCGTCGGGGAAATGTAATGAAGCTACGACGAGCTGTGTACCGTCCGAAAAATGTAAAGAGGGGCTGGGTTTGTCCAGTGAGGGAGATACAGCAGGGCATGTCACGAGAAACACCGAGGGATGTAACGAGGAGCTGGGCATGTCCAGCGGTGGGAAGGAGGGTTCGAAGGAGGAAATGTACACCAGTACTGTGCTACTGGGAGGGGGTGCCTTGGGCAATGAGGTTTGTAAACAATGGGGGAGCTGTGTAAGCCTAATAAGTGTGGGGTAGGCGAGTTAGATAAGCCCGGTAGTACTGTTGTTAGGAAGGGGCTTGAAAATGTGACAGGGTTCTAATGCCGTCAATTGGGAGGCTACAAGGGGAGGTAACAGTCAAAAGAAGAATGATGATGCGGAGCTTAACATATTGTCTGCGTGGAATCAAGCAGCTAAAGGCGGGGGCACTGATGATCAATGTGTTGAGAGTGAGCAAATAGCTGTTGAGAGGCCAAATGGGCTAGATGTGGCTAGCCAAAACAAGTCTGTAAGGGGTGATCAATGTAATAAGGGAGGGGGCGGGTAGATACTCTGGAAAGTGGTAAGGCCTACACCACGCTTCTATCAGGCACCACGCTTCAATCGGGCATCCTACCCTTAAGCGCTTCCCCAGGCTCCAAAACGCAACCAATCACATCTGCTGCTATGCGCAGTCCACCCCGCCCCCGGAGCCCGAATGCTAACCCATACAGGAATATCAATCCCTTTGCCCCTATGTCTATTGATGAGAAGCCAGACTCACTGATTACTGCTGAGAGTGAGCTGGATGATATGACAGTGATGAATGAGGCTTGGTACATTGAGCAAGAATTGCTAGCTAAAAATAGTAAAAGTAAGAAAAATGATAATCCGAAAAGAGGAACCGGATTGAAAGCTGTTAGGAAGAGTGATAGAATTAAAGGGAGAGTGGTGATTCCCCCCTCAAATTGTTGATCATGGTGTTACTCATATGGAACACTCGTGTGCTCAATAATGTTGTAAGGCGGAATGAGCTTAAGGCACGTATCCGTAAGCATGCTCCCCCTCTTGTCGGTTTGTTAGAAACCAAGGTGGTTGAGGAGAATGCCCATAGAATCGCTAAATGTTTTCCGAAGAAGTGGTCCTCGATTGGCAACCGCAATTTCCATAAGAATGGTCGTATTGTTGTTATGTAGGATCCGGAGATATGGCATTGTGTGGTTGATACTATGTTTGCTCAGCATATTACCATTCTGTGTACTAATGGTGCGGGCTTCCTTATGAGAATTACATTCGTCTACGCTTCTAATAGCGCCTAAGAGAGAAGAGCTCTATGGGGCTCCATAGTGGCTGATTCCTCCAAGAATACTAATATTCCTTGGTTGATAAGTGGCGATTTTAACTGTGTTAGATATACTGCAGATAAAGTTGGCGGTAGACCGATCGATGGGCACATGGTGGAAGAATTTAATAACTGCATTGATGCTAGTGGTCTTATTAAGCTCAAATCTATTAGTAACCCGTTGAGTTGGACCAATAGAAGCATTGGGGTTCATCGCATCAGCGCTTCCTTTGACCGGTCTCTATGCAACTGTGATTGGATTGACAAGCTTCCCTCATCATACTGTGAATATGTGGCTAGTGGTTCCAGTGATCATTCCTCTCTTATCATTCATCTTCATCCCAAAGAGGGTTCTGATCCCAAGCCTTTCAAATTCTTCAACTCTTGGACTCGTTTCCCTGAGTATCAAGACATATTGAATAAATTCTGGCACACTAAAGTGGTTGGATGCCCTATGATTCGTCTGGTGGCCAAGCTTAAAAACCTTAAATATGGGTTGAAATGCCTTAGTGCAAACATTATTGACACTAAAGGGGTTGCTAAATGCCGTGATGAACTTACCCGTATTCAAAATGATCCGGACCTGGCCTTTAGTACTGAAAAGAAAAATAGAGAGCATGTCCTTATCAATCAATTGGCTGATGCTATTGATATTGAAGAATCCAATCTGAGGCAGAAAAGTAGGCAGAATTGGTTACAGCTGGGTGATCGCAATTCCCGATTTTTCTACACTGCTATGAAGGCTCGTCAAAGCCATAATAGCCTGGAGCGTCTTATTTCTACTGATGGATCTTGTGATGACAGTATTAGGAAGATTAAAATTGATGGCCCTATTTTTTACTCTAACCTTTATAATCATGAAGACTATTGGAGGGTTTTTCCTCGCCTCACTACCAAGAGAATCCTCACTAAAAAAGCCGCCGCTTGGGATGAACGCCCTGTACTTGATGATGAAATTAAGAATGTCGTTTTCCAGATTGGTAGTGATAAGGCCCCCGTGCCTGATGGCTTTAATGGGTTCTTTTTTCAAAACTCGTGGAGTGTTGTTGGGAAGGATGTTACCAAAGCGGTTGGGTCTTTTTTTCAATCTGGTAGAATTCTCAAGCAGATTAATCAAACTTTCTTGACGCTTATTCCTAAAAGCTCTAACGCCACGGGGCTGGGGGATTATAGGCCTATCTCCTGTTGCAATGTTCCATATAAGATCATCAGCAAGGTTCTCTGCAATAGATTGAAGAAGGCTGTTATTGAGCTTATATCACCAAACCAAGCGGCCTTCCTAGAGGATCGGCTGTTGGCTGACTGTGCCTTGCTTGCGCATGAACACATTCGTGATTTTAATAACCCTATGGGAGGCCGTGCTTGTTTGAAGCTGGATCTTTGCAAATCATTTGATGGTGTGAATAGGGAATTCATATTCTTTATGCTGCATCAGATGGGGTTCAAGCACAAATTTATAGGGTGGATTGGGGAATGCATCTCTACTCCCTCCTTTTCTGTCATGGTCAATGGTTCTCCTTTTGGTATGTTCCAGTCTAATAGAGGGCTAAGACAAGGCGATCCTCTATCCCCTTACCTCTTTGTGGTTATTATGGAGGTGTTATCTATCCTTATGGCTAAAGCCAATGCCAGTCGTAACATTTTGCCCTTGAAAAGGGTTGGGGCTGTCATGCATCTTCTGTTTGCTGATGACTTACTGGTTTTCTGTCGTGCCAATGCTAAATCTCTTGAGGGCTTGAAAGATCTTCTTTGCACATTCAGATATCTAACCGGTCTGGATGTCAATTGGAGTAAAAGCGCGGGCATTTTTAACAATGGGACAAAAGACCCTGGTAGGATTGCTGACATTTTGGGTATTCGGCGAGTGCAATCCCTCTCCACATATCTGGGTCTTCCTCTCTCAACCAAATACCCTAAAGTGTCAATGTATGCAAGATTGATTGATAGATGCAAGAGCAGATTGCAGGGGTGGGCTCTTCTCTTCTTTCTATCTCTGGGCGTATAGAGCTCGTCAGATCAGTTATCTATGGCATGGTTGCTTTTTGGATGCAAGCCTTTCGCATTCCTAAGTCTGTGCTGAGTACCCTTAATTCTATATGCAGGAAGTTTATTTGGGGGACTTCTTATAGCTGGGCTTGGGATGATCTATGTGCGCCTAAACAGGAGGGGCGTGGGGCTTAGGCGATTCTCGGATCTTAATACGGCCTATGGGATCAGGTTAACTTGGTGTATGTTAACTCATGATGGTATTTGGGCTTCTTATATAAGAAAATAGTATCTAGGCAGAATGGGGTTTTATTTGGCGAAGACTAATCCTATGCAATCAGGGACTTGGAAATTCATGCTCCAATGTCGTGATATCACTGTCACGCCCAGCTTCCCAAAAATATGGAGGCGAAGCGTGAGAAGGTCCGCTCAGACTTGAAGCTACAAAGCTGCAAGTCCGATAAGCGTCAATCAAATTTAAAACTGCAGGTCCTTGCAACGCGAGCGAAACAAGATAATAATAATGAAATGAGACAAAAGAATAATCTCAGAATATCCATAAATATAAATTCCAACATCGCAGAAAATCCACCAGGCTAAAAGAAAAGGAGACTAAATGCCCAAACATGGCCAACAAAAGTACAAAGTACAAACGACGGTGCTACGCACCAATAACTAACAAAAGGCCTAAAACAAAATAAAGCTCAAAAAGGACTCAAAGAATGGTCACCGGTGTCCACCAAAATCCTCCTGGCAATCATAGACTCAGACTCAGCGTCAGCAAAACACCACGTACTCAGCAACGGTCTCTGGCTCAGGGTCTAACATGTGACACCCAAAAGAGCAAGGGGCACATGTCAGCAAGTCTACAAGAGACTTGTGCAAGGAAACTGAAGGTAGGTAAAAGTAAAGCAACCTAGCAGTTCTAGCATGATGCAATGACATGGCAGTTAAAGTAATGAGTGCAACAGGTAAGATAAGTAAAGTAAAGTACGAGCATGGCATTTAAACATGGCATGGATGACAAGTATTGCATGAATCATTCACAAGACAAGTACAAGACAAGAAAAGTAAGCACCTCGTGCACAGGGATTCCGCCTTTTGGCTAGAGTGGCTGCACGGCCAGCTCCTAGCTCAAGTGATCGTTTATCCCTACCCCTCCACGTGTATCGAGCCAGGGCCTTACCCCCGAACGGTAATGCTCGCTTCTGGATCACGAGCCAGGAAGTGTTTTTAACAAGTATGGCCTAGGGGTGCACCTAGCCAGGAACACGGAAACACGGATTTGTACAAGTATTTTGTAGCGTGTGCTACTATGCAACAATCAATTTGGATGACATGTAAGATGCAATGCATGGCAGTTAAAAGTACGTACAGTTTAAGGAAAGTAAACGTGACAGTTTAGTATGCATGAACAACAAGTTTAAAGGGTTGGATCTAGCTTCGTTGTCAAGCTAGATCAATTAGGTGACAGATCTAGTTTCGTTGTCAAACTAGATCAAGTAGGCGTCTAGCCAGCTATCATTTCACTGACTAGTCTCTTTTACGCTGAAAACAAGGAAGTGGCCTAAAAACATGGCCCTACATAAGAGTTGGCAAGTTTCACTTGCCTGCAAGCACGACGTCTGAGCACACCGTCCAATGAGTCCAAAATCACAATTATCCTACGTGCACAAGTCCACCGGCCTAAAGTCCATATTATTAATCTTGATTAGTGAATTTAAAACATTTAAAATACTTTTAAAAATACTGATTTTAGTCTTGATTAGCATGCAATTGGGTTGGGGGTCCTAGGGGTGCAAAGCGTTACCTCAACACGACGCGAAAGCTACACCGGCGTCGGATAGCGACGCCGGGGGTTGGAATAAAAGATCGCGCTCCAAGTCCAGATTCCAATTAGATTCCTCGTTGGAAATTTCAGAGCAATCAACCGGGGCGACGATTCCAGATTCCAAAGCTCGCACGTGCGACGACGGGCTACGACGTGCGACGACGTCGTAAGCGGCAAGTCGTCGAAAAGAACGCACCTAGGTGGGGCCCACAGTAGTCCTATGGGACCTTTGGGGGACCCACAATAACTCTGGAGAACTTGGGGGGCCCACGGTGGCAAGCGATGCGACGGGTGCGGGGTTGTGACGTATGGCCATCGGTCGTACTCAGTCAAATGCGGGGATCTCCATCGGTCGCTGCGGGGGAACGGCTTGGTGCAGCGCTTGGGGTCGGTGCGGGCCTTGGTGCGGGGGGTTTGGTCGGTCGCTGCGGGCGACAATGCGTTGCAACGTTTGCAACGTTGCAACGAAGCGGCGAGCGCACGGTGCGGGCGGGCGCCTCGGTCAGGTGCGGAGCGATGCGGGCGACAGCTGCGGGGGCTTGCAGCGATGCGGGGAGCGGCGATGGTGGGCGACAGCTCTCGGTCTGACCGAGAGCTTCTCTCGGTCGGGCACGGGAGATGCGGAGCGACGGTTGCAGCGGAGCGGGCGGGGCTTGGTGCGGGTGGAGCTGCCGGTCAGACCGAGGGAACGGGGTGAAATTCATCGGTCGTGCGCATGCGACGGCTGTGACGTTGCGACGAATCGTCGCAACGTCAAATCTGAGTTTTGGAAGAGGCTAGGGCTATTTTCTTGCGAAAATAGGTCTTCCTAGGGGTTGTTTATATAGTGTAGATGGGTTGACTTGGTCTAGGGCTAAATCTAATAGGATTAGAATTTTAAAATAATTTAAAATTTGAAATTCAACTTCTCCAACTCACCCAAGGATTTGACTTGGTCCAAATGAGCTGGAAATTGGCTCAAAAATTCTTTAAAACGTTTTAAACTCAAATAAATTTTATTTGGCCGAAAATAATTTAAAAATAAATTATTAAAAATATTATAAACCTTGTTAAAAATATAAAAGTGGTCAAATAAACTCCAAAAATTATAAAATAAATATCAGGGTGATCGTGACGACGAATGTGAGCTAACTAAGAAGACGGATCTCAATTTTGACGTCGGACGACGAAAATAAAAATAGAAACGTCTTCCGTCAAAAGTGAAAATCGCCACGTCTCATCGAATAAGTTTAAATTGTGGGAAGACGACTCGAGAAACGTCGTTCCAATTTAGTGCCACTATTTAACACTCTCAGAGACGTTCACAACGGCATATCACACTAAAGTGTTCACAAACAAACAAGGTCTAAAACAAACACGTGCACGGCCAAAAGCACGTGCACGAACAACGTACGACGAAAAGTGGTCGTTACATCCTCCCCACCTTAGAATAAAGTCCGTCCTCGGACTTTCTAATATATCTAGTCGCTCTAAATACTACCCCAATCAAGTCACATTATATTTCAAACCAGGTATAGTCATTACAAGTGCTCATATACGCACTAGGTAGTCAAACATTAACACTACCAACATATATATATATATATATACATTCACGTACGTCATATACTTATACTTATTATAGTCAGTCAAACTTATACATGTATTTCAATCATATATATATAAACATACATCCCTTATATATCTACTACCTAGTATAAAACAATAGTTCAGATACTCACATAAGGATAGTCTCACACTTAGCCAATACAATCATTGCTCTACCTATATGTAGCTACCTATGCACAGACATCAAGGGTATACTACCCTCTAATAATCCCTAGTATTCATCCAACACCAAACACATCCACACATGTAGTCACACCATACCATTATTAGATCAAGTTCACTATATCTAATATACATATTCACCACTACTATAGTTTCACAATACATAGTCATTCAAATACATGCAAATAGTTCACCATATATTCACATCACGTACGGTCCTATAACTGTATTTACGACACGCCACATATATCATAGTCATCAATGCCTATAACTAAGCACATACTTACCCGTGCATGGTGCACACCCATACACGCTAATATTTCATTTACGCATACCAATCATACCATTACATTACTAGTACATCTGCACACCTAGTTTAGCTAGTACACATATGTTCACACGGGCAAGTCCTTAGTAATTAGCTATACCACAAAACCAACACCTATAACTATATACTGGTGTAGCGACCCACATTCATGTGCGTAACACAACCAGGCACAAACACTCCTATCACTATACATACATCAAATATCGCTATATTCAAACTTCAGGCATACACTCACTATACTTAGAGTATACCCACTCAAGCTTGAGTGAGACTCAATACATATATCAGAATATTCTATATACGTAACACGACATTTATACCTATACCGATACCACTCCCATATATATACATCTACCAATACAACCATATACATTCCATAAATAAATCACACTTAATATTTAGTCAGGCAATACTCACATATTTAAATCATTTTATATACCATACTAATAACATTACAGACATCAGCACCCACATATTTATAATACACTCCCTAATACATGCATACGTATTCATCGTATAGTCACACACATGTAACACATATATTCATACCATAGCCTACTACCTATAATTAGTATACTAACACATCCATACGTACATAATTAAGATGTGCAATAGTCGTGTATACCTCACGGCATGCACGCATGCAACATCCCGAAAAGCAAGCATTATCAATCAAAATTATAATCCTACTACCATATGCATAACACTTATATACTCAGGCAACAAAACATAACTACTTACATATAAGCACCATATATATCTACCTACGAGCACATACTCACTCGTACTAGTATATAGGTCACTCAATAAGCCTACTCTCTTAACCATACGTACTCTTATTATTATCACTACTAACATACACATAGCTTTACCAATCATTTTATTTCAACCATTATAAGTATCTCTTACTACATACACAACTTAGATATTTCAACGCTAACTCTTATATACACAGGCATCCCTAGTATAGTATAGCTATCCACACAAAAATCTATAACTACTAACACACAACAACTTCATACCATCACGAATAACTCCGAGTATATATATATATATCACTCAATATGCAACATCAATATACTATGGGAATTCTCATTCAAGCCCACGTACACAACTTAGGTACGTGCACCACGACAACCTCACAAGGGTCCAAGGATCTACTAACAACTAAGAGTTGACACAGACATTGAAGGACCCTAAGGCCTAAGCAATCAAGAGAGGTCGAGAGCGTGACGAGTGAAGGATCGATAAGCACGAGTTCAGATAGGACGAATACAAGGAGACAGCTTGGTTAGAAGAAACATTGACTCAATGGTGATGTTTAGGTTGAGGGAAAAGGGAGATGTAGTGATGCTTATATAGGAGGGGAAAAGAAAATGTGGTAAGTAGCACAAGCGTGAAATCTGGAAACTGTTGTTCTTCAAAATTAAAATTCTCGTCTGAAAAGAAATATTTGGGGATCGATAAAACGAGTTGTTCAAAATAAGTTTGAGTCGAATATTCATGATAAGGGGAAATGTTTTATTGGCTTATCGCAAATCATCAAGAAAAGGAAGTAAAATCATTTACACGAATATTAAGGACATGGTTTAGAAAGTTTTATACGTCAGCAATTTAATATAATGTTGTCAAAAAGTTTTGGGAAGTCAAAGAATGAAATCCAGTAACGGAAGAATTTAAACTCATGTTAAATGCTTTAAAACTTTAAGCTATGGAAAATTTTAAAATGATCAATTTGAAACTGCTTTTAGAGAACCAGGGTTTGCCAAAAATGAAAAAAAAACTGATTTACGCAAGGTTCTTAATATACGAGCTCAATAAGTCTGGCACGGATATAAAAATAATTGAAATTCAATTTGGTTTAGAAATTTTTCTAAAAGCGTGTATGGTGAGCGGAAAGAAAATAATAGTAACTTAGCATAAGAATTATCAAGATCGAATAGCAAATCTTTAAAATCAAATCAGGGAGGGTCTAAAGCAGGAAGAGGTTATGAAAATAGTAATTTTGCAAAAATCTGAAGTAGCGAAAACGACGAGCAAAGTCCAACTTGCTGAAAGCTGAAATTCCATGTGTCTTGAAAGTATATTAAAGTAAACACGACGTATCATTCGAATAACACAAATAAGAGGGAAAATTATAAATCGAATTGGGCAGGGCAAAAGTATGGTTCAAAGTAAAATTAATATATGAAAGAGCGACACATTTACATAAGTATGAAAAAAAATATAGACTGGGAAAATACCATAAGCTAGTATTCAAAAATTCCGACAAACGTTTTAAAAATTTAATTCAATGAAGGAGGATGAAATATAAGTATTTTAAAATTTTGAACAGGATTAAACTTAGTGGAAGGGAAGTTTGAAAAGTACTTTCAGAAGGTTCAGGTTTTGCAATGGAGATGTTTGAAAATTGACGACGATCGTCATGAGGCGATCTCGTGAATCGAGGCAAGGAAATTAGTCGGATGATCAGAACATACATACGCCTAGGATATGAATCAGGAAAGTCTACGGAAACCCCTACGGTCGACCAACTAAAGATTAAAAACTAAGCGCTAAGACTTCTAAAGGTTAGACGGTAAAGAAATGCGTTCAGCTTGGTCCGAAATCGATGAACCCAAGCGAACGACAAAAGGAAATTCTAGAAGTCAAATATGGTCAGAGTTAGGCAATAACCACTAAGGTAACTCCTACGACAATTAAATCAATTGCTGGCAGGGAGTCTAACTAACAAACAGAGGCATCTAACTAACAAGCACAAGCGTCTAACTAAGTCTTCTTATCACCTAGTGTCATAAGAAAACGACTAAACTCAGGGCTTATTACTCGGATGTTGCAATTTATTTAATGGACATTCTGTTATTATCGTTGTTCCGCTAATTCGTAATTGCAAGACGGACCTGCATGGGCCACCAACAAAACCTGTCACGCCCCGCTTCCCAAAAATATGGAGGCGAAGCGTGAGAAGGTCCGCTCAGACTTGAAGCTACAAAGCTGCAAGTCCGATAAGCGTCAATCAAATTTAAAACTGCAGGTCCTTGCAACGCGAGCGAAACAAGATAATAATAATGAAATGAGACAAAAGAATAATCTCAGAATATCCATAAATATAAATTCCAACATCGCAGAAAATCCACCAGGCTAAAAGAAAAAGAGACTAAAGGCCCAAACATGGCCAACAAAAGTACAAAGTACAAACGACGGTGCTACGCACCAATAACTAACAAAAGGCCTAAAACAAAATAAAGCTCAACAAGGACTCAAAGAATGGTCACCGGTGTCCACCAAAATCCTCCTGGCAGTCATGGACTCAGACTCAGCGTCAGCAAAACACCACGTACTCAGCAACGGTCTCTGGCTCAGGGTCTAACATGTGACACCCAAAAGAGCAAGGGGCACATGTCAACAAGTCTACAAGAGACTTGTGCAAGGAAACTGAAGGTAGGTAAAAGTAAAGCAACCTAGCAGTTCTAGCATGATGCAATGACATGGCAGTTAAAGTAATGAGTGCAACAGGTAAGGTAAAGTAAAGTAAAGTACGAGCATGGCATTTAAACATGGCATGGATGACAAGTATTGCATGAATCATTCACAAGACAAGTACAAGACAAGAAAAGTAAGCACCTCGTGCACAGGGATTCCGCCTTTTGGCTAGAGTGGCTGCACGGCCAGCTCCTAGCTCAAGTGATCGTTTATCCCTACCCCTCCACGTGTATCGAGCCAGGGCCTTACCCCCGAACGGTAATGCTCGCTTCTGGATCACGAGCCAGGAAGTGTTTTTAACAAGTATGGCCTAGGGGTGCACCTAGCCAGGAACACGGAAACACGGATTTGTACAAGTATTTTGTAGCGTGTGCTACTATGCAACAATCAATTTGGATGACATGTAAGATGCAATGCATGGCAGTTAAAAGTACGTACAGTTTAAGGAAAGTAAACGTGACAGTTTAGTATGCATGAACAACAAGTTTAAAGGGTTGGATCTAGCTTCGTTGTCAAGCTAGATCAATTAGGTGACAGATCTAGTTTCGTTGTCAAACTAGATCAAGTAGGCGTCTAGCCAGCTATCATTTCACTGACTAGTCTCTTTTACGCTGAAAACAAGGAAGTGGCCTAAAAACATGGCCCTACACAAGAGTTGGCAAGTTTCACTTGCCTCCAAGCACGACGTCTGAGCACACCGTCCAATGAGTCCAAAATCACAATTATCCTACGTGCACAAGTCCACCGGCCTAAAGTCCATATTATTAATCTTGATTAGTGAATTTAAAACATTTAAAATACTTTTAAAAATACTGATTTTAGTCTTGATTAGCATGCAATTGGGTTGGGGGTCCTAGGGGTGCAAAGCGTTACCTCAACACGACGCGAAAGCTACACCGGCGTCGGGTAGCGACGCCGGGGGTTGGAATAAAAGATCGCGCTCCAAGTCCAGATTCCAATTAGATTCCTCGTTGGAAATTTCAGAGCAATCAACCGGGGCGACGATTCCAGATTCCAAAGCTCGCACGTGCGACGACGGGCTACGACGTGCGACGACGTCGTACGCGGCAAGTCGTCGAAAAGAACGCACCTAGGTGGGGCCCACAGTAGTCCTAGGGACCTTTGGGGGACCCACAATAACTCTGGAGAACTTGGGGGGCCCACGGTGGCAAGCGATGCGACGGGTGCGGGGTTGCGACGTATGGCCATCGGTCGTACTCAGTCAAATGCGGGGATCTCCATCGGTCGCTGCGGGGGAACGGCTTGGTGCAGCGCTTGGGGTCGGTGCGGGCCTTGGTGCGGGGAGTTTGGTCGGTCGCTGCGGGCGAAAATGCGTTGCAACGTTTGCAACGTTGCAACGAAGCGGCGAGCGCACGGTGCGGGCGGGCGCCTCGGTCAGGTGCGGAGCGATGCGGGCGACAGCTGCGGGGGCTTGCAGCGATGCGGGGAGCGGCGATGGTGGGCGACAGCTCTCGGTCTGACCGAGAGCTTCTCTCGGTCGGGCACGGGAGATGCGGAGCGACGGTTGCAGCGGAGCGGGCGGGGCTTGGTGCGGGTGGAGCTGCCGGTCAGACCGAGGGAATGGGGTGAAATTCATCGGTCGTGCGCATGCGACGGCTGCGACGTTGCGACGAATCGTCGCAACGTCAAATCTGAGTTTTGGAAGAGGCTAGGGCTATTTTCTTACGAAAATAGGTCTTCCTAGGGGTTGTTTATATAGTGTAGATGGGTTGACTTGGTCTAGGGCTAAATCTAATAGGATTAGAATTTTAAAATAATTTAAAATTTGAAATTCAACTTCTCCAACTCACCCAAGGATTTGACTTGGTCCAAATGAGCTGGAAATTGGCTCAAAAATTCTTTAAAACGTTTTAAACTCAAATAAATTTTATTTGGCCGAAAATAATTTAAAAATAAATTATTAAAAATATTATAAACCTTGTTAAAAATATAAAAGTGGTCAAATAAACTCCAAAAATTATAAAATAAATATTAGGGTGATCGTGACGACGAATGTGAGCTAACTAAGAAGACGGATCTCAATTTTGACGTCGGACGACGAAACTAAAAATAGAAACGTCTCCCGTCAAAAGTGAAAATCGCCACGTCTCATCGAATAAGTTTAAATTGTGGGAAGACGACTCGAGAAACGTCGTTCCAATTTAGTGCCACTATTTAACACTCTCAGAGACGTTCACAACGGCATATCACATTAAAGTGTTCACAAACAAACAAGGTCTAAAACAAACACGTGCACGGCCAAAAGCACGTGCACGAACAACGTACGACGAAAAGTGGTCGTTACAATCACTAAAACGCTCACTAAACGCATCGTCAGGAATAGGGAGTCTACTCTCTTTTGGTATGATGATTGGCTTCCTAGTGGTCCTCGATGTGACATTTACGAGGTTCCGATTGGGGAGAAAATGAAAATGGTTAGTGAATCTTGGGTGGCGGAGGGTTGGGTCAATGAGACTGTGCTATCAACTGTCTTGTCTATTATAGCTCCTCTATCTATGCGCCCTGGTGAGGACTCTTGGAAATGGTACTCTAAGTCCCCCTCTCTTCACGATGCCTGGGATGGGTATCAAGGGCACATACCCAAAATGGTTGTTACGCTGCTTCGCGCTTTCCATGGGAAACTTCTTACACTGGACAAACTCGTCAAATGGGGAGTGCCTTCTTCCCCACTTTGTGTGCTATGTTCTAGTCATGCTCATGAAAGTGTTGAACACATATTTTTTGGTTGCAGTTTCACTTATTACCTCCTCTGCAGGAGCTTTCTCAAATTAGGGATTACCAATGCACCTCCCTCTACTCTAGCTGGCGTGGGAGATGTTTTTCTTGCTAAATTTCAGAAAAAGGATAGCATGGGAGCTCTAGCAAAAATTGTTCTTGCTGCATTGATATGGCATATATGGAAGGAAATAAACATGAGGATATTCGAAGGGGAGAGAAAAATTCAGACCACTCTCTTTGAGGATATAGCTACCGATGTCAGAATAGCCACGAGGCACATGGAGTGGAATCGGGATGTTGGGAATGAGGCTTTTTCTAATTGGGGTCTGATAGTGTAATGTTTTGATTTTGGTTTTCAAATTCTGTAATATCTTTGGTTTTTTGGAGTAGAGAAGCAGTTATGTAGGGGCGTGGTGACAGCGCATGTGCCTTAACCACGACTTACTAATACTCTTCTGCTAGTCCTTGAACCTTGTACATTTTTGTTGAGATCAATAAAGAAAACGCATATTCTCACACACACACACACACACACACACACACAGAGAGACAGAGAGAGAGAGAGAGACATATAATGCTAAGGTCATCACCATCTGCACACCTTAAAATCAAGTCCTTCTTCAGACTTCCTTAAGTAGGGTCAACTTAGGGATGGTCAGACTCCTACCATAGAGTCACTCTATCCCAGGCATACATTTATTATAAAAACAATGCATACTCATATACGTACACATACACATATATCATATAGTCGCATACTTCTAATACACGCATACACCTTACATACATATCCATACTCATGTTATTACATACTAAGCAAAAGTTCAGACGTACATACTATAGGTTCACGCAATGATATAAAACCATAGAATCTACATAGGGTTAGTATGCTACTACATATACACATAGTTACACACATAATATTATGTATGCCTCCTGGTATACACACGCACATACATCATCCTGTAGTGGTAATACAATAGTATAATCCTACTATTATACGTAAAACACACCTATTCATTCAATATGTATATATACATATAACTAAGCACATACTTATCCACGTATGAACACACGCCTATACGCACTATCATACAACTAATCTGTACACTCATCTATAAGTACACTTATCATCATAACACTTAACATATACATCACTGTACTAGCATACAATTACAAGCCTTAACAAGTACATCTAAAGTACATACACCCATAGTAGATAGTCAAACACTAATTCCAATACTTATGGATATCCCTATAGTGATATAGCTATCACACACATAAGCATGACGCTTACTACAGTATATAACTATATATCTATCACGTATATCATCGCATATGCTTATACAACACAATAGGCAACTACAATATACAAAGGGTATGCACGCTCATACATGAGTGGGACACCGAGATTCACACACATGGGTCCACACACGCTATCTATATACGTGCACCATAACAACATCACAGTCAATACTCATGGGTCCACTATACTTATACTAAAATAGACATAAGCAAAGACAAGCACTAATGTGATACTTAGCAATAGTGTAGGTTCCAGAGTTGAATGATGCAACAAATGATCGATGAATGATTCCAGATGGGGCATGGGTAAGGAGTTAGCTTGGTTAGGTGGCATAAAAAAATAGTTACTAATAATTTAGTAGGAGAATGACAGATATGTGTAAAATATAATAATAGCCTTATAAAATATATAAGCATAGCGAGTAGATGGTATAAGTTAAAATACGAAATAAGTATTAGATGAAGAAAATAATGAGTATAGTGATGCAGTGATTGTTTTACAAATGAAACTAGATTTGTACAAGAATTTTGAAGTATGAATACAATGAATATAAAACTGACACGCTTAAAAAAAGTTGGAGTTCTACACAACATAGAAAAGTATTTTAAAAGTATGTACGATAAGTTGTTTGAAATAAGTTTAGTAGTATAGTAAGAAAAGGAATGATACATTGAATTAGTGAAATAAAAATAAGGTTTAAAAATGAATTTCATTATATGAAGAAAGTAGAGTAAACATACGAGATTATGTGAAATAGAAATACAGATGATATAGGCTAGAAAATCGTTATGAGATAGTAACTAAAGATTATGTCAAAGGGAGATTCATAATCAAGAATGAATTTAAGTCAACTGGAAGGTAGGAAATACAAGTATATACTAAAAGGGTTTTAAAGAGTTTAAACCGTGAGAGGAATTCAATAAAAGGAATTTCGAAAGTATTTTTTTATTAAGAAATAGGATATGCAATGGGGAAGATTGAAAAGGTTAATGATGGATATCATGAAGGGATCACGTGAATCGAGGGCATTGAATAGAATTGAATGATCAAAACGTAAATACGACTAGGAAAATAACTTTGTGAATATACTACGATGGATTTCTAAGGTCATTAACATTGAAGTGTAATGATTAGGAATAATAAAAAAATCAGGGGCATGATTATTGGTTCGACTAAGGATTAAGGAAGCTTAATACTAAGATTTTCAAATGAGCTAGACTGTGATAGAGAATTCAAGGAAAGGGTCCCAAAATCTAATATGGTCAGGGTTGGATAAGACCCAAGATAGTAATACGACTGTTGTGACTTCTAAAATGATAATACAAAATCTTAGTAAGGGTGTCTAACTAAATCTTCCTAAAATCCTGGTATTGGGTCTCCCTATTATGCTGAGACAAGGTACTTGGGTAAATTCCGTGTACGAGATAATTCTAGACGTTTTGGCTACTAATAGTATTTCTATTGTTCTAAAGTTTGCAAATGCACGGACCTGCATGGGCCACCAATAAAACCTGTCACGCTCCGCTTCCCAAAACGACGGAAGCGAGAATGAGACGAAGGTCCGCATGGGCTGGAGCTGTGAAGTTCGAGCCCACTAAGCGTCTGTGATAACACACATAACAGATTCTTGCATGTATTTCAGAACAATAAAAAACATTTCATTAAATTTTTAAGCCACATCCAGAGTTCGTACATGAAATAATACAGCAGGGCCTCAGCATGGCCAAAAATACTACCAAAGGGAAAGTAAACCCTAAAACATGATACTAAGGCAAATCTAGTTAAGCAGCAACACTCTCCTCTCTATTCCCCCACTGGGAGTAACTCAGCGTCTACAGCGAACACCTGGCTCTCTAGGTCAGGCATCTCAAACAAATCCTCCTAGCAACATGTCTCGTGATCTGACATGCATTCCAAAAACATGAATGTATGTCAGC
Source organism: Scilla litardierei (assembly GCA_030789695.1). Taxonomy (NCBI): domain Eukaryota; kingdom Viridiplantae; phylum Streptophyta; class Magnoliopsida; order Asparagales; family Asparagaceae; genus Scilla; species Scilla litardierei. Next base: position 72,610,816 of record CM061142.1, read on the forward strand.
AAGGGCCTGCAAGTAAAAGTAAGAAGGCCCAAAGCAAAGTGTATGAATAATATTAAATTATGAAGCATTAATATTTTTATACAAGGTGTCAGCAGCATTAAACATGGCCATTCAAAGCATGGTAAAGTATGGTACTTCTGGCATGGCAGTTCTAAACATTTTAAATGTGAAGTAATGAGCAAGGCAATTTTATATGGACATGGTAGGAAAGTAAACACAGTACAAGGAAATAAAGTAGGCATGGAAATGGCTGTAGCATGTGCTACCGGCTACAAGACAAGACGGTGTGAGTCACGAAGGGTTCACGCCTTACGATAGAGGGGGATCAAACCCTCTAAACTGTGTAACCGCTCAACCCTACTCTAACCCAAGTGCACAAGACAAGTCCGTACAAGGATCACTCTCTCTATCTTGAAGAGTGCCCTATTCGCCACAGGTTATCCGTACAAGAGATCACTCACTCTACTAGGTAAGTGCACTATTCCCCGCATGTTGTGTATTCGCACCGCCGTATACTGGAACACGAACCAGACTAGTCATATATGACCCTACTGGAACACGAGCCAGACTAGTCATATATGACCGACAGGAGTAGCCAATTAAAATGTACGAGTTCAAGATTCCATCCAGGTGTTCCATGCAAACAATTGGGTTCAAAGCAGTTCAAGCGTTTCATGTCATTACACGGCATTGTCAATTTTCAATTAATAAATGTCCACACACACGCACCCATGCATTATCAATTTACTTAATATGGGTCTACACACACTCACGCATAGAAAAATACAAGTAAACATTAATACTCCAATAATTTGTATAGGATTCGCACACTTGCATGTTTGAGACGGTTTTGGATGTCCAGGTGATTGCGATGAAAGGAGTACCATATCTGCGTTATTGATTTAAAATATAAGTTAAAAGTCTACAACTAATATTAAAATCCAACCTATAAAGTCTACGGCTATTATTCTAACATTAACATCATATACCGATTAAAGTTATTGGACTAACATATTATAATTAGTAATAAACTAATCTTCCACTAACTTACGTTACTAATATCTACTGCTAACATGTCTCTAACAACAATAACATTATATCATGATTTAACCTCACATATAGTACTCTACATATAACACTAAGTCATAGACTCATAAGCTAACTGTTGCGTACAAAATTTAGGGATACTGTTCATTCATATAAGGATGTTGTTCATTCATATACTACTACACTTGTGCATTAAAAACTCACAGTTCTTGTGTGGGTTCTTCCCTTCGTCGTTGCTTGCCAGGGTGGTGACCAAGGCCTAGACAGCGTGAGGCGAGGTTGTGAGAGAGGGGCTCGACAATTAAGGAGTTCACCGGTGGAGGAGGCCATGGGGGCCGAAGCGAAGGAGGCGACGACGACTGTCAGGTGGTGGTAGACCCGATGCGAGGGGTGCAGTCAGACTAGACTGCGGAAAGGGCAGCGCACGGTGTAGCCGTGGCATCGTGGAAGCGGGGACACTGCTGGTGGCATGCGGCGCGTGAGCTAGGACGTCGGGGCTACGGGCAAGTGACAGGGAGCTTTGTCGACGAGCTGGAGGGTTCTGTGCGGTGGTCTGGGGTGCTACTGGCGGGTAGGAGGGAGTGGCACCTGATCTAAGATGGAGGCGTGCGCGTGGGCTCCGGCAGCTAGCTGAGACCGTTGAAATCTGTTGGGCGACAGGCTGAGAGGGGGCTGCCGCCTGTACTGACGCCGGAGGGGCAGAGAGCGAAAGGTAGGGGCATGCCATCTGGATGAAGAGGAGAGGGGGTTGTAGGGTGATCTGCCGAGACAGAGTGTGTGTGTGGGTGGGGGCTAGGGTTCTGTTTTTCGTTTGAGCGGATGGCTCTAAGAATGCCCTAGGTTAGCCTTTTAGTATATATACTGGGAAGAGAGGGAGATATGGGGGGGTAGTTAGGGTAACACGTGAGAGATAAAGGGGGAGTGGGTTTCTTGTACGCTGGGTAGACTTTGGTTTATTGGCTTGCACGCAAGGAGATGAAAGGGTGGCGGCTGGTTGTCATTTGGGCTAGGGTTCTGTTTTTTATTAGTGTTGTGTGTGAGAGTCTTGTGAGTCTGGGTTCAAACGCGTGAAGCCTAGGAAAAAAATCATGCACACAAAAATGGGGGTGGCGGCTGATAATGTTTAGGAGATAAGGGTTATCTAGCTAGAATAGGAAAGTTTTGACTAGGATAATGGGAATTTAAAAATTAGGAGAATATGAAAGAGACAAGGAGTTTAATGGCAATAAGGAGAGATTAATAGCTAATAGTAAATGGAAAAGTCTCATACAGTTTTTAAGGAAAGTATGTAACTAGGAATGTTTTCAAAGATTTGAATTTGAAACTAGAATTAATCAACCAGTTGAAAATTTTATAATAATTGATTTACAAGTATAGATAGGAAAAATATGTATTAAAATACGTTCACAAAACGAATACGTATAATAGCAATATGTAATACGAATACGTAATAAGTACAGTTATGAAAATCACTAGTCAAAAATAAAATACGGGCAAAATACGTATTATGAAATACTGGCCGTTACAGGATTCAATTCTAGCATGCATGGCAAGAAAATCAGTAAATCTTTCATATATGGTAGAAGCATAATGCATATGCAATGAAGAAGAAGTGTTCAAACCATTTTGGCTTTGAACATGCTTCTTATGAAATGAGGTGTACTTATATACATGATTCTTCTTTGGCTTAAGATTCAAAGTTGATTTTTGGTCAAAAGAAGTGTTGGATGTGACAAATCTCTTAGAAGACTCCCACACAAATTTGTTTTGGGTGCTTCTAGCGGAAGAGCTTGGTTTGGTCATGCTCAAAGTTGAGGATCCCAAAACCCTGTCTTTACTCAAAAGTTGAGAAGACAATAACTCACACTTCTTCAAAAGTGAAGAAATGTCGTCATCCCTAGCGGATGAACGTAAGCTAAGCTCGTGACTTTGAGATTTGAGAGCCAATGTTTCATTTCTCAAACCGTCAATTTAAGAATCTCTCTCTGGAATGACGGAGTCACAATCCGAAACGTGAGCATCGTCCAACCAACGAATGAGAGAAGAATTTTCCTCTCGCAACACACGAATTTGAGAAAGAAATCCTTCTTTCTCGGAATGCAATGATTCAATCAATGATATATGAGAAGCATGCAAAGTAGTGCAATCATGTGTGTCATCATGATGTGAATTTGCACTACACATATGAGCATTTAATGAATTTTTAGAACTAACAATATCATGCTTATAAGAGGATTTAGTTTGAGATACCTTATTTTCTCTTGACTTATCCTCAGAAACTTTGCCCTCGATGTTCTTGGCTTCAAGGTAGCTCCAAACATCATGTGCCGTCTTCAACCATGAAATCTCAACAAACTCATAATCGAAGGTGGAGATGCACAAAATCCTCCTGGCTTGAGCGTCTATCATGAAATTTGAAGTAACTGAAGACACTGCTTCCCAAAGATTACTGCTCTAGAGGTGATCGATCATCTTAGTCATCCATTAAGCATAATTCTCCCCATCAAAATAAGGTGGAGGTTGTTGAGACATAGACATCATGCTTGTAAAAGCCACCAAACCACGGCTTTGATACCACTTGTTAAGACCTATGGCTATACAACATCAACTATACCAAGCGTAAATAGTGTAATGGTAAGCCGTATGCGTAATTAAAAAGTTAATAGTAATTAAACACACAATACACAACACAAATAAAAATAAAGTGCTCAACAACCACCACACAAAGAGATATGTCAATGTATACGCAAACAAAGAGACGTATCATGGTTCGGATCCCTACTCCGGTGATCATACTACGGTCCCATTCTCCTAAACCGAAGCAATGGCTTTCCACTAATGCTCTCTAAATCGGGACACAAAAGCATGCTCTTCACGAGCCACAATTCCTACACCGGGACAATTCCTACACCGGGATATGGAGAGAAACTCTCCAAGTGGAGTAAACCCATCAATGTACTCACAACCTGAGTACAAGGTTTTGTAACCAAAAAGAAACAAAAACAGTAATCTTACGTATGACTTAAATAGATCTTACCAAAGTGTATGTGAAGATATGGAAGATTGAAATCACCAAGTGCTTGATGAAGAAGTTGATGCACTTGGAAAACTCTCTCTTGATGCAAGCTTAATGCATTAACACGTTAACCAAGTGAAGAAATGAGAGAGGGGGGGGGAAATGATTCTCTTCAAGTAAAACCCTCAATTTTGGCTCTCTAAAATGATTCCTATTAGTGTGAAGAGATACCAAAAACTACCCCTCAAACTGGCTTAAATAAGCTCACAAAACAGCCCGCAAACGAACAAAAAATAGCTAGAAACGGCCAGCAAGAAAGTCCTAACTGCTAGTTTTGGGAGTCGACAAGCGCATGATGGAGATGGCCTAGGCGCCTGATGAAGAGTTGCCAGACGTCTGGTCCGACGTTGTGCAGCGTCTGGTCTGACAGACTCTTCTTAGAAAAACACTTGATCACCAAAACGTTCATAACGTTCACAAATGAACACCTATTGAGGCGATTCAAGATGCGTTGGAAAGCTAACAAGATTTGCAATCCGATGGGCTTGTAATGGATAATAAATTCCAACCATAGATAAACTGACAGCAGATTGAAGTTAGAAACAGATTGTAGAATTTCCAACAGACTTAACCGAGAAAACAATAGATCACCAAAATGGTCATAATTGACAAAATAAAATCTGATTGAGGTGCTCTAAGATGCGTTGGAAAGCTACCAAAGAATGCAATCTAATGGGCTTGGAATGGATAAGAAATTCCAACGACATAGAAACTGACACAGGTTTAAAGTCAGAGACAGATTGAAGAAGGTCCAACGCAAGGCAACAACACGTCTAGAGTACAACACTCAGGCGTCTGGGACACTGTTCAGGCATCTGCGAATACTTCTTCAGACGGCTGACAAATATGGATCCAACCAGACAGAGAGCAAAAGTAAAATAGGCTCTACTGTACAGAAGTATATATACCAGGCGTCTAGACCTTTGTACAGGCGCCTGACTGTGCAGATGCCTGGTCATAGACCGTCAGACGACTCCCCCTGGCTATGTTCAGCTGATCAAAAAGCTAACACGTCAGGCGTCTGGTGCCCCTATACCAGGCGCATGTCCAGCTCTAAAATGCACACCCGAGTGTGTTTAGAGCAATGGAGCAAATGGGATGTGTTCTACAAGCTTTCTAATGAACCCTAAGATGGATATGATGAAAATGTGAGTGTATGTGCATCTATTCAAGGCTACAAATATTCTAAGTAAAAGAAGAAAAATTACATGAAGAATAAAATAAAAATACTCTTGAATCTTCAAGTCTACATGCAATGCTTTATTCCATAGTCTTAAACCATCATCCACCATCATTCCAACACCTATTTTTTGTCTCCTCATCAAGATAATCTAATTGTTAATCTGAGGCTAAAACAAATGAGATGATTAGCACACAACATATTGTTGATCATCATCAAAACAACATTGGTCTTGAAACCAAGAACCAACAAAATCCACACTCTTCCAAATATATTTTTGTAATTTTTTCTAGGTTGTTCAATAACCCCAAAACCTTGAATATATGTGAACCCTAAGAGGATTTGAACTTTGCTTCACTCATCACAAAAAGGTCTATTGTTTTAAAATAGTTGAATTTGCAACAAATGAGGGTTAAATAACATTGGTAATTTTTGGTATTTTAATCATCCATGATGTATATGACACATCTGGAAAAAAAATAAAAAAATAAAAACAAAAGATGTATATGTGCATCAACGCATGAAAATTTCACGCGTTGACAACACATACATTATTCTCTATGCGTGTGTGTGACATATGAGCTAATGCCTCACACTCGACCTCGAAAATTTGCCCTTTCATTTTTTGGACAATCGGAACTGTTCATCTTGATCTTCATATTTTAAAACCTCAAAACACCAAATATCGTGTGAACTTAAGTGGCTTCACTTATTCATCAACCCATTATTCATCAACCCATCGGAAATAGTTCTATTCTTGCAGAACCGTTAAAGTTGCGACAGAAGGATGAACAAGCAAAACTCACTGAATTTGTCATGATGCTTTGATATTTTAGAATATGAACGAAATGCATGTTTCCGATCGCCCGAAAAAATATAAAGACTCACAAATGAGGTCTTCGCTCATATGTCATATCGTATGACATATACAAAATCTCGCATACTCGTTAATGTGACACATTCTCTTCTACATAATATAATATAATATAGTGTGTCACACGGTATATGCTTTCGGTCTCTCATGCTCTTTGTGAACAAAATTGTAATTTATTATCGTACATGATGGTAGAATGCCTATTATAATATCCACACCCAACTAAAAGAGAATGTAATGGCTACATTTGACTTGTCAGCTCCATAATTTTGTGTGTGGTTGGCGAATGTAAGGATTTGGAGGGGGGGAAGGATTGAACGTCGCATTCAGGACAGCCAGCAACTTTCTGTTGTTTTCCTGTTGCATTATACGTGTGATATAGTTGACGTAGAAGACCTTGAAGATGAGTCTTCTTGGATGTGCACGTGTTGCTTTTTGATTGTTCGCGGGGTTTTTTTTTGAGGGGATAGAGGATAGGACGATGTTTTTTTTTGGATACATAGGAAGAAAGGATAAGACAATGTTTGAGAATGGCATTGGAAGTCAAGAACGCTTGAGTCATGTAATGACATGTGGCGCTTTATACAATGCTCATTATGCGCATTAACAAACAATATTAAAGATGTTGCAACGCAAAATATCAAAATATCCAGAGATGTAGTTACTATAAACAAAAAAATTGTGTGGTGAGTTTTGTGGCTTGAAGGAATCGATCCTCTCTGTATAACAGCTCCCCAAAAACTGATTAAGAGGAGAAATGACTCCTAACTTAAAACCGTTGGACACTCAAGTCACATCCAGCCGTCAATAATGGAAACATATAATGTCATAGCAGAATAGCTGATCACCTTAATACAGTGCGTTTATGTAGGCCAAGGCCTGCTTCACTGTTCACAAACAAGCCTCCATGCTTTGGACTACTCCGGATATCCAAGCATAACAATTGCCCCTCACTTTATTGCTTACTATGCACGGACGTTGAAGTGATGGTAACTCATGTTTCTAATATGGTCGATATCGATATTTGGACGACGGCATCATCTGCATGTCATATATGAATAACATCATGTTGGTTATTGAGTCACCCCTAGTTATATTTTGATGATGAGCAAACAATTAGTGTGATAATGAGATTTGTGAGTGTAGGTCAAAATAGTCAACAAGGCCACCGATTTCCATTTAAGCTCACAAAATTGTTAGAAATCAGAGTAGAGAAGAAGGATAGTTGATTATGGGGATTCCGGTAATGGCTGATTTTTGTTGTGTTCAAGAAGAAGAGAACTCTTCTCTATTTATAGGAGCCACCGCCATCCATCCGCCCCATAACTGCTCTCATAATATCGCGTATTAACCTCGTAACAAAACCCGTAATAAAATGCGTAATAAATCATGTAATAATTCACGTAATAAATCTCGCAACATTATTACGGCAATTATTACGTATCAGATTTATTACGTATTACAACTAACTTGTTGGGCCGGGTCGGGTACTAGGCCATTTCAGGCTTACACATCTACATCTCCCACTTGGCCTTAAATGGCCAAGTGCATTCCGGTTATACTCCCACTATCCGTGAGATATAACACATGATGTAATTTCACATACTCCCACTATTCGTGAGATATGCATATTTTATTCACCGAGTACAATCATTATTCATGATTGTCTCCTTTCATTATTCATGAAAGTTTTCTTGACTTAGATATTTCTAAGTACCATCAAACCAACATGTTTGATGAATGTACCTGCTGGAATACCCTTCGTCAAGGGATCAGCAACCATATCACTTGTTGGAATATAGGTCACAATGACTTCTTTCCTTTCCACTATATCATGTATGTAATGATATTGTATCTCAATATGCCTTCCTTTGGAATTGTTTGCACCACTGTGGATCAAGCTGATGACTGCTTGATTATCACCGTACATCTCAATTGGTCCATCCACCAAATTGAGATCTTAATCCAATAGGAACCGTCTGATCCAGACCGCATGCGTAGCCAACATACTAAAGGCTATATACTCAGCTTCTTGTGTGTATCTCGCTACACAACCATGTTTCTTGCAACCCCAAGAAACAACTGCACCACCAAAGATGAACACATGTCCTGCAGTTGACTTCCTGTCATCTTTGTCCCCTCCGAAATCTGCATCGGAGTAACCAAGAACCTCAAGCGAATCTGCTTGATAAACTAACTTGTGGTGCACCGTACCCTTTATATATTTCATAATCCTATTAACAGCTTCCCAATGAGCTGGACTATGATTACTTTGATATCTACTAACCAGACCAACTGGGTACGCCAAGTCTGGTCTAGTACACAGCATTGCATACATCAAACTTCCAATAGCCTGAGCATATGGAACATCTAGCCGTTTTTGTCCCTCTCCAAGACATTGTTCTTTGCTTAACGGCTTCCCCATAACCAATGGTGAAGGGGCCGGATTGGAATTGTACATTCCAAATCTCCTCAATATTGTATGCAAATACTTTTCTTGGTTTAAACTTAACATTCTAGACTTCCGATCTCTTACGATCTGTATTCCAAGAACATAGGATGCATCACCCATGTCCTTCATCTCAAATTCACTACAAAGTGCTGATTTAATTTTCTTCAGCACTTCAATGTCATTTCCAGCGAGCAAAATATCATCCACATACAGGGATAATATCGCAAAACTGCTCCAACTTTTCAAGACATACACGCAATTATCCAATTTGTTTGCAACGAAACCAAGTCGGATAATTGTATTGTGAAATTTGAGATACCATTGTCTAGATGATTGTTTTAAACCATACAAAGACTTCTTCAACTCATAAACTTTGTCTTCATGTCCCTCAACCTGAAATCCCTCGGGCTGATCCATATATATAACTTCCTTCAACTCTCTGTTAAGGAATGCAGTCTTGACATCCATTTGGTAGAGTTCCAAGTCAAGATGCGCAACAATCGCTAAGATTATCCGTATGGATGCAAACTTAGCCATCGGAGAATAAGTCTCCTGATAATCAATCCATGTTATCTGAGTAAATCCCTTTGCAACTAACCGGGCCTTGAATATATCAATAGACCCATCAACCTGATATTTCTTCTTCAACACCCACTTGCATCCTATGGACTTCCTCTATTCTGGTAAGTCACATAGCTCCTATACATTGTTTCTCTCAATTGAGTCAAGCTCCCTTTTCATGGCCTCGAGCCATTGATCTGACTCAGATGATTTCATTGCATCTGTATAATTCAAGGGATCGGCTTGCTCATCTATATCGATATCCACTGAGAAACAAGATGGTTCACTTGAATATAGATAATAATCATACATCCATGCGGGTGTTGTTCTGGGTCTTTTGTTGCCACTAAGGGTTGCAGGCTGGACAGGTTCAGCTAGTTGATTTGCCATAGGTATGTTCTCATTTACATGTTCATCTTCCATAACTGGATGTGGTACTTCATCCATTATGTCCAAGTCATCATTAGGAACATCATCTAAGTCCAGCAAGGGTGACACATTTTCTTGAACTTGTTCCTTTTCCTCTATATTTTCTAGAAAAGTAGAATCTCTACTTTCAATGACTCTTTTTTCTTCATGGAAGAACATGTATCCTTTAGATTTTTCAGAATATGCTATGAATATACATCTTACGGTTTTGAGATCCAACGTATCTCTAACCTAATATGGTATGAGAACATGTGTCACACAACCCCATTTTCTCAAATGACTTAAATTGGGTTTGCATCCATTCCATATCTCATACGGTGTTGTCTCGACTGATTTTGTGGGAATTCTATTCTGAACATAATTTGCAGTCAATATAGCTTCTCCCTAAAAATCCTTGGAGAGACCAGAATGTGATAACATACATCTCACTGCATTCATTAATTTTCTATTCTTTCTTTCAGCCACACCATTCTGTTGTGGCGTATAAGGCATAGTTGTATGCTTCTTTATACTGTATAGAATACAGTAATCCTCAAATTCCTTTGAGTTAAATTCTCCACCACTATCAGTTCTTAACACCTTTATGTTCCTTCCAAGTTTTGTTTCTACTTCCGCCTTATATCTTTTAAAACTTTCAAAAGCTTCAGACTTTTTGTTTAAAAGATACACGAAAGTATACTTGGAATAATCATCTATAAAGGTTATGAAATATTCCTTATTCCCTCGTGTCTTTATGCTCAAGGGCCCACAAATGTCAGAATGAATTAATTCCAACAATTCATTAGCCCGTTGACCTTCCGAGAATGATTTCATGGTCATCTTTCCAGTTAAACAATGTTCACAGGGTAATGTCCTTACACCTGTCAGTTCCGGTAATAAATCCATTTTGATTAACTGGTCCATCTTATTGTTACCAGGATGACCTAATCTCATATGCCAAAGAACATAATCAGACAAAAGACACGAGGAATAGGGTCTCACATAATCTCAAAGATGTGTTTTATGCACCTGGCATAAGACGTAATCTGGTCTCTCCAAGGATAGTTGATTATGGGGATTCCGGTAATGGCTGATGTTTGTTATAAATCAGAGTAGAGAAGAAGGATAGTTGATTATGGGGATTCCGGTAATGGCTGATTTTTGTTGTGTTCAAGAAAAATAGAACTCTTCTCTATTTATAGGAGCCACCACCATCCCTCCACCCCATAACCGCTCCCATAACATCGCGTATTAATCCCGCAATAAAACCCGTAATAAATCTCGTAATAAAATGCGTAATAAATCATGTAATAATTTACGTAATAAATCTTGCAACATTATTACAGCAATTATTACGTATCAGATTTATTTCGTATCTCATTTATTACGTATTCCAACTAACTTGTTGGGCCGGGTTAGGTACTAGGCCATTTCAGGCCAACGCATCTACAAATATTTGAAGATATGTAGCTAAATCTTGAAATTGAACAGTCAATCGATTTGGAGCTCAACATGAAGGCAAGAAGCTCATCCAAGGACTCATGGTATGCAAAAGACTTCAAAACGACAAGTTAAAGGGCCAAAAAATACATCAAGACTCCTAGTGTTTGTGTGAGTGATGTATATATGTTTGTAACTTGTTTTAGATAGTTAAAGCAATGAATTGAAGCTTGCACATACTTAGAAAAATAGTTTTATTTGTTTTAAAATGATTTAACGTTTTTAAAACTCATTTTCCTAGCTTTTAGGTCAAATACTTGTTGTATCAAGGAAAACTAGTTGACTAGACTCAGTCGACTAGTGGCTGAAACTAAGCTAGGGCAATGTTAGCAAACTAGTTGATCTCTGTTATGGAACTAGTTGACTGTAGTCCACTAGTTCTTGTACTAGGATTGACTACTGCTCTCGGAAAATCTGACAGTGTCAAACTAGTCGGCCACCATTATCCAACTTTTCGACTAGCTACCCACTAAGCCTACAATGGTCACATTTTGACTGGCCTTTTTTAGCCGTTGGAGGGCATTTTCGTCATTCTGTCTTGGGCAGAATGAATGGCTATTTAAAGGGTTTAATCTGAAGTTTTGCAATATGATTTGAATGAGATTTTAACAAGTTTCTTAAGCAATCATTTTCTCTCTTGTGCTCAATATTTCCAAAGCAAAACCTCATCTATTTGACCAAATTCTTTTAAAGCTTTTAAGCAAATCTTGGCTTTGTTTTCTTTGATCTCCCTAGAGCTCTAATCTCTATTTCCTTGATATCAAAGAATGTAATGGTCTGAATTCATCGCTACACGTATTTCCGTATTCAAAATGATTTTAAATGAGTTTGAATATATTATACGGTTTTTAAATATTTTTCTATCCTTTTCATATTTTTCTGAGGCCAAAATGACTCTAAACCTGCAAAGCTGAGAATCACGATCGATAAATAATTTTTGCCTCAAAACTTACATTTCTGTAGCTCAAAATTTTAAACAGATATTATTTTCATGATCCTCATGAATTTACGAGCCCGTGGTATTTTTTTCAGAATTTTTTGGAGTCTAGTTAATAAAATGTTTTAAGGACAATTTTTACAAAAAGTACAAAAATTAAATATAATTAGCAAAATCAACCGCAAAAAAATAATTAGCAAAACCGACCAACTATGGCTACGTCAGCGACACGGGACGTGTCTGGGTGCTGACTGGGCATGCTTTGACTTGGCCGCACTTGCCGAATGTGACCAAGTCATTTAGAGGTGGTTTTAGTTAAGCCTTCTAATAGATTATTTGTATAAATCATAATGATGAGATAGTTGGTCTGTTGGTAAGCCTTCTGGGAGGCGCAGGAAGTTGTGGGTTCGATTCTTGGTGTCAAGTTTTAAATAAAACTTATTAAATTTTAACAAAAAATATTTTTATAAATTTTGTTATAGGAGAATGCTAGGAGTCGAACCCAGGATCTCGCTCCCCCAAATAACAAGTAATACCACCAAGCTAACATTGTCTTCATTATACAACATACAAACAATTTATTGGAAGGCTTAACCGAAGGCCTAACCGAAGGACCATAATGGAAGCACTTGACAAGTGTGGCCAAATCAGAGCATGCTCCTGAGCACCCAGACACGCGCATAGTCGCTAACGTGGCGAAACTTGGTCGGTTTTGCTAAATATATTTTTTTTCATCTCAATTTTCCTAATTATTTTTAATTTTTGTTCTTTTTCCAAATATTGTCCTTTTAAAATAATAAAGAAATAATAATTTAAATAATAAATCCTTTTTGACCAACTACAAGCTATAATAAAAATAAAACCGTTAAGAAAAATAATTAGGAAATAAAATAAATATAAACATTTATATCTTATGTCTGCAGGAATCGATTCTCGCGCACGAGCACCCCTAATAGCCCTAGCTCCAGCCTCGTCTTCCTCCAACGATATCGTTTCGAGTAAGTCACTTTAATTCTAGATTCGGAAGTTTAGATAGTGTATTATTGTGTGCATGTTAGATAGTGTAGCACATGATAGATTAGTGTAGCCTAGTAATGACTATATCGTGTTTGAATGTTAGTATCGACTTGTACCTAGGCTTTGCCAACTTAAAGACCTAACTTAATATGGAACTACGTGGATGCATAATAACTACATTTATGCTTACTATACATGCTTATGAAAATTGATAGTCTTAATGCACGCAAATCTATGCTTGCTACACTCATCACATACAAACTCATGCGTACCATGTTTGTTGCACTTGTCACGTACATTCATGCCTACTATGTTGGTAAGTTTGTCACCTGAGATTCCATGCATGAAATATTGTTATACTTGTTGCATGTTGCCCACGTTTAAATAGTCAAATCACCTATTGCATGTTATCTCATTGTATGCTATTGAAATATCGTGCAGGGTTATCATGTGGAATGTTGTATGAAATGACGTGTTGGAACATAGTGATTGAATGACATCATATTGGAACATAATGCTGGAATATCACATTAAAATTGAATGCTTAAAACAGTGAACACCGCAGTAGGTTTTGGGGTAACTCATATTAGAGAAAGTGTGGGAGCGACTGGAGCTATATCTACACGTTGCACCATACATTACCGAATTGTTTAAAATGTATTGAGATCCGCTCGGGTGAGCGCCCCACATGGCAAGAGATAGGCTCAATGGTTGCTTACTATATTTTCCTATATAAGTCACATAGGTTCTAGTTTAACTACTGCTTGCATAACTATAAAACTGTGAAATATTATTTCTGTTACCGCTTTGCATGCCTTTTATATTGTTACTGCCTATGTCTGCTTGTCTTATAAAACTATCACTTTGCATGCTAACTAGGATATCTTCATATAATGAATGCCTTAGCACAGCTGTTGCTCTCATACTTTACTTATTGCACTTGCATGGCTGTCTTTACTTTACTAATCGCACTTGTATGACTGTCCATAGTTACTTACCATATCATGTTCATTTTCATGCTTGTACACTTCTATTATTTCTATTTCTAGAGTTGTTGTGACTTACCTACGGTTCCCCGCTTCGTGGCACCATCAGACGACGCACAGGTTAACGAAGAGGCTACTGAGTTTGATGAGCCTAAGTTCGATCTAGAGGCCACAGACTTCTAGAGTTTGAGTCGTGTGCGTGATGTATTTCTATATGTATTTCATTCTGCAATTTCCCTTCATGTATTCCTATAAGAGTTGTATGGAGTTTGTTGTATTTCAGATATGGATTGTAATAATAAGACGCTTATTTAAGTATTTAGTATATCTCTGCATTACATGTTATATTGTTTTCAATGGTTAAATACAGGGCCTGCATATGTATCCAATAGGAATTGCCCCCATAAACCGAGTCGTTATAAGTTTGGTGGCCAATGTAGGTCTGCACTAACTACCTCATAAACAGTAAAGTAAGATCATAATGTAGGTATAAAATACTCAAATTGCCCTCTCGAGTACATGATGTCTCGAGTTTTCACATGTATGGGATGTACAGTCAAAGTGTACTTGTTACACATCTTCCTTGACCCTCATTTCTTTCTTTGAACTCTTGAACCCTGGTCTAGGAACTTGTGTCCCATTCTTTGGATGTATCCTCTTCTAGTATCCTCCTTTGACAACTATCAGACGGAACTTCCATATATTAAACCATTTATTCACCTTTTCGCCCTCACCCCCTTAGCCGGTGATGGCTTTCGATCATCCTTATTATTCTTGGAATATTTCTAGTTGCACTTATGTCACGCCCCGCTTCCCAAAAACATGGAGGCGAAGCGTGAGAAGGTCCGCACGGACTTGAAGCTGCAAAGCCGCAAGTCCGATAAGCGTCAAATAAAACGAAGTAGCAGGTCCCTGTAATGTGACTCAGAACAACAATAACAATAATAGGAAAAGAGAGACAATAATATAACATTATTCCAACTCATAGTCCAACAAAGAGTCCAACAACCAGAAATGCCACCAGGCAACAAAAGAGTCAAAAGTAAAAGGCCTAGCATGGCCAACAGAGTCTAACAAAACGGTGCTACTCACCGACAACCACAGCTAACAAAGAAAAGTACGGGAGGTCCCTAAGATTGATCACCAGTGTCCTCGTACTCCACGTCACCAACAGGTTCAGGCACGAACTCCACGAACTCGTCACTCTCCGCAACTGTCTCTGGCTCAACAACTAACATGCGTCACCCAAAGAGAAGGGGCACATGTCAGCAAGTCTAAAAAGACTTGTGCAAGGAAACTATAAAAGTAAAGCAACCTAACAGTTCTAAAGTAAAGTATGACATGGATATAAAATGACAAATGACATGGCATGGCAAGTAAACAAGTAGAAGACAAGTACTGGAATTGTAATCGCGTCGTGCACAGAGATTCCGTCCTTTGGCTAGAGTGGCTGTACGGGCCAACTCTTACACTCAAGTGACCGTTTATCCCTACCCCTCCACGTGTGTCGAGCCAGGGCATTACCCCCGAACACGGAATGCTCGCTTCTGGATCACGAGCCAGGAAGTGTTTTTAACACGGATGGCGTAGGGTTATGCCCGCATAACGGGTGCCTAGCCGGTAACACGGAAACATGGATTGTACAAGTAGTGTAGCGTGTGCTACGATGCAAGTTTAACTAGGATGACATGTATGATGCAATGCATGGCAGTTAACAATTCAAATGCGTACAGTTAAGGAATTTAAACATGACAGATATCAATGCACAAATGATATGGCAAGGTGTCGGATCTAGCTTCGTTGTCAAGCTAGATCACAAAGTCGCGCCTAGATCGCTATCATTTCACGATCTAGTCTCTTTCACGCTAGTACGAGGAATTGGCCTAAAGACATGGCCTAAAGAAAAGTTGGCAAGTTTCACTTGCCTGTTTCCGGTGGTGTCTGTTGTTCGTGGGTTCGTTTCGACGGCGTTTCGCTATGGAACAACTGGTTCTCTGTTTGATTAAACACATGTCCGAATTAGGTTTGCTTCGACAGAATTAAAATGTTAAATAATTCTTACGACGTTTAAGGATTCAATTTTATTAGATTCTCTGCCCTAGAGGTGGTGCTTAATATCACTAAGATTCTAATGAATTGCCATACTCACATACTTTATTTATTAATATTAGTACTGATTTAATGCCTTTATTTAGCCTAACATGAACCGACTGCAGATATGCTAATATTATATAATAAAATTTACTCATTGCCAACCTACAACCAAAATTTTAACTACAGTCACTTATTTACGCCGTGTTACTAATGCTACCAACAAATAATCCGTACTAACAAATGTTCATGCTTCTGATGATTGTACTGAGGTATACCAACTCATGATATGAGAAAAAGACCTACTGATATTAACAAGTTAACACCTTAAACTTATCATAAAACTAAGGTTATAAATTATTATCCTATATATATCATTAATGGGGATAGGGTACTGTTTATTACTCTTTATACACTCTGTCTTGCATCCCATAGTCATTGGTTCATGTGATGTACTGCTACTTTATAGCCTCAAATATAATAATGTATCTTGTACAAAATAAAATTCTGCTAACACAAATAGATGTCTTCTTCTAGCAGGTAGTACAGTTCACGGGGAGAAGTCACTTACTGGTTTTCTAAACCTATATGAATTTTGACAAGTCATGAACTTATCGGGTTACTGTTTGTAAGACATCCTTTTATTGCATTCAACTCAATAGCTCTATGAGCATTCATAGCTATCAGGTACTGTTTGAATGTCAGGCTTTACATTTGCCTTCAAGTCAGGAGCTATAAAAGTTTTCAAAGGCACATGGCACTGCTGCAACTATAAATAATATTAAAGCTATCCAAAAAGGAGATCACAGGCTAAAATTCGTTGTTTATAAATGAGTATAAGGTTTAGGCACAGGGCTCAAGTATCAGTATATAACTACTAATATATATCCACTCTCCAAATGCTCTAGTGAAGGTGACCAACCTGCTTGAGTTCGTTCCCTGCCGGTGGCAGTCTCGAACGGAGGTTGCAGCGGCGAGAGCCGATCGGGTGTCGGTTCGGGGCGGAGAGTCGACGGCTGAGACGTCGCTGCAGACGTCGGTGGCAGCTCCGAGCGGCGAACGGTCCTCGTGGGTGCTGTGGGTCGCAAGGCACTGGGCTTGGTCGCCTGTGGGGTTTGATGGCTGCGGACGCGGTGGGAAACGGCGAGCTCGGAGGTGGTTGCGGCGAAAGGAGGGGACGAGTTGTCCGGTGCCGAAGCGGTTACGAGGAGCTGTGGAGATGGCGAATGGGGGTTTGGGTTTCGGTGATCGGAGCTTTGAGAAGAAGAGAGGAGAGGGCTTTCAGAAAATGGCCTGGGCTTAGATCTACTGTTTATAAGAAGATGATGGAGCAGTTACAATTTTTGTGCCTGGGTTCCGCATGTATGGAGAGAGAGGTGACGTGTGCGAGAGACGTGGGGGTGATGGGAAACAGTTCGGATACAGATTTCAAAAGATTTTAAAAAAAAATTCGTTGAGCAACCCGCATTTGCTGACGAACGAGTGTTAAGGAAAACAATTTGGTGGTTAATTAGATATAATAAAGATTTGATTGTTTTTTTTTCTTTTAGCTTTTTATATAAGCACTTGACTTTACCCATTAACAGTACAAAGATGTCATAAGAGTTGAGTAGGAAACGTACAGGGCATTGAAGTTTGAAACTTAAATATTAAAAGTCTAATAACTAATATTGAATACAATAGATTGGTCCCTAGACATCTAAAAATTACAAGGAAAATACTGGGGCGATCGCGCCTTCGAGAGAATCGTGAATACGGGGCTCGGTCGCGCGTTGGAACTACGGAATTACAATAATCAAACCAAATACGAAAATACGCACACGAATCAACATACGCACAAAATACGTACGACCGGAAGTGGCCGTTACATCCTCCCCACCTTATGAATGATTCCGCCCTCGGAATCAGCATCAACTACTGCCCGGAAACAAGTGCGGGAAGCGCTCTCTCATATCATCTTCACGCTCCCAGGTAGACTCACCAGGCGAACCATGACGCCACTGCACTCGAACCAAATCGACGGTCTTATTCCTCAGCTGCTTCTGCCGTCGATCCAAAATCTCAACTGGCTGCTGATCATAGGTAAGATCCGGACGAACCGTGATCTCCGAGAAATCCACAGCGTGGGACGGATCACTGACGTATCGACGTAACTGAGATACGTGAAACACGTCATGAACTCCCTCCAGTGACGGTGGCAACGCCAAGCGATAAGCCACAGCTCCAACTCTCTCCAGGACGTCAAAAGGTCCGATGCACCTCGGACTCAGCTTGCCTCTCTTTCCAAATCGGATAACTCCCCGATTCGGAGAGATCTTCAGAAAGACGTGATCTCCAGGCTGAAACTCCAAAGGTCTCCGTTTAGCATCTGCCCAATGCTTGAAACGGTCCTGCGCAATCCTCAGCTTCTCCCGGATGTTCCTCACAACATCCACAGCCTCCACGATCATCTCTGGTCCTAACAGCTCCCGATCTCCAATGTCATCCCAGCTCAGTGGCGATCGACATTTCTTCCCGTATAGTGCGGCGAATGGCGCCATGCCAATACTCGCCTGGTAGCTGTTATTGTAGGCAAACTCAACAAGGTGGAGATGATCCTCCCAAGAACCCTTGAAGTCCAACATACACGCCCTCAGCATGTCCTCCAAGATCTGAATCGTCCTCTCGGACTGGCCATCCGTCTGCGGATGGTACGCCGTGCTGAAACTCAGACTCGTACCCAAACTCTTCTGCAGACTCTGCCAGAACTGAGATGTGAATCTCGTGTCTCTGTCCGACACGATACTCACAGGGACTCCATGCAGTCGAACGATCTCCTGCACGGACACGTTAAATCACTAACTATTCTAGGAAAAGGAAATAGAAATGGAAAGTAAAAGGATTTACCTCCATATATCTCCTCGCCAGTGCCTCAGTGGACTGTCCTACTCGGAACGGAATAAAGTGCGCGGATTTGGTCAATCGGTCTACGATCACCCAAATCGCGTCATTCTGCTTTGGACTCCGAGGTAGTCCAGTCACGAAGTCCATAGTGATGTGTTGCCACTTCCACTCCGGAATCGGAATCAGTTTTAGCAACCCTGCCGTACGCTGATGCTCTGCCTTTACCTGCTGGCAAACTAAGCACTTGGCCACACTCCGAGCCACGCTCCTCTTCATCCCATGCCACCAGAAATTCAAACGAAGATCCTTGTACATCTTGGTCCCACCAGGATGCACAGAATACGGTGAACTGTGTGCCTCCACCAACAGCTCCTCTCTGATATCTCCCGCAGGCACACACAACCTGGCTCCAAACCTCAGCGAGCCATCCTCGTGAATCACGAAATCAGTCCGCAGACCCGCTTCCACCATCTCTCGAATCTTTACCAACTTCGGGTCACCACTCTGCCCAGCCTTGATCCGATCCACGATCGTCGACTGTATCTGCATACACATCAACGAAGAAGTCTCTCCAGGCAGAACCACCTCAACTCCAGACTGGCAAAAATCCTGCTGCAACCTCCACTGTGCAGTCAACATCATCACCGCTGGTAGTCTGCTTAGCGCATCAGGAACCACATTCACCTTGCCAGGGTGATACTGCAAGTCGATTTCATAATCTGCCATGAGCTCCAACCATCGACGCTGTCGCATATTGAGCTCCTTCTGTGTAAAGATATACTTCAAGCTTTTGTGATCGGTGAAGATCTTCACCTTCTCACTCAGCAAAAAGTGCCTCCAAATCTTGAGCGCAAACACGACTGCAGCCAACTCCAAGTCGTGTGTCGGGTAATTCTTCTCATGAGCCTTAAGCTGACGAGAAGCGTACGCAACCACGTGTCCATGCTGATGCAACACACATCCAAGACCTTTGCCGGAAGCATCACAAAATATCTCAAATCCTCCACTACGATCAGGCACTGCAAGAACAGGGGCAGTCGCCAATCTCTCCTTCAGAATGGAAAAGGCCTCCTCACAAGCATCGGACCAAACATACGGTATATCCTTCCTCGTTAGTTTAGTCATCGGTTCGGCAATCCGGGAGAAATCCTTAATGAAATGTCGATAATATCCTGCTAGCCCAAGAAAACTCCTGATCTCAGTCGCAGACTGCGGAATCGGCCACTCTCTGATAGCCTTGATCTTCTCCGGATCCACAGATATGCCATCTCCTGAGACCACATGACCAAGAAAAGCCACTCTATCCAGCCAGAACTCGCACTTCGAATACTTGGCATACAACCGATGCCTCCTCAGAATTTCCAATACCGTCCTCAAGTGCGATGCATGTTCCTCTTCCGACTTTGAATAGATCAGAATGTCGTCAATGAAGATAACGACAAACTTATCTAAATAGTCATAAAAGATCAAATTCATCAGGTTCATAAATACTGCGGGTGCGTTGGTCACACCAAAAGGCATGACCACGAACTCGTAGTGACCATACTTTGTCCTGAACGCCGTCTTCGGAATGTCCTCCTTCCTCACCTTCAGCTGGTGATATCCACTCCTCAAGTCCAGTTTGGAAAATACTCTCGATCCTCCAAGCTGATCAAAAATATCATCGATCCGCGGCAATGGGTACTTATTCTTTACAGTCACCGCATTCAGCCCTCGATAATCCACGCACATGCGACGCGAACCGTCCTTCTTCTTCACCAGCAGCACCGGTGCTCCCCACGGAGACACACTGGGATTTATGTAACCCTTTTGCAAAAGCTCGTCCAGTTGCTTCCGCAACTCCTCCAATTCCGCTGGAGCCATACGATAAGGTGCCTTCGAAATGGGCTGCGCTCCCGGAATCAGGTCAATCGAAAACTCTAGAGCTCGATCGGGCGGCAGACCAGACATCTCTTCGGGGAAGACGTCATCAAATTCACGCACCACAGCAGGCCTACCCTGCTCCATCAGCATAGCCACCGCCTCCACCGGCTTGGCCCGAAACCTGACCGGACCAAGCGAACTGCTACCACGGCTGAACTCAAACACTGGATGTCCGGGAATCTCGAACACCACCTTCTTCCGCCGACAGTCGATCGTAGCGTAGAAGCTCGCAAGCCAATCCATCCCAAGCACAGCATCGTAGTTGATGATGTCGTGGACAATAAAGTCAGCATACAGCTCGTGTCCACAGACCACCAACGGGCAGGAATTGCACCCACGATGCACCGAAATCACACCATTCCCTGTGACGATGTTCCAACTCTGGGGAAGAGAGAAAGTCGACAAGGAATGCCTCTCCACGAAGCTCCGAGAAATGATGCACATGGATGCACCAGAGTCAAAGAGAACTCGTGCAGGAAAAGCGCAAACCAAAATCACACCTAACAGACAGTCTAACAATCAAATTCTATTCTAGCAATCAAACATATGCAAATAACTAATCATATCTAACAACCAAACTAACTAAGAAAGGAACAGCTAGATAGAAAGTTACCTGCGATAACCTCATCCAGCGTCTCGGTCTCAGCAGCAGTCATCAGAAACGCCTGTCGTCTCGGCTGGACAGCCTGCTGAAACGCCTGCCTCTGCGGAACGAGAGGCGCTCCACGACCAACAGGAACAGGTGCCCTCTGCTGCAATGGATGAGCTGCAACAGGTGCCCTCCACGGCTGCTTCGACCTCGGGCAATCCTTCATGGTGTGCGCAGGATCACCACAAACCAAACACTGCCCCAGCATCTTCCGGCACTGATCCTTGATATGCCCAGTCTTGCCACAGAAGTTGCAAGTCTTCAAAGTAGAAGGTCCTCCAGGCCTCTTGAACTGCACAGGCTGGTTGGGCCCGTGCCCCGGTCTCACCACTGCTCTGGCCTGCTCCATAGGCCTCTTCCCAGCGCCAAAAATCTGTCCCCTCTTCTGATTCACAATCCTTTCCTGCCTCTTTGCCGCAATCAGAACCTTCTGGTAAGTCTCCGCATCAGAAGAAGTGACATAGCTCTGCAGATCCAACGAAAGCCCCTGCAGAAACCTCTGGGCTCTCTCCTCAGCATCCTGCACCATCTTCGGTGCAAAACGACTCAGCCTCTTGAATTCCTGGTGGTACTGATCCACCGTCAAATTCCCTTGCTTCAAGTCAATGAAGCGCTGAGCCATCTCCCTCCTGGCGGCCTTAGGAAAATATTCCTCGTCAAATCTGGACTTGAAGGTAGCCCAAGAAATCGGCTCCTCCAGCAACTCCTCCTCGGCATCCCACCAGTTCCGCGCGTTGTCCTTCAGCTGCCGCTTCGCCAGATCAACCCATCCAGTCAGGTCGACCTTCGACATCTTCAGATTGTCTTCCATGTTCCTGGTCCACTCATCTGCAGCCAGGGATCCCTCGGTCCCATTGAAGTAAGCGGGACCCAGCTCCCAAAATTGCTTCGCTCCGGGCTCGAAGCGAGGGGCAGCCTGAACAGCCGGCGCTGCACGAGCAGGCGGAACATTCCGGACAGTCTGCAGAATTCCTTGCTGCACCTGCATCATCTGATGCATCATCCTCATCATCTCCCCGGTGGTGGGCTCTCGGTCCGGCTCCTGGTCGCGAGGGGGCACACCACCACCAGCACGGGCATTCCATCTCCCAGCCATCTATTGACACAGGAAACAAAACAGATCAGACTCTTAGCCCAAGGCACGGCGTTGAATTTTGTTTATTGGACTTTCTATAATTCTTATTGTTATTCTGATTAAGTCACAGTTACAGAAAAACGGGACCTGCATGGGCCACCAAAGAAACCTGTCACGCCCCGCTTCCCAAAAACATGGAGGCGAAGCGTGAGAAGGTCCGCACGGACTTGAAGCTGCAAAGCCGCAAGTCCGATAAGCGTCAAATAAAACGAAGTAGCAGGTCCCTGTAATGTGACTCAGAACAACAATAACAATAATAGGAAAAGAGAGACAATAATATAACATTATTCCAACTCATAGTCCAACAAAGAGTCCAACAACCAGAAATGCCACCAGGCAACAAAAGAGTCAAAAGTAAAAGGCCTAGCATGGCCAACAGAGTCTAACAAAACGGTGCTACTCACCGACAACCACAGCTAACAAAGAAAAGTACGGGAGGTCCCTAAGATTGATCACCAGTGTCCTCGTACTCCACGTCACCAACAGGTTCGGGCACGAACTCCACGAACTCGTCACTCTCCGCAACTGTCTCTGGCTCAACAACTAACATGCGTCACCCAAAGAGAAGGGGCACATGTCAGCAAGTCTAAAAAGACTTGTGCAAGGAAACTATAAAAGTAAAGCAACCTAACAGTTCTAAAGTAAAGTATGACATGGATATAAAATGACAAATGACATGGCATGGCAAGTAAACAAGTAGAAGACAAGTACTGGAATTGTAATCGCGTCGTGCACAGAGATTCCGTCCTTTGGCTAGAGTGGCTGTACGGGCCAACTCTTACACTCAAGTGACCGTTTATCCCTACCCCTCCACGTGTGTCGAGCCAGGGCATTACCCCCGAACACAGAATGCTCGCTTCTGGATCACGAGCCAGGAAGTGTTTTTAACACGGATGGCGTAGGGTTATGCCCGCATAACGGGTGCCTAGCCGGTAACACGGAAACATGGATTGTACAAGTAGTGTAGCGTGTGCTACGATGCAAGTTTAACTAGGATGACATGTATGATGCAATGCATGGCAGTTAACAATTCAAATGCGTACAGTTAAGGAATTTAAACATGACAGATATCAATGCACAAATGATATGGCAAGGTGTCGGATCTAGCTTCGTTGTCAAGCTAGATCACAAAGTCGCGCCTAGATCGCTATCATTTCACGATCTAGTCTCTTTCACGCTAGTACGAGGAATTGGCCTAAAGACATGGCCTAAAGAAAAGTTGGCAAGTTTCACTTGCCTGTTTCCGGTGGTGTCTGTTGTTCGTGGGTTCGTTTCGACGGTGTTTCGCTATGGAACAACTGGTTCTCTGTTTGATTAAACACATGTCCGAATTAGGTTTGCTTCGACAGAATTAAAATGTTAAATAATTCTTACGACGTTTAAGGATTCAATTTTATTAGATTCTCTGCCTAGAGGTGGTGCTTAATATCACTAAGATTCTAATGAATTGCCATACTCACATACTTTATTTATTAATATTAGTACTGATTTAATGCCTTTATTTAGCCTAACATGAACCGACTGCAGATATGCTAATATTATATAATAAAATTTACTCATTGCCAACCTACAACCAAAATTTTAACTACAGTCACTTATTTACGCCGTGTTACTAATGCTACCAACAAATAATCCGTACTAACAAATGTTCATGCTTCTGATGATTGTACTGAGGTATACCAACTCATGATATGAGAAAAAGACCTACTGATATTAACAAGTTAACACCTTAAACTTATCATAAAACTAAGGTTATAAATTATTATCCTATATATATCATTAATGGGGATAGGGTACTGTTTATTACTCTTTATACACTCTGTCTTGCATCCCATAGTCATTGGTTCATGTGATGTACTGCTACTTTATAGCCTCAAATATAATAATGTATCTTGTACAAAATAAAATTCTGCTAACACAAATAGATGTCTTCTTCTAGCAGGTAGTACAGTTCACGGGGAGAAGTCACTTACTGGTTTTCTAAACCTATATGAATTTTGACAAGTCATGAACTTATCGGGTTACTGTTTGTAAGACATCCTTTTATTGCATTCAACTCAATAGCTCTATGAGCATTCATAGCTATCAGGTACTGTTTGAATGTCAGGCTTTACATTTGCCTTCAAGTCAGGAGCTATAAAAGTTTTCAAAGGCACATGGCACTGCTGCAACTATAAATAATATTAAAGCTATCCAAAAAGGAGATCACAGGCTAAAATTCGTTGTTTATAAATGAGTATAAGGTTTAGGCACAGGGCTCAAGTATCAGTATATAACTACTAATATATATCCACTCTCCAAATGCTCTAGTGAAGGTGACCAACCTGCTTGAGTTTGTTCCCTGCCGGTGGCAGTCTCGAACGGAGGTTGCAGCGGCGAGAGCCGATCGGGTGTCGGTTCGGGGCGGAGAGTCGACGGCTGAGACGTCGCTGCAGACGTCGGTGGCAGCTCCGAGCGGCGAACGGTCCTCGTAGGTGTTGTGGGTCGCAAGGCACTGGGCTTGGTCGCCTGTGGGGTTTGATGGCTGCGGACGCAGTGGGAAACGGCGAGCTCGGAGGTGGTTGCGGCGAAAGGAGGGGACGAGTTGTCTGGTGCCGAAGCGGTTACGAGGAGCTGTGGAGATGGCGAATGGGGGTTTGGGTTTCGGTGATCGGAGCTTTGAGAAGAAGAGAGGAGAGGGCTTTCAGAAAATGGCCTGGGCTTAGATCTACTGTTTATAAGAAGATGATGGAGCAGTTACAATTTTTGTGCCTGGGTTCCGCATGTATGGAGAGAGAGGTGACGTGTGCGAGAGACGTGGGGGTGATGGGAAACAGTTCGGATACAGATTTCAAATGATTTTTAAAAAAAATTCGTTGAGCAACCCGCATTTGCTGACGAACGAGTGTTAAGGAAAACAATTTGGTGGTTAATTAGATATAATAAAGATTTGATTGTTTTTTTTTTCTTTTAGCTTTTTATATAAGCACTTGACTTTACCCATTAACAGTACAAAGATGTCATAAGAGTTGAGTAGGAAACGTACAGGGCATTGAAGTTTGAAACTTAAATATTAAAAGTCTAATAACTAATATTGAATACAATAGATTGGTCCCTAGACATCTAAAAATTACAAGGAAAATACTGGGGCGATCGCGCCTTCGAGAGAATCGTGAATACGGGGCTCGGTCGCGCGTTGGAACTACGGAATTACAATAATCAAACCAAATACGAAAATACGCACACGAATCAACATATGCACAAAATACGTACGACCGGAAGTGTCCGTTACAACTTAGTTCACCTAAACTCTGGATGCACCCTTTATAAGGAGGGTAGCGTTAGAAATATCTAACCATCCGAAGTTCAAGTTCGACACTGAGAGCAGATTAGAAGAACCAGTAGGGTTCATAGTCAGCTCAACGAAGGCAGTGGTGACTGCTATAGAAGCTGAGTCAGAGCATCATATAGTGGTACAAGCATTCATGGATGTATTTACGGACAAGCTTACAATGATTACCCCCGGATCGCATCCTTGAGTTTTTATTTGATTTGGAGCCAGGCACCCAACCAATGTCAAAGGTACTTTACCACACACTGCCACCTGAGCTAGAAAGTTTCGGGCTCGGTTGGATGATTTGTTGCAAAATAAATGGATACGACCTAACGTGTCACCTTGAAGTGCTCGTGTATTATTGGTAAAAAGAAAAAGAAAAAGAAGAGTGGATCCTGGCGCGAGTGGATCAACTATCGATCACTAAACAAGTTAAAGGACAAGCCTCATCTTCCTCGCATTGATGATATTTCGATCACCTTGGAGGATCAAGTAAAGTTGGAATTGAGAAGAGGATATCACCAATTGAAAGTCAATGTCTCGTAGGCTGCTTTCGAAACCAAGTATATACGTTAAGAATACTTGATGTTGTTGTTGGTGTGGTCAATGCACCACTGGTATTCATAAGTCTCGTGAACCAAGTATTCTACGAGTGCCTGGACATATTCGTGGTAGTCCTCATCGACTACATTAAACTGTAATCGAAGGACGCTCAAAAGCATGCCAAGCATTTGAGGATGGTGCAAGAGAATTTGAGACGAACCAAAACGAGACGTGCAAGTGGAGGCAGCTATTTCTTTTCCATCTTTCATGAACTCAAGGTAGGCACTGACTTGCTACTGGCTTATCACCTCAAGTTCCAAGTCGAACAGATATTGTCCTCGTAATAGCCCTCATTTTCATGTGATGCCATTATCTTATGGTAGTATTGGCAGTCTGGGAAGTCATGGTAGCTATAATGATAAAAGTGGTATCGGGACTAGTTACGAAAGCTATAGTGATGATAATAATATGTACCCATATTACTCACCAGTAGGTCCGGGAGGACTTAACATACACACACAAGTTGGGGGCCTTGGTGCTAGTATAGATACTCAGTGTAGACCCCACATGTCCCATGGAAATGACTTTGGTGGGAGTCCCATTGGAAGTCTGGGACCTACATCCCTTGGGGCCAGTCCTTCGCAATTTACTCATCCGAGCTCTCAAATGCAGATGCCAATTCTTTCTCCATGGAAGTAAGGTCCCACTTCACCTGCAAGAGGTGGTGTTCATGGTCCTCCATTGAGCAAGGCGGCTGTAGTAGGCCAATTCAACCAAATCAACCAAAGAAGAAACTGTGTTTATCCTAGAACTTCTATGCAACATCATGAGAACACAATTCTGCACTGGCCAAGACATCATGGTGAAGCATCAGCTGTCACTCTGATGCACTCACTCGAGGACATGGTTCTCCTTGCATTACTCTTTCAGCATCTAATTATCCTAATTGGAGACGACAAATGGGGCCCTCTGCTAGTAATCGGACTTTTCCTACATCCAGCACATTTAAAACCACAGTTCAATCCCAACCTAGAGAAGTTTCTTATGACAGGTTTAAAAGTGGTTCATTGGTACCCGAATCTTTGCTTGACCCACTGGTCGACGGATCACATTGCGAAGGATTGCCCAGAATAAGAACACGAGCTGCTACCACTATCCCAGCCGTTGCTCCTTCTGGGAACACCACGCAACGACTAACACTTCCTCAACAGAAGGTATTACAAAGAGCACAACAACAGGGGCTACCCTAGAGGCGCCAAGCCTACACAATGATTGCAAAGGAGTCCGAAGCTATCGACCAAGAGATTATAGGTATAAGCTATCGCTTTTAATATTATATTCGTTCATTAGCAGCTATTGGCTTAGACATAGCTCTTGTAACTTTAGGTATCGTATTAGTAACTGATAGACCTGCCCTTAACTTATTCGACTCGGGAGTTATACATTGCTTCCTGGCATGTTGATTCGTCGACACCATGTTGTTCCTGCTGAAGCCCTGACTTTTAGTTGGAAGGTCAACACAACCAGCGGCACGATACAGACAACCAACGAGTATTTTCAATATAATGTGGTGATCTGTAAACGAAGATATCCGCCAATTTCGTTGTGATCAAAATGTCGAGCATCGACGCTATTTTTGGAATGGATTGATTAAGGACATTTCATGTCATCAGTGACAGCCATCAAAAGATGATAGAATTGAAGATGTCCAATCATCTTATGTTCAAGTAGGATTAGGACGAGTTCATGCTTAGTAGGACATAGTTGCGTAGGTTTTCTTAATGAGTGAGGTGTATCGATTGTATTACCTTCTTCGCGTGAGAATATATGATTTTTTTACTATTTCTTATCTCTTAACACTGATAATATATTATACAATTAATTTTCTACATTCTCAAAAAAAGAAAAAAATATCTCGTATTTTCTTGATGGTATGTTACATTATATTTCATGCTATATACAACTTATTTTACTACGTCGCTACCATCCATCAAGCCTTTCCTTTGATCATTTATTTGCTAAGCTTCTTGATAACAGCAATGTTCTACTTTCTAGCGTTCCGAGAAATTTCGAAGACAGAATTTTTGTAAGGATGGTAGAATGTAACGGTCTGAATTCGTCGCTACACGTATTTCCGTATGCAAAATGATTTTAAATGAGTTTGAATATGTTTATATGATTTTTAAATATTTTTAAATATTTTTAAATATTTTTAAATATTTTGTTCGTATTTGTTTAAGGCCAAAACGACTCTTAGCCTGCAAACCCGAGACCCACGATTGATACACATTTTGCCTCAAAATTTACATTTCTGTAGCTCAAAATTTTAAATTGATATTATTTTCATCATCCTCGTGAATTTATGAGCCAGTGATATTTTTTCGGAAGTTTTGGGAGTCAAGTTAATAAAATGGGTTTTTAAATAATAAAGAAATAATAATTTAATAAAAGTAATTTAATATATATATATATATGTATATATAATAATGTTATGTTAATTAATAAATTAATAAATTTAAAAAGGGAGAGAGGTTGGCAGCCTCCCACGTGAAAACGTAGGAGAGCTTAGTCTAAGCCTAGTCAAATTTTCCCAACCATATAATTATTTATATTCATTAATACTTACTATTATAGTAATAAACTTATATTATAAATTACCCGCTCACTCCTTCTCAAACACCCATAGATCTCCCTCTCCCACTCAAACCAGTCTCTCTCACCCACGCCCTCTCCCCAATGCGGCATCCCTCCTCCGGCCGCCACCCCCCTCCGGCGCCTCCCCCCGCATCCGGCCAAGCAGCCCCATGGCCACTCCCTTCGTCATGAGCCCAATCTCACATGTCATGTATCCCATCAACCGTCGGCCCTTTGATCGATCTCCGCCATCGTCAACCGCAGTCGCCGCCCCACCCTGGCCAAGCTGGCCACCCCCGCCACTGCTGTCGCCCTACGCCAACCACCCGCTGCCCCTGCAGTGCCCCCTCCAAGCCGAGCCCACGCCCGAGCCCGCCGACCATCCGACCGCCGCCGCGGCTTGCCCTGCCGCCAAGGCTTAACCCACCGCCGTCGGTCCCCAGTCACCCCTTCCGGAATCATCCCCTGTCCGACGCCGCCCCCTTGACCCCTGACAACTCGCCGAACCCTGTGTGCGTGAGTAAGAAGAAGAAGAAGAACAATAGAAGAAGAAGAAAGAAGAGGAGAGAGAAAGTAATGAAATAAGAAAAAATAAAGAATTAAAATAAAAGAACATAAATACGATAAAAATAATCTAGAGATACAGAAAAATTCAACGCATTGCCCGGAGCGCGTTGACACCAAACTCGTCGAAATCAGGCCAGTATCTCGCCAGGTATGAATTTTCAAAGTTATTGCTATTTAATTCTAATTTGATAAAAAACGTATTTATTTTTCATACTACACGTAAACATAAAAATATAAAAATACCTTAGTATTCTACTCGATAAGAGAAATTATTTGACATATTGTGCATAAAATTCGAACTTGTAGATTTCTTTATAAATCGGCGAGCGTTTTCGATAGTTAATTTTTAATTTTGAAAATTAGATTTTAATTGGTTTTAAATTCAAAAAATGGTTATTAATTGTTTAAAATTTATAAAAAATATCCATTAGCTTCAGAAAATTATTTTCTACTTAGATAAAATTATATTCTCCACTTTTAGCATTTCTAAATTAATTCGTATGCATTTTTGACCAACTACAAGCTATAATTAAAAAAAACCGTTGAGAAAAATAATTGGAAAATAAAATAAACATAAACATTTATATCTTATGTCTGCACGAATCCATTCTCGTGCACGAGCACCCCTGATAACCCTAGCTTAAGCCTCGTCTTTCCCCAACGATCGTGTTTCGAGTAAGTCATTTTAATTCAAGGTTCAGAAGTTTAGATAGTGTATTAGTGTGTGCATGTTAGATAGTATAATGCATAATAGATTAGTGTAGCCTAGTAATGACTATATCGTGTTTGAATGTTAGTATTGACTTGGACCTAGGCTTTGCCAACTTAAAGGCCTAACTTAACATGGAACTACGTGGATGCATAATAACTACATTTATGCCTATTATCTATGCTTACGAAAATTGATAGACTTAATGCACGTACATCTATGCTTGCTACACTCATCACATACAAACTCATGTACACCATGCTTGTTGTACTTGTCACGTACATCCATGCCTACTATGCTGTTTCGCTTGTCACCTGAAATTTCATGCATGAAATATTCTTATACTTGTTGCACGTTGCCCATGTTTAAATAGCCACATTACCTGCTGCATGTCATCCACTAGTCATTGTATGCTATTATAATATCGTGCTGTGTTATCATGTGAAATGTTATATGAAATGACGTGTTGAAACTTAGTGATTGAATGACATCGTGTTGGAACATAAAGCTGAAATATCCCGTTGAAATTGAATGCTTACAACAGTTAACATTGTACTGTGTTTTGAGATAACTCATATTAGAGAAAGTGTGGGAGCGACTGCAGCTATATATACACATTGCATCGTACCGTAACGAACCATCTAAAATGTATTAAGATCCGCCTGTGTGAGCACCCTCGTGGCAAGAGATAGGCTCAATGGTAGCTTATTATATTTTCCTATATGAGTCACATAGGTTCTAGTTTTAATACTGCTTCCACAAGTATAAAACTGTGTCATATTATTTCCGTTGCTGCTTTGCATGCCTTTTTATATTGTTACTGCACATGCCTACTTGTCTTACCATTGCTATCACTTTGCATGCTAATTAGGATATCGTCATATCATATATGCCTTACCACAGTTGTTGCTCTCATACTTTACTTATTGCACTTGCATGGCTGCCTTTACTTTACTTATCGCACTTGCATGATTGTCCGTAGTTACTTACCATAGCCTGTTTATTTTCATGCTTGTACACTTCTTTCACTACTATTTCTACAATTGTTATAACTTACCAACGGTTCCCCGCTTCGTGGCACCGTCAGACGACGCACAGGTTGATGAAGATGCTCCTGAGTTTGAAAAGCCCGAGTTGCAGACTTTTAGAGTTTGAGTCTTGTGCGTGATGTATTTCTATATATATTCCATTCTGCAATTTGCCTTTCATGTATTTCTGTGAGAGCTGTTTGGAGTGTATTGTATTTCAGACATGGATTGCAATAACTGAATGCTTATTTGGGTATATATTACATTTGTGCATCGCATGCTATATTGTTTTTACTAGTTAACTGCAGAACCTGCAAATAATAGTAATGGCCCCCAGGAACCAAGTCGTTACAAAAAACATTCCCTTAGCCACACACATACATACATTAATCTTCAATTTGGTGGCTATAGATGCTTGTACTTCTCAAAAAGTGTACGTGAAAATCTATACAAAGTTATGACGGTAAGTGGTTGAAAATTTGTCTTGCGTTTGAAGTCCTCTAGTTGAAGAGGTTGATTGCTTGTTGAAGTCTTCTAGTGAGAGGGTCAAGTTGTTAGAAGTCATCTTAATTGAGAAGAGGCAAGTGTACTCACTCCGTTGGGAGTATTGGTTAGTGAAACTTCAAGCAGTGCTTGGGACTGGACGTAGCTCATGGATGAGTAAACCTGTATAATCTCTTATGTTTGCGCTTGTCTCTTATGTCTCATGACTTTATCTCTCTTATTTGATATTGTGCTAACATTTCCGCTACATCTCTTTATTAGCAATTATTTAAGATTAGTTGATTAAGTTTCAAGAGAAGTAACACTCATTGTCATTTATGTAAACATAGATGGTGCTTTATTATAAAAAAATTATAGCTTCCATTTCTTTTTTTTTTCCATTTAAATTTGAGATAAATTACTTTCCAATAGGATGCTGGGTTTTTCTGAAAAATCAAAATTCATTGGGTTTTCATGATAAACAAGTTATTAAAGGTTTTCTTAAATTGATCCAAAGTATATTAGGGTTTTTTTAAATTTAGCTAGTTAAATACTTCGTCAGTCACAAACACAGGTAACAGGATTGGTTGTCACATTCTAAACAGCAAACTGATCAGCCTCTGATGCTGAGATGCCAAACCATGATTAGCATGAAAATGAGGTTTGGTGCATCATTATATAACTAATCATGTAACATTTTTGATTTAGCCAAGACAGACAAGATAAGGCTGTGCTGTGGCCTCAAACTAATGCGTATTAAGCAATCTTTTGAAATGATTAAATGCCGTTTACGTTTGGTTTATCTCATAATTGATCATTGTTCAATCATTGGTCGTTATCTGGTTGCTTTTGTTAGAAGCAATTTTTTGCCTTTTGGTTTCTTTGCTGTTGTCTCATTGATTGGGGTCATTTTCATGATGAATCATAGTAGTAGGTTTAGGAATTTAGGGAATAATTGACTTCTTGAATCTTGCATTCTTGCTGCTTGCCAACCTCGCAAAATTTTTCCTCCCTCCATTGAGCAACGGATCATGGATTCATAATTACAAAATCATCCCCAAAGTTCAAACTTTTATAAAGTATATTTGCGGTCTGTTTAGTTTTGTAGTCATGTTTAAAAAATTCAACACAATATAAAATTACCAATTACAATCTTTAAAACTTTATCTACAGCTTAATTCTAAAAGCCATTACTACTTGAGAATGTGAGAACCACTGGGTTTTTTTATCTTGTAAAACGAATACAAAACTAATACGATTGCCAGTGAAATTTTAGTCTTAGACCGTAGAAATATTTAGATTTTAACCATCACCTACTGTTTTTTGGAAGGTAACGGCATATGAGAAATAAATATGAGAGGATGCCATGTGTTATAACATTATGTGCTTCAATTACTTTCAAGTTAGGTTAACAATGGAAGGATTTCTTCTTTCGATACATTTTCCATTTTTCCCAAAATGTCAGTCGACTGCCTAGATGACCTCATTAATTAATCAACTAAAACAAGGAACCTGAAGTTTCTACAGTTTATACAAATTCAGTTCAAAATGCAAAATAAGGGCTGAAAAAGAAGCTCATTAACAAAGTGTGCCCTATGCTGTTGTGACTGACATACTACAATAATAATACAATCATCGGCAATGCAATAAGCAGCAGTTTTACCATGACGGAATCAAAAGAGTGGATTCTTGAAGCTGATCCTGACAGATCTATGGTTCCAGAATAAACACCGCCCCTACCATTGATCGAGGGAGTAGGGTTAGGGGTTGATGTTCCAACATTCCTGCATACTCCAAATGGTGCCCCAGCCTGACCAGAAAATTTCATAAGCAAGTTGCGGGGTCTTTAAAACGACAATCAACCTAAATATAGGATGTTGATTGTGATATTTATTCATTAAACATGCAAGGTAAGGATGCAAGCAGACCCGGGTAATTCAATATTCAGAATCAATACAAGCTGAATAAAGGCATCACACGACAACTTTTCTCTTCTGAGGTTTTCTCATTTCTCAGTTTGGATTATGGTGCATCTCTTTTTGTTCAGCAAATCTTTTTTTTCTAAAAGTCTAGATAGTCTAGATTATGGATGATTCCTATCGTTACTATTTGATTCTCAGGGCTAGTTTGCTGATATCAACATTAGGTTTAAGCACACACTCAAAAAGATTTACATTTAAAAGGTCAAATTACTTATTAAATTTATCGTTAATAGATTGGGATCAGAATGAAAAGGTCAAGGTTATATGCAGACTGATTCGGGTTGCAGGTGAAGGGATTTAAAAACTCAGGTGTAACCAATGTTATCTCTAGTTGAGCGGAAAATATGAAATAGCATATAAATCGACAAAAAAGACGAGTTGAAAAAGCTTTTTGTGAATGGATCTTAATGTCAGGAAAATTGTTCACCATATCGCATATACCCATAGATCAGATTCGTTACGTCCATTCAATACAGAATAAAAAAATCAAGGGTTTCAGGTCCTAGAGATACCTGACATGCAGTGACAGTCTTGCATCCACAAATGTTTAGCCCATTTATTCGGTCTTGGATATCAAAAGCTCCTCCTCCATCACTCCTCTGCATTTGTCCATATGGTCAATATTTTGTTAATATTTATTTTCCTTACAAAACAAATCTCTAATTCATTCTCAAAAGAATGCAAAAATTAATTCATACCATGTAAAAATTGACTGCAAGAAAGTTGGGCAGCATATTTCCATATGCCTTGTAACATGTATTCACCATTTCACCAAGCGCACCAGAATTCTCTTTGCATGCTTCATTCTGAACAGGAATAGTTGGAAAATAGTTCAGAAGAAAGAGAGACGCAGACTGGGAATTGAGCGGTTGTGATTCTTTTCTATTTGGGCATGAGCCTGGGACAATCCCCGGATCTCCAGCTGCCAATTAGAGAAATTATTGAAGAATAAAATAAATATTCGCTGAAGAGTAATCGAGAATCAAGAAACAAGTCAGTAAGGATTTTAATTGTGACATTGGGGGCTGTAAAATGAAAGACTCTAAAATTAAATCATGGTACCAACGCAAATGTTCAAATTAAACAAATTTAATCTCATTAAATATGAAATGGTGTCGTTAGATTGTCCATATTAATAAAGTTAGCTTTTCCTAGACAAACTTATACTCTATCAATCATCAACGTTCATTGACTATATAAAAAGAAAAAAAAGAAGAAGAAAGTTTGCCCAGAATCAATAATACCAATTGCAGGGCACCTGTAAAGTGCTAGGTCAGTCACCCTCAAAGTAGCATGAGATCCTCCATTAGAATCGTCCAAAATGAATGGTTATAATAGCATTCATGATGCACCTTCGGGTGTGAAGAATTTAGTTCATGGAAGTACAGCATTCTCTTACATGAAAGCGAACAACTAACCTTTTTCCCAGAAAGTCGGTCATCAACAAGAATACCAATGTGTATGAATGGAAACAAGCATCATATTCCAACATGAGCAACGATTGGAGCAAACGACGCAAATGATGGGCTGGTTGTGCGACTGGATGGCTAGCTTTGAACCATTTTTATGAAAGGAAAACTCTCTAAAGTCATGGTCCATACTCATTTAACCACGCTTCCGCCAGTCCTAGCCAATTAAGAGTAAATCTACCCTTCCCATGCTACATCCACTTGTGCAGGGTCGAGCCCAACCCACCACAATTAACTGTCCAATTGAGGTAACATCTCAAACACTTCAAAGGCAAATTAACTCACAACCAGGGATCAATAACATGCGTGCCCAATAGGAACCTTAATTAGTACTGCCAAGTCAAACCAATCAACCAAATGCGATCTCGTGTGTTCTATCATGATCACTAACCCATGCCACTATACCAATTGAATGATAGAACCATGGCCTCTACTACCACTTATGAGATGCATAGGCCCCATAAATAAAGACGGATTGGCTAAGAGGCTTGCATCCACATTGAGTCAAAACAATTAATCCTACTTGAGTCATCGGACCAAAGTCTCCATTCCAACCACATGGCGAATGTTGGGACTAAACCTACTCTCCCTTGAAATATCTATCTCATGAAAGACGATGGTGATGGATAGCAATTTGATGGATAGCAATTTGTCAAAAAGCAGACACAAGACTCTAATCTCCATATTAGTTTTTGATAGCAATTAATTAAAAAAACAAAAAATGACAAAAGATCATCTACCCTTAATGCTTGCAATGATAACAAAACATTAGTTTATGTTGAGTTGTGTTTGAAAGTTGAAGAACCTTAGAACATAAAATACTGACGGCATATAGAATGAATATCAAGTTGTGTTGATTTTGTGTTTCCACGGGGAAGAACCTTAAAGCATAGATAATGAAGAACACAATTAATTAGCTATATTTTTCCTGGAAGGCAGTAGAGGAAGACACTGATGGAAACGTGTGTCTTGCTGGACAAAGATGCGACTTTTCACGGGGATTAGGTATACAATGTTACCAAAGAATATATCATATCATAACTGGAGAATGTGATTCTGGGTCACTGCATTGTCGTTGGAGTTTCGCCAAAAGATTGTGACGTCCAAAAAAAGAAAAAATATATGACCAATTTCACCAAAGACAGGTTCTATACAACATAGAGATTCGGGTTTATTTTCTTGTATTGTTCTTCCCCTTTCATACCTTTAACAGTTGTGAAACAGTTAACAATGGTGACAAGAAAAAGCCAAAGCAAAGGAGAACGAATATGGAGTCATATTTAGAAGCATGATGAGTCAAATGGAAGGGTCGATGCTTTTTACTGCTGTAAAAGCATGAGGGAGGAGTAAGCATGAGTATCTATATGACATGATGAAATCACACGGGAATGCTAGTTTAATGCATTCAATGGATACATGTCAAGAAGAGAACAAAGAACGTAAGAAACGAACAGATGAAAAGTTCGCCATTTTATTGACTTTTTTTTTGCTGTCAAGTTTATACTTGTCCTTATAGCATGTCCAACAAAACAATATAGAGCATTTCCGGGCATCTTTCAGCAAATTGGGTAATAGTAGCGTGGTATGCCAGTTTGTAAAAAAAGTTTATTTAAATGAATGAAGGACGAAGTATGGATTATAATTTTTTTAACTCAAGAATTCCAAAGTGTTGACATATGCAGCTACGCACATTATATGGTTCATGATTCTGTATGGAAGAATGAAGTAGCTATAAAAGTAATATGTGGAGAATTAAGTAGCTATAAAAGTAATATGTGGAGAATCATAGCACTCAATAATATGTGGAAGAATGAAGTAGCTATAAAAGTAATATGTGGAGAATCATAGCACTTCAGCTGCAGTTTCCTTTTGGAGCTTTAATTTAAAGGTATTCACTTCTCCATTGATAAAATGATTAAGAATGGCAGCTACAATGAATGACGAAATGACTAAATACACGTAAAAAGGGGTTTACACAAGTTGCCCATGACCTCTGTCATTTGCTTGGTTGTGGATGTTCTTATAACTCAAATGACAGGCTGTCTAGTACATTGTTGTGGATGTTTAGAAGTAACAATATATAAGAGCAATTGACAGCCTTTGGATTGTAAGAACCAAGCTTCTAGAGAAGTACCTCTTTCAAACTGTTATGGCCCGTATTTTTGTAGCATATCTCCTTTATTTTATTCTATTTTAATCTTTCCCTTCCCTTCTTTTCAAATTCTTTTTTCGTTCGTTCTTTTTCCTTTGAGGCCCAAAAGCCCACCCCCAATCCAAGCCCCTTCTTTTCCTCCTCTTTTCTTTTCCTCTTTCTTTCTTTCCTTCCTTTTCCTTGGCCTAGCCACAGCCCAGCCTCCCCTTCCCTTCTTTACTTCTTCTTACTTTCTTTTCCCCTTTCTTTCTTAGTGGCCTAGCGCACGTATCATTTTCCCTTTAATTGTTTCCCCCAGCCCACTTCATCATAAAACCCTAATTAAGATGCTCTCTCCCTGTCCCTTCCCTAACGCGCCCAACCGCCGCCCCATTGCTATAGGTTGGCCATGATCGCACGAGGGCGTGAATCACGCGCCCCTCGCGCCTCCTCTGCATGTAACCAGCCCTCTCATGATGTCCTCTACAGCTCCTCTCCTCTTCTATATTATTCTCGTTTCTTCTTCAAGGGAGTTTGATACGAAAATATTATTTTCTTCTCCAAATTTTCAGATTTTCATCATCTTGATTCTTGGGTGTTTTTCGATCTCCTTTTGGGCTTGATTTCGTCTCTCTCGTGGACCAAGCAAACGCAGCCATAGATCAGCAAGGCGGTGGCGTTTGATCGGATTTCTCGGAGGTTTTTGGCCTTCTCTCTTCGGTGCACTGTAGATCTACTCTGTTCAAATCGGTTAATTTAGGAATTTGAGTAATAAAATCTTTAGTAGTTTACTTGAGCATGAAATTCTTTTTATTGTGGTATTAAATTTGATGATGATTATGCGTTTTGTTTGAGGGGATTATTCCCCTAT
Organism: Scilla litardierei; assembly: GCA_030789695.1. Classification (NCBI taxonomy): domain Eukaryota; kingdom Viridiplantae; phylum Streptophyta; class Magnoliopsida; order Asparagales; family Asparagaceae; genus Scilla; species Scilla litardierei. The sequence goes on from CM061142.1 coordinate 72,649,265, forward strand.
AAATTTGAGGCCGTAACGGCCAAATTGTTGAGCTCTGCGACGACCTCTGCCACTGCCCTTTACTGATCCTCTATTGGGTTGTTTGGACTATGGCCTCGGCCCCTTGGACTGGCTCGGTGTGGGGTTTTGCTCTATGTTTCCTGGTTTTGTTGGGGGCCTTTGACACCACTGTTTACCTACTGAAGGCATTCGGCTCCCTTATTCTTGTAGTTGTGGCCTTTGACACCACTGTTTACCTACTGAAGGCATTCAGCTCCCTTATTCTTGTAGTTGGGGCCTTCGTCTCCTTTGTTGGCTGTTGGGCCTTCGTCTTTCCTCTGTTTCTTGCTGTTGGGCTTTGGATGTCCATGTTTGACCCTATAATGGGCCCGACGTTTGTTTCTCCTATTGCATTGGGGCTCGGCCCCCAATTTTTCCTGCTGCAATGGCCTTGGCCATCTTCCTTTGGCCCTGCAGTGAGTTTGGCCCATTGTTTTGACCCTTGTGGGTCTTTAACTCAGTTCCGCTCCATTGTGGGCTTTCTTCTCCTTGCAGTCACGACATGAGAATTCCCAAATCTAATCCCAAATGTCTTGTTTCTGCTCTTGCATAATAATTTTAGTTTTAATTAATCTTCAGTTTTAATTTCAATTACGTGATGAAAATGGAAATTATTTTTCTTGATGGATACTTGGCTGAAATTATCATAACCAAAAAAGACTCGATTGACCCTTGATATAAGATTAGTTTAACTCTAAAAGATAAGTCCCTTAAATTATTGTGAAATTACTTTTAAGTATGTAATTGATAAAAAACTTTAACTGATATTAGATGAGGATGCATAGTTAGGTTTTGGTGCTATGCTTGGAATGTGATATTCAATCGAATGGACATTGTCCTCATGTATGCAGTGTAGTCAAGGTGCAAGGCGCAAGGCGCAAAGCAAGTCGCACAGGACCTTTGGAGCCGAGACGCAAGGCGCAAATAAGGCACTGACCTTTTTGAAAAGGCGCATAGTGAATAAAAATGAATATATAACCCCGAAAAGGTAATGATACTTCGGAAATAAATTTTGCATGGGAATTAGAATTAATCATGATTAAAAACTCAAAATATATCATCACATATCATATATCATAATCAAGTGACCAAGTTGAAAATCAATAATCCATAATTTGATATCCATAACCGATATCCAAAAGACAAACAATAATATACTAACATGTCCATCGTCCACGATCCATCTAGTAATAAACAAATATCAATCATATACATCATGAAAGTCGATCTCATCCTCATGGGTCTCTCATCATCATCAACTGTGTCTGCATCATCAACTGATCTCAGATAAAATTTCAGCATCAATCGTTTTGGGGACTTAACCATTTATTAATGGTTTTATATGATCCTACAGGCAACATTTATGATCTCACCGGTAGAAAACTTAGATCCTTCAGGCAGTAGCCTGGTACATGATCCAACAGGCAGTAAACTCTATACGTATCCAATAGCCTTTAAGGGGGCCAAACACTCATCTTCAATCATCGGGCATTCTCTAAGCCAACTCCGATACGTGGGGTAAACCCCCAAGGTCTCCGTACCAACCTATGGGCTACCACCAAGCATTGTTAATCGCCACATTATCGCCTAATTATTATTTACAGCAAATACCAACATCAAAAATCCCCAAACATGGCCACATCAGGGGATAAACCCCATTAATCAGTCCAGACTAGGGCACAGTGCCCAGTTTCAGCCATGGTCAGCCAAGGAAAGACACTGCGAAGCTTAAGGAAGGGTCACAGGTTGCGGCATGGGAGAAGTGAAGCCGGACAGTCTCGGCGAGGGGAGAAAAACAACAAACAGCCCGCATGCAAGGGGAAAGGGTTCTGTGGGTCACGACGAAGAGGGAAAGTCCATCGGATAATCATTTCAAAGGCCAATGGGCTGCAGCGAGGGTCGCCGCCATGCCCGGAGCTCAGAATCATCATTGCAGGAAAAAGAGAAATGTAATCCACAAATTTAAAAATCCAAAATTAGAGAATCAAAGGGATTTTAATTGAAATTGCGAACTGTCAGAGAAATCAAAACGAAAATCCCAACTCCAGAACAGATCCGAACTCAAAATCGGAAGAAACCCCAAATTTTTCCTAGTAAAATATTTTTTACATAAAACCGAAACCACATGGGCTTAATCGAGCTTAAATAGAGGGTAGAGAAGACCTCATGGAACTGTGGCTTCGCCACGAAGGCGATTGGCTTCGATTCGAGGCGAAATCGTGTCGGAAGCCCTAGGGTTTAGGGTGTGGTGGAGGCATGAGGCCGTGGCGTGAGGTGGAGAGGTCAGAGGAGGGCGGGTTGTGTTCCATTTTGTCGAAGGAACGAGGAGAGAGGAAGCGAACGAGAGAGTCGGTGCTCGAAATTTCGTCGCCGCCTTTGATCGAGCGAGAGAGGCGGAGCGAACGAGTGTGTGTGGCGCACGTACGGTAGGGGTTAGTGAGGAAAGTGGGATGCGGGTAAAATAAGAGGGCCTCGGGTTTGGGCCAGGTAAGGAGGAAAAAGAAAGGAAAAAAATGAGGGAAAGAGAACGGGCCTTCACAGCCTTGATGGGCATAAGGCGCGCGCCTTGGGTCACCTCGCTTTGGATCCAAGGCGCGTGCCTTGGGTCGTCTGCGTCACCTCGCAAATGGGTGGAGACTTGGCCTTGGGCGATGCCCTCTAGGTGCGCCTTGAACCTAGACACACGCCTTGATGCGCCTTAACTACACTGCATGTATGACATTGTTGGCTATTTGAACTTGTTGGAATTTTGGAAACTTAAATGCTTGATCCTTAACATGTTGGAATCATGGACGTTGAGATGATTTAGAATGCATAGAACCCCTATCTATGTAGAATATTCATGATGTGACCCTTGTATTTCTCAGGAGACTGTCTCATCTTTATGTGATATGAAGCATGCTAAAGTAAACCACCCAACAAGAACTTAGAAGTACAACATTTTATTGTTACAAAGAAATTATGAACATTTATGACAAATGGCATAATTATAACCCTTGAACACCTAGAATTTGGTATAACTGTTACATTCATATGAACTAGAAATATTTACGAGACAGTAATAAATTGTAAACTCGTTATACATGCATATTTTATTTTCTTGTTAGATTGTCACTTCACATATTTCTTTACAGTCTTACTTCAGTTACACTTTTATATACGATTTTTTAAAATTTTGGTATATATGGATTATTGTTATCTACTCTAACCTAGCGTTTCTATTATTTGTGTTGTTCCGTTAGGCGTCAACGCAGAGTTTGAGGAAGCTTCAATCTTTATTGTGCAGTATATATATATATATCTATCTAATACGATTTATACGAGTATATATGTTGGTATATATGCTTTTCTATATTGTTTTTTCACTGGTAACCTGCAGGACCTGCATTACATGTAAAACGGTCACATCTCCCCGAAAGCGAGGCGTGACATGTTTTTGTGATGGCACATGCATGTTTGCGCTACTTATCTCATGATTAGTATAGATTGAGTGGATATATGTAAAATATACACATATCAACTTGTGTTACCATTTGTATGCAGGATATCTCAAGTCTACACTCGTCAAAGACGTGCATGTGGAGGATTCTTCTTCCTAGAACTTTCAGGCTATTGATTAGACATGTGTGTTCCCCTCTTCTGTCTATTGTTTGTATCTTAATATTCAATTCTTGTCATGCCTCGCTTCTCAAAAATGTGACAGTTTTTCGTGTAAGGCATGTCCTGCAAGTTACCAGTGACAACAATAAAAGAGAACATAAATATACCGACAAACATACACATATGAATAGTCTCAGAACTTCACATACTGCATAGTGATGACTAAAGTTAATCATCAGACTCTGAAGCCTCATCGTATACATGTTCAAACCCTAACAGAGACAACAAACAATGCACCGCTAGCTTAGAGTAGATTACATACAATCCAAGTATACGATATATGAACTGGGTATGAAAAGTAAGAATATAATAAACAGTGCACAAAATGTAAAGTTATAATGTGACAGGAGTATAGCAGGTTAACATGTGGTTCAGAGTTATCAATGTAACAATACTTTAGGATAGGCATGTATAATGAGCTTACAATTGATTACTGCATAATATAATAAACAGTGCACAAAATGTAAAGTTATATTGTGACAAGAGTATAGCAGGTTAACATGTGGTTCAGAGTTATCAATGTAACAATACTTTAGGATAGGCACGTATAATGAGCTTACAATTGATTACTGCATTGTAAATGTTTTTAGTTGAAGATGTGACAGTTATTCCAAATTCTAAGGTGTGACTCATGTCCGAGTGTACGATGCGCAACTCGGGTAGGAAACGGGTCTTGGTGTATAACCATGATACTAGTGTGAATAGCAGAAAAATGAATACAGTAGTATAACCAATCATTCCATAAAAGGAAGAGAAAAATGAATACTGTAGCATACCCCACTCCCGCGAAGGAAAGTGGAAAAATAAATATAGTAGTATAACCCCTCATTTCATAAAGGGAAGAGGAAAATGAATACATGTAATATACCACTACCGTGAAGGAAAGTAGAAAAATAAATATAGTAAATCCATCATCGCTCCTGCACCCTCTGGCCAGTTAGTTACCCCAAAACACCAATGAAATCTGAAATGTAGTATTATTGTTCAAGGCATTCAGTGTAGTGTTAAATTGTATTGTTTAGGTACTGTAACTACTGTTATATTGATTTCATGTCATAAATGTTGCTGTATTTTTACTCAATCATGTAACAGTTGTATTCCAATTTATTGTTGTGGGAATAACTTTAGAATGCATCATACAATATGTGTACAATGCAGAGTCACTCAAAAGTACATGAGCCACATCATACATAATATACGTAGTTAAGGGTTCTCTGCATCAACCGTCATCTCAAATTCATAGTTCCAACAGTTTTACAAGTCAAGTATCAATTTCCAACAATTCCAATATTGTGCCACATAGCAGTTTTAATCCAATATCACATTACATGCATAGCCCCTAACCTAACTACGCAAATTAGTGATATCAATTCAATTTATTCTAATCATCGCATGCTTCATCAAGTAATTCCACAATTAAACTAAGGGATGGTGTCAAAATAATAATTTCTAAGTGGGACTCATCCTCGATCAAAAGTAAATTCTTATTTCAATTCTTCATAATTTCAGTCAAGAATCCAATAGAAAACAATTTTAGTTTCATCACGTATTATTTAAATTAAGATTGAAATTAGTTAAAGCCCGAAATTATATATTTGCAAGAAACATAAACAAGATGTGATCAGATTTCAATACGCAACGACCTAGGAAAATTCCAGACTTTCGGCCCAAACAGGGTGTTACCGAACACAGCAGGCAGCCAAGGCTCACTAGAGGCCTACAGAAGAGAGAAAGGCCCTCGAGCAAGCCAACAGAGATGGACCAGGCAAAAAGCTCAAGCGGCCAAACAGAAACGGGCCAGGCAAAGGCCCTTGCAAGCCAACTGACATAAAAACCCTAGCGGTAGCAAAACCGAGCAACCAACAGGGAAACCGACCAAGCAGGCTGCTGGAAAGGCCCAGGCGATCCAACAGAGGGGCCGACACCCCCCTCAAGCAAAATAGAGGAGAGTCGAAATCCCAAAGCAGTGAACCGAACCCCCCCTCGACAAGAATCAAGGGATGGAACCGCAAACCAACAGGGGAGCAAACCCCGAACATCACCAAGGATCAGGGCAGCGGCAGAAATCGTCGCAGAGCCCCAACAAGGGCCGCAAGACCTCCATTTCACAAGGAAAAAATCCGCTCAATGACCACATTGAATCATCATATCCCATACAACAAAATCCCAACAAATTTTCCAATAATTCCAATGTAAAATTTCGTGCTCAGTTAAACTCCTAAGTATTTTCAGTATTAATCAACAAAAATGTGTATCATAGTATGAAGAAAATCGCATCTATAATTCCTCAAACATTCATAAATAGTTGAAATTAAACTTGGGTAGAGTAGATGTACCGTGCACCGAAGAGGGAATGCCAAAAGCCCACGAGAAGCACAACCGAACCTTGCCACCTTGCCAAGGACGTGATGTAGTTGCTCAATCGGAGGAAAGACGAAAACTTGCGAAGACCCGAGCTCCAAAAACATATCGAAACACCCAAACCGAAAGATGAGCTTTGGAGAGGAAAAATATAATTTTTGCAAGGTAAAACCCCATGAGAGAAGAAGATATAGAAGAGGATGAGATCCGTTAGCGGGAGTGAGATACGTATTTGTTTCACATGGAAGAAGGAGAAAATCACGCCATGTGTGTGAGGGCGAAGAAATCGCACGACACATTTATGGGGAAAGAGGCGGCGGGATTATTCTGATGAGGGGAGAGAGATATTGCTGATGAAGGGAGTTAGTAGAGGGGTATTGGGTGAGGGAAATAACATAAAGGGGTAATTAGGCGTAGGCCCAAAGAGTGAAAGAAGATGAAAGAAAAGAAAGAAAGAGGAAAGAAAGATTTTGGGTTGGGTTTTTAGGCCGAATGAAATGAGAAAAGAAAGAACAGGAGAAGAAAAAGAAAATAAAATAAAATAAAGAGAGAAAAGAAAAGAAAATCAATTTGAAACCCAAACATCATTAAAAATCAATATATAAAAATCTAGGCCATTACTATTCTACACCACCATCCTTCGTCATGGATCGAATCATTTTTTTTCATAGTCATCACATTCTCTTCAAATTGTGACAATCTTATCTTCATTCTTTCCATCCTTTTGAGTGCTCTTATCTTCATCATTAAACATTGCTTTTGTTCGTCTAGCTCTACCTGCCCCATTTCTCTCACTATCTGTTAGCTTGGCTTTTGAAAATTCCGAAGACGAAGTTTATTGTAGGGGTAGAATGTGATGGCCCATATTTTTGTAGCATAACTCATTTATTTTATTCTATTTTAAACTTTCCATTCCCTTCTTTTCAAATTCTTTCTTTCTTTTTTCCTTTGAGGACCAAAAGGCCGCACCCAATACAAGCCCATTCTTCTTTTCCTTTTCTTTTCTTTTCCTCTTTCTTTCTTTCCTTCTTTTTCTCTTAGCACAGCCCACAGCCCAGCCGCCGCCCCTTCCCTTCTGTTCCTCTTCTTTTCTTTCTTTTCTCCTCTTTCTTAGTGGCCTAGCCCACATATCATTTTCCATATAATTGTTTCACCCATCCCACTTCATTATAAAACCCTAACTAAGACTCTCTCCCCCCTCTCCCTTCCCTCATGCACCCAGCCGCCGCCCCATTGGTGTGGTTCCTCCGCACACGATCGCGCGTGGGCGTGAATCCCACCCCCTCGCGCCTCCTCCGCGTGTAACCGGCCCTCTCACGACGCCCTCTGTGGCTCCTCTCTTCTTTTATATTATTCTCTTTTCTTCTTCGATGGTTTTTGATACAAAAATATTATTTTCTTTTCCTAAATTTCAAATTTTCGGCTTCTTGATTCTTAGGTGTTTTTCGATCTCTTTTTGAGCTCGATTCTCCTCAAAGATTTCGTCTTTCTCATGGACCAAGCAACCGCATCCGTAGATCGACAAGGCGGTAGGATTTGATCGGATTTCTAGGAGGCTTTTGGCCTTCCCTATTCGATGCACGGTAGATCTACTATATTCAAGATTATTTTTGGTTAATTTCATAAATTTGAGTAATAAAATCTTTAGTAGTTAACTGAGCATGAAATTCCTTTTGTTGTGATATTAAATTTGAGTACGGGAGATGATGATTATGGGTTTTGTTTGCGGGGATTATTCCCCTACGAATTTGAGGCCTTACGGCCAAATTGTTGGGCTCTGCGGCGACCCCTGTCATTGCCCTTTACTACTCCTCTATTGGGTTGTTTGGACGGGCTTGGCTCCTTGGATTGGCTCGGATGTGGGGTTTTGATCTTTGTGTTTCCTGGTTCTGTTGGCGCCTTTGGCACCCCTATTTACCTGCTGCTGGCCTTCGGTTCCCATGTTTTTGTTGTTGGGGCCTTCGCCTCCTCTGTTGTTGGTTGTTGGTGAAGGATTTTGAGAAGGCATCCATAGAGATTTTCTCATCATCTAGCCATCGGCTTAACAGATGTGGAAAGAAAAGCGAAAGCATAAAACCCATAAAAATCATTTTTTATGAAAACCTCTACTTAAAAATAAAACCATTTACAGAATCTATATTATCTAGGAGGTGGGCAAACTAACCTCGCAAACATAGATTTATAAAATTACTGCTATTAAAATAAAGCTAAAGAACATAACTTTGTTTTTGCAGTCGCAAAAACAATTCCTTTAGGGCGATTGTCACGAAGCGATCCAACGCCTCATCATCGAGCGACCACTTAATCCCAAAAAGTTTCAACTTGGCTGGAATTCCCGCCAAGCTTCGGATCAGATCCAATCTCCCTTCAATGTTTTGCTAAAACCTGAAAATAGGAGTAAAGAGAAAGGAAAAAACTAAAGGTTAGTCGCCTTTAGATTGAGGTTTGCTCTCTGAAATATGAAGAGTTCCCTTAACCAAGGCCTGTGTTCTTTTTTGCTGAAGAAGATTGATCATATTTATAGGGTGAGGTAAACATTTATATCAGTGTCACATCCGATGTGGTGCTATTCAGAGAAACCATTTTGACTCAAGTTTTTCCTCTTGAGGAGGCTCAACTTTAACCAATTGTTTCTCCCTCTCTGGTACACTCTAGAAGACAAATGAGGTATCATCTCGAAGAGCTTCTACCGAGATCGCACAGAAATTAACGTCGCTCATTTTCGAGATCGTTTGACCCCCCAAATCTGTCGTCAAAGTTGACCCAAAACAATGCCCCAAAAGGGGCAGAGCGCAGCCTCGGGTTGCACATGCGCCCTACAACTAGTTGTTGATGCTTCTTCTTCTCTTCTTCCTTCTACCGTCACTGTTTCTTTTTCTTCTTCTTCCCCGACACCTACATCTCCTCCTCTGGCTCCATCTTCTCATCCTCCTCCTTTGGCTCATTCAACCGCTATTGTTACTGCTGCTTCTCCTCCTCCGACTCCTTCAGTCCTTCTACCATTATTGCTTCGTATCCTTCCTCTTCTTCTTTCCTGAGCTGTGGCGTTGTTTGCAACCCAACAGAGAGCTGCACTGTCTTGTACAGTTGTGCTTTGAGACCTCTGGTTGATGTGCTTTAGGCCTCTATTTTGATGCTGACATTGTTCTAAATTGTTGGGTTGAGAAATATTATTTCGATGATGACTTTGTTTTGAGAAAATATTATTAGGTTGGGAAATATTATTTTGATGTTGACATTATTCTCAATGTTCTGAGAAAATATTGTTGGGTTGAGAAAATATTATTTCGATAATGACATTGTTGTGAGAAAATATTGTTGGATTGAGAAATATTATTTCGATAACGAGAAAATATTGTTGGGTTGAGAAATATTATTTCCATAATGACATTGTTCTGATAAAATTGTGGGATATACATATGCGTACATAGATGATTATAAATTGAAATTGATTCAAATTAAAAAATTTAGTCAAGTCATGGGTCATGTTACGAATCTATGCTTACGTTATTAGAGACAACAATTGGATTGGTTGGTTTCATTCACTTAGATATTTGGATTGTTGGATTATTGGATATTATATTAGTTTTTGATTGACATGAAGATTATGAATATTGTCCCTTACCATCTACCACATAGGCCTTATTCTTGACTATAGAGATTGACCCCATGATATTGTTTTTGGGCTACACATAGAGATGATGTCTCTTGATATATGATATGTACCATGTAAATCCCACAAAACTATCAAACTTAATAATTTTTAAAATATTTTAATATCGAAAGAGATCAATCCTGATATATGATATGATATACTCTTTCCTTCTTGCAATCATGACTTATGATATTTTTTATTTTCTAAATATTTTTAAATATTAATTTAATAATTTTCAATGTTTGTGATCTATGATAGTATATATCGAAAATGTCTTCAGAAACGTCTAGCAGGGCATCATATGCCACTACATGAACAAATTTTTGAAATCATGTAGAGAGGATAAGGATACAACAAAATGAAGTACAAGTTTTGTGATGATGTCATGAACGACGGTATTGGCCGTTTCAAGACACGTCTTGCTGGAAAAAAAGGAAATTGTGCTCCTTGCATAAAAGTTTCTAATGCTATTAGGTTAGCAATTGAAATGTTAAACGCCACACAATCATCGGAAGAGATTAAAAAGCAAAGATTCAAGCTATTAGAGACGAAGTGGCCTTTGGAGATGAGTTAGCTAGAGCTTATGGACCTATGGACAAGCACGTGCATGTACAAGATATTAGAAAGTTAGAGCAAAAAAGGAAGGATAAAGGAAAAGGTGTGCAAACACTCTTAATGAACATTGAAAGAAGGAAAGAGAATATGCCTGTGAATGGATCGCATGATGTATTTTTGAGACGATGTCATCATTTGTTGTGGTGAATCACTCTTCTTCTGGCCAGATGTTACAAGCAGTATGTATTTATATGGACCGAATTTGAAAGGTCCAACATCTTACGAGATCTCTGAGAAGTATCTTCCAAATGAAGTAGCTTTTAAGAAGAAAAAGTTGGAATCTTTCGAAATAGTTGAAGACATCATAATTGTAGTCTTATTGGACTGATAGGAGAGGTGAGAGCATTATGAACAGTCATTCATGTTTATGCGGAAACGATATTTCATGATTCGGAGAACATGATGACAAATATATCTGACTTGGTGAATGCAACAATTGATAAGTTGGACAAACAATCTCTCGTGCAAATAATGACCGACAATGCCTCTAACAACACGGCTATAACGAAATTGTTAAATATGAGGTAGCCATCTATTTTTTGGACGTCATATGCCACATACTTTGTGAATCTCTTGTTATAGGATACTGGAAAGATCAAGCCAATTCGGAATGCTATTTTAGATGTTAGAAATGTCATTGTCTACATGTATGCTCCTATGATCATTCTTAATATGATGAGGGAGAAGATAAAGGGCGATTTTGTTCGGCCTGGGGTTACTCGGTTTGCTATAGTATTTTTATCATTGCAAAGCTTACAAGAGAAAAAGTCTAAATTGAAGTCATTCGTCAATTCCATTGAATGAGGAGTTGAAGTTCTCCAGGACTGCACAAGCAAAAAGGATATGAATCGAAGATTTAATCTAATTTGGTTCAAATATTATCACAATAAACTAATTAATAGATGTTTTTTATTTACTTTGTTCTGTGTCAGTCTATAACATCAATAACAGCTGTTCATTTCAAAAAAATTACACTCGTATTGAACATTTTTAGGCCAATCGTCAACGCTCATTGAAGAACATTTTTAGGCCAATCGTCAACGCTCATTGAAGGACAAATAGCAACACTCCATTAATATGGTGGTTATATGGAGACTTGGAGAAGTGCAAGAATGAGATCACGTTGAATTTGAAGCATGATTAGAAAAAATTTAGCCGATCTCAATGCTAATTGAAAAGGGATTGGAATGATAAGTTGAAGATTCATTTGCATATGGCAAGTCATTTGTTGAACCCGTACGAGATGCTATTGATAGATATGGTGCTTTTGCAGATGGATTCACATAGTGCATTTTAGAATATATTCTTGTGATCCTAACAAGCAGGACAAATTTAGCTTCTAATTACCTTTGTATCAAACTCCAAGTGTGTCTTTTAGAAGGGGCGTAGCGCAAAGGCAAGCAAAAAATCATTCACTTCATCCGAGTATAACTAATATACTAAGATTAATGTCTTATTATAGTAGTTTTTAATATTTTAAAGTTTAAACTAACTAAAAAGAATTTGAATTTGGTTTTAAATTTCAGTTAATTAGTGGTTATTACATAGTGGCATGGCTCTGAATTTGAAGAAGAAAGTAATAAGGATCTTGGGATTAACCGCTAGCTCGCTTGGATGTGAAAATATTGGAGTGTTTTTGAGATGGAAGAAATTAAAAAATTATTTTTCTTTTATATCATCATGTACTCATTTCTCATTATGTCTAATTAGATATTGTATTTTTATTAACAGGTTCACACACAAAACAGAATAAACTAAACAATGATAAATTAAAAGACTTAATTTATGTCAAATCCAATGCTCAATGAAAGAAAGATGTGCTAGTAGAAACAAGGGTTTTTCTCATATTAGTCCCTTAAATTATGTGTATTTTGATATTAGTCCCTTAAATCTTTGTAATTTGAATTTAGTCCCTTAAATGTTTAACGTTAACCTAAATAGTCCCTTTTGATCACCTAAATATTCCCTTAAATGTTTAAATTTTAACCAAAATAGTCCCTTTAAGGGACTAAATTCAAATTAAAAAGATTTAAGGGACTAATATCAAATTACACATAATTTAAGGGACTAATATGAGAAAAACCCTAGAAACAATGATTCTCTTTTTGCTTGTTCCATAATGGAAGGAAAGGTAACCGAGTGGATGAATCTTCCAAAATCAGCTAATACATCTACCTCTATTGATTCAGATGATGATGATGATGATGATGATGAAGTCTTCCATAAAGAAAGGTTGACACGACGACATGTTGAAGACATGATAGGGGCTAATCCAATACCAAGAGCTAACAAAAGGTTAAAGAATTCAAAGGAAAGAAAAACCATCGCATCATCATCAAAATGAAGGGGAATGGGGAAGAAGCAAATGGTCGAGGAGGATGAAGCTTTAGGATATTTATCTGATTCATCCTCAAATTTATTTCAGATGATATTTCTGCATTAGAAGCAAAAGGTGTTGAAAGACAACTATAAGAGGTGAGTGAAGAATGAGCATATTAAAGAATGTGATGTATGTCACTCTTTCTAGTAATCTTTTAATTTATTTTCTACTTATGCAGTATTTTAAATTTTAATATTTTCTTAATTTGTAATAGTACATTTAGTGATAGTGGTTACTTAATGCGTCACTGTAACTTTATTTGATCATATTAATGATATTTTGGTAATATATGCAAACATGGATATTTATGGTATTATAAATATTTTTTTGTTATTAAAATTTGTATATTTATACTGTCTGGTATGAGCAACCCAATATTGACGTGTATGCCCGATATATCCCCGATATCCGATATACCATATGAAAAGTAGTTATCTGATACATTGCCGATATCTAATATTTAAATCATTATTAATTATAGATTGATCTATAAAGATATGGACGTGATATAATTTTAATTTATAAAAACTGCTTCCATTGCGTCAACATCTTAGTTCATAAAATTTTTCAACCAAGGCTTCAACCCATGGGTTTACATAAACATATATTTATATTTATCTAACAATTTCATGATTTACATAAAGTTTTTATATTTATACAATCCTTGATAAAGTAAAATTTATAATAGATATATGTAGTAATCATGATATAAAGAAATAAAATGTTGGTATTAAATTTTTGGGGCAATGACTCAAAATCCCTTAACATTTTCCTAAATATCCTAATTTTTTTGTGCATCACTTAACACCCCTAAACTGTTAATTTATTAATGACCAAAAAGCAATCTTCTTCTTCTTCCTCTTCTTTCTTCTACTCCTCTCGCCAATCTTGTATCTTATTCTCTTATTTTTGTTGTCTTCAACCAATTCAAATCCATTTTGTTCCATTAAGACTTACAATAACAGCAATGGAAGTACCGCTTTGTCCACCGCATACTAATATAATCATAGGAGGTTAAAAGGGGACTACTCTTATACGAAGGGAAGCTATTGCCATTGATCCTCTTTCATTCAGTAAGAAAGAATATAGAAAGTATGGCCTTAGGCAACATGCAATACAAGCAATATAACCAACACATATCTCTTCTTCTGTCGCTTTAGACCCATCCCATATAGAGAAGGATTTCTCTAATCTATATGTGTTTCTTACAAGAGCTGCTTATCTAAGTAGAATAGATAGTGAGACTCATTTCTCATGGAGAAGAACAGACCAACGTGAATATAAAAGACCAGCGTGAATATAAACGGCTAATCGAACCATTAGCTACAACCAACTTATTATCATAGTCATTCATGTGGTGCGCCAAGGAGTGACGTTGAATATAAATTGAGGGATGCTAAGACCAATAGATTGCACTCAACTCATGCTACAAGTGCTCTATCGGATTACATCAGAATTCATCAACAATTTCTGGACGCAGGAGATTATATCTCCTTATTAGTCTCAGGACGTAAGAAAGTAACAAAAGTGGATGATGAACAAATAAAAATAAAAAAGAAGAAACAAGAATGGTGGGAGGAAAAAGAAGGGAAAAAAAGAAAAAGAGGAGCGTATTTTGATCATTAAAAGAAAAAATAACGCGGGAGGTGTTAAGTGATGTAAAAAAATATTAGGGTACTTAATTGATTTTTGAAAAAAAAAATATTTGGGATGTTTTGGGTAATTACTTCTAAAATTCTTGGATATAAATTAGTATAAAGCTTATGAAATAGCCACGTCATCCATGTGTTAAGTAGTGATTGAAATTTATCTATCATGCCAACCAGATTTAATCACTTGTCAAATTATATTTCTACTCTATACGAGATTGGCTTAAATGTAATTTCATTATGCATAATTAATCATATATATCTTTTGATATATAAGAATTTAGTAGTAAAGTTAATTTCATCGGGACAAAAATTTTTTACAATATATAACATTTTAGCTCTACTATTTGGATCAAGTAGACTATAAATACAGTATAAATAATAATAATAATGTTTTAAATAACTAGACAATAATATTAAGTTATCAGGTATTAATTCTCATAAAACTCATAGAATAGCCACAACATTCATGGGTTGAGTAATAATTGTATTTTACCCATATGAGATCTTATTAAGCATCTAGTATTGCAATTAATTTTATATTTAATATTCTATATATTCCATAAAGAAGTGATTATTTATATAGAGTAATTGGATTAAGATACTTCTAAACTTAAGTGGAAGCAATCTATTATGCCCACATGAACATGGATTTATACTAGATTTAGTAGTGAATCTATGTTATATGGGACATCTGCCTATATGGTCATATTCATTACTAATAAAATAAAGATTATTTGGTGTAGCCAATTTATATTTTATAAATTTATTTCATTCTCGACAATATATTGTTTATTATAAATTACTACAAGACATTTTATAAACATCATGATTGAGGGTACAAGATATAAAGTAGTAATATTGTATCTATTCCTTTACAAATAGCGTCTTTGTACATTACTTGCAAAAGTTGATTTGAAACAATCGACATTAAGTTTCATAAGACTGAAGTCAAAATTTTTGATCACATATGATATTTGAGTCTATTAAGTTATATTCATGATGTTAATTTATTGACTAAAGTATTTACAAATCCTTTCATTAAAGGGTCATATAAAGAATATAAGCTCATTTATATTTGAATTATGTATGTCATTTGAATGATGTGTATCCTTGTAAGAATTATATACTTAATGTCTAGACATATTTTGAGTGTTATCATTATATTAAGCATGATTTATAAAATGTGCATATTATATCTAAGTCATGTGTTAATTATTTATAAAGCAAATAAAATTAAACTTGGAATAGTTAAGTATCTATCCATAAGTTTATTTACATAAAGTTATTTGCAAAGTGTAAATATTTTAAAGTTTCTCGAAGAAAATTTTATTTTGCACATTACAATCAATATCAAATTTTGACCATATAATATAGTTTCGATATTGGTGTGCTTTAAACTATTAATATGATTATTCGAGTCAAGTGTAAGAATTTAAACAATTTACACATATGAGATTCTTCAACCCTATTAATTGTAGCATGAGACGTAATTATATATGCATATAAGTATGATCATATATTAATATATCAATTAGTATATTAAACCTATATTATTATAATTATCATAACTACATATGTAGTTGTTATAACGCCTTAATGGAAGGTATTTTACGAAGAGTTCTTACTTGCACATTTAAATGGTTAAGTGTTGTTAAGAAGAATTAATGTATATTTTTATATTTATTATTTCTCACATCAAAAAGCCATCATGTGAATGTTATAGACATGAATAATAATAAAATTAAGGGATTTTCTTTATGTATCATCAAAGAATGGTATGTTTATGTTTACTCTCATTGGACATATACATAAGTTATTGTGGATTATTAATCATATCATACAGTTTGGCAATCCATCCAATTCACACACACACACACCCCCCCCCCCCCCCCCCACAAAAAAAACAAGGTAATTAGGTTGCCTATAAAGGCAAAGATCATCCTAAGAAGATGGTGGAAATCATTATTGAGTACGCCATTTATATTAGCTCATTAAAACTCAACCAACCACTCGTTCCCTCCACCGAAGAACATCATAAACAACCCAAACAGAGATTTTTGTGGGATAGATAAGTAAAAAAAATCCTACTTGCAGCAGCAAGAAAGCAGCTCCCTCCAACGACCTTATCATTCGGGGAGAAGGTGAAGGTTAGTCGCCGTCCCGATCTGCAATCAATAAAGAGAAGGGCATGATGACCCTCTTTTGTTAGGAAAGCTACTGAGAAAAGAAAAAAGGATTCTCAGGACAACTGTAGCTGATTTTTTGATGAACCAGACCATGTTAGTCAGGAATGTCTGAAGGGTGAATGCGTCTACTATCCTAAAAAGTTCTCAAGAAAGTTCCGTGTCCGGAAAGACTTTGCTATAGATAGGTGATAAAAGAGAGAGATGGAAGAGTGAATGCAGGACGGAAGCGTTGGTACAGTACTCTATGCATGCCAAGTCCAAGCCTCTCCCCATCATGCCCTATCCCAATACCATCATCAATGATAAAACAACATTTAATGAGACTCGATATGGTTTACGCAATCTACGGCTACCCAACCGTTAATGAAAAGGGCTCCAATTTCAAGCACGTAACAATAGCTTCAAGTTGTGGAACCATGATCCTTTGCATAAGGTCGAGTATTTTATTCAAGTTTATATATAGGTATATACAAACATGCATACTATCATAAATATACCAACGGTTACTGTCGAGAACTAATCTGAGAACTAATCTGGACCGTTGAATTTATTAACGAAATCGCATCTATCAACTTAGTTTACTACTTTACTCATAACTTATTTTACCGAGTCTAAAATTTTTGTATAGTCTGGTATCTTGGCTATAACATTGCTACAGAACTACGATTATGAAATAAAAGCATTGGAAAGTATATTTTAAAAAGAATAATAATATATATTTGATAAATATTAATTGTTAACAAATAACAAAATTGAATTAAAAATCTTTAGCTCTATAAAATTCATGTGGCATAGTCCACAATTAATTAACATAAATCTATGCTAATTTTACTTATTTATATTAAAAGAAAAATTATTTATGAATTACAATTCTTGTTTGAATAGAAAATTTAATAAGATACTTCAGTTATAATTAATAACACTTGAATAGGATATAATAATGACTTATGAATTCTCCTGTTATATGAGTCAAGTATAATGATAAATTATCATAAATTATCATAAATTACTATTTTTAAATGTTATAGAAACTTAAGAAGATCAAATTAGAGCTCTTTATAAATTAGTTTAAATAATGAAATTCATATTTGCTTTTGATTTTTCTATACAAAATACTCATTTCATTAAAATTAGGTAATTAAAGTAACAATCTATTTTTTTATTCATTTCCTAACATGTCTTTATCTTCACCTGCACTGCTATAAAAATACTAATCTCACTAATCTCTTCAAAGTTTTTGCCTTGATTCCCTTGGACAAGTCTTAACCATCAAAAAATTATAGTATTTTAGCTCTATAAATCGGATTTAACCTAAATCAAAGACTTGAAAACTAGACTTTAAGAAGAAGATGTAATGTAGTAGTATATTAGATATTAAAACAAGTCAAAATATTTTTAGGTTATCAAAATTCTGCAATATGACTAGTAGGCTATTATTACATTATTGGTTTCCTCTTTTTATGTTTTTACTATTAAAAACATCTCGAATGTTAATTTATTAGAATTTAAAATTTTATTTTAAAGTATTTCATAAAGGAAAAATTCTTCAAATTAAATTATAGTGTTTTAAGATATTGGGCGTCCTATTTACGTCAAATTTTAAAAGAATCAATCAAATAATATGATCACATGATTTGTGAGTTGGTTCCCCAAATTTATTAAGCTGCTTAAAAAGAGTCTACCTAGTTAACTTTAGTTAAAATTGAAGTATATTTAGTTAAATTAACAGGATATACATTCTTTTTAACATCTTCCTATTCTGCATCCTCCTCTCCCTCTCATCCTCTTTACCTTCTCCTACTCAAATTGTTGGCCTTCCTCTTCCTCTTCCTTGAACCGCTGGTGTTCTTCTTTCTTCCTTGTTTCTCTCCTTCCCAAACTCTAACACACCCTCATTCCTCCTCTCACCATTTAAGAAATTCATTCCCCATACAAAACCCAAATCCTAACCGCATCCTCTTCTGCTCTCTTACCATTCCTCAAGAAATACATCCCTCAAACACTAACATCAACCCACCTTCTCCATCTTCTCATCCATCAATCCATCAATACCTAAACTAACTTAAACATTCATCTTCATTTTCTATTCGTCAATCTCTTCCAAACTCTTTCCAACCAGAATCCATTAATTTTTCCAACCAAAACCTGGAATCCTACTATTTAAAATCGGAAACCCAAAATGAAAATAATTAACTCATGCGTAACGGGATATGGTTAGTATCAAACTGGACTTATGTTAAATTTTGGATGAAAAATATTATTGGAAACTTTTTTTTTTTTGAAAAGTTCATAAATTTGAAAGATCAAATCACAAATAATATGATTTGAAATACTTTTTTCGAATTAGACATAAATAAGATCATCAATATATAAAAACCATAAAATTTAATCATGATTAGACAGCCTTATTTCATTTAGATTCTTTTTTTAAAATGTATTTAATTGGAATAAATTAATTAAATATAAATTCTTAATTATTTTAAAAATTAATCAAATATGAATCTAATTGTAACTAAAAATATTTAATTAACATCGACTAATTATGAAATCTAACTTGATTTTAAAAACTTATTAAATTAGAAACATGATTAAGAATATTTTTGAATTGTCTACATCTGTACTATTATTAAAGGAGTGATTTAACTTATGAAAAGAACAAGTTCGCTATTATGAAATAAGAAGAACTGGATACTAGATTATATCAGAAATCCAATGACTAATAATTTAACAAGTATTATTTTATATCAAATGACTATATATTACTATAAGCTATTTATATCGTTGACCTTGATTTGAAGATCCCACCCATCTATTTTTATCAATCAATTCTGACGAAGTCTACCTAACATTGTGTATTTTCCTTACTTCAGTGCTCTCTTTTTCGAAGCTCCCGCTTTGCATCCAGTATCTTCAGCGATGTATCATCGTCCCTACCACCACTTGCCATCTCCGCATCTCCATGTCTCCTTTTCCTCATCCAATATCTACGTTTCTTTAAATCCACTTTCTACTCTCTTTTCTTTCTTTAACTGCTCCTTTGGATACAGTACAAAGCGTCTCAAGATGTTGCACAATCAATTTTTTTGATGAATCATGTTTTATATTTCACCCATTTTTCTTTGTAAATTTTGGTTTAAATCTCAACGCATTATACTATCCTTTTAAATTCCTCTTCGGTTACTTGTTTTTTTGAGATTTTAAGATAATAAATTAGTGTCAATTGATTTTGGTTTATTCTTAAATTGCAGATCTCAACTGAGCACTTTGCAAGAATAAAGAGAAAGCCCAAGTAAATATACCATTGTAACTTTGTAGGCGTCAGAAAGTGTTTCTGATAAACATGGAGTTTGAGAATCCAAAAACAAAAGAGGTGAAGATGGTGTTGTTGAAATAATATTATTATAATTCTATGAAACTATTCATCTTGATTACTCGTACAAATAGATTACAGATTATTCATAAAATTTATTAAGTATTACACTGCAATGTGTTCTTTGATTATGTAATGCTCTTAGTAAGTAAATAAAAAATCTCATTAACATCTAAGCAAAATACTTCATTTTCTTGCACACTTGCAAAAATTGATATTTTCCAATAAATGAAATAGTTGGTCAGCCTATAAAAGTAAAAATTGGTTCTTTATCCACAAGCACTTGGTGCACGTTTATTTTTGCTAATACACATACGTATACATTTATGTACGTATGTACCTAAGTACATAGGTACCTACATATAGGATGGCGGCGGCTGGCGATATTGGCGATAATGGCAATGCTAGCGATATTGGCGATCAAAGTGACAAGGTTGGCAGCAAGGATAGGGTTTCTTCGAAGGTCGATCATGGTGTCAAGGACCAAGGGTGGCGCAATGTCTGGGATTCTTCGCGGGGAGATCTGGGTCCTCGTAGGGGACATCAGAGTGATTCTGGAGGCGGTTTGGGCAAAAGGGCTTCTGGTGGAATCAATCACATTCCTAAGGAAGGAGAATCAGCTAAGGATTTTGATGGATCGGAGCCTTGGCATGTGGTGAAGAGGAAGGGCAACTCAAGTTTGGATGGGCACTATCGCAGATTTCATACTAGGGAGGGGTCTGGCTTTGCTTCCAACTTCAGGGAGCCTTCTCGTAAACTGCAGCAACCTAAGAGAGTCGACTTCCTTGATCAGGTAAGGTCTTCCTCTAATGGCAGGGGTGCAGGGCAGGTGTTTGATAAATTGCCACAGAAGGCCATCTCACCAATTGTTATTAATCCGACTGTTGCTAAGAGGACTTGGTCAGATATATGTTCCAATAAGCGGTCATATGGCGAGTCCATGGGTATGACTTTGATCCCTCCAAAGGTTAGGGAGGATGGTTCAATTGTTGCCCATGTCCCTAACCAACTGTTGGAAAAAGGAGGTGAAATTTGGCAATTTACTTTAGTAGGCTATGTTGTTGGGAATGTTCCATTCTTTGGTCAGATTCAATCTTGGGTTGATAGACTATGGAAGCCACGGAAGAGGGTTCAAATCTATAGTAAGGAGAACGGGTTTTTCTATTTCCGATTTGAGGCTAAGGAGGATTGCGAGAGAATTCTCCATGGGGGACCTTGGCTTTATGATGGGCGACTAGTTGTTCTTAAACAATGGAGTCCAATGATTAAACATGATAGAGATATTGTAACATCTATTCCTGTTTGGGTGCAGCTGCACGGGGTCCCTTTGAATATGTGGAATATTCCAGTACTAAATATTTTGGCTTCAGTGATTGGAACACCTTTGTGTTTGGATCGCGCAACCGCTAAGCTGGAGCGGCTAACCTATGCTCGATGTCTGGTGGAAGTGGAGGCAAAGGTGCCGCTGCCCAAGTGTGTAGAGGTGGAGCTTGATGATGGGTCTAACCTTACCATTGAGGCAAAATATGAAGGAGAGCTTCCGCATTGTACGCGATGCGTTTGCTTTGGCCATTCCGATGTTCAATGCCCACTTAATATTAAACAAACTCCTGTCCTTACCAAAGATAAGGAGCAGGTCTATGTAGCAACAAAGGGGAGAAGTACTTATGAAACAGGGCAATGCTCAAAAGCATGCCTCAATACTATAGATGATCCAACTCTGGTTCATGTGAATGTTAAGCAAGACCAATCAGCTGTCTACAATGTCCGTAGTGAGGAGGGGCAATCAAGAAAGGATGGGCAGCTGGGGATTATTAAGTTCCGCAAGCTAGGTTTTTTCTGAGGATGATCCATGCGTTGAAGCTTTGCGCTGAAGTTGAGCGAAACAGCCCCGTAACAAAGATTCCATCTTTCATTGACGGGGAGACCAACACTAATATGAAGCTGGATATTATTGGGCAGGCGGATGTTGCCGGGATGCAAAATGGATTGTCTACCAATAGTACTACAAATTCTGATAATACTTTTTCTCAGAATACGGATGGCTTAGAAGAGGACATAGACGCTTTGCCTGAAGACCCAACGTATGAGAACCCAGACTGGGTTACGGAATGTGTAAAAAATCAAGATGAAGCTGTAGCGGCTAGGCCTAGGAAGCATGAGACTTCTATATCTACACCTAGTCTGTCTGCTAGAAGAAGTGTTCGGCTGAAGGTAGGAAGCCAGATTCGTCACCCAACATCAAATATCTAATGACAATTCTATTCTGGAATGTGAGGGGACTCAACAACTCTGTCAGGAGGAGAGATCTAAGAGATAGGGTTAAAAAGTTGAAGCCATCGGCTATTGTTCTGCTTGAAACAAAATTGAAACCGGAGTTAATTAAAAGTAGGTCTTGCTTCCAAAAGTCTTGGGTTACTCATGACAACTTCTCTTCTCACAAGGGAGGACGTATCCTCATGGGCTTTGATCCGGGGATATGGCAAGTAGCTGTGCTGACTTCATCTAGGAAACATATTACTGTGCGGGGTTCTAATGTTGGGGGTATGGAGTTCGCATTAACTGGAGTATATGGTTGCAATGCCATTGGTGAAAGGAGGCAGTTATGGGATCGCCTGGAGGATGATGCAAAGAATCTACCCAATGTTCCTTGGTTGATTGGCAGAGATTTTAATTGTGTGTTGTATGCTAAAGACAAAATGGGAGGTCGTAGACTGGATGAAGGAATGCTAGCTGATTTCAGAAATTGCATTACAACTTGCCGATTGCAAGAGCTTAAGAGTGTGGGAAATCGGTTTAGTTGGAGCAATAATCGGGTGGGCAAGGAGCGTATTGCGGCACAATTAGATCGAGTTCTTTGCAATGGAGCTTGGGCGGATATTCTCCCAGATTCATTCGTTACTTTTCTGGATTCTCAAACTAGCGACCAAGCCCCTATGTTGGTGAACCTTCACATTCAGGTACAATCTGATCCTAAACCCTTTAAATTCTGTAATCATTGGGTTCGGTTGTCTGGATTCCAAAATATCCTTCAATCTTCTTGGACCCAAGGGGTCATTGGAACTCATATGTTCCGGTTAGCTTCTAAGCTGCGGCTTCTAAAGGATGAGCTGCGCAAATGGTCCAAGGACCAACTGGAGAATAATTCCGTGAATAAGTGTCGTGCCAATCTGGAGGGTGTAAGGAAGCAAGCTGGATTTCATTATGATCCTGAGTTGCAAACTAGAGTTTGTACTCTTACTAAGGAGCTGGCTGACCTTTTGGAACTTGAAGAGGAGATGTACAGACAAAAGAGTAGACAGGACTGGTTAAATTTGGGAGATAGTAATACAAAATTCTTCTACAATTCGATGCGGTCCAGGCAGGTTCACAACAATCTGTTGCATTTGGTTGATGAAAATGGGGTCCAAAGCAAGTCTTATGAGGAACTAAAATCTAATGCAGTTAATTTATATAAAGCTCTCTACAATCAAACAGATTATTGGACAGTCTTCCCTAGACTCATCCCGAAGAGGAAAGTGAAATTAGAAGCTGTCAGGTGGTTGGAAAGAAAAGTAATAGCAGAAGAGGTCAAAGAGGCAATTTTCCAAATCAATGGTAACGAATCTCCTGGGCCAAACGGTTTTAATGGATTCTTTTTCCAACATAACTGGAAGCTGATTGTCGTTGATGTGATCGGTGCTATACAATCATTTTTCAGGACGGGCAGGCTTCTCCGTCA
Source organism: Scilla litardierei (assembly GCA_030789695.1). Classification (NCBI taxonomy): domain Eukaryota; kingdom Viridiplantae; phylum Streptophyta; class Magnoliopsida; order Asparagales; family Asparagaceae; genus Scilla; species Scilla litardierei. The sequence continues at coordinate 72,672,904 of CM061142.1, forward strand.
ACTTAATCATACTTTTCTAACACTGGTTCCTAAAAGTTCCAATGCTGCCAATCTGAGTGATTACAGACCTATAGCGTGTTGCAACGTTATCTGCAAAATTATCAGCAAAATACTTTGCAACAGGCTTAAAATGATTATTCATTTTTTGGTGTCCCCTAATCAAATGGCTTTTCTGAAAGGACGATTACTTTCTGATAGTACACTGTTGGCACACGAACAGATCAGAGATTTCAGCAATCCAATGGGGTCCAGGGCTTGTCTAAAGCTGGATCTTAGAAAGGCTTTTGATAGCGTCAATAGAGAGTTTGTTTACTATATTTTGCATCAAATGGGGTTTGGACATCGCTTCATTAGTTGGATTAAAGAGTGCATCTCTACATCATCATTCTCGGTGATGGTAAATGGCTCACCGGCGGGCCATTTTGAAGGGAACAGAGGACTCAGACAAGGGGACCCACTTTCACCCTACTTATTTGTTATGGTTATGGAGGCTTTTTCTCTACCGCTGGAAAAGTCTCTAACTAAAGGTCTCATTCAGCCTATGCGCCGATCTGGAGCAATATCTCATCTTCTTTTTGCAGACGACTTACTGGTTTTCTGCCGAGCTAATGTCAAAACATTTCAGGGCCTCCAAAATATGATTAAAGAATTTAAATACCTTACTGGTCTTGATATGAATTGGGATAAGAGCATAGCAATGTTCAGCAAAGGGACTAGAAATCCAGGGGGTCTTGCTGAATTTCTGGGTGTCAAGCATGCAAATACCATCACTGCTTATTTGGGTCTTCCTTTGTCTTCTAAATATCCCAAAACTTGCATATACAGTCGCCTTCTGGATAAGTGCAGAGAGCGTATGAGTGGGTGGTCCTCTACAATGCTTTCCATCTCGGGCCGTATTGAACTGGTACGTACGATGATCTATGGTATGATTTCATTTTGGTCTCAGGTCTACAAGATTCCTTCTTCTGTTCTACGTACTGACTTCTATGTGTAGAAAGTTCATTTGGAAATAGTAAAACTTGGGCTTGGCTTGATTCTTGCAAGCCTAAGAAAGAAGGAGGTGTTGGATTGCGACTTCTTTCTGATCTTAACTTGGCAGCGGGAGTTAAACTGACTTGGAGAATGCTGAAGTCAAGAAGTTTATGGGCCGATTTTATGAGGAGCAAACACAAAGACATTAACGAATTCTATGATGCTAATGAATCGGCGGTTCAATCAGGAACTTGGAAGTTTTTGCTGAAATGTAGGAATCTCTCACAGAAGCTGATTGGGAAAATAGTTAAAGATGGAAGAGACACGTTATTTTGGCATGACAACTGGCTTCCTTGTGGTCCTCTCAAAAATATTTTTGAAATCCCAACGGGTGCTACTAAAAGGCGAGTGCGAGATTACTGGGGGGTACGTCATGGTTGAATGAAGTGGAAATCCAAAATATAAAACCGCTGCTCCAGCAAGTGAAATTGTCTGAGGCAATGTTTTAGGTCTCGGTATCGGTCTCGGTATCGCTCCTCTCAAAATTTAGGTTTCGGTATCGCCCGTTTCGACGGTTTCGGAAGTGAGTTTCGTTTCGTTCATAATGGTAGTTTTAAATACTTAAATCATATCAAATACTATCAATTTCTTAAAAAACAATGTATTAATCATATAACTATCAAATTTTTATCAAATTTTTATTACTAATATGTATTTATAAATTTGTACATATATATTTACTTTGCGCACATACCACTTATTTACAAGTTTGCCCAAAAAATCAACTGGGACAGGAAGTTGATTTATGCACCCATCGTTTTACTCCACGCACTACTACTTATTTACATGTTATTATTTACAGGTTTCCCCTACAAAAAAGCAGATCAAATCAGATCATCGATGATCTCATTTTACACTCTCTCCCTCTCACTTTGCTCTCACTCCCTTTCACGACGACAGGTTCCCTTTCACGACGGATCATCGAGGCGAGGCAACGATCTTTCCTTTCACGGCGGATCATCGAGGCGGGGTGGCAAGAAGCTCATCGAGGCGTGGCGGGGAGAAGCTCGGCGAGGCGACAGGTATGTTATATCTTCTTCTTCCTTTTTTTTCTTTCTTCTTCTTTTTTTTGCAATATATTCCCATTTCTGCCTCTTCTTCTCTTGTTTTTCAATTTTTCCAGTCGAAACCCTAAGCCGAAACCCTAGGGTTCCTGCCAGTTTCGGCCGGAACCGGGCGAAACTGGCCGGAACCCTAGGGTTCCGGCCGAAACCGAGAAACAGTGGGTGTTTCGGTCTCGGTTGCCCCCGAGACCGAAACGATACGGCCGGAACCCTAGGGTTCTGGCCGATACCTCAAACTATGGTCTGAGGGGCCGGATTCATGGGAATGGAAGTTGGGATCTGATGTAAAACTCAAGGATGTTTGGGATAATATCCGTACCAAATCTGTGCCTTTTGTGTTCTATAAGTTGGTTTGGTACCCAGGGAACATCCCGAAGATGTCATTAACACTTTTGCGTGCATTTCAAGGAAAGCTCCTTACTAAAGATAAGCTGACACAATGGGGTATTCAAACTTCAACACAGTGCGTGCTGTGTGATGACAACCGGCCTGAGTCCCTGGATCACATTTTTTTCTCATGTCCATATTCGTCCTAATTTTGCGACGTGCACTTTTGAAGCTCGGGTTTCTTGGGCCTGTCGACCTAAGTTTGTTAAACATGGGTAAGTTCTTACTGGAAAAGCTTGAAATGCATGGTGCATTGGCTAGGCTGGCAAAAACAATATTAGCGGTTTGCGTCTGGCATCTGTGGAGAGAACGTAATAAGAGAGTTTTTGAGAATTTAGTGAAGCTGAAGGCGGTACTTTTTGAAGAAATCGCGGCTGATGTAAGAGTTGTTCTCAGGGGTGAAGAAGGGCCGGATATTGATGCAGCTGAAGCTTTCGACAATTGGGAGATTTTGGACAATAGCTGACTTCGCTTGTAATTAATTTCTCCTTTTCTTTATTCGGTTGTGCTAGAAGCTGGTGTACTATTTGGTGGATGTCCATAGTGATTAGACTTGATAGTAGGGAGTGACGACGCATGTGTCCTATCCTCTCTCTATTAGGTCCGGTCCTATGTATATCCTCTTTGTAACTTTTGAACATTATTGAATATATTTAACTTATCCTTCAAAAAAAACATACGTACCTACATACATATATGTGTGTGTACATATGTATGTATATGTTTGTGCTTGCGCTTGGGTGCGCGTGCGCACACACACATGTTGACTAGGATCCATTCAGATGGATCAAACATGTGGATCCATCTAAGTCAAATTTAAAATTAGATAACCTAAATAGAAAATCTTTTCTGTTAGATGTGATCTAACATGTGATCTAACATGTCTAAACTACTTCCAAAAAACTTTCAAATAATTTGGACATGTTTTGCAGATGCATCAACTGGTTGCAAAATTAGCCGCTTTTATGACTATTCTAAAACATTGATTTTGCAACCACATTATGCATGGACAAAACATGTCCAAATTAGTTGAAATTTTGTTTAGATGTAATTTAGACAAGTTAGATCACATCCAACTAAACGGATTTTCTATGTAGGTTGTCTAATTTTAAATTTGACTTGAATGGATCATCATGTTTGATCCATCCGAATGGATGAAATTTTGATTGAAGGTAGGTTAGACAAATTAGATCACATCCAACGGAATGGATTTTCTATGTAGGTTGTCTAATTTTAAATTTGACTTGGATGGATCCGCATGTTTGATCCATCCGAATGGATCCTCTGTGTGTGTCTGTGTGTGTATGAGTAAACGGGATCTACAATACTGTGTTCAGTAGCTCTAGTGAAGGCCTTTCTAGCCATTAAATTGCTTTAAGATTAACACAAAAGTTCAATGCACTAATCTTAATGCAAAATCAATACTGAAAAAATAGCTTCACTAAAGGTACTACCTGCAGGATCAATATAGGACCGTCTATAGGTATACTAGTCATAACCCGTGACCATAGGTCACAATGCATTCAAAATATTCTCGCAAAAATTTCAACCCATTAAAAATCTCCCTCACCCCTAAAAAATTTGCAACCTCATTCATAATATTCCTCCCAACAAAAATTTTAACCACATACAAACTAAAATCTAGTTTCTCAAAAAGACTTCGGTTCCTTTTAAAAATTTTAGTTCCCCTAAAATTTAATTCCATCCAGATTTAGTTCCCATCAAAATTTATAATTTTAATTCACTCATAAATTACCTTCAGATTTACTTCTCTCTAAAATTTAAAATTTTAGTTTCCCTAAAATTTAATTCCCTCCATATTTTTTTGCCCCAAAATTTTAAGATTTTCCCCCTTAAGATTCAATCCCAGCCTTATTTCTACCCACCCTTTTGTTCTCAGCAGCAACCCAATTCAAAAACATCATTCCTCCCAAATTTTTCACAAACTCTCATCACAACCACAACTGAATTCAAAAATGTCCATCAATTGTATAATAGATATATGTGGGGTGGGGGGGCATGGGTATGGGTCACTGGAGGGTGATATAAACAGGTTGAATCATATACACCCTTTGAAAAATCAAGCATTGTTTGATTTGTCATCATAAGATAAATCATTAAATCTAGAAATGATCAAAAACAGAAACGATGACCAAGATACTCTGATTTTAATGACCAAAAACATGAGCCAATTTCCTCATCTTACACTAAAGTAGAACCTTAGATGAGAAAGCAAAAGTTAATCACTGCACCATTTGCATTTGTCATGGCCTGTATTTTTGTGTGCCTTGTATTTCAGGATGTTTTCTAGCATATCTCCTTTATTTTATTCTATTTTATTCTTCCCTTCCCTTCTTTTCTACTTCTTTCTTTCTTTTCCCAAAAGCTCATCTCCATTTCTCTCCTCTTTTTCTGTTTTTCCATTTTCCTCCTCTTTTCTTTTAAGGCCCAAAACCCGCACCCAGCCGAGCCCAACATCATTTCTCTCTTTTCTCCTCTTTTCTTTTCTTCTCCTTTTCTTTTTCTTCGGCCCAGCTCAGCCCAGCCTAGCGAACTCTTCTTTTCTTTCTTTTCTACTTTCTTTTTCTTTAGGGCTTAAGCACATTTACTTTCAACTAAATCCACATCCCACTCTTCTCCCCCATTACCCTAACCTCCACTAACATCTCTCTCTATCTCCCCCCCCCCCCTCAACAGCCACCCGAGCCACCTCAGTTCCTCTTCCATTACGCTCCCCACTCCCCCATGATTGTGCGACGCATGATTCTTGCCTCCATCATGTGTAATAAACGCACAACGCCTCCTCTCTCTTTCCATATCTCTTCATGTTCTTCTTCAAGGATTTTTAATTTCAAAAATTAATTTTCTACTCTAAAATTTAAAAGCTTTCGACTTTTCTTTGAATTGGGTGTTTCGATCTAGTTTTCAGGCTCGGATCTCCTTAAAATTCTCAGCTTTTTTCCGATCGAGCAACCGTAGCCACAATCCCGACGAGATGGTGAGGTGTGATTGTATTTTCGTGGGTTTTTCGGTGGTCCCTCTTCAGTGAAAGGTAGATCACTCTATACAAGTTTTTTTAGTTGATTTTCCTTGAAAAATTTGTGTAGTTTGATCATGTTTGCTTGAATGTCTTTTGCGGAATTAAAATGTGATTTTTATCTTAAGCCATGATAACAATATCTATGTTGATCAACTCATAATATAATTTGTGGTTTGCTGAGCATGAGATCTTAATGCTTGGGATATTTTTGAGGATTTCTCCTCTTTTTATAATACTGAATTTTGAGCGAAACACATGATGAATTTGGAATTGTTGAGGTATTGAATCCATGTGATTTTGAGGCCTCGCGTCCATTATTAATGCTCTGCGACGGCCCTACCGCTGCCATCCTCTGTCTGCCCCTTGCCCATGTTTGGTTGTGGGCCTTGTCCCTTGCCCATGTTCTGCTCAGCATGTCTTGCTCGACCGGTTATGTCGGCTATGTATGCTCTTCTGTTGGGCCTAATATGCTCAGCCTATACTGGTTTGGTCGCGACCTGTTTCTTTTGGGCTGTCTGCATTCTGTTGTTTTTCTGGACTACCCGCGGCCTATACAGTTCCTATGCTGACATCGTTTGCTCAATTCAATTTCCTGTAGAAATAAATTCAATTTTGATTTAATTGTCAACTTTTAATAAAGGACGATTTTTTCATTAAATCTAAAATTTAAAAAATATTTAAAAAAACGACCAACTAAAAAACTAATTACAAAAACCGACCAAGTTTGGTCCAGCTCAACGCGCGCGCGTGTGGGAGGCAGTTTTATACTTGGCCGTGGTTTGAAACCGCGGCCAAAACGCAATTTGGCCGTGGTTTGAAACCGCGGCCAAAACGCAATTTGGACGTGGTTTCAAACCGCGGCCAAAACACATAATAGAGGCTCATGCATCACAAGTTGCTAGCCATGCTCTATGCATTTTGGCCGCGGTTTGAAACCACGGCCAAATTGCGTTTTGGCCGCGGTTTCAAACCACGGCCAAATTGCATTTTGACCGTGGTTTCAAACCGCGGCAAGGGATAAAGCTACTCTCGCACGCGCGCGCCCTGAGCTGGACCAAACTTGGTCGGTTTTGAGAAATAGTTTTTAAGTTGGTCGTTTTTTAAAATATTTTTTTAAAATAAGTCTAAATGGAAAAATTGTCCTTTAATAAATGTGTGTGTGATGGAACTTAACCTGAATTCTTAATGATTTGTTTGGGCTGAACTAGTAAATGAATGGAGGAGATAGATTTGATCCTTATAAACGAGGATAAGTTCTATTCAAAGATCAAAACATATCGATGTCCCTTAAATTGTTGTGAAATTATTTTCGGCAAGTAAAGGTTTAGAAAAATTATTTCTGACATCAAATAATTTCAAATAATTTACGGGATTAAGTTAGAGGCTATGCTTGGATATTGTTAATGAATGGCTTGGAATTGCCCTTGAAACACGTATTGTTTGATAATAGGACATGATGAAATGGAATTGCAATGACTCTTAAACTGTTGAACATTAATTGAAAATTTAAATGCATAGAACACTTAACCTTGTACTTGTTGAGATATGATGTGATCGCTTGTCTTGTTGAGATATGTCATAATGCACATAAATTAGATATGATGTGATTGCTTGTACTTGTTGAACATGATAAGTAATCCCCACAATAAGAAATTGACTAATAAGAAATTGACTGCACAATAATTGTTACATGAATTGACAAGTTACTATCGCAACAACATTATGACATATTCCTATTACAAAGTAATTATGAACATCATGACAAATGACATAGATATATCTCTTTGTTTCCCTTGAAACAACGTGCACTTTGACACAGAAACTGTATACATTAAACAAATACTATACTTAACATTTTAGACTTGTTGGGTTTTTGGAGTAACTCATATTAGAGATTGCGGGATTGACAGAAGCCATGATTTTGACCGAATTGGTTGGATCACAGCACAGTATTTGTTATCAGATCGGGTCTCATTCATGTATCAGTTTAGACATATATTATATCGTCGGATGGATCCAAAGTTTCATTCATGTATCAGTTTAGACTTGGCCCCGGGTAAGCACCACGTGGTACAAGATGAACTCCTTGGTTGCATATCGTACTATTCAGTATGAGTCACGGCCTAGTATTGATATAACAGTTGTATTCACATGAACTAAAAACTAATTACACAGAATAATTGTAATACTGTTCTAACCTTACATACTTTAATTATTGTAAATCTACTTCTAACCTAGTGGTTCTATTGTTCTTATTGTTTTCGATAGGCGCCAACACAAAGTTTGAGGAAGCTCTAGTTTACGAGAAGGCCGATTTGCTATGCATGATGCAGAATTCTGAGTCTCAGGTTCTGTAGTTTAGTTTATGTTACTTCCATGATCGTGAGATATCGTATCTTTTATATTGTATTCATATTTTATTCTGCTTATGTTTTGAAGGAGAAAAATCTATATGAGAAAAATCTATATGAGTATGTTGGTACATTTTGCTTTGTTATATTGTTTTCACATATAATCTGCAGGACCTGCTTTGCATTAACATTTGTCACATTTCCAGGAAGTGGTGCGTGACAATATTTTGCACAATTTGAAGTAAACTATATAACCTATGAAAAATTTAAATAATGAAAGAAAGTGAAAGAAAATGTGTAAGTGGTAAATCATGTATTTCATGTGCATAACCCTATCTTTGCATCATGCGTACTTCTATCAAGAAGTCATACATGTATCGGACACATATTCATGTGTTGGACACGCTGACACTTCAAAGATGCTTCTTAGAATACTTTTAAAAAACTTCTTGTATACTTGTCGTACATAACTCTGACACTTGTTTGTATCATATAATTTGAATTGGACTATAAAATTCCTGCTTATTTTTGAACAAAACTTAACACCCTAAATTTAAAAAATTATAAACCTAAACCAGTTGAATGTGATCTAAACCATTTAAATTATATATAAGCAAAAATTCGAATTATTTTGATATGTTTACCCGTACAGCGAGTGGCAACAAAATCAACATTCTAAAATTTTATTAAAATTGACTACTTTGTTAGTTTCTTGATGTCCGGATAAAATGTATCAAAATCATTTGAATTTTGTTTGTAGAATTTTAAATAGGTTGGATCGTATCTAATGGAACGGATTTTTGATATTGATTTAAAAAATGTAATTGGAGTGTTACATTTTCATTCAAAAAAGCCAGATATTTTTCAGTCCAACTCATCTGGTTTTATATATTTGAAAAGTCCATTTAGTTACATCTATATTAACTACTATTTAAAGAAAATGTTGTCAAAATATATTGACTTTCATAAAATTATGATGGGTTTAGGTATGTTTTGATCTTAAAAAATAAGATATATTGAGCTACTCTACATAAAATTGAAGAGACAGCACCTATTACTTTTGCAAATTCATGGAAGTATGTGATATGTTGTAATCATTATTTGTTACTTCAGAATTAGGTGTACATGCTTTTGGATCACAAACATCTCAATGTATGAACAAAAACATTCACTCTCCTTCATATGCATAAATATTGTGTGTATGAACAATAAGTCCCCATGTTCTACATTTTAAGAAATTTCCATGTCTTGTATCCATGGCGTATCCATGTCCCGTGTCCATATATGCTTCTTAGGTAACTGTAGACCACTTCCCAAACACTAGTTTATTATGCAACCAATGTTGTGTACATATTTTCACTCAGGTGATTGAACATTTCTCGCTCCCAAGAAAGTACTCAAGTGAATGTGTGACAATTGGAAGAGAATAAATAAATTTCACTCAACGCAGCAGCTTCTCCAAGTCATGCAAAGAAGAAGCAAGCAATACTCGTTATAGTTTACAATGGTTGTATGGATAAAGAGAATAGCGTGGTCCCACTCCCATTAATGTAACAAGCAAGTAAATAAGTAATGCCAAAATGGCATATGCACTTGCAGTTATAATTTAAGAAGTATGAACATGGACATGAAAGGTGGATATGTGACCCAGCAATTCATTGAAAAGAAGGATGCGGGTACATGGTGATTTGACACATGCATGCATGCATGCACACATACATAGACATGTACATGCATCAAAGAGTCCAGTCACATATTTTTATGATGCACCATAGAATGATTATAACATATTGTGTGTTTCTATGACATCGGGAAAACATTGTCCAAGTCTCTATTTTCTATAGTCAATATCAGTGTATCCAACTTTTTTACATCAAAACAAATCTAATTATCATAGTTTTATACACATAAATATCTCGATGGCCTTTATGAAAGTAATAAACATCTCAATATAGTGCAAACAAATAAGTGTCTGAGAATATGCAATGTGCCCTCTGTACGTGGGTGGGACCATGTTTGAGAAGTGTGCAAGTGTCCATGCTGTGTTCAAGTCTTATACAAATGTCAATGTGCCTGACACGGCTTGAGCTCCATAATAGAAGTGTTAGTGCTACAGATGGTAACCCATGTTCTTCTTAGAATTACTTAAAGTTCTGTACCATCAGCATAACAATTTTATTGCTATTAGCTTCCTAGTCATCAATTAAATGGTTGCATGATTGGCTCTTGGAGCTAGTTGGTCCATAGCGCTAGATACATCAAAACCTAAACAAGTTTGTGAGCCCTTTGGATCATTTAAACAAACAAAGTTAATGGTCATGTAGCCATTTCAACCATGTAGTCTCTCAATTGATGCCTGAAATTATAATCCAGAAATTGCAGTGTAATTTCAATATGCTCAATGCATACATGCATACTGACTAGTTAGTCATATGCTAACACACACACACAACAATTTAAGCACACAGAAATGAGATCGCATGAAATTAATGGCTGTTCTTGTTTGGGGACAATGCACAGCAATGCATTATAACAAGTGAACAAAGATAAATTATGAACACGGTTAAGCAGCGAACTTACGCTCATTCTCCACCATGTATCTCCACTGATAGGCAATCCCTTCATCTGCTTCCTTCGATGCCATGCTAGTAAAGACCAGCAACCGGTGGTTCCTTGCCACCATATCCGTCATGCTTGGCCAATCATTGCCATTAAGGGGCATTGCCGTCACAGGGTACCAATACTTTGTCAAGCCGGCGTCGGTAAACAGCTTTGTCAACCCCTTTGGAGCATGCACGTAATCCTCAATTATTATGGTCACAACCTCTGATGGGTTTTGAGCCAAAAATGATTCCACCTCCTTTAGAGAATTAATTGCCGGTTCCTAACACCAATTTAAACCAAAACCCATCAAATTCTGTATATCAGAAATTTGTCAAATTTCCTCAAAGCCTGAAATTTAACGAGTGACTCACAAAGGCAGTGAAGTTGTAGCATTGCCCTTGGAACGAGTGGCAGAGCCAGACATCACCCTCGAAGTCGTACATATCAAGCATCAATCCCCTCACTCCATTCTAATATCAATAATTTAGTACCAAAATTACGAAATGTTTTCTGCATAAAAGAAGCAAAGAGACATAAAATTAGATTACCCTCAACTGATTCGTGACGGCATCCTCCTGATTATAAAAGGTAACTCTCGGGACCCCGGTGGACGAAGGCTCGTCGACGATGGAGAAGGAATTGTGGGTCATTATCCACGTGTACTTGTTAAAAGGCAAATCCTTTACCTGATGGGGAAAAAATCAATAATTCCACGTTCATTAACTAAGCCCAAAAAATGAGATTATAAATGAAACAAAAGGAAGAGGTTTACAATTGAGGTAGGTTGATTGGCCTGGCCGCGGATGCATACGGGCCGGTTCCGGCCGGCGGATGGGCAGGTGCCGCAGTAGAGCCCGGCGGCACAATCGTCGGCGCGGGTGCAAGAATCAAGAAGCTGATATTAGAACCAGTTTTAGTTAAACATTGTTCAGATCCAAAGACTCGAAAATTGAAGTGAGAAGGAGAGGGTACCTCGCACGTGCCGGCAGAACAGGCGGCGGCGGCGGCGGCGGCGGCGGCGAGGAGGAGGAGGAGGGAGATGAGTGAGAGACTAGAGACGGGAAGAAGGGTAAATTGGGCTATTTCCATTAATCGCTTGATTTTTGCTTGGGAGCTAGCGGGGGTGAGGGTTTAAGGCGGGAGAATGCTCTCAGCGGGAGACCGGATCGAGGGCAGGGGAAAGTGGTTGCATTAGACGCTGCGTATGCTTCTTTTGGGAGAGGAAATTACGTGAGTACCCCCAGCCGCACTGGCTTCATCGGGCCGGGCTGGGGATCAAGATATTAATATAAAATACATGCTAACTAACGAAGCAAAATCTTTATGAATTCGTTGGGTATGACAAATTTTACGTTATGCCTAAGATTTAAAAGGGTTTATTAATAAATATGTCTTTTTAATCATTAAAAGAGTCCCTTTTGAAAAGAGTTCCTTGTGATTAGGTCCCCCAGCTTCCGTTCAAAATGACCTCTTTTCGAATATTTTATATGAAAAGAAGGGCCTAATTGTAAATGTTATGATTTAGGGGACTCTTTTAAAATTAGACATAATTAGATGGACTATGTTCTAAAAAACCAAAAATAATTATCTATATTACATTTGACAACCGTTTTTTGAATCATAGAGCTGACTAGGACAAACAGTTTGATAGAAAGATGGTTGAGATTTAATCTTGGAAAATCAACGGTTAAGATGAGAGTTTGTGAAAATTTTGAGAGTGAAAACTGTTGTATTGGATGGAAACTTTTTGGACAAATAAATCTTTGTTTAATTTTGTGAAATTCGAGATTTTTGAATTTAAAATGTCTTAGAAGTTGAACAGACATTCATTTATGTGATTTAACATTATCAATGAATTATATTTTTACGCTAATTTGTTGTTCTTTTAAATTGTGGCTCTGAAAATAATTTTTTGGGAAACAAAAATTTCGCGGGGGAAAATCTCAAGTGAACCGTGCCCGCGGACACGAGTTACGCGCCTAAGGCACTAGCCCGCTAAATTTTTTTACGCTAATTTATTGTTCCGCGCCGAAGACGCCTGCACCGAATTTGTTGTTCTACGCTAATTTTTAGTTCCGCGCCGAATTTGTAGTTCCGTGTCGAATGCGTACATGCTGAATTTGTTGTTCTGCGCCGAATTTGTAGTTCCGTGTCGAAGGCGCTCGCACCCAATCTATTGTTCGGCGTCGAAGGCGCCCGCGCCGCTAAATATGTTTACGCTTATTTATTGTTCTTTTAAATTTTGGCTGTGAATATAATATTTTTGGGAACAAAGATTTCGCTGTGGAAAATCTTAAGTGAACCGTACCCTGACAGAGATGATGAGTCATGACTATATAAATATAAATTTTGAAAATATCTACAATAATAGCTGAATCTGTTGCCATGTCAGATTTTGCAATCAAAAACGGTGCTGACAAGGCACCAATCCAAAGTTACTGGGTGCAAACCCCATTGAACTTGAATAAGACGTGAATGCCAGGAGAGAAGTCAAACACAATGGGTTATAAAGCACGGTCATTTTGATGAGTCTCAAAATGGCTGGGCTGATGATAATCTCGGCCAAAACACAGCCCATAAAACAATTTTATAAAGGGTTATTTAGTACTGATCACATGTGTTTTCTCGGAAATTAGTAGTATCCCCATATGGTTTCAATAATTAGTAAGACCCCCCTGCCGTAGGGGGGTAATACTAATTTTTGAGAAACCCTGGGGGGTGATACTAATTGTGGAGGGGGGTCTTACTAATTATTGAAACCATAGGGGGGTACTACTAATTTCCGAGAAAACACAGGGGGTCAGTACTAAATAACCCTTTTATAAACGTATGTAGTCATGTACACATTTGTAAATCAAAACCACTCCTCATTAAGTTCTTTTTAAGGTCATGCTAACAACAGTATAAAAGAGATCATACTCCAAGATCCAGGTTGGCGATATTTGCCCCTAGTCATTAGGGATCCACGTTCGGAACCCGCAAGCATTGGACTTAGCCACATGCATTACAATGACCAGAATCTGCGACACTTGCCTACGGGCAAAAGCCTCAAAGTAAAATTACTAAAGTATCATTGATGGCTATATAAATATGTGTTACTATGTTCAAGGCCATGTCTCTTTAAGGAGTTCTATATAAATATGGTGCAAGATAATGAATTAGATTGCTTGGATGTGTCATAACCAACCAAGTTCAATAACTAGAAGGACAAACTCATACAATACATAGATTGCTTGCATAGCTCATGCAGTGGTAAACCCAACAACTACATCATGACCGGGGGGAACACTCCCAGTTACAGCACCCTCCCAATAGGTGTCACAACACGTAGAGATTGTTGGATACAATTGGAGATTTAATAGGATGGTGCTATAAACATCAGAGAAGGAAATGACTTATCGGAGAGCCGAGGTGTGCTAGGCACTGTCCTTAAGAGTAGATTTCCGCCCCTCAGAGTATGAACTCGGTGCAAGTCAGGTCCAGCGGCTACCCTCCAGGATTCAACGGCAACGGCCTTGTAAATGTGCACTCACAATACAAGGCTCTAGCGAGCAGCAACTGTTCTTCGATCTCGAACGAAGAGGAAGAGGAAGAGCAAGGGGGACGTAGCAGTCTGCAGCAACAAGGAAGCTGCGGCGAGAGAGGATCTGTTTGCGTTTGTGGAGGCAGAGGCAAACAGAACAAAGGCACAACAGCAGCAACGAATTTTAGGATGGAAGAATGAGTTTTTTCGCAGCCACATAACTATAGAAAGGTTGAGTTTATATAGAGCAAAATTGAGACTGATGGGATTCGCAATCAATAGGAAAGTTTAATTCGGCCATTAAACAAAATATGACCGTTGGAAATCATCCATTAATAAGAAAATGGCCGTTGGAGAGTTTAATGAGCCATCAACAAGAAAATAGCTGTTGCAAAAATTAAACAGCAATTAAAACAAAAAATATGGCGGTTGAAAACATAATGGGCTTTTAATTCTCTAAAAGTAAGAGGGCTAAAACATGATGCAAAACTCGGGCACTCCGCGCGCGCACCCGTGAACCCCCCCTGCGCAGGCGCGACGCCAGCGCACACACGCTAAGGTTTTCCGGATCCGACGTCCACATTTTTCCATTCGGCTCAACCCGGTTTGGGCTCGGCCCCTTGCTTGGGCTCATGCGCACGCGAGCTACCCCCAAGTCTTAGCCCATTAACAAGTCCAATAGCCCATTAACAAGAAGACTCTTATAAACCCATCCAAGGGAGTTCTCACGTCCAATGTGGGACTAAACTTGGCTTTGAATTATGAAATAAACCAAAATGTCCAACAATCTCCCACTATTTCAAAATTCAAAGGTAAGGATATATGAATCCAAGATAAGGAAAAAGAAAAAAAAAATGATGAGAGATCGAATACGACAATTCAATACATTAGCAATGGTGACTTTCGGTCTATGAACCATTACTTAGGGAATGAAAGTGTGTTCCACAAGAAGTTGGTGAAACATATAGTTTCTATGAACCAATCTCCTTTATTGTAAAACATTGACTCACAACCCATATTGAATCATCGATGAATAGTTGCTTGCTCTTTCGGGTTGGCACGTTTCGGCCATGCACCATACCTGGATTTTCATGAGTGCTCTAGCGAATGTACCCAAATTCGCATAGGAAGCGGCTTCACTTCCACACCCATATAGGTGGATCCATCAAGTGTGCTCGACGATTATGCACACCACCCAACAAGGGCTATGGTTTCCATTAAGAGCCATATGCTCATCCTCTCTCATCGTCGATAGCACTATCTACACCATAGAATGGGACATGAACATAATGATAGTGCTCCTCACGATCAACAAGTGACTTGTTGTTACCCATATGAACCTACTTCATAAGATCATCAATCACATAGGTTGGGTTACCATCACTCTTGACCTATGTTTTAGGTATAAGTCCCATTCCCCTCGATGTACTTTCCACTAACTTCCTATTTAGTGGTTTTGTCAGAGGAACAACCAAATTCATCTTTGACCTCACATAATCAAGGGATACTATCCCATGATCTAGCAGCTGCCTCACAATAGAGTGTCTTAGGCGTATATGCCTACTCTTCCCATTAAAAACATTATTTCTGGCTTTCGCAATTGCAGCTTGACTATCTCACTGGATAGACACAGACGGTACCGGTTTTTCACAAATGGGAAGATCATCAAGAAGGTTCTTAAGCCATTCTGCTTCACTACATGCCTTCTCCAAGACAATAAACTCGGACTCCATAGTAGACAAAGCAATACATGTTTGCTTGGATGATTTCCAAGACACTGCACCTCCACCAAGTGTAAAAACATAACCACTTGTGGATTTAAGTTCATCTGAATCAGAGATCCAGTTTGCATCAGTAAACCTTCTAAAACTGATGGATCTCAATTAGTCTTCTTCCTAATTCTTTTATTAGGTTCTGGAAAAAGAACTTTAGCTAGGCACCCCCACACATTGAGGTAAACAAGGTTTTTATTTATTTATTTATAAAACAAGCTCAAACTCTTGTTTTGACACAATGCTTACGAATGGTCAAGACACCTGACAAGTTTAGCAACAATTTGTTCATGCAAATCAGATGATCCATATGCAAGAGTGGGTATACTGTCCTGCCAACTAAATATTTAAAAAACAGCATTAAAAATGTTTCAAAATACCACACAACTAATGGAGCATATATATTTTGCAGTGACAGTAATCAACTTGAACCAGTCAGAGATCGTTTGACCATAATTAATGTACATACACAAGGGATGCAAGAAGAGGATATGACACCATTTCCTGTAACAATATCCTAACCAAAATAAACATTTCAACTTTGAAGCAGATGACTGAATTTGCAACACGCACTTAAAATTTTCCAGAAGTTTAACATATATCTGAGACTATCAGATACAAGAAAAGAGAAAATTATATCTGGGTGCAGAGCAGTCATCCCTTTTAATTCTAAGAAATCATTTTAACTTGGCCAATGCTAAATACACCGCAGCAGTTGCAGTGCATGGTCATTTAACTTTAGCAGATCATTTTCCAATTTTGCAAATGAATTTCTATGTACTTTAAGTACATCATTGTAACAAGCAGTTTTAGTTAACATGCATCCATATCACTCCATTCTAAACAATTGACAACCCATCCAAGAAAAAATAGCCATTAAACATTGACTGTTTCATGGGAAACGCCCAAAATACATTGTACGAAGAAAATGGCAAAAGACATACAGCTTTCAAATCACAATCCTCACTTACAAATAACAAAACAAAAAACATTTTAGAATATGCCTCATTTCTATTTTCACATTCGAGAACATGCAAATACTAGTCATCAAAATTTTGGTAATATAAATGAAAATGAGGTTCTGTTTTGAATTACACCCCCAGCAACTGCCTAATGACAAAATGCAAGAGACACAGAAATCCACAAAATATTTTCTTGTTGGTGCTTTTACACACAAACAACTTGCATATGAAATCAAAAGCTCGTCTTTTGACACAAAAAGAGATTTTTTTTTAATTAAAAATAAATAGATATGCATTTCATACTAGAATACTTAATAAGGAGTAGCCTGCATCTAATTGATAAAGCCCACAAAAGAGTTCATGAAACGAAGAATGCCTTCTCAGCTTTCAGTCTTCGAATACATCAATCAAATGAAAATTTACACATCTCCTTAAACTAAATCCAAGCAGACAAATGATCACTTGAATCATCCACAAAAGGAAAATACCCATTTTCATTTTATGATAGTTAAGTATGTATGAAGACAACACATTATATGAGATCATTACTCCTCAGTAAATTTTGAGTACAACTCTATATTAAAGGCTTAAAAAAATTTAGACATCATCTAAAAATAGTCATTGTCAACCAACAAAAAATTCTTGGCTGAGTTGGCTCAAGGAGCATGGGGAAGAGACAAGTTTCAAATATAGGATATCACCCGATATCAATAATGCCAACAGTTTTCTTGTTTAAGCTCATGCAACCAAGCTAAGACGGAAGGGGAGTCAAACACAGTAGACTACGCATACCTAAAGCATATGTAAACATAGAAAGTGCAATGGACCCATTTGAGACCCCAAAAGAAAAGTTGTCTTGATATAATCATGATCCTTAGTTAAGCTTACTAAATACTTTTACTTAAATATGCAGAATTATGTTTCTTCACTATAATGAACTTATCTGTATGAATACATCAGGCTACCTCCCGATAATTAATCTCCAATAAAACATTTTCTATAAAATACACATTGTGCCAACAATGTAAATTCAGTATATTAAGTAAACTGAAAGAAGGTTAGAGAGCTTGCATGTTTTAGAAAGTAGCACATAGCATACAATACAAGTGAAGGTCATCCATCCAAATCTTGATTTTAAGCAATTATAACTTTAGGACAGTTAATGAGATATCATTGAAGAATTTTTTATTTAAATATATAATTCAACATAAATTATTATAGTCACTATGTGCTGATCATGCATATGTATGATCACAAATAGGCATGAACCCATTTATACAATATTCCTATTGAGCATGACATGAAGACCATCAGAATGTAAACAATTCTTGAATAAATATAGCTTCCAAGTAACCATATAAAAGAACATAATTTTTATAACTTAAAATTTGTTTGTCTTGGGATGTCCGTGAAATAAAGTTATAAAATTAGCTATGGAGTAGGCTCTATAACAAAAGAAATATCAATATGAGAAAATAAATAAGTGCACTCTGCAGATAACTTTGTTGGTTTCGTAAATATGTGTTCATGAATTAAATGCTAATAAGTCACAAATCAATTTGCATTGTTTAGTTCCATCTCCAAGATCGCTGATGTAACAGCCATATAAATCCGAATGCCATGAAAGCTTTATGCCAATATGGTGGGCTCCGAAAGGTGCTTCTCTCAAGCGCAAGAGTCCGTTCAAGTAGTACAATCTGGGAGTCCAGATGTCGAATCCTCGGGAGAAAATCTATTGAAACCACAGCACAAATCAAACAGAAATCTATCGGAAAGAGACTAACCACTCTAATAATGAAAGTGATGATGGTGTGAAAGTGTGTCGTGAATACGTAATCAAAGCGAACAACGAAAGAGTCGTGTATGAAAATATATGAGAAACATGCACATGATATGGGCTCGTTAGGATCAGCGATTCGTGTATTTTGGTTGATTAAATATAACTCAACAAATCCTCCTTTTGGGAGCGATTCATCGGAAAATACCCTTTTGGGGGTTCAAGCACAATATGAATAAAAACGTCGCTAAAACTATAGTTCTACGAATATGGTATGAAGCTCTCTTTTGGAGAAATCAAATCTCACCCTTGTGGGGTGATCATCAACGTATTCGCTTCTTTTGGAAGACGAAAAGAGGATTAAATAGCAAAAACATACAATTTTAGCGACTTTTACGATGAAGAACAACAATATTCAACCAAAATAGCACGAATCACATCACCAAACTACTCCATATCATGCACAAATAGGATTTAGCTACACATCATGCAATAATAAACAACTTCCATAGCAAAATACATCAAGTTTATAGCAAAATACGCTAGAAAACACCAAAATACGGGGTTTGAGTTAAAGAGAATATCACCAAAACTCCAAGTTTCGACTTCAAACTCTCTGAAAATACTAAGACAAGCCTCTGAAATTTTACAGAATTTTTCAGAGAGAGAATACGGCTCCTAAGTGCTCCAATACGCCAATAATACGCCCAAAACCCTAGAAATACGCTTAAATAATAGCATTGCGGGTTTATTGGGCTAAACGGGTTCAAAATCCGCACCCGCTTCACGCCCGAACGCATCCTGGCCGTAGATCTGGAGCGGATCAATTCTCCGCCGTCCATCCATGCGGGATCGCCTGTGGAGCTGACGCGTGGCACGTCAGATCGGATCTTCCCGCTACCGCGCCTGCTACCGCTTCGAGTTCGCGTCGGAGTTCACCTCGGCCGCCCGATCATGCATCAACGGCTCATACGGAGCCACGTAGCCGTCAGATTGCCGCTCTCCGCATTCGCCTCAGGAGTACGGGCAGCCGTTCGATTGGACGAGCGATGGATGCGATCTCGCCGCGTGGCCAAGGGAGTCGATGTGCGCTGCGTTCGAGCGAGCGGATTGTGGTCCGTTCGATCGTAATCGAACGGTTCAAGAGTTACCGCGTCGCCGCTTGATTACTGCCGCTGGATCGATGATCAACGGATGAAGATGTGCCACGTCGCCCGTTTGCTTCTGAATGCGAATTCGAAATGGGCTACTTTTCGACCGTCCGATCACGATCGTGCTTATACGAGAAGGCCACGTCGTCCTCTTTGCCTGGAGCATAGAATCATGATCGTGCGGCTACGGTTAGGCCACGTGTGCGCCAATATTCGTGCGGCTACCGTATATACATATTTCCTTGCGTATTTTTCCATTTAAAATAGTATTCTGCATTCAAAAATACACAGTAATTAGCACAGGTCTCAGAAAAATACAAATAAATAGTCGTTGGAATCGTGAGATCGAGACCAAGCTAGAAAAAATATAAAAAGTACATAAATACTCCATTAATTACTATTTTGTGCTCAAATAGTGTGTTTTCTCTAATAAATAAATGTGTAGCAAATACGTATGTACTAGAGACCAATATAGCATCACATGAGCACAAAATAGGGCTAAATGGGGGGTCAAATACGTAATATTGAACCCAAATCACACCCCCCAACTAGCGTTTTGCTAGTCTCTAGCAAAAGAGCGATTAAACATACACCTAGATCACCTTATCAGATCTCAAATCATTCACCACCATACTACAACGACAAAAGAGATAACCAAACACTAATATCAATATTTCAAGCTCATCAAGTAATGGTACTTGTGGGTTTTCAAAAATGAAAGTCAAGCATCTCAAATGGTTATAAAATAGACTCAAATTCACTATTAATTACTTCATGGCTCATAGTATACTAAAGCAATGGTACACACCGTTCAATCACATATTTTAACTTGGAGCGTGAATTTTTCATGCAAAGCCAGCATTAAAAATAGGATGGTATCAAGACATACACACGTCAATCTCTATTCATAGGGACTCACACCACATCTTGTGTTTTCTTTAAGCTTTGGAAGTTCTCTTGCCTCGCTAATCATGCACACTTATTCTCTATTTTCTTTCGCTTTTTTCCATAGTTCCGCGTAACGCGCATCAAGCAACATTCGCGGAAGAGTATATAACTTGGATCGCTCCATCAAATAATTGAGGTTCCGGTCAATGGCTCCCAAATCAGACGATAATAGGGCATTAGGCCAAGAAGGGCCCCTCGGACTGTACTACTCGAGCCAACCAAGTTATTTCTTTAATAGCACATTTATTCATTTTTTTCTTCCTCATTCATCTCATTTTTTCTTCTTTTGTGTGTGCATAAACAACGTGGCAAGATAACTTCCTCTTCTTTAATTTTTCACAAGAATGGGTATCCTAATCATTTCAAATGACGTGGTACGCTTTTCTACCCAAAATCACACCAAGCATGCAAATGGCAATGAATACGAGATAAAGAACAATGCTCCGGTTAATTTATGGGTTATTGGTGCATGAACTTTGATGTGTTCCAATGAAAGCATACCACTTGCTAATCCATAATTTCTAGATTCATTAAGTCATCGATTAATCTTGCCATTGAGATGTATCAAAAGAAATTCACCACAAGTACTCAAATTCATGTAAAATTAGACTGAAATATTTAACAATAGTGGTGGAGGAAAATAAATCACGAGTGTACGGTGGTGAATAAATAACGAGAAATTTCATCACATGAGGTTCATTTCTAGGTAAAATAGATTTTGGTGATATTTTTAACTCAAAAAAAAAAATTTTTTACCGCAAAAAGGGAACTAAAAAAATCAAAAAAGAAAAAAAGAAAAGGAAAATAAAATAAAAATCCTAAAAGTTATTTCCCTCCCCCCAACTTAAAATAGACATTGTCCTCAATGTTAGGAAGAGGGAATCATGGAAAGAACACACCTGATTAGTCCCCACCCGAAGGTGGGTCTCTGAGATCCATGGTGCTCGCTTCCTTGGTCCAAGGCTCGTGAAAATGCTTCAATCTTTGGCCATTCACCTTGAACTCACTTCCATCTTTTTCATTCAATAGTAGCACTGCGCCATGTGGGAAAACTTCTTTGACGACGAAAGGTCCATACCACCTAGAGCGAAGCTTCCCGGGAAAGATGTGTAGCCTAGAATTGTATAGAAGAACTTTTTGGCCTGGGGTGAACTCCCTCCTCAAGATCATCATGTCGTGGACGGATTTCATCCTCTCTTTTGATATTTTAGCGTTGTCGTACGCATTTCTCCTCAACTCCTCCAGCTCCAACAATTGTAACCTGCGAGAAGAAAAAGAGACATCAGTATCAAAATTCATTTTCTTTATAGCCCAATAAGATCTTGCTCTATCTCAACAGGTAAGTGACAAGACTTCCCAAATACAAGACGGTAAGGTGACATCCCCAAAATTGTTTTGTAGGCCGTCCTGTAGGCCCACAACGCTTCAGGTAAGCGCAAACTCCAATCTTTTCTTGATGGATTCACCGTTTTCTGTCGAATTCCTTTAATCTCTCTATTTGCCAACTCTGCTTGACCATTGGTTTGTGGGTGATACGGAGTAGAAACTTTATGTGTGACCCCAAACCTCTTCATTAAAGTAGCGAACATGCGGTTGCAAAAATGAGACCCTCCATCACTGATCAAGGCCTTTGGCACTCCAAACCTAGAGAAAATGTTCTCTTTGAGGAACGGAAGTGTCGTTCGACCTGCAAGGAATAGCTTCCACCCATTTAGAAACATAATCAATACAAACCAAAATATAAGCATATCCAAATGAAGGTGGGAAAGGTCCCATGAAGTATATGCCCCAACAATCAAATATTTCAATTTCCAAAATGGGGTTTAAAGGCATCATGTTACGTTTAGTAATACCCCCTAATTGTTGGCATGCAGCACAAGTCTTGCAATAATGAAATGTATCTTTAAACATAGTTGGCCAATAAAAGCCACATTGCGAGATTTTTTCCACAGTTTTGTTCGCTGAAAAGTGTCCACCACACACTCCATCGTGACAAAATTGTATCACACTGGTTATTTCATGATCAGGAATGCATCTCCTAACAATTTGGTCATTACAATATTTATATAAGTACGGGTCATCAAAGAAGAAATATTTTACCTTGTACTTGAACCGTTTAAAGTCTTGAAGAGACCAAGTGTCAGGGGTCTTACCCGTTACCAGATAATTAACGATATCAGCATACCATGGAGAGGTGGAAACGCTAAAAAGATGCTCGTCAGGAAAGGAGTCCTTCAAAGGCACATCTGCTGAATCAAGGCCTACTGTCAATCGTGATAAGTGGTCAGCTACTAGATTCTCCACGCCTTTCTTGTCCTTGATTGTGACATTGAACTCCTGCAACAATAAAATCCATCGTATCAATCGAGGCTTAGCATCTTTTTTAGACAATAGATATTTTAAAGCAGAGTGATCAGTATAAATCAAAATTGGTGATCCCAAAATATAGCTCCTGAATTTTTCCAACGCAAAGACTACTGCCAGCAACTCCTTCTCTGTGGTTGTATAATTCCTTTGAGCGTCATTTAATGTCCTGCTGGCGTAGTAAATCACTACTGGAACTTTGTCTTTTCTTTGGCCTAGGACTGCACCAACTGCGTAATTGCTTGCGTCACACATTATTTCAAATGGTAATGACCAGTCCGGTACCTGCAAAATGGGAGCAGAAATTAGCAACTTCTTTAAAGTTTCAAAAGAAATTTGACACTCAGGTGTCCAAATAAAGTCCACATTTAAAGTAAGTAAGTTGCAAAGAGGGCGAGATATGGCGCTAAAATCTTTAATGAATCGCCTATAGAATCCTGCATGTCCCAAAAATGATCTGATGTCCTTCACGCATTTAGGACTTGGTAGCTTCTCAATTACTGCTACCTTGGCTCTGTCTACCTGTATACCATCTTTAGAAACTAGGTGACCTATGACAAGTCCCTCTGTGGTCATAAAATGACACTTCTCCCAATTCAATAGGAGATTCTTTTCAATGCACCTGTCAAGAACAAGAGCCAAGTTAGCTAAACAATCATGAAAAGAGCTACCATATACTGAAAAATCATCCATAAATACCTCAACGATTTTCTCAACCATATCATCAAAAATACTGAGCATGCATCGCTGAAAAGTAGCTGGAACATTACATAAACCAAACGGCATTCTTTTAAAAGCAAAAGTACCAAAGGGACAGGTAAAAGTAGTCTTTTCCTGGTCCTCAGGTGCAATCTCAATCTGATAATAACCTGAATAACCATCTAGAAAGCAATAGTACTCATGTCCAGCTACCCTCTCTAAAATCTGGTCAAGAAATGGAAGAGGGAAATGATCTTTTCTAGTTCGGGAGTTCAATTTCCTATAGTCTATGCACATCCTCCAACCTGTGGTGGCTTTAACTGGGATAAGCTCATTATTCTCATTTTTAACCACGGTGAGGCCAGACTTTTTAGGAACAACCTGTGTAGGGCTAACCCACTTGCTGTCAGAAATAGGATATATAATGCCTGCATCTAACAATTTTAAAACCTCGCCTTTCACCACTTCTTTTAATGTTGGATTTAACCTACATTGCATTTCTCTAGTGGGTTTGGCGTCATCTTCCAAATAAATGTGATGCATGCATACAATAGGGCTTATACCTTTTATGTCAGCAATGGACCAACCAATAGCGCCTCTATGCTTTCTTAGCACATCAAGTAAAGAGCTTTCATGTTCTAAAGAGAGTTTAGAAGATATTACCACAGGGAAGTTGTTTTCGTTTCCTAGGAAGGCATACTTGAGATATTCAGGAAGTGGCTTTAATTCGGGCTTTGGATCCTCCACCTCTGATGAAATTTGAATTGATGCATTAGGTGGTAAAGCCTCGAACCTAGGCTCCCATACTGCGTTCAGCTCCTTCACGTTCTCCTGCACGAAAGAGATGTCATCAGAATCACCAATAATAGTCTCAACAATAGAAGCATCATCACAAAATTCAGAACAAATATAATCATCCACCAATGAATCAATCATATGCACCCTCTCAATCTCATCATCCACATGTGGCAACTTGCATGTATTAAAAATATTCAAATCCAAAGTCATGTTGCCAAAAGTAATTTTCAGTTGACCATCCCTACAATTTATTAAAGCATTGCATGTCGCTAGGAATGGTCTACCTAGAATGATGGGAGTAGCATTGGCAGTTTGGGGTCCTTGTATGTCTAGAACTACAAAGTCTGCAAGGTAGTAAAATTTGTCCACCTGAACGAGGACATCCTCAATGCACCCCTTTGGAACTTTAATAGATCTATCAGCTAGTTGCAATATAACAGATGTAGGTTTTAGCTGTCCTAACCCAAGCTACACAAAAATGGGATATGGCAATATATTGACACTAGAACCTAAATCCAATAAAGCATTTCCAATCTTTTTAGTGCCAATGGTGCAAGTGATGGTGGGTGATACAGGGTCTCTAAATTTAGGTGGTGTATTTTGTTGCACAATAGAGCTAACCTGTTCAGTCAAAAATGCTTTATTTTTCACATTTAATTTTCTTTTAACAGTGCACAGGTCTTTCAGAAATTTAGCATAGGCATGTATCTGATTAATAGCATCACACAATGGAATATTGATCTGGCACTTCTGAAAAATTTCACGAATCTCAGTTTGATACTTATCTTTATTTTTCTGAAGTAGCCGCTGAGGAAAAGGTGCTGCAGGTACATATGCTGCGGGTTCCTTCTCTTTAATGACATTTTTGCTCAGTCCCACTTCCGTGCTCTTTTCCTGCACCTCCTCTTGCTCTTGAATTTCCTCTTCTTGGGTCTGAATTCCCTCTTCTTGCTCAGCTTCTCTGCTTGGTGGATCAGGCTTCTGAATCTCTTTTTCACTCCTCAAAGTGGACACAGCTTGACATGGCTTCATATTGTTACCTGCAGAAGAAGATGAGCCCATATTAGGATTTGGAATTGACTGAGATGGAAGCTTACCTTTTTCTAATGTCGCTGTAAGCCTCGCCAAGCTCTCGCTCATCTGTTGATTCTGAGTCTGCTGAGCCTGAAATTGAGCCTGCAGCTGTTGCATCTGAGCTTGTTGCAACTGAATGAGCTGCTGAAGTGCATCGCCAAATGGTTGCATCTGCTGTTGTTGCATCGGCTCATGGTCCCTCCTCTGGTTCCCACCTTGATAGTTGTTGCTGTTGTATTGAGGTTGTCGGAACTGAGGGGGAGCCTGCTGCTGCTGAGTCTGCTGATTGGGGCCCCAGTTTAAGTTTGGATTGTTGCGCCACCCCTTGTTGGAATTGAAGTTCTGGTAATTCGAAGACACTTGATTCACCCCCGTAGGATTTCCAAGCATGCTCTTCAAGGCTGGAAGTGTGGGGCAAGCACTGGTGTCGTGGACACTAACGTCGCAAAGTGCGCAAGTCTGCTCTATCTCAACCGCCTTGGCCTCTTTCAAATTCATGGCATGAAGCTTGTTTGAGATCATGGCCTCCATCTTTGCCTCCAACGCATCCTCTTGCTTCAAATTGAATACCACTCCTCGTGTGGGCTGGGATGGTGTAGAGTGGCCTCCTCTCTCGTAGTCTGAAGTAGTGTCCCATGTCTGCGCATTTTCTGCTATCTCCTCCAGGTACGTCCAAGCTTCGTCTGGCTCTTTATCAAAGAATCCTCCATTGCACATCATCTCTACAAATTGCTTCATTTGCGGCTGCAGTCCATCGTAGAAGAAGCCAATAATCTTGCTTTTGTCGAAGCCATTGTGCGGACATGCGAGCATCAACTCATTGAACCTTTCGAATGCCTGGTAGAATGTTTCCTCGCTTTTCTGGGCAAAGTTCATAATCTGCCGCTTCAGTCCCTGCGTCCTGTGAATAGGAAAAAACTTCTTTAGAAATTCCGACTGCAAATCAATCCATGTAGTAATAGAGTGTGATGGCAATGCATTCAACCAATTCTTAGCTTTGTCTTTTAATGAAAATGGGAACAGTTTAAGATATATCGTGTCCTCGCTAGTTTTCCCATCAAAGCATGTCAAGCAAACCTCCTCAAATCCTTTAATATGAAGATATGGATTTTCCTTGTCTAACCCATGAAAGGTGGGTAAGAGTTGGATCACCCCAGGTTTAAAATTGAAAGAATTTGCATCGGCAGGTAAAACAAAGTATGAAGCAGTGCTAGTCCTAGTGGGTCAGAGTAAATCTTTTAAAGTCCTAGGCACTCCAGGTTGCACATTATTTTCGTTGTTGTTGCTGAAATTTTCATCCATATTATTATTAGCCATATCAAAACGTCGAGTCAACCTATGTGTCCTAGGAGTCCTATGCCACATAAACTAGCACAAATATTTTTTTTATAAAAACAAACAAAAATTATATACAATAAAGTGGAAAGATATCACCGAATGTCTTCTGAATGAAATAAACCGTAGTAACAAACCGTTCTCCCCGGCAACGGCGCCAAAAACTTGGTAGGCTCCGAAAGGTGCTTCTCTCAAGCGCAAGAGTCCGTTCAAGTAGTAAAATCTGGGAGTCCAGATGTCGAATCCTCGGGAGAAAATCTGTTGAAACCACAGCACAAATCAAACAGAAATCTATCGGAAAGAGACTAACCACTCTAATAATGAAAGTGAGGATGGTGTGAAAGTGTGTCGTGAATACGTAATCAAAGCGAACAACGAAAGAGTCGTGTATGAAAATATATGAGAAACATGCACATGATATGGGCTCGTTAGGATCAGCGATTCGTGTATTTTGGTTGATTAAATATAACTCAACAAATCCTCCTTTTGGGAGCGATTCGTCGGAAAATACCCTTTTGGGGGTTCAAGCACAATATGAATAAAAACGTCGCTAAAACTATAGTTCTACGAATATGGTATGAAGCTCTCTTTTGGAGAGATCAAATCTCACCCTTGTGGGGTGATCATCAACGTATTCGCTTCTTTTGGAAGACGAAAAGAGGATTAAATAGCAAAAACATACAATTTTAGTGACTTTTACGATGAAGAACAACAATATTCAACCAAAATAGCACGAATCACATCACCAAACTACTCCATATCATGCACAAATAGGATTTAGCTACACATCATGCAATAATAAACAACTTCCATAGCAAAATACATCAAGTTTATAGCAAAATACGCTAGAAAACACCAAAATACGGGGTTTGAGTTAAAGAGAATATCACCAAAACTCCAAGTTTCGACTTCAAACTCTCTGAAAATACTAAGACAAGCCTCAGGAATTTTACAGAATTTTTCAGAGAGAGAATACGGCTCCTAAGTGCTCCAATACGCCAATAATACGCCCAAAACCCTAAAAATACGCTTAAATAACAGCATTGCGGGTTTATTGGGCTTAACGGGTTCAAAATCCGCACCCGCTTCACGCCCGAACGCATCCTAGCCGTAGATCTGGAGCGGATCAATTCTCCGCCGTCCATCCATGCGGGATCGCCTGTGGAGCTGACGCGTGGCACGTCAGATCGGATCTTCCCGGTACCGCGCCCGCTACCGCTTCGAGTTCGCGTCGGAGTTCACCTCGGCCGCCCGATCATGCATCAACGGCTCATACGGAGCCACGTAGCCGTCAGATTGCCGCTCTCTGCATTCGCCTCAGGAGTACGGGCAGCCGTTCGATTGGACGAGCGATGGATGCGATCTCGCCGCGTGGCCAAGGGAGTCGCTGTGCGCTGCGTTCGAGCGAGCGGATTGTGGTCCGTTTGATCGTAATCGAACGGTTCAAGAGTTGTCGCGTCGCCGCTTGATTACTGCCGCTGGATCGATGATCAACAGATGAAGATGTGCCACGTCGCCCGTTTGCTGCTGAATGCGAATTCGAAATGGGCTGCTTTTCGACCGTCCGATCACGATCGTGCGGATACGAGAAGGCCACATCGTCCTCTTTGCCTGGAGCGTAGGATCACGATCGTGCGGCTACGGTTAGGCCACGTGTGCGCCAATATTCATGCGGCTACCGTATATACGTATTTCCTTGCGTATTTTTCCATTTAAAATAGTATTCTGCATTCAAAAATACACAGTAATTAGCACAGGTCTCAGAAAAATACAAATAAATAGTCGTTGGAATCGTGAGATCGAGACCAAGCTAGGAAAAATATAAAAAGTACAGAAATACTCCATTAATTACTGTTTTGTGATCAAATAGTGTGTTTTCTCTAATAAATAAATGTGTAGCAAATACGTATGTACTAGAGACCAATATAGCATCACATGAGCACAAAATTGGGCTAAATGGGGGGTCAAATACGTAATATTGAACCCAAATCACAATATAAATTTAAAATTCAACCACAAGTTTGAGTTGATAGGTAAGCATGTTCATATTTTACAAGTATAAAAACACAATAGCATGGGCACCATTTACAATTATAATTAGTGACCAGAATACACAAGTATAATAAACGACATCAGACACTCAGCAAGCGAATCGTATGTCCGATATCAGACCGAACTCAATGCAAAGAAAGGCCCAATATGAATGTACCCCTTAAATTTCACAAAGTAAAGCATACATTTCCAGACACAAAAAAGTGGCATATCTACGTATATATAAAAAAACATGTAAGTATAAGAAGAGATAGACCTGAATTCTTTTGGGAAGGAAATAGCACCCAATGAAAACCTGATATATAAAGAGTGCTAAATTAATTTTTTTTTCTATCTTTTTTTATCGATATTTGAAAGAAACTAATAGAGAACATTTCAATCGTTGAGATAGCAGGCAAAGCCTAATTAGTGACAATAGCAACATCCATAAATCTACTCTTAAGATTGTTGGATAAAATTGGAGATTTAATAGGATGGTGCTATAAAAATCAGAGAAGGAAATGACTTATCGGAGAGCCGAGGCGTGCTAGGCACTGTCCTTAAGAGTAGATTTCCGCCCCTCAGAGTATGAACTCGGTGCAAGTCAGGTCCAGCGGTTACCCTCCAGGATTCAACGACAACGGCCTTGTAAATGTGCACTCACAATACAAGGCTCTAGCAAGCAGCAACTGTTCTTCGATCTCGAACGA
This sequence comes from Scilla litardierei, assembly GCA_030789695.1. NCBI lineage: Eukaryota > Viridiplantae > Streptophyta > Magnoliopsida > Asparagales > Asparagaceae > Scilla > Scilla litardierei. The sequence continues at coordinate 72,702,526 of CM061142.1, forward strand.
AGAGGAAGAGGAAGAGCAAGGGGGACGTAGCAGTCTGCAGCAACAAGGAAGCTGCGGCGAGAGAGGATCTGTTTGCGTTTGTGGAGGCAGAGGCAAACAGAACAAAGGCACAACAGCAGCAACGAATTTTAGGATGGAAGAATGAGTTTTTTCGCAGCCACATAACTATAGAAAGGTTGAGTTTATATAGAGCAAAATTGAGACTGATGGGATTCACAATCAATAGGAAAGTTTAATTCGGCCATTAAACAAAATATGACCGTTGGAAATCATCCATTAATAAGAAAATGGCCGTTGGAGAGTTTAATGAGCCATCAACAAGAAAATAGCTGTTGCAAAAATTAAACAGCAATTAAAACAAAAAATATGGCGGTTGAAAACATAATGTGCTTTTAATTCTCTAAAAGTAAGAGGGCTAAAACATGATGCAAAACTCGGGCACTCCGCGCGCGCACCCGTGAACCCCCCTGCGCAGGCGCGATGCCAGCGCACACACGCTAAGGTTTTCCGGATCCGACGTCCACATTTTCCATTCGGCTCAACCCGGTTTGGGCTCGGCCCCTTGCTTGGGCTCATGCACACGCGAGCTACCCCCAAGTCTTAGCCCATTAACAAGTCCAATAGCCCATTAACAAGAAGACTCTTATAAACCCATCCAAGGGAGTTCTCACGTCCAATGTGGGACTAAACTTGGCTTTGAATTATGAAATAAACCAAAATGTCCAACAGAGATAGTGTTGCGTCAATCCATATAACCAACACCAACCAATTAACCACTATAGTTAGAACATTCGAAGAGCATGTGTGTACGTGATCGATAACCTCAACCTTGATGAGGAAGGATACAAGATGCGGATGTGTCCAACGAGCAAAAGGCTGGATGACATTGAGAAATGAGAGAGGAAGACGATGGCTTGCCTCACTGATGAGCTTAGGGAGCCACTGTTAGGAAATGTGTGCCCTCAAGGCCAATTATTTATAATTGGGACATCTTCTTCAAAATGATAGTATGCTATTTGGTAATTTTTATCTGAGTATAATTATAAAAATTTGTCTGAATTTAAGGTGAGGATCACGATCATGGAGAAATCTTTGTGCGAAGTCGAACATGTATCTTAGTGCGAAGTCGAACAAGTAAGATTTTAGCGGAGATTTTTATAAACTTACATGTAACCCAAAACTAATAGCCATTTCGCATTGTCTTGTTAACCATGGCTTATGTTCTAAAATCATAGCCTATTCAAATACTATGATTTATAATTTATGAGACTCATTACCAACACTATCTCTACAAAACTAATAGCCATCAATGAGCAAAAGTGCGATTGTCACTGAGACTTAGTGCAAAGTCGAACATGTATCGAGATGAGGATCACGACCATGTAGAAATATTTCTGTTGGGATTTTCAAGGTCCCTTAGGGCATATATTCTAGCCCGTCCTAAGTCGGACGAAAACAAATAGAAAAGAAGCAGCGGAAAAATATTATTAAACTCTTTTAATAACAGCTACCCTAAGAAAACATGCTCCCTAGCCAGGATTATCTACTGACTCGGGTTGGGTCTGACCAACCAGAGAAAGGTCTAACTACTGCAAAATATGAAAGGCATAATAAAAAGGACTCACCAGGAGTCTTGCCTTTGTACAGGCAGGATGTACAACATCGTCTTCTCGCATCGTGCCTCGAGCTGAGCCGCTTTTCGAATCGCACCGTGCTCGCCTTGAGCTAAACCGCCTCCCGAGCCGTACCGTGCCTCCGAGCCAATCATTTGCCGAAGAAAGTTTCACTTGAGCAGATCCACGCCAGAGATTTCTGGATCAAATCCAAACCTCCTCGTATTCTTGCTAGGACCCGACTGGAGGATAGAAAGAACTATAGATGGAGAATAATTTAAGTCTTGATCGAGTGTGCTAAAAAATTAGGAGCTCCTTAATCAGAGACTTGGTGCAAGTTTCAATGAAGAGGGGGCACCCCTATTTATATAGGAAACCGGCCCCTCCTCATTTGCTACGAGCAATGTGGGACAAAAATTAGTGAAGAATGATTTAATTAAGTTAGAGAGCCTTTCTCAAAGGCCTAACTTTAACCAATTAAATCTCCCTCACCATTGAGCTCTAGAGATGATACATGTTACCATTTCGAAGAGCCAGGAATGGTGAATGCATAGGAACAAACGGCGACAAAATACGATTTTGTTTGACCCTCAAACAATTGCTCAAAGTTGAGCAAAAGTCACACATTTCGTAGCCGTCAAGGGTTTCAAAAACCCTAGCCAAAACAACTTAAGTTGTGGGCGCGCCCGCCAAGGGCAATGGGCGCGCCCACATTGGGCGCACCCGGAGCAGGCGCCCGGCCCGCTGTTACCAGTGGGCGTAGCGGGCTGCGCCCACTGGGCTCAACGGGCTGCGCCCGTTTTGCTTGCGGGTGGACCCGCTTGTCCAAGTGGGTCTAACCCACCTATGCCTTGTGCCCCTTTTGCGTTTCTGGGCTCGTTTGAGCTCCGTTTCCAACACGGTTTGTTCCTATGGATTCCACAGGAAGTCATCTTCAATCCCAAATGCTTTAATCTCACAACCATCTTGTGAACTTAATAATTCTATTGCATCAAATGCATTCCTATTTACGATCTTCCTACTACATGTTGAGACTCGAAGTCCATAGACGACAGTAAATACGAGCAGCAGGTGTCGTCCCTGTTTCAGAATCATACTTACGTGATTGACTTGTCGGCAAAAGTGCCGTCAGAATCACATTGACTGTGTCCGTGATGAATTCTGCAATTTTAGTCCCTTCGTCTTAACTATGTCACTTGTCTAGTATAGTGTATGGAACTCTGTCAACCCCACTAGCTAGCAGTGGTCAGTATTCATTGGTCTCTGGTACATTCATGTTGTACATCCTACAGCATACCTTGGCCAAGGTTTTACCGAAAGCCGTACTGACCTGCGACACTAACTTCCCATTAACGGAAGAAACGAATCCTCCCTTGATCACTACTCAGCTCGTACGCTTCAAGTGTCACCCAGCCTAATATCTTTCAGCAGGCCTTCCCTCGAAGCTAGATCATATACCTAAGTGACACTGTTCACGCACAGCTTCGTACAATGATCTTAAGTCATAAGGACCAACTTGCCTATCATCACTAGAGTTATTAATGAACGTTAGTTAATGTTTAACCATTTGATAACTCTATATTTGGGTCGTTCAGTGGACTCCTTCTCTAATGAGCACCTGTGTCTTGTCTCCGACTTAATCAAGTCGCATGATTATGAGACCAACAAGACAAAGACACAATGGTCTGTCCAATGTGCCGATATCCTATCTCAACGTTTCTACGACCACGAACGCTTTTAAAACTCAAGCTCCTATTGGTCAGACATTCCTCATAATCGCGATCTTTATCTCGAAACATGTATGACCAAACTTGGAGTCTAAGGAAATTATCTAAGCAATATATAAAATGGAAAATTACTCAGACAATTTGTACCAGAAAGCATACTTTCATTTTTGAACAAGATGTTTACAAAGATAAATAGCCTCGAGGGCATACATCTCTCTACATCTCCCACTTGCACTCAGTGCCATTTATCTTGGTATCTCATACCACATTTACACACTAGTCTCTCTAGACAATCACGTGCCAGTGCCTTCGTGATTGGATCTGCTAAGTTGTCTTCCGAACAGACTCTAAGGAGTTCTATATCTTTCCTCTTCTCAATATCCCGTATCAGATGATACTTCCGAAGAATGTGTCTGGATCTCTTATGGAATCTAGGTTCTTAAACCAGACTGATGGTTTCATTATTGTCGCAATACAGCGGTATTGAATCTTCAATTGCAGGTACCATTCCCAGCTGGTTTATAAACTTCCTCATCCAGACTGCTTCCTTTACCGCATCGATGGCCGCTATGTATTCAGCCTCCATCGTGGAGTCTGCAACAGTATCTTGTTTGGAACTCCTCCAACTGACTGCTCCTCCGTTGAGAGTGAAAACATATCCAGAGATCGATTTGCTATCATCTATATCACTCTGAAAGCTGGAATCTGTGAAGCCTTCAACCTTGAGCTCTTCACTTCCATAAATCAAGACTAAGTTTTTAGTCCTTCTTAAGTGCTTAAGAATTGCCTTGACTGCTCTCCAGTGTTCTTCTCCAGGGTTAGACTAATATCGACTTACTGCACCTAGTGCATAAGTGACAGCGGGTCTGGTACAGATCATGGAATACATGATAGATCCTACTGCAGAAGCATATGGGATCTTACTCAGGCGATCCTTTTCCAAGTCAGTTTTTGGATACATCTCCTTGGAAAGGTTTATTCCATGATTGGATGGTATTAAACCCCCCTTACTGTTTTCCATGCTAAACCGTTTTAGCACGGTGTCAATGTACCTGGTTTGGGAGAGTCCTAGCATCTGTTTAGATCTATTTCTATAGATCTTTACACCTAGTATGTAGGATGCTTCTCCCAAGTCTTTCATGGAGAAGTTAGTTGATAGCATTATTTAATAGACTCCAACATCTCTATGTTGTTACATATTATCAAAATACATCCACGTACAGTACGAGGATAACTAAAGAATTATTACTGGTCCTTTTATAGATGCACGGATCATCCTCATTTCTGACAAAACCAAACTCTTTGAATGTCTTGTCAAAACGGATGTTCCAACTTCTTGAAGCCTGCTTTAGTCCATAGATGGACTTGTGCAGTATACACGCTTTTCCTGTACTCCCACTGACTTCGAAACCTTCTGGCTGAGTCATGTAAATCTGCTCTTCTAAATCACCATTTTAGAAACGCAGTTTTTTACATCCATTTGCCAGATTTCGTAGTCATAGTGGGCAGCAATAGCGAGTACAATCCGGATAGACTTGTGCATGGCGACTGGTGAGAAAGTCTTGTCATAATCTATTCCTAGAATCTGACAATAACCTTTTGTAACCAGCCTAGCCTTGTACGTTTTTACCTTTCCATATGCACCAATCTTCTTCTTGAAGATCCATTTGTAGCCAGTATGAGTGCTTCCCTTGGGCACGTTTTCTAAGGTCCAAACCTTATTCACGTGCATGGAATCTATTTTGGATTTCATTGCATTTAGCCATTTATCAGAGTCTCTCCTCTTTATGGCATACTGAAAGCTAATAGGATCATCATCTAATATGATGCTATCCTCAATCCCTTCGTCTACGAGAAAACCGTAGTACCTATCAGGGACTCGAGGAATCCTATCAGACCTCCTAAGGACTGGTTGGGAGATATCAGGTTCTGATTCTCCCACTGGTTCTGCCACTTGTTCCTGTGTAAATACTTCTTCCGAACCTTCGTCCAGATCAATCACCTTGCCAGTTGATTCCTTCACAAGGAACTCCTTTTCTAAAAAGGTGGCATGTCTAGAGACAATGATTTTTTGTTGCTCTGGATGGTAAAAGATATATCCTAACGAACGTCTCGGGTACCCAATGAATTTACACAGAATAGATCTATCTTCCAGTTTGTCTGGATCATGCCTTTTGACATATGCAGGACAACCCCACACCCTTAAGTGATTAAGGCTGGGTTTCTTGCCAGTCCATATCTGATATGGTGTCATCGACATAGACCTTGATGGAACCTTATTGAGAATATATATAGCAGTTTCTAGAGCATAGCCCCAGAGGGAAGTTGTTAACTCAGCTTCATGTATCATGGATCACACCATGTCTAACAAGGTGCGGTTCCTCCTTTCTGGCACACCGTTATGTTGAGGTGTGTAAGGAGGTGTGACCTGAGAGAGAATCCCATTCTCTTTTAAATATGCAAGGAATTCATGGCTCAAGTATTCTCCTCGATCTGATCGAAGAATCTTAATACTTTTGCCTGTCTATTTTTCAACTTCGTTACGATACTCTTTGAATCGCCCAAAGGTTTCGGACTTGTGTTTCATCAAGAACGCATGCCCAAACCTAGAGTGATCATCAGTAAATGTAACGAAATATGAGAATCCTCATTTGGCAAATGTAGACATGGGTCCACATACATAAGAATGTACTAGACCCAAGAGTTCAATAACTCTCTCCCCTTAACTTGCAAAAGGAGTTTTGGCCATTTTACCTTTGAGGTAAGACTCGCAAGTGTCGAATGACTCATAATTCGAGAGGCCTAAGAGCCCCTCTTTATGTAACTTGCTAAGTCTCTTCTCTCCGATGTGGCCTAGTCTGCAGTGCCAAAGGTAGGTTTCATTAAAACCCGATTCATTACGTTTTCTTGTGTTAATGTTTAATACAACTTTATTACTCAAAGTGTATACACCATTGTTAAGTGTCCCAAAACCTAGCAACTTACCATCAAAGAAAATGTTCATAACATTTTCGTTAATAGCAAAATTATAACCTCTTCTTGCCAAAGCCAAGATGGAGATAATATTGCATAAGAAGTTTGGGATATAGTAACATTGCTTCAAAAGCAAGTTAGCTCCACTAGCTAATGTATGTTTTAGATCTCACACGGCTACAACATCAAACATTTGCTGCGTTGCCAACTTAGAGAACGATTTCATTTTTTTCGAGCTTTCTAATAATTCTCATTCCATGTAACTGATTACAGATATAAGAGCCTGCACTGGTATCTAATACCCATGCGTTAGAATTCACAGAAAGAATTACACTCTGCGTTGCCAAAGGTTCCGGATATGTAGTTTAATTAAGCATAATATTTATAATATTGCAGTAGCTTAGATTCATCTTGGGGTGGTCAGACCCACCCAAGATAGTAGAGATCATGGCTAGGGTCGTGAAATCCTTAGGGCTTGTTCGTTAAATAGTTTAACGTTTTTCCGCTGCTTGTTTTTCTTTTACCTCTATTGTCCATCCGACATAAGACGGGCATAGAAATGTGCCCTAAGGGTCCCTCAAAACCCATCAGCAAGCACATTATCTACACATATACACGTAAAGAAGATATTAGTACCAAATATGTTGCTCATCATCAAAACAAACGTGGGGTGACTCAATATCCAACAATTACTTGTACTAACTCTATGTATGTAGATGTTAGATGATGTACAATATTAAGTGATGGTGTGACAAGTCAAGGCAAGATGAATTGAAGACTTCTATGACAAGGACATGGAGCATAGTGACTACATCAATTAAGCAAACAAGTGGATATTTGTAATTGATGTAATTCTATTTTCTTATTGTTAGGGTTGAATTTCTGTTGATATTTGTTGGCATTAGTGGCACTATATCTGGAGAGCTCAGTTTGTGGAATCTGGATTGTTTTTGAGCAGTTTGAGCAAAATGTTGAACATTATGTTGAACGACATTATGTTCAACATTCGGATCTGGAATAATTGTTCGTATTCAGAAACGCTGCTTTGGTCTACAAATGTGTCGTGGTGATCTCAGATCTGATTTGTACCCTAGAATATCAGAGGTTCCTGATTTGATTGATTCCAGATATTGGTGAGATTTTTATACTCCTTCTTACCCGAATTAGTTCCTTAATTGATGGAGGTTTGTTGAGAATTTTTGGGAATCTGGTTTGTTCCTAAATTGATGGAAGGAAATATTTGCTGAGATTTATTGGTTTTATTTACCAGAAATAGTTCCTTATTCTATGGGCAAAATATCCGCATGAGATTTGTTTTAATCTTTTTACCCGAAATAGATTCGGTGGTTCCTTGAATATGGGATTCCTTACCCGAAGTGATCCTAGAAATATTGGTGGATATTTAGCATTAAAGAGGAAGTTATTTACCCGGATATAGTGGTTACAAAATCTGGTTGGTTTCATAACTGAATGGTATGTGCGGTTGAAAATATGTTCGGTTGAAGATTCTATATATGAATGTTTTCAGATCTTGCATTATTGTTTTAGATCTTCTCCAGATATTCGGTTGAATGCATGTATGCATAAGATTTGCTGACGAAGGTGAATGAAAGTATCAATCCACAACCGAGGTATGAAAGATCCACTAACAAATGAGTGTTTATGAAATGTTGTACAAAATGTCATATGAAATGTTGTACAAAATGTCATATGAAATGTTGAACTTATTGTTCAACATTTGAGATCAGATTCGGCAAATCTTCCATGCAGCTATTTGATTTGCGTCTATTGAAGATAAGACCTCTTCGTGACTGAACTATTGTTTTTGGAGATAAGATGTCATCGTGTTTGTTGATCAGAATCAGATCTTCTTCTACAGTGCGGGATTAGGTGATTATTGTTGAAGCTGTTGAAGGATGGTTAATGACACTTGGTTGTTTTTCGATTTTGATTGTCGACTGAGATTTCCTCATTAACTGCTTTATCTTGCTTGGCTGTGCTGCATATGTTTCCGCCGATCCTTGGTGATTCTGTTGGTGGAGTTGTTGTCAACAGCTTAACTTCTTCGAGGGGTGAGCGAAGAAAAGTAGGGCGTGGACTCTTGATGTGGGTTACGGCTTTTGCAAAAGACGATTGAAGAACTCCGGGAGGAGGTCGACGGCTACGCACGTAGGATCAAGGGAGTTGATCTAGTCGGTTGTGCAAGGGGAGCTTGCTGGCAAGGGGAGCTTGCCAAGAATACTCCATGGGATGGTAGAGACCACCCATCACGGTTTGTATTGAGGGGGAGGTTGTTCCTCCTAATAGAATCGCGATAATTAGTGATTGTACTCATTGATTATTTTAGTGGAGTATTCTGATTTTCTGGGCGGGGCCCCGCAGATGTAGGTGTGCGCACCGAACTGCGTTACCAAGTCTTGAGTGTCTCTGATTGGTTCTTGTTTTTAATCTTTGTGTTTATTTGACTATTCCTAAGTACTGAAACTAACAATTGGTATCAAAGCAGGTCACCCGTATAACTTTGTTATCAAAGTGGGTGTGATCTTGGATTTCAGTACTTGAATCATGGCTACACGAGAAGGTGCCTCTGTTGTTCATCCTCCTTTGCTCACTGGTACAAACTACACTTACTGGAAGTCTCGGATGTGTGTATTCATTAAGTCCATTGATGAGAAGGCCTGGATCGCTGTCAGTGAAGGATGGATACCGCCAACCGAAATTGACAAAGATGGCGAAGAACACCTCAAGTCGGCAAGAGATTGGAGTCGGATTGAAGAACATGCAGCCTTATGCAATTCTAAAGCAATTAATGCTATTTTTTCCGCTGTCGACGAAGAGCAATTCAAGTTAATCTCTACGTGTGAGTATGTAAAGGAAGCATGGGATATACTGCAGAATATTCATGAAGGGACAAGTACTGTAAGAGCTTCTAAACTTCAAATACTCGCCTCTCAATTTGAAAATCTTAGAATGAATGATGATGAATCTGTGGCTGAATTTAATGGAAGATTACGTGATATAGCAAATCAAGCATTTCAATTGGGGAAGAAGTACTCCCAAAAGAAGTTAGTAAGGAAAACTCTGAGATCTTTACCTGACAAATTTTCGGCAAAGATTGCAGCTATTGAAGAAGTGAGGAACACTTCCAATATGAGATTGGATGAACTCATGGGATCACTTCTGACCTATGAAATGAATTTGAAGCAAAACAAACGGGACAAAGGGATGGCACTGAAGGTAGAAGCTTGTGAAGAATCTAAATCTGATTATGAGTCAGAACTTGATGAAGACATTGCATCGCTGTCCAAAAACATCAGTAGAATGCTGAAGAAGATTAGTAGTAGAGGGAAAAAGAAAGGAAAAGGGATGCAGTGTAGAGTATGTGAAGGATTTGGGCACACGCAAGCTGAATGTGCAAACACCTTGAAGAAGCAAAAAGGGACATCCCCGACTAGTACCTGGAGTGAAGATGATTCTGATGTGAGTGTTAAAAATGAGGACATCATCAGTAATTACATTGCCCTCGCAGCCTCTCGGAAGAAGGGACCTGATTACAACAAACTAGCCAATGTCAGATAGAATGTTGCAACATTATGTTCAACATCATGTACAACATTAGGTACAACATCCTGCACTGAATCTGAGTCTGAAGTTGATAGCGATGAAGAAGTTAATGATGATGATATTCGAAAAGCATACATGATGATGTTTGAGAAATGGATGCAAATCTGCAATATCAACAAAGTCCTGAAGGAGGAGAATAATAGACTGAAGAAAGAGAAAGAGAAGGTCAAAACCGAATGTCTGAAAGGTGAGGAAAACTGTAGAGAATTGGAAAGAAACTTCAGAAATGTTCTTCTCAGGGCTGAGAAAGCTGAATGCACTTTGGAGAAGTGGAATTCTGGAAAAGCAAAGCTGGATGATATCTTAAACATGGGTAAGATTTCAGGAGATCGCACTGGAGTGGGATACAATAGAGGAGCCTTCAATAATGTGTCTGCTGAAAGAAGAATTCAAGTTACCAAAGAACTTGAAAGAATGGGTCAGCACAAGGGGTATGATCAGAAGAAGAAGCAGATTAGATGCGTGAAAGGTGGTCGTCCTGCATGTGCTTACTGCAAGTTCATCGGCCATACTGAGAGAAACTGCTTCAGTCGCATGCGAGATTGGTCAGAAGGAAGAAATGTTAGACACCCTGATATGAAGATGAAGAAGCAATGGGTCAGAAAGTCCGAATTATACAGCAAGAACACTACAGCTTCAGAGAAATCACTTCATGTTGTGACTAATGTTGTAACATTAGATACAACACAGAACAATGTTGCTGCAGATGTTATGACACCAGACTCGACATCTCCCTTCGACAATCACTGTGAGCAACCTGCGCCAAAGTCTCATGAATCTTCCTCCAGAATTATCAGAGTGCTATCTCGTCGCTTTGCTCACTGCTCTTCCTCCACCGGTGCCATTGGATCTTCGCCTGTACCCTTTCCTGCACAGCAATCCACCTCTACTTCATCTTCTGCGGCCTCATCATCTAGACCGGTTGACTTCCCTAAAGTTCGTTCACTTCTTGTTGGATATTGGACTCCCCGAATTTGGTTTTGGATGATGAACAAACATAAATATAACGTGAACTAACACTTTGTAAGCGCAGTTATGGAGATCGTCGCCAAATTCATATGAATATCAATTACGACATCTCAAGACTTCTCAAAGCACGTGATCGTATGTCTAAAGCTTCGTTGAAGCTTATGGACCTTTTTAGAAGTCATGAAGATTCGATTGAAGCTATTGAAGACGGTATCGTTAAGTTTTATTTATAGTCTTTAAGCTTCCGTCGTAGAATGTTAAGCCTTGAGTAGGTATTACGGTTTAAATCTTCATAACGCTCATATCTTAGCTCTAGGATCTTAGTAGAAGTCCATACAATCCTTCCCGAAGCTTCGCGCTTCGATTCGCGACTTCTTGTGCATGTTAGTTGGTTCAAGAAGAAGAACTGACCGACTAGATGGTGATCTAGTCGGTCGGCAAAGCTTCTTGGACCGACTAGTTTCTGTCAGTTAATTCTAAGCTCTTTACTGTTTACAGTTAGTCGGTCTAAGTTGACTCACCGACCGACTAGTTTGTGAACTAGTCGGTCAGTGATGCTTCTGTGACCGACTAGTTGAGCTTTCCCTGTACATGCACATTTGAGCCTGAGCTACTGTTTATCATTAGTCGGTCTGTGTTCATTGATCGACCGACTAGTTGATGAACTAGTCGGTCAACTTTCCTTCTTGGACCGACTAGTACTGTACATGCCAATTTTTCACCTAACTTACTGTTTATCGTTAGTCGGTCTATGCTCATTTGGCGACCGACTAGTTGGTGAATTAGTCGGTCAACATTTGTTCTTGGACCGACTAAGTCTATTTATGCTCAGACTTCAGTTTTATCTGTTAGTCGGTCTCAGTTGAGTAACCGACCGACTAGTTGTGAAACTAGTCGATCAGCGACTCTTCTTAGACCGACTAGTTCCTTATGTCTGTGCTTTGATCTTTTCTCTGTTCACTCATTAGTCGGTATACGTTTATTGACCGACCGACTAGTTAATGAACTAGTCGGTCGGTGGTTGTTCTTTGACCGACTAGTTGGGTTCAGAAAAGAGCCGTTGGAGCTTTAATTGAAACGTTTTTCTCTCTCTCTCTCTCTCCTCTATCCTATAAATACTTGTTGAGCTGCATTCATTGCACTTAAGGCTGATATTATTGCAAGTTTAGAGATCAAGAGAAATCATTCCAAGCTCATTCAAAGCTCTTTCATTCCATTCAATAATCTCTCATCACTCTTACTTCCAAAGAGAGATTCATTGAGTGTGAAGCCTTCCAAGCCAAGTGCTTGATTCTAGGTCACCAACATCCCCATAGCTCTCCATCGCTGATCTACATCTTGGAGCTAGGGTTTGGTGCCACCTCTTCTTCCTCAAAATCATCTTTGCCCTAATTCGTAAGCATTACTCAAGGCATAGGTATTTTGTCGGTAAGAAGTTTCTTATTTCATTTCAATTTCATATTGTAAGTTTCACTCTCGGTTGTGAGAGTGTGGTCGTGATCCCGGGTTGCGGGAGTCACAAATTACTTTGTGTATGATTTGACTTGTGGAGGTTTTTCACAAGTATTTCATAGTGGAAATCTTGAGTTAGGGTTTCTAACTCAAGTATCCGTAGGGGATCCGGGTGGTTGGGACGTAGGATCACCGGGAATAAGTCGGGAAGACTTGGGTGGATCCGAACCCAGTAATATCTTGTGTTAGCATTGTTAATTTTGTTGTTGTCTTCAATTTAAGCTTCCGCAAATTGATTTGGTAGTTGTTTGCACGATAATTAGGAATTATACTCCTTGTTATTTTTAAAGTACTATTCACCCTCCCTCTAGTACTTGTGCAGTAGCTTGTAGGGCATTACATTTGGTATCAGAGCCAGATACTTAGCTATGTCTGCCAACGACAACAAGACCGTGCGTCCACCTTCCGACTATGGCACCTTCAGGAACCGTGAAGGAGCATCTTCGGTGATGGAAGGACATTCCTCAACGAGGCCTCCATTCTTCAACGGTACCAACTACGGGTACTGGAAATGTCGGCTGGAAACTTTCCTCCGGAGTGCATCTCTATGGAGGACCACGATGAAGGAATACGTCGAGCCCGCCAAAGAAGACTTTGAGAAATGGACAACCGCGGAGGTCACCGCGGAGGTAAGCAATGCCAAGGCAATGAACGCCTTGCAATGCGCATTGGAGCCCGAGGACTTCAATAAGATATGCACATGTAAGAGTGCATATCAAATTTGAAACTCCCTCCTCATACTACATTAAGGGACAAGTAGGGTAAGAGACTCTAAACTCGTAGTTGTTAACAAAGATTACGAAATGTTTCATATGCAACAGGGCGAGAAGATGAAGGAGTATTACGCTCGCTTCGTCGACATCATAAACGAGTTGGAGGCTCTCGGCAAAACCTACACCCAAAAGGAGAAGTGTTCGAAGCTTATCGAAGGACTTCCTTCTTCTTGGGAAAAGCGTACCTTCGCCATCGAGGAAGGTAATGATATGAATAAGTACACCGTAGTTCAACTAATGGGTACTTTAATGTCATACGAGGTACGCAAGGATAGCAAGCTAAAATTGCAGGAAAAGATGAAGTCATACCTAAAGCAAGACGAGCCAAAGAAGAAGGCTATTGCTTTTAAGGCCGCTCCATCCACATCCACATCAACCGATGATGAAGACTCGGAAAACGAGTTGGACTTGGAGTCCATGGCACTCATGGCCAAGAAGTTCAACCGTTTCTTCCGAAAAGGTAACTATAAGAACAAAGCTAAATTTGGTTCTTCTAATGCCTCCTCCTCTCCTTTGTGTTTCAAGTGCAATAAGCCAGGACACATGAAAGTGGAGTGTCCTCTAAATAAGCAAAAGGAGAAGTGGAAGGCGCCGAAATTCGATAAGTCCAAGAAGTACAAGAAAGGAAACAAAAAGGGACTTGTCGGAGCAACATTCACCGACTCCGAGGATTCCTCAAGCGGAGAGTCGGACGATGAGCAAGTGGAGCAAGCGCACATGTGCTTCATGGCAAGAGAGGAGCATGATCAAGGATCCTCCTCTTCCGATGATAGTGACGACGAAGGCGATGAGGTAACTATGGATGACCTTAGGAATGCTAATTCTCAATTATGGTCTAAGTATACTAAATTAGTAAATAGGTATACTAAAGTAAAAGATGACCTAGCTAGCATTCAAACCTCGCCTAAAACTATCATCACCAACAACGACACCGTTGTTGAAGGGTTGAGAAATGAGATTGTTAATCTCAAGACTCAACTTGAACATGTCAGCATTGAAGATCCGGAGGAGCACAAGATAGCGGATTTGACTTCTCAAAGCTCGACTTTGAGTATTGAGAATGAGAGTCTTAAATCTCGTGTTTATGTGCTCACATCGCAAGTATCCAACTTGGATACTTCTATGCGTTCTCTCACCGAGAAATATGAGAACACATTAGGCCGAATTAATAAATTTAATAAGGGTAAGGACCATTTGGATAAAATCCTAAGTGACTTACTTCCGGCCAATCACCACATTGGCTTGAGATATACGATGGGATGTTCATCCAAATCGGCCACTACTTGTGTTAGGCCAACTTCCGGTGACTCAACGAGTGGTAGCAAACACTCTATTGGTAGTTCTTCTACCAACGGTGCTTCCACCTCGTCCACACCCTCTTTCGGAAAGAAACCCACTTTGGGTGGACCTCCAAAGAAGGGGCATGCTTATATGTACACCAATACTATGCCACGTAGGAACACACGTCCTACTCCACCGGCTCACACGTATGATGATTTCTATGCTACACGTTCACGGGCACGTGCACACAATGTGAGACACCCTCATGCACGTGTTCCCTCACATGCATATGTTCACCCACAACATCATATGAATAATTATCCACATGCACCATTCCATCATGTTCCTTATGCCTATCCACAACATGCATCACGTAGAAATCAACGTCGTATGCATGCACCCAATAGGATGAGGGCTCCCAAGATTTTCACTATTTGGAGCCCAAAGGACACAAGCATGGATGAAAAACAAGTTTACATGAATGCTTATTTTTCGGATGTTGTTAATAGTAGAAATTATGTGGGGAAGTCTAAGTCCAATTGGACTTGGCTTCCAAAGGTCTAATCTTTTGGACCCAATGACCTTGGGTACCATGATATGAAATTTTCTATCTTTAGGTACTCAAGGAAAAGAAAAAGAAAAGGAGCAACAAATTTAAATTTAGCTCCAAGGGGAATTGGATACTCGATAGCGGGTGTTCAAAACACATGACGGGTGACGCTCAATCCATTATATGTGATGTTTACCTTGTTAAAGGATTAAACCACAATCTTATTTCAATAAGTCAACTTTGTGACAAAGGTTACAAAGTTAACTGTGCGAAAGGAATGTGCCATATTTTAAGAAAAGATAATAATGAATTATTGTTTTCCGGCACACGCCATAAGGATATATATATCCTAGATCTTCCAAGATCACATGAACAATGTCTTATTGCCAACACAAGTGAACAACACTTATGGCATCGACGTTTTGGTCATGTGAACTTTGGAACACTTTTTAAGCTTTCCAAGTTAAATTCTATTAGAGGCTTCCCTAAGCTTGTCTTTCAAAAGAAAATCTTTTGTGACTCGTGTCAACGAGGCAAGCTTCCAAAATCTTCGTTTAAACCTAAGAAAAGCATTTCTTCTAAGCGGCCTCTAGAGCTATTACATCTAGATTTATTTGGGCCAACTAGAGTTGCTTCATTAGGTAATGCTAGATATGGACTTGTCATCGTTGATGACTTTTCTAGGTTTACTTGGGTATTTTCATTGTGTAATAAAAATGAAGCTTTTGAAAACTTCACATTTTTTGTTAAGAAAGTACAAAATCTCTTAGGAACCACCATTGTCACTATTCGTAGTGATCATGGAGGTGAATTTGAGAATGAGTCTTTTGAGACATTTTGTGATGAAGTTGGTATTACACACACCTTCTCTTTCCCTCGTGCACCTCCTCAAAATGGTGTAGTTGAGAGAAAGAATAGGACGCTAGTGGAGTGTGCTCGCACTATGCTTGATGATAGCCAACTTGGCCATCAATTTTGGGCGGAAGCGGTACACACCGCTTGCTATGTGTTTAATAGAATACTTTTGAGGCCCGGCACTAAACAAACTTGTTATGAATTGTTGTTTGGTAGGTTGCCTCAAGTTAAACATTTTCGTGTTTTTGGTTCGAAATGTTTTATTAAGAACACGTATGGTAGTTTGGACAAATTCGATCCAAGATCCGATGAGGGGATTTTTGTTGGATATTCTTCGCGTAGCAAAGCCTACCGGATATTCAACAAATGAACCTCAACGATCGAGGAGTCGCTTCATGTGTCATTTAATGAAGGATTTGTTCCAACTAGAATTACTAATGATGATGACTCTATGGATGTCTTATGTGATTCAATTGGTAATTCTAACTCTAATGATTCTATTGATTCTATTGAGACTAACCCGTCTAATGAAGTTGTTCAGAATGTTCCTAGTGACCAAGGTATTCCCAAACGGCTTCATACCGTTCGTGACCATACTCATGAGCAAGTCATTAGCAATATCCATGATAGTGTCAAGACGAGATCGCAAGTGAACTACTTCGCTCATTGTGCCTTTGCCTCCTCGATAGAGCCAAAGAATGTTAATGAAGCGTGCGAAGATAGCGCTTGGATCTTAGCCATGGAGGAGGAACTCATTCAATTCGAGAGGAATGAAGTTTGGGAGCTTGTTCCATTGCCATCGAAGAACCACACCGTCATAGAGACAAAGTGGATCTTCAAGAACAAAACCGACGAAAACCAAGTCGTCGTCCGGAACAAAGCTCGGTTAGTTGCTCAAGGCTACCGTCAAGAGGAATGTATTGATTTCGAAGAATCCTTCGCTCCGGTAGCTAGATTAGAATCAATTAGATTATTATTGTCTTTTGCATGCCATAAGGATTTTAAATTATTTCAAATGGATGTTAAAAGTGCATTTTTAAATGGAGATGTTGTTGAGGAAGTTTACGTTTCTCAACCTCCGGGCTTTATTAATGAAAAATTTCCAAATCATGTTTTTAAACTAAAGAAAGCGCTTTACGGCTTGAGACAAGCTCCTCGAGCTTGGTATGATCGCCTAAAGAATTTTCTTTTGGATTTGAATTTTAAAATGGGAGAAGCCGATTCTACACTTTTCGTTAAGCACTCGAATAATGATATAATTTTAGTTCAAATTTATGTTGATGATATCATTTTCGGTTCTACTAACTTTGCTCTTTGCGAAGAGTTTTCTAATGTGATGAAGGAACAATTTGAGATGAGCCACATGGGAGAGCTCAAATATTTCTTAGGTCTCCAAATTCGCCAAATAGACGATGCAATCTTCATCCACCAAACGAAGTATACGGTGGAGTTGCTAAAGCGATTTGGAATGGAGAGTGCCTCCGGGAAAAAGACTCCAATGAGCACGACTACGCATCTTGATAAGGATACGGGCGGTAAGGATGTAGACATTCGTCTATATCGAGGTATGATAGGTAGTTTACTTTATCTTACCGCAAGTAGGCCCGATATTATGTTTGCCGTATGCGTATGTGCTCGTTATCAGTCTCAACCTAAGGAGTCTCACTTAGTAGCGGTAAAACGGATTTTCCGTTATCTAAGTTATACACTTGATTTTGGATTACTTTATCCAAAATCTAGCACGTATGAGTTAATCTCATATAGTGATGCCGATTATGCGGGATGCAAATCCGACAGGAAAAGTACTAGTGGCACTTGCCATTTTATAGGAAATTCTCTTGTCTCTTGGTTTTCCAAGAAGCAAAATTCCGTATCACTTTCAACCACCGAGGCGGAATACATTGCCGCCGGTGCCGCGTATGCTCAAGTTCTTTGGATGAGACACACACTTAAAGACTTTGGTATAAACTGTGATACTTGCCCTATCATGGTGGACAACCAAAGTGCAATATGTCTTTCCAAGAACCCGGTACACCATTCCCGTTCGAAACACATAGATGTCCGACACCACTTTTTAGATGATCATGTTGCTAAAAAGGACATCATTTTAGTGTACGTTGAAACCCAAAAGCAAATCGCCGATATTTTCACGAAACCCCTAAAGGAGGACTCCTTTGTGCGGTTGCGTCGAGAATTGGCGATTATGGGTGAATCCGAGATATAGGATTCATGTTTCATTCAATAATCTTGCATGCTATTATATTTCGCAATATTTCATTCATGCTAGACTTATTGGATTTCTCGGGATTTTATGTGATATTTTGAATTTTTGCTCGAATTCAAGTTTGAATGTCGTATTTGAGATTTCGATGTTTAATGGGGTAGTTTAGATGATTTTTGAGAGGATTGCGATGTATCGTCCAAGTGTTTTGAGGAGAGAACTTAATTATCAATTTTTGGACTCATCTAGTCGGTCTCAGTTCATTAACCAACCGACTAGATTCGCATCTAGTCGGTCAGCTAATGAACTCAGACCGACTAGCTCTATCTCTCAACTTTTGAACTCCTTTAGTCGGTTTCAGTTCAATCTCCAACCGACTAGATTCGTATCTTGTCGGTTAGTAAAAGAACTCAGACCGACTAACTCAAGCTATTTTGAGTTTCCTCTCCAGCTTAACTCTTTAGTCGGTTCAAGCTTACTTATCGACCGACTAGATTGAGTTCTAGTCGGTCAGTACTTGAGCGTAGACCGACTAATTCTCGTTCAGGAAATCTTCGACTGTTCTCTGTTTCCACTTAGTCGGTTCAAGCTCGTTAACCGACCGACTAGATCGTCATCTAGTCGGTCAGCGTTTGAACTCAGACCGACTAAGTGCTCAGGGGCAGTCGTGTCTTTTCACGATTTCGACCGACTTAAATCAATTCTAATCGATTTTTTTTCTATTCTAGTCGGTTGCTTTTTGTTCTCCAGCTCGAAAACCCCCGTTCCTCCCTCGTGTCTTTTCGTCTTCCGGCCATTTCCCGGCCATCCTCTCCGTCGCCGGCCGTCGTCTTCCTCCTAGGGTAACCTCCCCTCACTCCCTCTCCTATCTAGGGTTCTATTTTCAGCTTAGGGTTAGGTTTTTGTCTAGATTTCATCTTCTAGGGTTTCGAATAGGGCTTCTTGAATTCGGCTAGGGTTTCTTCGCTTTGATCTCTCTTGCGTCGTGTCGTGCCGTGATTATGGCTCATACACGTATCCCGATCACTCCATCTAGCCCCTCGCCGATGACCGTAGAACCTACCCCTACGGACCCCGATCAACCTTCGCGAACCCCTCCTAGACGTCGTTCGAAAACCACCCAACCCTCTTCGTCTTCGCCTCCTCTTATGCGTAAGAGGACGGCGACTGCGAAACCCCGAGCCCGACCTCAGCCCAAGCCCAAGCCCAAGCAAGTTATTTTTCGTGCTCCCACTCCACCCGGTGCTTCAGATTTCGACACCGAGTATATCCCCGAGCCTGAGACTCATAGGGAACCCACTCTGCCTACCCATCCTGAGTCTAGCTCCCGACCTCGTACGTTTACCCGTAAGCCTAAGGGAAAGGCTCTGATGCCGGTAGGCGGTGTCGATATCTCGTTGTGTCGCGACGACCCTATGTGTCTCGCGGCTTACAACCGTATCAAACATTGCCCACTGCTTCTGGAGCATTTCGTCCAGTTCAGTGACTTCATAGGGCTAGCTGATCTTCTTTCGTCCTCGGGTCTTCTCGATTACCTTCGATATGACCCGAAGGCGAATCCTCACCCCTACCCTCGATTAGTCAAGCTATTTTATGCCAATAGGATCCGGGGTCAGTACGATGAGACCCACTCTGTTGAGACGACTGTTTTGGGGACTCCTATAGTCCTCACAGCAGAAATCTTAGGAGAGATTTTGGGTATCTCCTCGTCTGGCCTCCTCCCCTCAGACATTTCTGTTGATGATATTTCTTCCTTAGATCAGACCATCCTTTCTGAGATTTTCCATCAGATTCCTCCCGCCATGATTGGCGTGCCCTCCAAATCCTTCAAGCCAAATGCATGGGTCCTCAATTTGATTCTGAAGTCGTGCTTGCTTCCCAAGTACGGCTCCTCATCTCTACCGTCCCAGCCTTTTCTGAAGCTGATTTATGCTATTTTCATGGGGAGCTCAATTAACTAGGCTCACATTATACTCGATAAGATTGACTCTTTCGAGTGTATTCGCAAGACCACGAAATCGGCTCACATCCCATTTCCGTGCTTGTTGACCCTTGTTTTCCGTCACTTCCGTGTCACACTTCCTCGTGACGATGAGCGTCCTCTTGGTCCTCCCCTGAACGCGACGGCCGTCAAGAAATCTCTTGCGGCGCTCCGTCACGTTCAGAGGACGACACCTTCAGCGTCTGCCTCTGCCTCTGCCTCAGCTGCTCCCTCTGCCACCCTTGATGATGTCGTTCGGTTACTTCGTCGTCACGAGTCTCGTTTGGCTCGTACCGAGGAGGTAGTTTGCCGTATGGCTAGTCTGATGGGTATTCAGCTTCCTCCTCCTGTTTCTGAGGATGAGGAGATGGATGAGTTGGCTGAGGAGGACATTGAGGAGCTTTGTCGTGCTTCCACTCGTGCCCCCGCGGGCACTTCTGGTACTGCTGCTGCTGCTACCACATCTGCTGCTGGTGCCCCCGAGAGCACACCTGTTGCCACCGCTCCTGCGGTGGATACTCCAACTGGTGCTCCCGAGGCCACTCTTGTTGCTGCTCCAGAGATTGCCACCTCTGCCGTCGCTCCTGCTGACATTCCAGACGTTCCTGCTGATCCAGTTTCCACCGCTTCTCCTGCAGAGCCTGCTGCTGCTGCAGATCCTGTCGGTTCCTCTTGAGCTTCTTTGAGGACTCTCCGATGCTCCTTAGATGATACATCCAGTGTGAGAGAGTTTGGTTAGGATAGAGTGGGGTTTTGGATCTTTTTGATGATGTATTTTGATGTACTTTGATGATCTTTTTGATGTATTTTGATACTTTTGATGATGTATCTTCATGTATTTTGACACTCCGATATCTGTGATATGATGATGTATTTTGTGCTACGATCGGTGGATCAATGTTTTGTATGTCAGTGATGTTTATATTTGATGTACTCTGGTTCATATCTTTTATATATATACATCGACGTTGACATTTCATACTATTGTGCACAATTTATAATTTCCTATATGTCTCTGATGTTCGATTTCGTCGCTCGACGATATTAACTTGGTTTAATAGAAATTTCTTCTATGGAAACATAGAATTATTTTCCATGCACTAAATTAACCAAGAATGTTGACATTGGAGAGTATATTCCATAACTCAATCCGTAAAAATGATTTGAGTTTGATGATTTCGTTTCACGATTTTCGACTATGGTTTCATTGACACGTCTTGATTCTATTCATATTTTTCTTTGGTGTCACTTGAACCGTCGTCGTATTCTACGACTCCCGTGCTTTTATTTGAAGCCATTGTTGTTGTCGTTGATCTCCTCCCGCTCTTTTTGCTAATGCCAAAGGGGGAGAGATATAATAATAACGATGTGCTAAATGAAAATTTAAAGCATTTTACCAAGAATCTAATTTGATATGTTAGATTCAGGGGGAGTTAAGATATACAAATGGATTTTCAAATCCGGTATTTCAATAACCTACATTTGGTATTCGATATTTCAATAATCGATTCTCGTTTTATATACTTTACTCGTCTGCTTGATGCGTATTATTATTGTTTAATTTGGAATTAACGTGTCATCAATGCAGGGGGAGTAAGTAAATTTCATTTGAATTATTATTTTTGATTATTATTTTTGTTGGTTTGTCATCACCAAAAAGGGGGAGAATGTTGGATATTGGACTCCCCGGATTTGGTTTTGGATGATGAACAAACATAAATATAACGTGAACTAACACTTTGTGAGCGCAGTTATGGAGATCGTCGCCAAATTCATATGAATATCAATTACGACGTCTCAAGACTTCTCAAAGCACGTGATCGTATGTCTAAAGCTTCGTTGAAGCTTATGGACCTTTTTAGAAGTCATGAAGATTCGATTGAAGCTATTGAAGACGGTATCGTCAAGTTTTATTTATAGTCTTTAAGCTTCTGTCGTAGAATGTTAAGCCTTGAGTAGGTATTACGGTTTAAATCTTCATAACGCTCATATCTTAGCTCTAGGATCTTAGTAGAAGTCCATACAATCCTTCCCGAAGCTTCGCGCTTCGATTCGCGACTTCTTGTGCATGTTAGTTGGTTCAAGAAGAAGAACTGACCGACTAGATGGTGATCTAGTCGGTCGGCAAAGCTTCTTGGACCGACTAGTTTCTGTCAGTTAATTCTAAGCTCTTTACTGTTTACAGTTAGTCGGTCTAAGTTGACTCACCGACCGACTAGTTTGTGAACTAGTCGGTCAGTGATGCTTCTGTGACCGACTAGTTGAGCTTTCCCTGTACATGCACATTTGAGCCTGAGCTACTGTTTATCATTAGTCGGTCTGTGTTCATTGATCGACCGACTAGTTGATGAACTAGTCGGTCAACTTTCCTTCTTGGACCGACTAGTTTACCTTTACTGTACATGCCAATTTTTCACCTAACTTACTGTTTATCGTTAGTCGGTCTATGCTCATTTGGCGACCGACTAGTTGGTGAATTAGTCGGTCAACATTTGTTCTTGGACCGACTAAGTCTATTTATGCTCAGACTTCAGTTTTATCTGTTAGTCGGTCTCAGTTGAGTAACCGACCGACTAGTTGTGAAACTAGTCGGTCAGCGACTCTTCTTAGACCGACTAGTTCCTTATGTCTGTGCTTTGATCTTTTCTCTGCTCACTCATTAGTCGGTATACGTGTAACGACCACTTTCCGTTGTACGTTGTTCGTGCACGTGCTTTTGACCGTGCACGTGTTTGTTTTAGACTTTGTTTGTTTGTGAACACTTTAGTGTGATATGCCGTTGTGAACGTCTCTGAGAGTATTAAATAGTGGCACTATCTTGGAACGACACTTCTCGAGTCGTTTTCCCACAACTTAATCTTACTCGATGAGACGTGACGATTTTCACTTTTGACGGAAGACGTTCCTATTTTTAGTTTTGTCATCCGACGTCGAATTTGAGATCCGTCTTCTTAGTTAGCTCACATTCGTCATCACGATCACCACGATATTTATTTTATAATTGTTGGAGTTTATTTGACCACTCTTATATTTTTAACAAGTTTTATATTATTTTTAATAATTAATTTATAAATTATTTTCGGCCAAATAAAATTTATTTGAGTTTTAAACGTTTTAAAGAATTTTTGAGCCAATTTCCAGCTCATTTGGACCAAGTCAAATCCTAGGGTGAGTTGGAGAAGTTGAATTTCAAATTTTAAATTATTTTAAACTTCTAATCCTATTAGATTTAGCTCTAGACCAAGTCAACCCATCTATACTATATAAGCAACCCCAAGGAAGACCTATTTTCGCAAGAAATTAGCCCTAGCCTCTTCCAAAACTCAAATTGGACGTTGCGACGATTCGTCGCAACGTTGCGACGTTCAGCCACCGATCTGACCGAGGAAAACAGCTCCGTTCCCCCGCTCCGACCGAAGCCCCGCCCCGCATCCTAGCCGCTCCGCATCGCAGCACAGCGCTCCGCTTGCCGCCCGCTCCGTTCCCTCGGTCTGACCGAGGGATTGGCCCGCACCCGCTTGTCGCCCCGCTCGGCACCGTCGCCCGCTTGTCACCTCGCATCGCTCCGCATCTGACCGAGGCGCCCGCCCGCACCGTGCGCTTGCCGCTTCGTTGCAACGTTGCAAACGTTGCAACGCATTGTCGCCCGCAGCGACCGACCCGATCCCACGCTCTGACCGAAGGAAGCCCCCGCACCCGCCTAGCGCCCGCACCCCGCAGCTGCACAGCCCCGTCCCCCCGCAGCGACCGATAGGATCTCCCGCATTGGCTGAGTACGACCGATAGCCACTCGTCGCAACCCCGCATCCGTCACACCACTTGCCTCCGTGGGCCCCCAAGTTCTCCAGAGGTATTGTGGGTCCCCCAAAGGTCCCTAGGACTACTGTGGGCCCCACCTAGGTGCGTTCTCTTTGACGACTTGCCGCGTACGACGTCGTCGCACCTCGTAGCCCGTCGTCGCACGTGCGAGCTTTGGAATCTGGAATCGTCGTTCCGGGTTGATTGCTCTGAAATTTCCAGCGAGGAATCTAATTGGAATCTGGACTTGGAGCGCGATCTTATTATTCCAACCCCCGGCGTCGCTACCCGACGCCGGTGTAGCTTTCGCGTCGTGTTGAGGTAACGTTTTGCACCCCTAGGACCCCCAACCAAATTGCATGCTAACCAAGACTAAAAATCAGTATTTTAAAGTATTTTAAATGTTTTAGCAATCACTAATCAAGATTAATAAAACGGATGTAGGCCGGTGGACTTGTGCACGTAGGAATCGTGACTTTGGACTCGTTGGACGGTGTTTTCTTGACGTGATAGTTGCAGGCAAGTGAAACTTGCCAAATCTTGTGTAGGGCCATGTTTTTAGGCCACTTCCTTGTTCCTAGCGTAAAAGAGACTAGTCAGTGAAATGATAGCTGGCTAGACGCCTACTTGATCTAGTTTGACAACGAAACTAGATCCGTCACCTAATTGATCTAGCTTGACAACAAAGCTAGATCCAACCCTTAAACTTGTTGTTCATGCATACTAAACTGTAACGTTTACTTTCCTTACCTGTACGCCTTACTACTTGTCATGTCATGTCATCCATGCATTGAATGTCGCATTGGTAGCACACGC
Organism: Scilla litardierei; assembly: GCA_030789695.1. NCBI lineage: Eukaryota > Viridiplantae > Streptophyta > Magnoliopsida > Asparagales > Asparagaceae > Scilla > Scilla litardierei. Next base: position 72,727,219 of record CM061142.1, read on the forward strand.
TACAATACTTGTACTTGTACTCCCTTGACTGGCTAGGTGCACCCCTAGACCAGCAAGATAAAACACTTCCTGGCTCGTGTTCCAGAAGCGAGCATTCCCGTTCGGGGGTAAGGCCCTGGCTCGACACACGTGGAGGGGTAGGGATAAACGTTCACTTGAGCTTAGGAGTTGGCCCGCGCAGCCACTCTAGCCAAAAGACGGAATCTCTGTGCACGAGGTGCTTACTTTTCTTGTCTTGTACTTGTCTTGTGAATGTCATGACATGCTCATACTTTACTTTACTTTACCCTACTTGTTGCACTCATTACTTTAAACTGCCATGTCATTGCATCATGCTAGAACTGCTAGGTTGCTTTACTTTTACCTACTTTTCAGTTTCCTTGCACAAGTCTTCCAGACTTGCTGACATGTGCCCCTTTCTCTTTGGGTGTCACATGTTAGACCCTGAGCCAGAGATAGTTGTTGAGGTCGAGGTGTTGCTGACGCTGAGCCTGAGCCTACGTCCGTCGAGGAGTTCGTAGACACCGGAGACCAGTCTTAGAGACTGATTTTACTTGCTTTGCTTTAGGTTGCTGTTAGTTGTCGGTGCTTGCACCATTTCCTTGTTTTCGCACTTTGTACTTTTGTTGGCCATGCTGGGCCTCTTTTAGACTCTTTTATTTCAGCCTGGTGGCTTTTTCTGCGATGTTGAGATTTATTATTATGGATATTCTGAGATGTTTCTTTGTCTCTTTTCGTTATTATTATCTTTGTTTCGTTTCGCGTTGCAAGGACCTGCAGTTTTAAAGTGATTGACGCTTATCGGACTTGCAGCTTTGTAGCTTCAAGTCTGAGCGGACCTTCTCACGCTTTGCCTCCACGTTTTTGGGAAGCGGGGCGTGACAGGTTTTGTTGGTGGCTCATGCAGGTCCTATCTTGCGATTGCGAACTAACGGAACAACGATAATAAACGGAATATCCATTAAATAAATTACAACATCTAAGTCATTAAGCTATGGAGTCTAAATTTTTGTTCGTTTTCTATGTCGTTAGATGGCGAGAAGACGACAGACTCGAGTTGGTGGCGGACCTACTCTGAAGACTTGCTATTTCTGTGGCAAGACCGGGCACATCAAGGAGCAGTGCAGAAGATTTCTAGGCCGGTGTTTGATTTGTGGTGCTGCTACTCATTCAGAGAATGATTGTCGGCATGCAAATAAATTGCGGAAGGCATCGGAGGGAATTCCGCAGAAGGAAGCACCAGTAACTGTGCCAAGTCGGAAGGTGTGCCATCATTGTAGCAAGACTGGTCATGAGAAGAAACAGTGCAGGAAGAGGCTGGGCCAGTGCCTGGTTTGTGGAGATCCTACTCATACCATGAAGGATTGCCTGAGATCTAAACTACCTTGGAAGGATCCCGTTGTCGCACAGCCGTTACAGCAGAAAGCACCTGTGTCTACCAGTCGTGGACCAGCCCTCGCTCCACAGAAGCAGGCTTTTCAGCAGGCCATGCAGCCAAGGGAGCAGGCTTATCCGATGACGGCAGTGGAGAGCGAGACTGTGGATAAGGTTATCGCAGGTAACTCTTGACCTAGTTATTTCTCCCCTTAGTTAGTTCTGGCTTGTTAAAACATGTTTGGTTGCTTGCATATGATTGTTTGCAAAAATAGGGTTGATTGTTAGACTGGTAATTAGAGTCCTTGCTGGGAATTGATTTAATCGTTATAGGAGTTACCTTAGTGGTCCTCGTCTACCCCTGACCATATCAGACTTCTAGAATTCCTTTAGTCGTTCGTTTGGGTTCATCGATTTCGGACCAAGCTGAACGCATTCCATTACCGCCTAGCTCCCTTAGAAGGACCAAGCGCTAAGTTTCTTAAGCTTTAGTTGGACGACCGTAGGAGTTTTCCCGTAGGTACCCTGGGCCATATCCTAGGCGTATGTATGTTTTGAACATCTGACCGTTTTCTTTGCCTCGATCCCCGAGATCGCCTCATGACAATCGTCGTCAATTTTCAAATCCCTCCATTGCAAATCTTGAACCTTCTGAAAGTATTTTCTTTTTGATTTCCTCTTTCCCTAAGTTTTAAATGTGTTCAAATTTTAATATGTATATATGCTTAAACTTCATGTTCCTCGTTGATTTAAAATTTTTTTTTAATTATTTTTTAAAATTTTTGTCGAAATTTTTGAATAATAGTTTATAATACTTCTTCAGCCTACACTTTTGTACCTATGAAAATACATATTTCCTTTCATATATTAATTTCTTTCTGAACTGTACTTTAGCCTTGCCAATTCGATTTATAATTTTCCTTCTTATATGCAATGATACGTCGTGTTTACTTTAATATACTTTCAAGTCACCTGGAATTTCAGCTTTTAGCCAGTCGGTTTTATGCTCATCGTTTACGCTATTTCAAAATTTTAAGAAATTACTATTCCTGGCCCAGACCTCCCATAGTTTGGTTTTAAAAGCTTTACTACAGTTTTGATAATTTCACTACGAAGTTAATATTATTTTCCATGCACCATATATACTTTCAATTATTTTTATATAACTGTATCAGGTTCTTTGTGCTCGTATGCTAAGGACCGTGTGTAAATCAGTTTTTTCATTTTTGCAAATCCTGGTTCCTTTGAAAAGTAGTTTCGATATTGATTATTTTAAAATTTTCCATAACCTAAAAGTTTTGAAGGCATTTGACATGAGTCTAAATCTTTCAGTTACTTGATTTCTTTTTGACTTTCACAAACATTATATTAAACTACTGTCGTATAATAATTTCTAAACTACGTCTTCAATATTCGTGTAAAAGATTTTACTTCCTTTTTAATGATTTTTTTAAAACCAATAGACCATTTTCTCTTATTATGAATATTCGACTCAAACTTATTTTGAAACAACACGTTTTATCGATCTCCAAATATCTCTTTCCAGACGAGGATTTCAACTTTTGAAGTACGACAGTTTTCAAAATCCACGTATTTTAGCTTGTGCTACTTACCACATTTTCTTTTTCCCCTCCTATATAAGCACCACTACATCTCCCTTTTCCCTCAACCTAAACATCACCATTGAGTCAATGTTTCGTCTAACCAAGCTGTCTCCTTGTATTCGTCCTATCTGAACTCGTGCTTATCGATCCTTCCCTCGTCACGCTCTCGATCTCTCTTTATTGCTTAGGCCTTAGGGTCCTTCAATGTCTGTGTCAACTCTTAATTGTTAGCAGGCCCTTGGACCTTGTGAGGTAGTCATAGTGCACGTACCTAAGTTGTGTACGTGGGCTTGAATGAGTGTACCCCCATAGTATATAGATGCTTGCCTATTGTGTGGTATATATATATATATATTCGGAGTTATTCGGGATAGTATGAAGTCGTTGTGTGTTAGTAGTTATAGATTTTTGTGTGGATAGCTATACTATACTAGGGATGCCGGTGTGTATTAGAGTTAGCGTTGAAATATCTAAGTTGTGTATGTAATTAGAAATACTTATAATGGTTGAAGCAATATGCTGGTGAAGCTATATGTATGTTAGGTGTGATAATAATAATAGGTATTGGTACACCAGTTATAGGTAGTAGGCTATGGTGTGAATATATATGTTACATGTGAGTGACTATACGATGAATACATATGCATGTATTAGGGAGTGTATTATAAATATACGCGTGCTGATGTCTGTATTATTATTATGGAATATAGAATGATTGAACTACATGAGTATTGCCTGACTAAATATTAAGTGTGATTGATCTATGGAATGTATATGGTTGTATTGGTAGATGTATATAATATTGGAGTGATATTGGTATAGGTATGAATGTCGTGTTACGTATATAGAATATCCTGGTATGTGTATTGAGTCTCACTCAAGCTTGAGTGGGTATACTCTAAGTATATTGAATGAATGTTTGTAGTTTGAACATATCAATGCTTGATGTATGTATAGTGATAGAAGTGTCTGTGTCTGGTTGAGTTACGCACATGACTGTGGGTCGCTACGCCAGTATATGGTTATAGGTGTTGGTCTTGTGGTATAGTTATTTACTAAGGACTTGCTTGTGTGCTAGCTAAACTAGGCGCATAGATGTGCTAGTAATATAATGGTATGATTGGTATGCGTAAATGAAATGTTAACGTGTATGGGTGTGCACCATGCACGGGTAAGTATGTGCTTAGTTATAGGTATTGATGACTACGATATATGAGGCGTGTCGTAAATACAGTTATAGGACCGTATGTGATGAGAATATATGGTGAACTATTTGCATGCACTGTATGACTATATATGGTGAAATTATAGTAGTGGTGAATGTATATTAGATATAGTGAATTTGATTTAATAATGGTATGGTGTGACTATATGTGATGAGATGTTTGGTATTGGATGAATATTAGAGGGTAGTATACCCTTGATGTTTGTGCATAGGTAGCTATCTATACGTAGAGCAATGATTGTATTTGCTAGTGCGAGATCATACTTATATGAGTATCTGAAATATTGTTTGTAGTAGTTATATAAGGGGTGCATGCTTATATACGTGATTGAAATACGTGTATGGATTTGACTGACTATAATAGGTATAAGTATATGACGTATGTGAATGTATATATATACGTGTTGGTAGTGTTAATGTTTGACTACCTAATGCATATGTAAGCACTTGCAATAGTTATACCTGGCTTGAAATATAATGTGACTTGATTGGGGTAGTTACTAGAGCGACTAGCTATATTAGAAAGTCCGAGGACGGACTTTATTCTAAGGTGGGGAGGATGTAACGACCACTTTCCGTTGTACGTTGTTCGTGCACGTGCTTTTGACCGTGCACGTGTTTGTTTTAGACTTTGTTTGTTTGTGAACACTTTAGTGTGATATGCCGTTGTGAACGTCTCTGAGAGTATTAAATAGTGGCACTATCTTGGAACGACACTTCTCGAGTCGTTTTCCCACAACTTAATCTTACTCGATGAGACGTGACGATTTTCACTTTTGACGGGAGACGTTCCTATTTTTAGTTTCGTCATCCGACGTCGAATTTGAGATCCGTCTTCTTAGTTAGCTCACATTCGTCATCACGATCACCACGATATTTATTTTATAATTTTTGGAGTTTATTTGACCACTCTTATATTTTTAACAAGTTTTATATTATTTTTAATAATTAATTTATAAATTACTTTCGGCCAAATAAAATTTATTTGAGTTTTAAACGTTTTAAAGAATTTTTGAGCCAATTTCCAGCTCATTTGGACCAAGTCAAATCCTAGGGTGAGTTGGAGAAGTTGAATTTCAAATTTTAAATTATTTTAAACTTCTAATCCTATTAGATTTAGCCCTAGACCAAGTCAACCCATCTATACTATATAAGCAACCCCTAGGAAGACCTATTTTCGCAAGAAATTAGCCCTAGCCTCTTCCAAAACTCAAATTGGACGTTGCGACGATTCGTCACAACGTTGCGACGTTCAGCCACCGATCTGACCGAGGAAAACAGCTCCGTTCCCCCGCTCCGACCGAAGCCCCGCCCCGCATCCTAGCCGCTCCGCATCGCAGCACAGCGCTCCGCTTACCGCCCGCTCCGTTCCCTCGGTCTGATCGAGGGATTGGCCCGCACCCGCTTGTCGCCCCGCTCGGCACCGTCGCCCGCTTGTCACCCCGCATCGCTCCGCATCTGACCGAGGCGCCCGCCCGCACCGTGCGCTTGCCGCTTCGTTGCAACGTTGCAACGCATTGTCGCCCGCAGCGACCGACCTGATCCCCCGCTCTGACCGAAGGAAGCCCCCGCACCCGCCTAGCGCCCGCACCCCGCAGCTGCACAGCCACGTCCCCCCCGCAGCGACCGATAGGATCTCTCGCATTGGCTGAGTACGACCGAGAGCCACTCGTCGCAACCCCGCATCCGTCGCACCACTTGCCTCCGTGGGCCCCCCAAGTTCTCCAGAGGTATTGTGGGTCCCCCAAAGGTCCCTAGGACTACTGTGGGCCCCACCTAGGTGCGTTCTCTTTGACGACTTGCCGCGTACGACGTCGTCGCACCTCGTAGCCCGTCGTCGCACGTGCGAGCTTTGGAATCTGGAATCGTCGTTCCGGGTTGATTGCTCTGAAATTTCCAGCGAGGAATCTAATTGGAATCTGGACTTGGAGCGCGATCTTATTATTCCAACCCCCGGCGTCGCTACCCGACACCGGTGTAGCTTTCGCGTCGTGTTGAGGTAACGTTTTGCACCCCTAGGACCCCCAACCAAATTGCATGCTAACCAAGACTAAAAATCAGTATTTTAAAGTATTTTAAATGTTTTAGCAATCACTAATCAAGATTAATAAAACGGATGTAGGCCGGTGGACTTGTGCACGTAGGAATCGTGACTTTGGACTCGTTGGACGGTGTTTTCTTGACGTGATAGTTGCAGGCAAGTGAAACTTGCCAAATCTTGTGTAGGGCCATGTTTTTAGGCCACTTCCTTGTTCCTAGCGTAAAAGAGACTAGTCAGTGAAATGATAGCTGGCTAGACGCCTACTTGATCTAGTTTGACAACGAAACTAGATCCGTCACCTAATTGATCTAGCTTGACAACAAAGCTAGATCCAACCCTTAAACTTGTTGTTCATGCATACTAAACTGTCACGTTTACTTTCCTTACCTGTACGCCTTACTACTTGTCATGTCATGTCATCCATGCATTGAATGTCGCATTGGTAGCACACGCTACAATACTTGTACTTGTACTCCCTTGACTGGCTAGGTGCACCCCTAGACCAGCAAGATAAAACACTTCCTGGCTCGTGTTTCAGAAGCGAGCATTCCCGTTCGGGGGTAAGGCCCTGGCTCGACACACGTGGAGGGGTAGGGATAAACATTCACTTGAGCTTAGGAGTTGGCCCGCGCAGCCACTCTAGCCAAAAGACGGAATCTCTGTGCACGAGGTGCTTACTTTTCTTGTCTTGTACTTGTCTTGTGAATGTCATGACATGCTCATACTTTACTTTACTTTACCCTACTTGTTGCACTCATTACTTTAAACTGCCATGTCATTGCATCATGCTAGAACTGCTAGGTTGCTTTACTTTTACCTACTTTTCAGTTTCCTTGCACAAGTCTTCCAGACTTGCTGACATGTGCCCCTTTCTCTTTGGGTGTCACATGTTAGACCCTGAGCCAGAGATAGTTGTTGAGGTCGAGGTGTTGCTGACGCTGAGCCTGAGCCTACGTCCGTCGAGGAGTTCGTAGACACCGGAGACCAGTCTTAGAGACTGATTTTACTTGCTTTGCTTTAGGTTGCTGTTAGTTGTCGGTGCTTGCACCATTTCCTTGTTTTCGCACTTTGTACTTTTGTTGGCCATGCTGGGCCTCTTTTAGACTCTTTTATTTCAGCCTGGTGGCTTTTTCTGCGATGTTGAGATTTATTATTATGGATATTCTGAGATGTTTCTTTGTCTCTTTTCGTTATTATTATCTTTGTTTCGTTTCGCGTTGCAAGGACCTGCAGTTTTAAAGTGATTGACGCTTATCGGACTTGCAGCTTTGTAGCTTCAAGTCTGAGCGGACCTTCTCACGCTTCGCCTCCACGTTTTTGGGAAGCGGGGCGTGACAATACGTTTATTGACCGACCGACTAGTTGATGAACTAGTCTGTCGGTGGTTGTTCGTTGACCGACTAGTTGGGTTCAGAAAAGAGCCGTTGGAGCTTTAATTGAAACGTTTCTCTCTCTCTCCTCTATCCTATAAATACTTGTTGATCTGCATTCATTGCACTTAAGGCTGATATTATTGCAAGTTTAGAGATCAAGAGAAATCATTCCAAGCTCATTCAAAGCTCTTTCATTCCATTCAATAATCTCTCATCACTCTTACTTCCAAAGAGAGATTCATTGAGTGTGAAGCCTTCCAAGCTAAGTGTTTGATTCTAGGTCACCAACATCCCCATAGCTCTCCATCGCTGATCTACATCTTGGAGCTAGGGTTTGGTGCCACCTTTTCTTCCTCAAAATCATCTTTGCCCTAATTCGTAAGCATTACTCAAGGCATAGGTATTTTGTCGGTAAGAAGTTTCTTATTTCATTTCAATTTCATATTGTAAGTTTCACTCTCGGTTGTGAGAGTGTGGTTGTGATCCCGGGTTGTGGGAGTCACAAATTACTTTGTGTATGATTTGACTTGTGGAGGTTTTTCACAAGTATTTCATAGTGGAAATCTTGAGTTAGGGTTTCTAACTCAAGTATCCGGAGGGGATCCGGGTGGTTGGGACGTAGGATCACCGGGAACAAGTCGGGGAGACTTGGGTGGATCCGAACCCAGTAATATCTTGTGTTAGCATTGTTAATTTTGTTGTTGTCTTCAATTTAAGCTTCCGCAAATTGATTTGGTAGTTGTTTGCACGATAATTAGGAATTATACTCCTTGTTATTTTTAAAGTACTATTCACCCCCCCTCTAGTACTTGTGCAGTAGCTTGTAGGGCATTACACTTCTTAGCCAGTTCCATCGCATCCACGTCTCCAAATTTTGACATGCAGACCACCGAAGCTCCTCTGTCAACACCGCCGATGTTTTTCTACTCTCCAACTTCTTTTCGGCCCCTCAGAGCTCGACTCGGATGTGAGGTATAGTGTTCTTTCTCTTATTCCGCTGTGCCTGAGAATTTATTTGCTATTAAGAGAGACAGAGGAGCCTCTGGATGTGCCTCGGTTGAGTTTTTTTTTCTGAATTTTCTTTTGGAGTTGTGAGGCTAGCTGAAAGGGGGAGAATGTGGCTGTATTTTTTGAGGTAATCACTGCTCGGGTTGCTCTAGCAAGGGGGAGAATGTGTTTTGGATTATTGTGGCTCGAAGGGGGAGAATGTGTGCTTGGTTGACGCTTGCTTTGGTTTGTGCCACATAATGCCAAAGGGGGAGATTGTTAGGGTTGAATTTCTGTTGATATTTGTTGGCATTAGTGGCACTATATATGGAGAGCTCAGTTTGTGGAATCTGGATTGTTTTTGAGCAGTTTGAGCAAAATGTTGAACATTATGTTGAACGACATTATGTTCAACATTCGGATCTGGAATAATTGTTCGTATTCAGAAACGATGCTTTGGTCTACAAATGTGTCGTGGTGATCTCAGATCTGATTTGTACCCTAGAATATCGGAGGTTCCTGATTTGATTGATTCCAGATATTGGTGAGATTTTTATACTCCTTCTTACCCGAATTAGTTCCTTAATTGATGGAGGTTTGTTGAGAATTTTTGGGAATCTGGTTTGTTTCTAAATTGATGGAAGGAAATATTTGCTGAGATTTATTGGTTTTATTTACCAGAAATAGTTCCTTATTCTATGGGCAAAATATCCGCATGAGATTTGTTTTAATCTTTTTACCCGAAATAGATTCGGTAGTTCCTTGAATATGGGATTCCTTACCCAAAGTGATCCTAGAAATATTGGTGGATATTTAGCATTAAAGAGGAAGTTATTTACCCGGATATAGTGATTACAAAATCTGGTTGGTTTCATAACTGAATGGTATGTGCGGTTGAAGATATGTTCGGTTGAAGATTCTATATATGAATGTTTTCAGATCTTGCATTATTGTTTTAGATCTTCTCCAGATATTCGGTTGAATGCAGGTATGCATAAGATTTGCAGACGAAGGTGAATGAAAGTATCAATCCACAACCGAGGTATGAAAGATCCACTACCAAATGAGTGTTTATGAAATGTTGTACAAAATGTCATATGAAATGTTGAACTTATTGTTCAACATTTGAGATCAGATTCGGCAAATCTTCCATGCAGCTATTTGATTTGCGTCTATTGAAGATAAGACCTCTTCGTGACTGAACTATTGTTTTTGGAGATAAGATGTCATCGTGTTTGTTGATCAGAATCAGATCTTCTTCTACAGTGCGGGATTAGGTGATTATTGTTGAAGCTGTTGAAGGATGGTTAATGAGACTTGGTTGTTTTTCGATTTTGATTGTCGACTGAGATTTCCTCATTAACTGCTTTATCTTGCTTGGCTGTGCTGCATATGTTTCCGCCGATCCTTGGTGATTCTGTTGGTGGAGTTGTTGTCAATAGCTTAACTTCTTCGAGGGGTGAGCGAAGAAAAGTAGGGCGTGGACTCTTGATGTGGGTTACGGCTTTTGCAAAAGACGATTGAAGAACTCCGGGAGGAGGCCGACGGCTACGCACGTAGGATCAATGGAGTTGATATAGTCGGTTGTGCAAGGGGAGCTTGCTGGCAAGGGGAGCTTGCCAAGAATACTCCATGGGTTGGTAGAGACCACCCATCACGGTTTGTATTGAGGGGGAGGTTGTTCCTCCTAATAGAATCGCGATAAATTAGTGATTGTACTTATTGATTATTTTAGTGGAGTATTCTGATTTTCTGGACGGGGCCCTGCAGATGTAGGTGTGCGCACCGAACTGCGTTACCAAGTCTTGAGTGTCTCTGATTGGTTCTTGTTTTTAATCTTTGTGTTTATTTGATTATTCCTAAGTACTGAAACTAACACTTATATTAGAATATATGTTAAAGCCTTGAAGATGGACCACACACAGAGAGGAAATCCTAGAAAAGACTTAGAATTAATTTGGTTTTAATCCATATCAAACCCCTATGTTTCTATTCTAAATTATGTGTTTTTACCCTTATTAGTCGACCAATGCTCAACCCCAAGTCGACTAATAGAAGACAAAAATTCTGACGGTTAATTTAGTCGACCAAAGAAGAAGCATTAGTCAACCAACAATGAACTGCTAGTCGACTCATGATCCTTCACTAGCTGAATCAACTAGCAGTTAGCTAAGTTGACTTTAAGAAACTGGTCGTTTTCTAGCCGTTGTAAATGGTGACACTTTCTTTGATAGTTTTTTCACCTCTATAAATAGAAAAAACCTCAAAATTATTTTCAACAAGATTTACAATAGTTTTTATTAATTTTGGAGAAAAGAAAGATTTCGATATTGGTCAAAATACCCCTCAACTCTTTTCTTCTCCTTTGAGCCAAAAGAAAAGCACTAGACTTTCTATTCTCCCAATTCCAAATCTCTTGAATAAAAAATCCATTCCCATAGCCACTTTTACACACAAGATCTTCATATTTAAGGCTATATGAATCTTGTTCTCAATTCCATTGCAAAGGTGTAATTTTCTCTCAAGAGCATTTGACAGAAGGGCAAGTTATCTATCAAGGATGTCTAAGAGAGGTGCTGTTCTTAACATCGATTTGTAGTGTTAAGTGTTGTAAGTTCTTGTAGTTTGTGAGAGACTGTATGGAAAATCTCAAGCGGGAAACTTATGAACTGGACTAGGTCAAGGAGACCGAACCAAGATAAAATTCAATGTGTTTGCTTTCTACTTTCTGGTTTGATCATTTTATCTCTGTTTACTTTTTATTATTGTAATTATTTGTTTATTTCCATTGTAAAATTCTTTATAAGTTGTTGATTAAGATTCTAAGTGGTAACTCATTTAGAGATCTTAAGTTGAACTTTATAAAACACTATTCATCCCTTCTAGTGTTCTACTTGTCATCTACATGACCCAACACTTAGAAGTTATTACATTATTACATCTTTGATGTATTTTTATTTCTTGTTATACATTGATGTAAATCCTTGATGACAACACTCACACACAAATCATCTTATAGGTTTCAAGACTTAGACAACACATATCCTATATCATGAATCATATCATGCTGATTCTAAGTCAATTCCTTGATTTTGAGTGTCAATTAATCGACCAACAAACCTAGTTGATGGATACATATCTGTTCTTCACTATTCAAATTCTACAATGATTAGTCGACAAACCCGCTTTGTAGTCAACTAATTCATACTAGCATATTTCATTGACTGGTACAATTAGTCGACTATCCTGGATAGTAATCGACTAACACAGACTTGTGTTTTCCTAGCATTATACTGATTAGTTGACTAATCGACTAATTAGTCGACTAACACAAATTTACATAAATCCGACTTTTAGCCATTAGTCGACTAATGCTTACTCTACTTCATTGATTTGTACTATTAGTTTACCAATGTTCTTTTATCTAACTAATGTTACTGTCTTCTAACTATCTATATTACAAATGAGGGATGTTTTTGAATCTTTGTCCCATGTGGCAATGTCACATCACCACATGTGACACCCTTTTTAAACCCAAAAACCAAAAAACACAAAACACCACCCAACCCCCCAAAAACACACCCAAACCCAAACACCCAAAATCACACCCCGAAGCAAAAAAACCAAAATACCCCAAGACACTACACACACTTAAATCCACTATTCTCATTTTCACCCGTTTTTGCACTCATCGAAACACCCGTGTGGGTCCCGCGTCCTTACTGTGTGGGTTGGTTTTTGGGGGTCCGTGCATCCGCTCCCCTTTTACCATCCGACGTTGCCGACATGCACACACACGCTTTTCGCTCCTTCCCGGTTCCGCGCGTGCATTACGGCCATGTTCGTTGGTGGTTATTTTTGCTCCGTGCACCAAGTGCACGAGCAATTTCTAGTATTTATTCATGATATATCCGTTCTAATTGTTGTAATGACAACTTTTTTGAATTAACTAATCATTGGAAATCAACTCTATTTATAAGAATTGAATCCTCATTTGTTTAGAACACGTGTCCCTCTGTAAAATTTTCTTCATTGTTGTCGTCTGCCAAGCGCAAAAAGAAACCCTGCCTAAAATTTTGTTCTTCCCAAATTTTACATCCCAAAGAACAAAATTTCAATCATAGTCTCTATTAATACACCCACATTGAATTCAAGGCTATAGAGTATCTTGTAACTTCAATTACTGTACGTTTTTCCAGAGGTGTTTTGATCATAGGGAAGTTGCTTTTTGATTTTGAGTGGTTCAATGTAAGGGTGTTAAGATTGGGTGGTTCAATCGGCAACAGTGTTATTAAATTGGTAATGGTAAAAATCTCAAGCGGGGGAGGCTTGGGGATTGGAGTAGATCTGGAGGATCAAACCATGCTAAATCTTATGTGTCTGCGATTGATCTCTTGACTGGTTTGAAATGTCTACTCTATTTAATTGTAGTTATTTATTATTTTCGTCACCAAGTGTTATTGCAATTTGGTTGAACCGCATCTTATCGCTAATCGTAATTGTTCAATGTATAAAAGATTATCCACGCCGGTTTGCTTTTGTAACCTTAATTTCTCGTCATAACTCTCTTACTTGTCGTTCATCATCTTTTCGTTTTTATCCATTTTTTTGACATCTTTCCAATAAAGAGAAATGATGGATATAATCAAATAGTGATAAATGAAGAAATTATTTTGAAATAACAAGAATTAAGATATAGAAAGCCACGTAAAGTGACTTCCATTGAGAAGGATATGTTAGAATACAACGATCTAAGAGAAGTAAATACAGCTCTTTTTTTGAGTAATTAAAATGATATCATGGCAGAAAAATGTTAGATCAATACAAACATCCGCATAACGGCTTAGTTAGTGGGCCCATATATACATGTCAGTTGGGCGTCCGGTACCACAAATTTGGTTCACGTGAGCCCCCACTCCCGAGTCCCCCACGTGCTAACTGATGTGGGCGGGGAGCATATCAAGAAACGCCCCATGTTCAAACGACAGTTCTCGTGGGCCCCACCACCCCTTCGTTGTTCGCGAGCGCCAAGCAAAATCCGCGAAAAGACCAAAACCCCGTGACTGCTGGAATTTTCAAACCCTCGTGATATTGCCAGCATCGCTGAACGCACAGATCATTTATTTACTGGTTTGCCATTCAAATTTGCAGGTTTGCAGTTTACTGTTGGGGAATTGCTAGGCGAACATATCTTTTCGCGCATTTCACAGATCTATTTGCACACACACAAAACGTTGAAAATTGTTATTTTTATCCTGCACGCACACACACCAAACTATATTTACCCAATTTTTAAAAAAGCCACTACGACTGTGCGCGATGAGGAAGGAGGGGTCGGCAGACGAGGTGAAAGAGGCTAAAGATGGGGCGGGCGGGAAGAAGTTTGTTTCATCCCGGATTTGGGCTACACCCAGACTCAGATTTTGAGAAAAAGATTAAAGTCTTTATATAAACCCAAAACCTATGCTATGGGTTATAAAAATCAAGTATTGACAGACATGCCCGCTTAATCATTTGTCTCTCTTTTGTCAAGTATGACCTGTGCCCAGTTTACCTGAATCCCATTTAGAAGAGCATAGAAAGCTTTGTGATATTCATCTAAGATGTAATCGGATGAACCAGTCTCTAGGAATAAGTTGGATTTGAGAATGAGATTTGTGATCCAACCAAGATACCGGAGGTCACTGGGCTTGAGGAAACAGTAGAGGTGTTCAGGAACCAAAGTGTATATCTGAGACATAATATCGTAGTTCCAAAGTGTATATCTGAGACATAATATCGTGGTTCGACTATGCATCGTCCAAAGCAATGATTTTTATCAGCTATAGCAAGGAAAGGAATGAATTTTCATGATAACACAAAAAAGGAAGAAATAGGTACCGCCTACATACTATATGAGACATAATATCGTGGTTCGACTATGCATCGTCCAAAGCAATGATTTTTATCAGCTATATCAAGGAAAGGAATGAATTTTCATGATAACAAAAAAAAGGAAGAAATAGGTACCGCCTACATACTATACCCATGGATAAAGGATCAAATTGATAAAGAAAGCGCCGTAAAGATCAATTAGCGAGCTTTTGGGTCGATACAGTTAAGAATTGCTTACCTTATGTCATGATATGTGATGTAAAGTTAGGAATCAACTTATGTAATAGAGTCGACCGGGGCGGGGGTCGCCTCCGCCTCCGCCTCCGGTCATTTTTTGGGGCAGAGGAGACATAGCACCGCCTCATCCCCTCCTCCTCGTCGGGTTTTTACCTGTGGATGAGGCGCGGCGCCGCCTCTCACTCATCTGTTGTTTAGGATGGAGAGGCGACGGACCACCTCGTCCCTGTGAGCCGTCGGACCACACATACACCCAAACCAAAAGCCTCCCAAGCCCTAACCAACATCTAGCAAAATATTCCCTCTTATGTTAGATTTTAACAGAAAATTAGAGAGAGTAACTATTTATGTTAAAGTTTAAGATTTAAGGGACTTAAGAGAAAATAATCAGATTTAAGAGACAAATATCAAGATATGCATACTGTTATGAGTGATGGAGACTTATGGTCTCCCCTCCTTCATTATCCACCATAACACCTCACTACCATGTAGTGGGGTGAACCCTTGGGCTACTATGTGTAACCTCATATACTATGAATGAATAAAAGCATACCATGTGCTATTTTTTCCATGGTTGCTCTTTCTCAAAACACGTTATTAGCACGAAGCTCTAGAGAAAAAAATTTGAGCCACAAAATTTTATTTCATCTTCCCTACATTTTTTCCCTCTTGCGAAGAAATCTATTTGTTGCGGCAAAGTTTTTGTGACGACGAGCGATCGATTACTTGTAAGACATTGCGAGAGCGGTGATTTTTTCTATCTACGGATTTTTTGGTTCTTCCCTAGATCATTGATCTAGAGGTATACTTCTTTTCCCGTAAATATAGATTATGGACCATAAAATTTTTTATTACATATGCATGTTGCTTGTAATAATCAAATCAAAATACAAATAAAAACTATTTTATTACAAAAAAATCTTTATTATTGTCTTCATCTCTGTTGACGACCAACCCGCCTGAATCGGCATGCTAAAGGATTTTCCGACGACATCGCCCGAAGAAATCGTTGCCCGGAATTAACCACTGGATTGATCTCCTACTCTCGCTGTTGATGTCGAAGGCTGGATCGGCATACGGATCAACCATGTCGTCGGCCCCGACGGTCGTATCGGTCACGGACATTCACCGCCAAAGGCCCCAAAGGCCCGATCGCACCCCTAAGGGGGAGACCCCCCCACCCAACTAGCCCAGACGGCCGAAGGGGGGGCCCCTGGCCCTCTCGACCGAGGGGGAGGTTCCCCGGACTCGGCTAAATGGTGAACCTCCCCCTTCCCCCTTGTCGTTTTTGGGCAGAAGGGGTGCGCCCTCCCCTGTCCGACCAAAGATGGAGGGGGGCACATTAACGCCCCCCTGGGCTACGATCAAAGGGGAGGGGGCGTTGCCCCCCCCCCCCCCCCCCCCCCCGCTGCGATCAAAGGGGAGGGGGCGTTGTTCCGGCCCCCGACTGTGATCAGGGGGGCGTTGTTCCGCCCCCTGCAGGCCGCGACCCTAGGGAGAGGGGTGGGCGCTGTCCAGCCCCTCCCCCCTTGCCAATGATATCGATTGTGAAAGACCCAACAGCAACCCCTAATTTTATTTTGGATTGGCTGTTGATATTCTCTAAACTAATTTAGAGATAAAAGGGTTTTAACCCTATGTTATTGGGTTTTTGGGTTTAATCTTGGGTTTACATGGGCCAGAAGCCCAACCTGTTTTAATAAATAAATTTATATCTGGTTACTGGGCCTGATACCTTTAGCTGGCCCAAAATGTCTCTTATTACATATAAAAGGCCTTTCTAAATAGTAAAATCTGTTTTAAATCAGATTTTCTATTAAAAATCCTTAAAATAATCAGAAAAATTCAGAAAAATTCTGGAAAATTCTAAAAAAACAAGGAAAAATCAGAAATCATTAATTGGCAATAAATTTTAATTTTTGGAGAATTTTTGTTAATAAAATAATATTTTTGGTCCATATAATATTAATAATATCACTATTTGCAAAATTATTACATTAGATTAATTAGTATTTTTATGTTTAATAATTATGAAAGGTCCTGAGATCGCTCTGCCGTTAGTTATCTAACCTAATGGTGCATGATATGTCTCCTCGTGGCCTAAGTAATTATTAAACATTTTAATTTTTCCATATAATTACTTGCATGTGATGTTGCACAATGATTTATGCCCATGTTTGTTGCATAATTTATAAATTGCGTGGATGTTTAATAAATTATGTTGTGGTTTTGGATCGGCCAATTTGTCACCATTTTATATTCCTCGCATGTTCTTTTCTTTTTTATGAGAAATTGAATTGCAGTGAGGATATATTTGTATAAGCCAAAGACGGGAGTATCTTTCCTTGAAGACAGAGGCAAAATTGCAAATTTGCTGGGACCCCAATGTAATGCCTTGCGTAGCTACTGCACAAGTACTAGAGGGGGGGTGAATAGTACTTTAAAATAATCAAGAGCGTTATTCCTAATTATTGTGCAAACATACAAACAACAATGCGGAATAGACTACAAACAACAAGAATAGACAACGCAAACAAAGTATGTAACGGGTTCGGATCCACCCAAGTCTCCCCGACTTGTTCCCGGTGATCCTACGTCCCAACCACCCGGATCCCCTCCGGATACTTGATTTAGAGACCACTAACCCAAGATTTTGCAGTATGAAATTCTTGTAGAAAAACCTCTACAAGACCAAATCATACACAATAAAATTGTGACTCCCACAACCTGGGATCACGCACTTCTCTCACAACCGAGAGAACAACATACAATATCAAACTAAATGAAATAATGAAACACTTACCACAAAATCCTATGCCTTGAGTAAACTTACCAATATTAGGGCAAGGAGGATTTTGAGGAGGAAGATGTCACCAAACCGAAGCTCCACCAATATGATCAGCGATCGAAGGCTAGGATGGAGGATGGTGACTAGAATCAAGCTCTTGGCTTGAATGGCTCACAATCAATGAATCTCTCTTTGGAAATAAGAGTGAGAGAGAGATTCTAGTGAGAAGAGATAGCTTTAGAATGGAGTTGATTTGCTTCTCTTGATTTCTCTAAATCCCAAAATATGCAGCCTTGAATACAAGGAAAGAACCCCTCCTAGTATATATAGGATAGAGGAAAGAGAGAGGAAAAATCGTGGCAATTAATGCTCCAACGGCTCTATTCTGAAGCAGACTAGTCGGTCAAAGAAGGATCACTGACCGACTAGTTTCTCAACTAGTCAGTCGGTGATTCAACATGAACCGACTAACTAGAGAACCGCCAAAAGAGAAAGTTCAGACATAAAGAACTAGTCGGTCTAAGAATACTTGCCAACCGACTAGTTTCACAACTAGTCGGTCGGTGAGTGTTCTTTGACCGACTAAGAGTCAAAATAGTATAGGCTGAAATCAAGTTGAACTAGTCGGTCTGAGAACAAATTACAACCGACTAGTTTCTCAACTAGTCGGTCGACAAACGTTCTTAGACCGACTAACTCGAAACAGTAGCTCAGGCGGAAATGAGGCAATGATAACTAGTCGGTCTGAGAAGGATTCCTAACCGACTAGATCGTCATCTAGTCAGTCGGTGAACCTTCTTTGACCGACTAATTGATCAACAGTGCCAGGCTGAATTGAGCAAGGACATCTAGTCGGTTCAAGAGGAATTGCCGACCGACTAGATCGTAATCTAGTCGGTTGGTTCTTCTACTTGAACCAACTAAAATGCACTAGAAGCCGAGGAAAGAAGCGATAGGCTTCGGGAAAGTTTCTAATGGCTTCTAAGATAATCCTAGCTCTAAGATATGAGCGAAATGAAGATTATAAAGTAAGTCCTACTCAAGGCTTAACATTCTAATCTATGAAGCATGAAGACTATAAAATAAACCTTACGAGCCGTCTTCAAGGCTTCAATCTTCATCCTTTTTGACTTCAATATTGCTCCTTGAGCTTCAACGAAGCTTCAGGCACACGATCATGCGTATTGAGAAGTCTTGAGACGTCGCTTTTGATGTACGTGGTATTTTGGCGACGATCTCCATAACTGCGCTCACAAAGAAGTTAGTTCACGATATTTATGTTTGCTCATCATCAAAACCAAATCCGGGGAATCAATACTCAACACCCAATGGGTTTTTAAGTTGTACTTTTCTATTTTTGTCTTTTGTATTCTCTGGACTGTATATCTTATGGACTTTGGACTGTATTATGTAGTGACTGGCCGATCCACGCAACTAATTTATTAATTTTACATGAATTTTTAATATGCTTTATTATTAATTCATGTTATTTTAAATGCATAGATAATATGGCAAAAATAGCGCGCGTCGACTTTGAAGTTCTCGATGCGTCTGGAAAGAATTATCTGAGCTGGCATGTGGACCTGAAGTTCCACTTGCACGCACAGGGCCTTATGACCACAATCTCTACTCATGTGCCTACGGCTACGGCCACGGCAACGGGCACTACTGAGGCAGCTTCTACACCAATAGTCTCTGATGTAGATAAGACGAAAGCCATAATCTATAGCAGGCGACATATTGATCGGACCCTGAAGGTCGAATATCTCACTGTAGAAGATCCACTAGAGTTGTGGACTGCACTACAGAACATGTATAAGCATCAGAAAGATGTGATCCTCCCACGTGCACATTATGAGTGGGAAAATCTCCGACTTCAAGACTTCAAGTCCGTTACTGATTATGACTCAGCACTTCACAATATCACCTTACGCCTGAAGTTATGTGGTAAAGAAGTCACGGAAGAACGCATGCTGGAAAAGACATTCACATCCTTCCATAAGAAGGATGCAATCCTCATGCAACAGTACCGTGAACACAAGTTCACCAAGTACTCTGACCTGCACTCCTGCCTTCTCATGGCAGAACAGAACAGAGACTTGCTACTGGCCACACATATCCTACGCCTTGTATGCTCAGCTTCTCTCCCTGAGGCTCACAAAGTTTCTTCCCAGAAGCAGAAGAACAAACAGAAGGGGAAATTAAACAAAGGGAAAGCCCCTAAGAGGCAGGCCAGAGGTCCTCACCGGCAACAACAATGAGGGAAAGAAGAAGCTCCAGTGGAAGAAAAAGAACACTGGACAGACGTCTATTCCCAATAAAAATTGGGAGGACAAATGCCACAGATGTAGCATGACTGGACATTGGTCCAGAAAACTGTGGTACTCCACGACACCTCTAAGATCTATATCAGGCGAGCCTGAAGTCTCTCGTTGAAACAAATCTGTTGGAAAACCAGCCATCAACCAAGTTCACAAATGACGACTTCGAGAATGACGACATACTAGACTGATGTCATATTTATCTGTTATGTATTTACTTTATCTGTTATCAATACTTCATCTGTAGTTCTCTTAATCATGTTATATCTTTACTTTTCAATAATGAATGTCTTTCTTTTATTAAGGTATTAAATTCATGTTTTATAGATGAAGTGTGAGTGCCTAGTGGACAGTGCCTCGACGCACACAATCCTTCGCGAAAAAGCTATTTTATTAGCTTAAATGATTATGATGGTTATGTCATTACTATTTCAGGACTGTCAAACATAATTGAAGGATGTGGTGAAGCAATGATTTTGCTCCAAAATAACACGAGACTAATAATAAAAGATGCACTTTTCTCTCCAAAATCAAATAGGAATCTGTTAAGTTTCAAGGATATTCGTTTAAACGGATATCACTTAGAAACTAAAGATATAAATGAGGATGAATATCTGTATGTTACTCTTCAAAAAGACGGGTTAAAACTGTCTTAGAGCGATTTAAGGGATACCCGTCGTGTCTCTATTATACTTATATTCAACCTATAGAAGCTAATTTGACTTTGCACTAGAAGTGCCTTTCATCACCAGGATTCAAACTCTGACATAACAAACTTGGTTACCCTGGATCGGCAATAATGCACCGCATCATTACCCAATCTTTTGGACATTATCTGAAGAACTTGAAGATTCTTCAGAAGGATGATTTTCCATGTCTACCTTGTTTCAAGGGTAAACTAATAAGGAGACCATCCCTATTGAAAGTGGGATTAGAGTCTCCTAGCTTCTTGGAGAAAATACATGGGGATATTTGCGGGCCATTCACCCTGCAAGTGACCCATTTCAGTACTTTATGGTACTGATAGATGCATCATCAAAATGGTCTTTTGTGTGCCTCTTGTCCACCCGTAACCTAGCCTTTTCAAAGCTATTGGCACAAACAATTAAGTTGCTGGCTCATTTCCCCGATAACCATATCAAGAAGTGACGTCTTGATAATGTGGGAGAATTCACTTCTCAAGTCTTTCAAGACTATTGCCGAGCAACTGGCATCGAAGTTGAACATCCAGTAGCATGTGTTCACACCCAGAATGGGTTAGCAGATTCTCTGATAAAGAGACTGCAATGGATTGTACATCAATTGCTGATATAATCACAGTTGCCTGTTGATACTTGGGGACATGCCATATTGCATGTCGCATCGCTTATCAGAATACGGCCCTTTGGTGGCCATATTTTATCACCAATGCAGCTAGCGTATGGTGCACCTTCGAATATCTCTCATTTGAGAGTGTTTGGTAGGGCAGTCTTCGTCCATATTGTACCACCTCAAAGGACCAAAATGGGTCCACAACGTCGTTTGGGTATCTATATATGGTTTGATTCACCCTCTATAATTAGATATCTTGAACCCCTAACGAGTGATGTATTTAAGGCAAGTCTTGATGACTGTGAGTTTGATGAAAATGTTTTTCCAAAACTAGGCACACAGTCTAAGAAGCCAGAAGCTTCTGAGAACATTTCTTAGGACACAGATTTTGATCAGTATACTAGTCAATGTGAAGATGAGAGCATAAAGATCCTTCATTTTCAGAATACAATACATTTACTACCGGATAATTTTACTAACAACCAGAAGATTTTCAGATCACGTGTTCCTGCTGCCAATATGCCAGCTAGGATTGACATCCCCAAAGATGGATGCAATCCACCGGCAGCAGAATTGGCTGTACCTCAATTGAAGAGAGGACGCCCACCAGGTTCGAATGACAAAGCTTCTCGAAAAAGAAAAAATCCTGGAAAAATAAAGATCAACCCTACACATGATGCTGAGCTAAGACCAGCTACCTCTCCCCTCCTACATTCCCATGAAGAGGAAACTATAGGAGAAACATCATTAAATTTTGTACGTACTGGGGAGGTACTGGAAAGAAAAAGCACTATCGTTGACGACGAATCTGCATTCAATATTACCGTGCACGTAGCTGAATATGACGATGACATCGAACCATGATCGCTTGCGAAATGTAAACGTAGAGATGATTGGCCAAAGTGGAACGAGGCAATAGGAGTAAAGCTGGACTCACGCTTGAAACACGAAGTTTTTGGACTAGTAGTCCAAACACTTGAAGGTGTAAAACCTGTGGGTTATAAATGAGTTTTCATTAGAAAAATAAATGAAAATAACGAGATCGTACGCTACAAAGCATAGCTTGTAGCACAAGGATTTTTCCAACGACCGGGGATAAATTATGAACAAACATATTCCCTTGTTATGGATGCGATCACGTTCCGATTTTTATTAAACCTATCATCTCTGGAAAGCCTAGAAATGCAGCTTATGGACGTTGTGACTGCATATCTATATGGCAATATAGATAACGATATCTATATGAAACGCCCTGATAGATATAAATTGCATCCAGAGATAGCAGAGAGACCTCGAGATGTCTACTCTGTAAGGCTTCAAAGATCATTATATGGTCTTAAGCAATCAGATAAAATGTGGTATAACAGACTGAATGATTTCCTTGCGCAGCAAGGTTTCACCAATAATGAAGTCTGCCCATGTATCTTTATTAAAAGATCGGGAACATGATTTGTTATAGTCACCGTTTATGTGGACGACTTAAATCTCATTGGATCTCCTGCAGAGATCGCTGAGATATCTGCAAGCCTAAAGAATACGTTTGAAATGAAAGACATAGGCAAAACAAAGTATTGTATTGGCTTACAGATCGAACACCTACGTGGTGGTATCTTGTTACACTAATCTACATGTACAAGGAATTTACTGAAAAATTTCCTAATGGATAAATGTCATCCTCTAAGTACACCAATGGTCGTTAGATCCTTGGATGTACATAAGGACCCTTCCCTCCACTGGAAGATGGGGAGGAAATGTTAGGTCCTGAAGTACCTTATCTTAGTGCCATTGGAGCACTTCTATATCTGGCTAACTGTACGCGTCCCAATATAGCGTTCTCAGTGAATCTTCTAGCCAGATATAGTGCAGCGCCCACAAAGCGTCACTGGAACGAAGTTAAGTAGCTTATGCGCAACCTCCAAGGGTCAATTGACCTAGGATTATATTTCCTTAAAGGTGGATCTCCCACTTTAATTGGTTATGCAGATGCATGTTATAAGTCTGATCCTCACACCGAGAAATCACAAACTGGTTTTGTGTTCACCTACGGTGGTATAGCCATCTCCTGGAAATCTATGAAGCGAACTACTACAACAATCTCTTCCAACCATTCCGAGCTCCTCGCGATCCATGAAGCAAGCAAAGAATGTGTATGGCTTCGTTCAGTCATTCATCACATCTTAGTGACTACCGGCCTGAAGACTGGTGACCTTGAGCCAACCACGATATTTGAGAACAATGCAGCCTGCATAGCTCAACTACAGACTGGTTTCATCAAGGGCGACAAGACGAAGCACATATCTCCTAAGTTCTTCTGGACGCACGACCTACAAGAGGAGAAGCAAGTCGAAGTACAACAGATTCAGTCTTGTAATAATTTATTTGATTTGTTCACTAAGGCTCTGCCTAGATTTACTTTTGTAAAGCTTGTAAAAAGAATCGGGATGAGACAACTGAGAGACCTACAAGCCTGAAGCTTGTACGGACCAGTGGGAGTAACCTATAAGTTGTACTCTTTTTCCTTAAGACTGTTGGTTTTTTCCACTGGGTTTTCCACAGCTAAAATTTTAACGAGGCAAATACGTTTACTCTGGATCCAGAAGTATCCACCCCATTAACATCATGAATCCTGAAGCATTCATATACTAAGTACAAGGTAATGGATGGATAATGGGGAGTGTTATGAGTGAGGAAGAATTATGGTCTCCCCTCTCTCATTATCCACCATAACAGCTCACTACTACATAGTGGGGTGAACCCTTGGACTAGTAGATGTAACCTCTTATAAATTTATAAAAGGATACCATATGCTATTTTTTCCTGATTGAGCTCTCTCCAAACACATACATAATTTTAGGGACGAGAAGGCTAAAAACACTAAATATTTTTTGGATGCGTGTAAAATGGTCAGTGTGCGGAGAATTTCCCGTACCGAATAGTGACCACTGCAGTTTTTCACACACCCCGCTCAATAGAAGCAGCACAGGAAGAGAGGGAAAAAAACAATGGCCTCTTTGCTCTTCACTACAGCCAAGCCCCACCCAAATCTACACGCCTCCGTCCGCTCATCCTCGTCCACCCGCCTCCACGTGCCGTCTCTCCCTCCCCTCAGAGCTCCTCCCCTCGTAATCTTCTCTCTCGGCCGGACAACCCCTCGCCTCCTCTGCCTCCGCCCCAGCGCCGGTTCCATGCCATCGGCCATTGTCCAGGACGGCGGGGCCACCGCCCTCGTGCTGGTCGGCGCTTACTCTCTCGTCCTCGCATTCGACTCCCTCACCAAGCAGAACCTCATAGAACAGGTCCCTTCCTCATTTCATCCCCCCTTATTTTGTAAAATTAGAAAATAATAATAAAAATTATTAGATCTTTTGTGCTTGCATTGAATCTTTGTTTTGATGTATAAAAATCATTGTTTAATCAGATAGAATCGGTAATGAAAATGCGGTGGTAAATGAAATTGCACCACATTTCTTTCACGCTGTTACGATTGAGAGATAGGGTTTTATAAATCTAGATTGAGTGCTCAGGTTGGTATCTTTTTCTTTCCTTTTGGATAACGGGGGTTCCTTTTGGATGACTCGATGCTCTAGAAGCATGATGCTAGAAAAGCTAGTCTATTACACAAGAATATTATGTCCGGTCTTCCTTTCAACTGAGTATGAATAAGCTGCTTGAGCCTGAACCAGATCTCGAGCCCGAGGCATGATTAGGACCAAAAACATGTTAAGTTAGATCCTTAGCCGAACCTGAAGCATGCCCCAAGCAAAGTTCTTATTTAAGCTACCATCCGAGTCAGTTGTTGAATTTAAGGTACACCACATAGATTTTATTATTCCAACAGATACGTACATACATTGTTGTGCGCCAATGCACACTACAATGGAATACACATGATCGTCGGAAACCGAGGATAAGAACGAACAACCAAACAATGAGAAGCGCTAAGAAAGATAACAACTTTAGGTCATCGACGGCCAAGAGAACACCAGTGAGCTTTATTACGAAAGGAAAGAAAGAATACAAGTCTTCTCTTCACAAACGAAGAAGAAGCACACAACAATCTCTCCAAAGGCTCACAACAATATCTCTCTAAGTTGGCTCTCGCAAATGACGGCTCAAGATCTCTTCCAATATGTTCCACCTTATAACCCTCTTCGAAAACTATCTATATATACCACTAGGGTACAATAGGTGCCATCATTGAGGAGGAGTCCCTAAAAGATATGAATCCCGACTTTAACAGAATTCTTATCCCATTACAGCTCTATGCAATTAATACGTCGAACCCTATTGGGCATGCGCTGCACCCTACTGGCCTCCGTCCATCCAAGTGGGCCACACTCCGCACGACCGAGCTTCATCCTGAGACGAGCGACCCGAAGTGCTGAATCAAGATGTTCGACCCACTGGGTAGATCGAACCGTAGAGTTGTCGATCCATCTGAGACGCCGATCCTCACGACCTTCACGATCGAGAGTCTAATGCGTTGCTAAAGTCTTATGGCTCGGCATTCGACCTATCTGACCTATGCAGGCTCAAACAGGTCGTATCCGAGTATAGACAAGATATCTCTGCACAAGATAGCCCGGCTGAACAACCAATGACTCATCAGCGTCAAAATCGAGCCAACTTCCACAAATCTCCACCTTAGCGAGACTTAGGTCTCTGTCACACGAACGACCGTCCACACATCACCTTGGTCTAGCATCAACTGGTGTTCCTGCCTTTTTGCTCCGAAGAGCCCAATGCCCCTCCGGGCTACGACTGGCTCCACCAAGGTACAAATGCCCCCCCTCCTAGGGCCGATACCAATTTCATCGAGAAACCAAATTGAGCAAGTCCAAATGATGCTTGAACTTGACTCCCGATATAATCTTTGTCAGCATATCCGTCGGGTTGTTCTCTGTTTCAATATTCAGCAAGTTGATGTCATTGTCTTCTTCTCCCACATAGTCACAGACAAAGTGGAATCTCACATCGATATGTTTGGTGCGAGTATGGAAGATCTGATTCTTAGCCAAGTGCACGGCACTCTGGCTATCACAAGGAACGTCATACTTCTTCTGGTAGATTCTCAGCTCATCCATCAAGCCCATAAGCCATATCACATCCTTCACTG
The DNA here is from genome assembly GCA_030789695.1 of Scilla litardierei. Classification (NCBI taxonomy): domain Eukaryota; kingdom Viridiplantae; phylum Streptophyta; class Magnoliopsida; order Asparagales; family Asparagaceae; genus Scilla; species Scilla litardierei. The sequence goes on from CM061142.1 coordinate 72,753,470, forward strand.
CTTCAGTCAATGCCATATACTTTGCCTCCGTAGTAGACAGGACTATCGTACACTGAATGATACTCCGCCAACAAATAAGAGCACCTGACAGTGTGAATATATAGCCTGTCATCAATCGTCTCCCATCCAAGTCGCCTGCAAAGTCGGACTTGATATAGCCAACAGTGTGTGGATCATGAACACTTCTGCTATACGTCAAATCAACGTCAACTATGCCATTGATGTACCTCAATATCCATTGTACTGCTCGACAGTGCTCCTTCTCCGGGTTGTGCATGTACCAACTCACCATGCTGATCACATGTGATAGGTCAGGTCGGGTACATACCATAGCGTACATCAAGGCCCCTATCGTATTGTCATACGGTATCGTCTCCATGAGCCTCTTCTCTTCTTCGTTTTCGGGCACTGCTCTGCACTGAGCTTGAAGTGAGGTGCAAGCAGAGTAGCTACAGACTTCATCTTCTCATAGCCAAATCTCTGTATAACAGACTTCAAATAGCGGCTCTGTGAAAGATGAACTGTAACTCCACTTCGATCTTTTATGATCTCCATCCCAATAATCCTCCGTGCCTCACCTAGATCCTTTATCTCAAACTCACAGCTGAGCTGAGACTTCAATCTCCGAATCTCCTCTTTATTCGATGAAGCAATGAGCATACCATCGACATAAACCAAGAGATAAATGAAGGATCCGTCATCCAACTCTCGATGGAACACGCAATGATTATAGGGGCCGTGAACCTCCATTGATCATCTGTGATAAAGCGTCTGAAATGCCTATACCATTGTCTCGGCGACTGCTTCAGCCCGTAGAGCGACTTCTTCAGACTACATGCAAGACCGTCATCGCTCCCATAGCCATCAGGCGGAGCCATATAGATCTCCTACTTGAGCTCTCCATGCAAGAACACCGTCTTGACATCTAGTTGCACCAGTTCAAGGTCGAACTGAGCAACTAATGCCAACAAGATTCGAATTGAGCAATGCTTCACCACCGGATAGCATACCTCATTGTAATCGATGCCTTCCCTCTGTGCGAAGCCCTTCGCTACGAGGCGAGCTTTATAGCGAACATATCCAGCTTCGGCTCTACACTTCTTGGTGTAGATCCACTTACGCCTAATTGCCTTCTTGCCTTTAGCAAGCTCCACGAGATCTCATATGTCGTTCTTCTTCAGCGATTTCATCTCCTCGTCCATTGTGCTTCTGCACTCTTCCGGGTCTTCAGATTGATATACCACTCTTAAAGATGTGGGAATGTCAATACTTACAGTGGAAAAGAAAATGAGACTAACTCCGAGTATCTTGCAGGTCATCGTATCTCACGCCTCGGTCTCGACATTGCTATGGACTCCTTCGATTGAACGACCATTGGAGACGAGCTATTTCCACTATCTAAGCTTGAACCACCAACTTCACTAGCATCCGTCTGGAGTCCGTCTTCTGTCGCATCTGGTGTGGGTCGGTCTGAGTCGTCGACCTATCAATCTGGAACCTCAGACACGTCGTAGACCTGCTTCAATTGTGTCTGTTCGGTCTCCACCTTTGGTTCATGCTTCTTCTTTAGTAATACCGACTCATCAAACGTTACATCTCTGTTTATGATTACATCTTTCTGTGTCAGACACCACAGTCGATATCCCTTGATACCATTGCTAAAGCCCAAGAAGATGGCTTTCTTGGCTTGAGCATCGAGTTTGTCTTCCTTCACGGCATAGTAGCTCGGACAGCCCTAAATTCGAAGTGATCAATAGTCGGAAACTGGCTTTTCTGACCAGATCTCCAATGGAGGTCGTCCTCCCAATGCAGCGATGGTAGCCGATTGACCAAATAGGTCGCGTACGTCATGGCCTCTTCCCAGAACTCCTTCGATAGGTCGTCTGTTGACAACATGCATCAGACTTTCTCTAGCAAAGTCCGATACATCCTTTCAGCTACACCATTCTGCTGCAACGTACCACTTACGGTGAAGTGTCTCTGAATCCCTTCAGATCTGCAGAACTTCTCGAATAGATCCGACATATACTCTCTACTATTGTTGCTTCGGAGCCGCCTGAATTTTCGACCAGTCTGAGTTTCAACCAGTTTCTTCCACTCGATGAAAGTGCTAAAAACTTGGTCTTTTGACTTCGGTAGAAACATCCACACCATGCCTGAGAAATCGTCGATGAACGACACAAATTAGTGTTTCCCTCCCAATGAGGCCGTTCTATTTGGCCCCCATACGTTGGTGTGTACATAGTCAAGTACTCCCTTCGTACTATGGATGGCCGTCCCAAATAAAGCATGTGTTTACTTTCCAAATACACACTGCTCGCAAAACTCGATCTTTCCGGTCTTGGCACCCTTTATACGATCTCTAACGATCAGCTTCTGCAAAGCTTTCTCGTCCACATGCCCGAGAAGCATGTGCCACAACAATGAGTCGTCTCGATCGGCCTCACGGGTCAGAGCTGCTGTGCCAGCTACGACCGAACCATCCAAGTAGTAGAGGTTGCCTCGTCGCTTCCCCTTCATCACGATCATTGCTACTCGAGTCACCCTCAGAGCACCATTCTCCATGGTCACTCGACAGCCCTTGACTTCGAGTGAGTCGAGCGATATGAGATTACGCCTTAGATCGGAAACAGAGCGCACCTCCTCGATGTATCATGTAACACCGTCTCTTGTCCTCATCTGCACTGTCTCGTTGCTTGCAGCGCTGCAGGCTCTGTAATCGCCCAGCAAGACTGTACTCTTACCTCATCACGAAAGGTTGTAAAGTACTTTCGATGTGGCATCATATGGAATGAGCACCCAGAGTCGAGCACCCAACCAGCTGACGACACGACTGTTAGTGGTTATGCCCTAGGTCAAATATTTGGACCTTTATGTTATGTCATTTTTACTTATAAAATGTTTCTCTTAATGTTATTGTCATATTGCTTGCATGTTTCATTATAATAATGTTTGAATAGTTGTTTTATGTTATTCTAAGCATCACTAGTCATTCATCGTTAATGGTATAATGATGAATTACGACTAGTATGAGTTTGGTTGATAATTATGAGATAATTATATGTATGGTGATACAAATCAAACTTATAGGTACTTGTTGGAAAACAAGATACTGTATAGACTCTCTATGAGATCATTACATGGATTAATGTCATAAATGATCTCATAATAGTTATGTCATAGAATCATTAGGCTTGAGATCATCATGGTTTCTTACATGAGGAACATCATGTTTTGACATAATCAAACGTTGTCTTTAATCAGATAATCATAAAGGTTATGATTGAACATGATGTGAATTATGCAGAGGAAAGTGAACGAACAATATGGAATTTGTCCCTCTCTTATGAGAGAGATATCTAGTGGGCCACTCGATAAGTAGGACTGAGAAATGCATGGCCGTGCTCAAATGAATGTCATTTGATTTTATCAGTCTATTTAGTAATCGAAAATTAAATATTTGAACAATATAAGTATGACACTGTCCATGACTTATGTTCAAATCAGATATCATGTGACAAAAGGATTATACATGTTCTATTGTTAGTTTAATATCAGATACGATATTCATATTAATTAGGTAGCCATATTGTCTTGCTAGATACCAATTATGACTTGTGGGCTTTTAATGGGATTAGGCTCACTGCCAATTTGATATGAGCATATTGGGTCGTACACAAAGAGCGTAATGGATGCGATGAGGTTTAAACGAGATTTCGAATCTGATTTGAAATTCAAAATAAGGCGATATATCTTAACTGTCAGATATTGTATCTCGTTAAGATATTATCTGTAAGATATCGCTGCTTAACTAAAATGCGTTAAAGAGTTAACTGATATTATGTCTTGTTTAGATATTATCCCTAAAGATATCGCTGTGTAACTGAAACGCGTTAAAGGGTTAACGTGTGATTCTATATATGATATAGAGAGGATTTTCAGTCCTTTACCCATTCAATCTATCTCTCATGTTTTTGAGAAAAACGAAGAGCGAGAGAGAAACCCTAGTTGTGGAGAAGTAGCTAGCACCCTCGTAATTTATGTTCATGACGTTCGCGTGTGGATACTGATAGAGGGCGGTCGTTCGTAGAGCAACACATGTAGTCCGACACATTAGAATCGTCAACAAACGTTAGTAATATGATCAAATCAATTTGTAACGTATGGATCTTGGTAAGTTTCTATTTTTCCGCTGTGTATAAACTTATTATGCATGGTAGAAACCCTAACGACATCCGAAGCACCGACTAATACATACTCCTCGACCTCAACGTCCTTTGCGACATTGGCAGTTGCGTCATACTTCCTCCTCGCCTTCTGGCAGTCTCTGACCCAATGTCCTTTCTCTACAGAAAGCACATTGGTCCTTCACCGGCTTCTTGCACTGAGGGCCTCTAGTTTTGTCTCTAGACTTGGATCAGAAATACCCCTTCTTTGCTCCACCCTTTTCTGCACTACGACCTCTCGCCACCGTAATATCGTCGCTAGCTTGGCTGCTGGTGTCCCCATCGTTCTTCCTGAACTCGTTGCTCGTCAGAGCATTGGACACTTCGTCAAATGTAATCGATTTCTTACTATAGGTAAGAATCGACATAAAGTATTCATACTCAATGGCCAGAGAGTTGAGTAGAATCATCGCCTTGTCTTCATCGCCAGCCTTCACGTCGACGTTCCTCAGTTTGGTAAGAAGCTTATTAGTAGTTGAGATGTTCCTCCATAGAAACACCATTGGCTAACTTCAAATTGAAAAGTTTTTTCTTCAAGTGTAGCCGGTTCTGAATGTTCTTCTTCATATACTTGTCGCCGAGCTCCTTCCAGAACTTACTTGCACTTGTCTCCTCCATGTATGTGTATTTCTTCTCCTTCGACAGATACAGTTGGATGATACCACATGCATTCCGATTCAGAGTTCTCTACTCCAAATCAGACATACCTGTCGGCTTCTCGTCTAACGCGATGTCTTGACCAAGTTGGTTCAAGACATCCAAAACTTCGCATATCTAAATACCGAAGTTGATATTTCCATCAAACTTCTCAATTCGAACTTCATGTTGGACACGATAGTTCGCGCCGTTGAAGCATGTGATCCAGAAGTCGATACATTTGAGGAATTGTCATCGCCACTGTTACTCATCTTTTCCTCCTACGTTGATTTTCGACACCGTATAGCTTTGATACCAGTTTGTTGTGCGCCAACGCACACCACAACGGAATACACAGGATCGTCGATGACCGAGGCTAAGGATGAATAACCAAACAAACGAGAAGCGCCAAAAAAGACAACAACTGTAGGCCTTCGACCGACCAAGGGAACACCAATGAGCTTTATTATGAAAGGAAAGAAAGAATACAAATCTTCTTTTCACAAACGAAGAAGAAGCACCCAACAATCTCTCCAAAGGCTCACAACAATATCTCTCTAAGTTGGCTCTCGCAAATGACGGCTCAAGATCTCTCTTAATGTGTTCCACCTTAGAACCCTCATATATACCCCTAGGGTATAATATGCGTCATCATTGAGGAGGAGTCCCAAAAAGATTTGAATATCGTTAACAGAATTCCTATCACATTATAGCTCTACGCAATTAATGCACCAAACCCTATTAGGCGTGCGATGTACCCTACTGGCTTCAGTCACATCCAAGTGGGCCCCATTCTGCACGACTGAGCTTCCTCATGAAGACCGAGCGACCAGAAGTGCTAACCTAAGTTGTTAGACCCACTGGGCAGGTCGAACCGTAAAGCTGCCGATCCGTTTGAGCCGCCGACCCTTACGACCCTCACGATCGAGAGTCCAATGCATTGCTGAAGTCCCATAGCTCGGCATTCGACCTATTTGAACTGTGCAGGGTCAGATTGGTCGTATCCGAGCGCAGACAAGCTATCTCTGAACAAGATAGCTCGACTGAACAACCAATGACTCATCAGCACCGAAATCGAGCCAACTTCTACATACATACATACAAGTCAACATGTATTGCATCTTTTATATACACGACTTTTTCACCGTTGGATCATTACTCCCAACATGTTTGGCAGAGTTTTTTTTTCATATTGTGTTTAACTCAAGGTCAAGTTTCCTCCAATCAAGAGAGTTGATGCGGAACGAACATGAACTACATGCAAGTTTTATTGAAAATTAAAGTGAATCCTAATAAAGAAAGGATTCTTAATTGTAGTAGGAAAAGAAATTATATTTTCTTTAAGAGTTCGATCTAATTTATATTTTCAGTCTTTGCATCCTTTTATGTTTCTTTTATTTAAGCCTTTCTTTTATTTGTTTTAGGTTTTTTGAGTTTTCTTTTGAAGAAAGACTCTTATTTATTTATTTAGGAGGTGATTGAAGTTAGGAGCCAAGTATGATAGAAGTTTGTTTACTCTTCTATAAATATGAGTCTGCAATTAAATTTTAGAAATGGAGTGACTGAATATTGTTTGAGTTTTGTAGACTATGTCTGCAAGTTCGAAAACTTTTGCATAAGAAATCACCTGAGCGAGCGGTTCGAAGGAATCTTGAAGTCAGTGATCTTTTGATTTCTACGATGAGAGGCTTAAAACCTATATATCATTTTTCTTTACAAATTTCTAATTACATCTTCCCTAATTTTTTTCTTCCACCACAACTTGTTTCTCTTTCTCATCCTCGTCAAAGTCAAAAATAGAAACTCACTCATGTGAGTTTGGATTGGCTTCATCACCTGGCCAATAAACTGATTATGAACCAACGATTAATTAGGACTCATTCTAATTCTCGTTTACTTAGGCCAAGCAACATCTATATAAACATGGCCTATATGTTTCTTGGGAAATCATTAAGTTGAAATGGTCTTTCTTTTCCTATCTTGTACAAGAAACTTGGGAGTTTCTTTGGACACTTCAATTATGGTTTTGGGTTTTGAAAATAGTGATTTATCGTTCTGTATTTAAATTCTCCCCATCTAATTTAGTGAACATTGATATGTCATTGTTCATGGACTAAGACCACAACACTAAACCATATGTGTTGTTTGTATTTCTAGTTTCTTTAATTTTCATTCGTGCTTCTGTGCATTGGTTTTTTCTGCTATCCGTAATAATCCGTATCTATTTTTTGTGATGGTTTTACGCATCATTATCAATTATGTTTCTTGTATGTTTCGGATTTCCCATTCTTTAGGAAGTACATGTGGGAACAGGTACAACATATTAATAGTCGGTACGAAGAAAATGGCACATGATCAATCAACAATGTATTTTTAGTGGGTTTCTAAAGTTTTCATCATCTTCTGTTGTAATTGGCGGCATTGTGGCCATCTTAAATCCTATAATTGGACGCATACAGTATCGAGCTATTATATGTATTGGGCCATATTACCCAAAATTATTAGGAGTGTGAGACACCAAGAGTTCCTTAGGAATAAAGGACTAGTTGCAGAATTTGGATCCTCTCCTCTGCACCTTATGCAGTGGACAGTCCACTGCATAAGACATTACCGTCTGCAAATCAATGGGTGGTTGTGATTCTCCTCAACATAACAGTTTTGTGAACCCCCATTACCAGGTTACTCTTCATCCTTGCTGAATATTATTAGGTTAGTTATTTATGGCGCCTTTACCAACCCAATTTAGCCTCTCACATTGTAGGGTGTACAGACCAAGGTAATGTACCTTGTTCCAGCAATTGTACACGAACCAAAGCATATCACGAATCTGGTAACACTGTCTCTGACATGTGGACATGGTTTGCATGGTCCACTATTAGTATATGCCTAACCAACCATATCTATAGACATTAGTTTTGTTGGAGCGATGTTCACGGTGTTCCTTGTTGGATCTTCTAGATTGTAATCTAGTAAGAGCAGGTGCCTCATGGTATGTATCCATACCATGCTTGAGGGGACGACCCAATACACATCAAATCACTAGGCTTGGTGGTTTGCCCAGATATTTGTTCATCTGTTGTCCTATTTGTGTGCTGTCTCACCTTCAAAAATGACCGAAGCAGAGCGTGCTTGATGGAGGATGGGAGGGGGTTGCATGTGTCCCATTATCCTTCAAAAACTCTAGCTACAGCAGAAGGGCAGAAATCCCTGCTAAAATTTCTCCTATCTGCATAGCTAAAATTATGGGATGCATTGCTATGCGTCTCCATTGTGCATGGGAGAACTGTAACATTCTGCTGGTCCTCAAGTACTATATTTCTACCTATTGAAGGTAGTTGATCATAAGGGATGAATATCCGGATTCATGATTCCTTAAGTTCTGTTCCTTCCAAGCACACATCAATGCCCGATGTACATGATCATTTGCCTAGTTTGTAGAAAGCATTTGACTGTTGCACTGAGGCACATCCATAAGCAACTATGTCCATATTGAAATAACGATGACCCTTGGTTTTTTACTTGCTGCGACTCATATCCAAAGTTCTAAGTTTGAATGAGTTACGTAGAACAAAAGAGGATTTTGAGAAGCTAGGAGAAAGAAGAAGAAATCACAATCCTTGATTAGGATGCATGAAACCCTTAACCAGGAAGAGCATAATCACAAATCTAAAATTTATAGTAATCAATTGTCAGTCTTCTACAATATAAGCCAACACTTGTAGAAAAAGAAAGAGTCCTAGCTCAACTCAAATTCTATCAAAAAGACTTCATTGAAATCAGGACTTTGACTTCAAGACCAAAGTTACTAGGAATGTGGATTGTTTCGATTCATGGAACAAAAACAGGTAAACACTATCAGTACATAGGATGATACGCTGGGAGTAGGCTTCTTAGGATGCTTAGGCGGAACAAAATACATTTATTAGGAAGGAGAAATAAATCATACAATATTCTTAAACAAGTTATTTATTTTTTATACACATATATACATGCATGTATGTGTTAGCAAAGATATAACCCATCTTAATAACAATAATCTTTTATTTATTATAGATCTCAGAGCGTCCTAACGACACCTATAGCAAGGGTGTTTGCCTTAAAAATCCTGAATGTTGATTACATTCCGAATCACTAATCTACTACAATCCCAAACATATGATCTGGATCGTGGGGGTTTAGCATTTTTGGGTATCACTGATCAAGATTAGCTATAAGAAAACAATTCATAAATAAAAATACTCATCTATGATGCTTATAATAGAATCGGAAATTTCTTTTAGCACAATTTTCTACACTGAGCCATCATTAACCTTTTGGTCAACACTGCTCTTACTGAAGTACAAAGATATATGACTGAAAACAATCTTTAGATTGTCCTTAAATCAAGAATCATATGGTATGTATATCATGTTTCAAAATGAAAGGTTAACCTTAAGATTTCATTGCACCTACATGCATCAGATAGACTGCTTCATCCTTCAGAATAGGGGTGAAATAAATAATGTCTCCCCGGCTTACTTTCACTTTAAACAACAAATGTATTTTCTAATATTCTGAATTTTTTTTAAAAAGTAATCCTGGGCCTGCAATGCAAACAGAAATCCCACATGCCTTGACATGAAGGAGCTCAAATGTCTTCCTAGTTCTTGGGTTGATTAAGTGGATTAAGAGACAAGCAAGTGTTCTTTCTGGTTGTTGATGGCTATGCTAATTTGCTTATTATAATTGCTTCCCCTACACATTTTTAAAAGTTGAAATCCACTTAATTCCTATGGACACATTGAATGTACCACTTCAGTTCCTATGTTCACTGCCTACCGTAATTCCACAACCCACTTTCCTAAGCGTGTGTGCCTTTCTAGTCCTTGAGTTTGATGCTGGGAAATCCTATTTGGATCTTACCTGTCTTGTCTTATCACTCCGATTGATGGAGCCAACAGGAAACATTTTTAGAATCTCAACCTGGTACTATTTTCTTTTATGTAATATAATGCTAGCATCTGTACTTACCCTTCTGGATGATCTTGAAAGTTTTTGTGTTAGGACCACAAATCAAGTGCTCTAACATGCATTGAAGCTTAATCCTAATTACCTACTAGCTATGTATCACAGACACGGACATAGGCTTGGACATGTGACACAAATACGATATGACAGTGACACAAGAAATTCTAAAAAAGGACATCGGAGCATGTCAATATAAGCACATATGCACATGCACAAGTGTGTATATATGCAATACCCATCAAAACGCTTAGCTATTAGAATGTGTTTTATTAAAAATAAAAGATAAAATGATATAAATTTCAATGATAAAAAGTCATAGACAAAACAGACCATAGTTAAGAAGATACTCTTGATATTCTATTTAACATACATGTGTCACTGAAGTTTCCGTCATGCACCACTAAATTTTATTTAAAGCTGACACAATTTGGGGAGAACTTTTTTCGGGTTTCAAAATTGGATACCATTGCGGAGTTTACATATGTCTCGGGAGTGTTGTGCAAGTGTTGGAGTTTGACATGGACACATCATCCATTTTGAAGTATTCGTGCTTCATAGCCTAGCAATATTCATGTGGCTATGTCATGTTCCGACGTCCACAACGAATCACAAAGTCAAGGGAAGTCATGATGGTGTTGTCCGCTTCCTTATGTACTTTCTCTAATTGGTCTCCTTTTCTAATAAGAGAACCCCTTCTAGCCTGGTTGCATCCAAGTGCCCATAAACATGCTAGGACTAGAATCCGAACACTTTAACATGACTATTTAAGTCTTAAGCCTACTTACCTAGCGATCTTCATCTCCAGGGTTTCTTCATTTTCTGATGTCCATAATGAATCACAAATATAAGGCAAGTTTTAGTGATGCCATACGCGACATATATGATGTATCTAAGGCAAGCGTTGTTACTTAAGTGTATATATACATAATATCGCTTGCTATTTGTTGTATATCTGATACTTATGTAATATTTATAAATATATAATCTTGGTGTGTGCACAGTTATATGTAGCATATCATTAGCCACTCATTATTCCAAACGAATGGCAAATTTATGATTACACAACACGCGTGCGTGCACACATACACACCCCTCTCCTCTTATGTAATATTTATAAATACAGAGGCATGGTGTGTGCACAATTGTATATAGCATATAATCAGCCATTCATTATTCCAAATGAATGGCAAACATATGATGACATCATGGTATGGATATTTTTCTGTAGAGAATCACTATATTGATCCGCCTGCACCGAGAAACCTGACCCAAAACTCAGACCCACTCAAAACCCATCAAGGAGGTTTTAGTCCTCAAAAACCGATCAGAAATTTCAGGTTCAGGTCCAAGATTTCCCCAGAAAAAACTGCTAACCTGAGCTGTGAGCACCCTACATTTATGGGAAACCGGTCAGGGATCCCACTACATAATAAATAATGAACAAGAGAGTCACTCTCCTGCCAATCATATGTTTACATACATATTTGAGAAGTCAACCCAATTATCCGCATGAGAAATGATCATTGCCATCTAATACATCTGATTTGTAACACGTGAAAAAATATATGGATACAAGTCGTTATGGCGACAAACCTTCGCTTTTATACAACATATATTTAATCTCTATTATAAGAAGATACAAGACGACGATAAAAGTAGAAATATTTATTGGGTTCAAATGTACATTGCCTTATTTATCTATTCAGAAACAATTATATATGCATGTAAGGATACTTTATGATGCTTATACTTCAGTTTTTTCCCATTGTTCTTTATAGTTGGGACTGACTTGCACAACATTTCATACTGGTCTCAAATTTAGAACAGAGCTTGAGCAGAAAAGTCGTTCATGTGTTATCAGGTCTTCTCTTTATGTGCTCATGGCCATTTTTCAGGTACATGTTACTCCTTAAATGCTAAAACTTTTCACAGTTTAGTTCTCTCTCGGTTACCATGAGAGCACACCATTGCAACCATTGAAGTCTCCACAAATGTCAATCAAATATTCTTCCTTTCCTTTTTCTTTTCAGTTCCTCAATGGAAGCGCGATATTTTGCTGCAGTTGTGCCTCTTGTGAACAGCATAAGGCTTGTTGTTTACGGCCTCTCTTTTGTTACAGATGAAGGTCTAATCAAGTCAATTACTCGAGAAGGAAAACCTGAGTAACTACCTGGCCTTTACGTCAGCATTTTGCCCAAAAACTCCGCACATTTCTCATGTTTTGTTTATGCATATATTTATGTGCAGGGAGTTGCTTAGAGGTCCTCTGTACTACGTTCTGGTATTGATGTTCTGTGCACTGGTATTCTGGCGCAATTCTCCTGTTGGGATTCTGATTCTGTCTATGATGAGTGGAGGGGATGGTAAATTCTTTCTGTTTTATTGAGCTTGCCTTTGGTGCATCAACATTTTCTCAGCAAAGCGGCGGCTTTACTTGCAGGCTTTGCTGATATTGTGGGGAGAAGGTTTGGATCTCTAAAGCTTCCTTACAACAAGCAAAAGAGCTGGATGGGGAGCATCTCCATGTTCATATCCGGTTTCGTTTGCTCCATTGTGTAAGTTCTTGAGATCGTTACGCCTCCAACATAAGAAAGATTTCCTTAAAAAGTAATATCGTTCTTGTTTCTTGCTGTAGGATGCTATACTATTTCTCGGCGTTTGGGTGTATCCAAGTGGATTGGGGATATGCGGTGGAGAAGGTAGCTTTGGTCTCGCTGGCAGCTACCATTGTGGAATCGCTTCCTGTTAGTGATATTATAGATGATAACATCTCTGTGCCGTTGTCAACCATGTTGGTAGCCATGCTTGCTTTTGGTTATGTACCTCATTATTGAGATCACATATTTTCCTTAATGTTAATAGTAGTCCTTAAAAATGAATGATTAAATTTATCAAGATGGAAATATGCATAGGTATGTACAAAGGTACACCCATAGATTCCCAAACCTTCCGAAATCCCAACGAATCCAACCGAGGCCTTGTTACACAACACCATTTATTTTCTAAAACCAGGGTTTGGTGGAGTTTGGAGCTCAAACTGAAGTTCTTGAAACGTAGGTTGGTTTGGGTGTCAAGATGAAGATTTTAAAATTGAAATTTGGATTCATACAAACCTTGTGAAATTTGGGTTTGTGGCAATACAATATATTGTACTTATAGAAATTTCGGTCACGCTTTAGGCGGGAACTAGCCCGGATCCAAGACAAACTTATCGGGCTTTTAAAAGGAGCATGCATAGGGTTGTTCATTTTTTAGAGGTGTTGGAAAATGTATGCTCTTAAGACAATTATTGTGATTGACATATGTAATGATCTATATTTTCAATTGGATTATTTCTGAGCTTTGCTACGTTTTTTTCCTTAAATACTTCACTTACTTTTCTCCGTCCATTCAATATATTATTTTCTTTGAATAGGCCCAAAAGCCCTTTTCCTTTAATTAGTCCCAGGCCCAGTTAAGTTTTATTTGATTTCGTTCATCACACTCAAATAGCAGCCTGTCCCCCTATCTACTCAATGTAAAATAAAGACTCATTTTTCTTATCCCCAAAGCTAAATAATTCTCCTACTTTTAAGCAATCAGCCCATCATTTCTTTTTAACCCAGCCCAGGCCCACTTGTCACTAGGCCCACTTGTCACTTGACTTAAGCTGAAGCCCAAATCTCATAGTTCCCATCATCCCTTTCAATTGAACGAATGAAGGAGCAGCCGCTCTTGGCTCGTGCGAAACCATCGACGGACCTCTTCTCTCTCCGACGAAACGAGCGAACCTCGCTCCTCAATCGAGCTCGCCGCCCTTGAGAAACACTAACCCCAACGAATCGAATCCCTACCGCATCGAACCCGACCCTTTTCCCCCTCTCTCTCTCTCTCTCCTCGGGTTCAAAAGAAAAGCCCTAGTCGGGCTTGCCGCCGCCTCTCCTCAATTTCAGAAACCCTAGCCGCCGCTGAATTTCCCAACAAATTCGAAACCAACCGGGATTTGCTCCTTTAATCTCGGGACGAATCAAACTCTCTTTTAGGCGTTATCCTTCCTATTTATACCCGATAAAGTTCTAGGTTTTCATGTGGAATAATCCACTCTCTCTTCCTCCAAATTTCTGATTTAATTCTTAGGTTTATGGAGCTTGGATCTTGGGGTTTTGGATGCTTTCGATTTCTTCACTTGAGGTAGATTGCCTCTACTCTTAACTTTCAGTTTATATTTTTGTTGGGATATGATGTAGAGATCGTGACGAGAGGAACCCCTTGAGGAATCATCCTCTCTGTTGGCAACTTTTGATTTCATCTTGATTTTTTTGTCGCTGCCCCTTTTCTTCCCTATTTCCGAACTCTAATTGAGCCGTAGTCAGCCGTCGGGGGATTCTTGCCCCTTCGCCGCCGTGATCTGCCCTGCGGCGGACCCCATCGGATGTCTTGTTCTTCACAGGGCCCTGAGTCGGTTCTCATGGCTCACTGTCGCTGTCAGTCCTCCTTTAGTCTGCTGCTGATTTTTGAGCCGTGCTTGTTGTTGTGCCTTTGGTCTCCTAAAGCTCTACCTGATGTTCTGATTGATCGAGCATATTTGAGCATGTTGTCTGTTGATGTTAAAATGATTGAAACTGTTAATGTGATTGAACTGTTGACAGAAACTTCCCTTGGCTGGTAGACTACGGGACTTAAATGGGTTGCCAATATGTGAAAGCTGATCCCAACATCCCTTTAAAAACAAATTGAGTTCTTCTTTATTACTTTTAAGGCTTTTGGTTATAATTGCTAAATCTTTGTTTATACTAAACCATTGTTCTAAATTTCTTTATTGGCTTTAATTAGTTGTTACGCGAACATTTATCTAAAGAACATGAACACTTACCGAGAACTCGAGCCATACTTGGCATTGACAATTCACGACACCAAACCAACAATTAGTGTGAATTTACAGTTAGCTCATGGTCCTAAAGAGTGTGTATGTGATTAAAGACTGTATCCGTTTTACCACTCTCCCGATGGAAGTGTGTCATAATATCAATTTACCTCCTTTCTCTTATGGAACGAGTGTTTTAATGCAACTTCCCTCTTTCTTTTGAAATGAGTGGTTCATTTTCAATTGTCCGCTATCTACACTAATAGCGGGGTTACTGAACTAGTTAATGCATCTCACGCTCTTGGGCATGAGTCACGGCCAGAATTGTTAGTTTACCCCTTTACCAACCCTTAAAGACATTCATGAATCGTTACTTTTTGATTTGTACTGTTTTCGTTATATGTAAACTGTTAGTTTGGTTTAGATGTTATCTACTTTTCTAACTCCATTGTTTATCTTCTCCTCAGGTTTAGTAGGAGATTTCACCGTTATTATTCGTACATCAAGTTTCTAAGACTGACCGTACAGGTATGGCTTTAATTTCGGTATTCATATCTGCTTAGTCCTATTCTGCTTTCACAGGTAACCAGCAGGATCTGCAAAATAAATGTTAATTGTGACAGCCCCTGAAACCGGGTCGTTACAAGTGGTGGCCCATGCAGGTCCCCGCTGACCACATCATGAACAGTATAGGTCAAGTAGAATCTACCGTAAATCATACTGTACTTAATTACGGCACTTTGATTGAACAGAATGACAAAAGCTTATAACCGTTGCGCACGTCCTACTGCGAACGACTCCATTGCAATTAACGAAAACGTGACGAGGAATGTAGGCGAGGGAAGTGGATCTGGCACCGTCAACGGTAATACTGACATCAACACCGATAACAATCTCCACGAGAACGTCAGCAACGGCAATGAAGACAACTACGACGTCGACGACCAGCTTCACGATTACGTCGACGACGCGAATGCCAATGTCAATCCCAACCCCAACGGACCAGACAACAATGGCAATGTCGGACATCACCACGTCGACAATGGAAATAATGGCAACAACACCGAGCGACCTGCACCGACGATCCAGATATCAGAGCGGACCTTACAAGAAATGATCAGAGCGTTGCAGCGGGAGCCTGAGCGTAGGCACGAAGGA
Source organism: Scilla litardierei (assembly GCA_030789695.1). Classification (NCBI taxonomy): domain Eukaryota; kingdom Viridiplantae; phylum Streptophyta; class Magnoliopsida; order Asparagales; family Asparagaceae; genus Scilla; species Scilla litardierei. Next base: position 72,769,340 of record CM061142.1, read on the forward strand.
GGAGTGCGAGAATTCAGATCACTGCGTCCACCAATTTTCAAAGGAACGGAGGGACCTCTTCGCAGAAGAATGGCTACGTCGCACAACTGTCATGCTGAGAGCAGCACGGGTCGCGGCAGATTCATGGGTAGACATGGCAAAGCTACAGTTGGTTGAAGACGCCATGTCATGGTGGGATTCAGAAGAAGATCGCTTGACTCAGCCGGTCCCATGGAGCACATTTTCGGAGAAGTTTAATGTTTTGTTTTTATCTCCAGAGGCGAAGAGGGCACTGCAGGCCCAATTCATGAACCTGAAGCAAGATTCCAAGAATGTGGAACAGTACAACGCCGAATTTTCCAGACTCAGCAAGTTCGCGAAGAACGTGGTGACCGATTCATGGGACAGAGCTTAGCGTTTCCAAGAAGGTCTGGATATGAAGATTCAAAAGCAACTAGTGGTGCACAAGCTGAAGACCCACTCTGAGGTACTCTCCGCGGCCCGAGACTACGGATACGTGCAACAGAAGGAAGAGCTAGAACGACAGATGACTGCCCCTCCAACACAACAAGAAACATCCACAACTGGAGAAGAACAGAATCGACGCCCTCCATCGAATGCTCGTCACAGTGAACAGAAGAAGCCTTCTTTACAGACGTCACAGACCACGCAATTCAAGAAGGATGGGACTCCAACGAATACTCAACGATATGTGGTGTGCCGTTACTGTCAACGACCTGGGCACGTGCAGAAGGACTGTCGTCGCAACAACAAGTTGTGTCTGATTTGCGGCGCGTCCGAACACTCTATTGCAGACTGTCCTAAGAAGAAGGAGAACCCAACTGCTAACGCCACTCAGCAAGAGCAACATCCACTATCTCAGACTCAGAGGCGCCAGGCGTACATCATATCGGCAGTAGAGATAGATGCTCCTTCCTCGTAGAAGGCATTACCATTGATCTTGGGATTGGCTTTACTATTGCATTTTGTTATTAGTATTTGCACTATTGGATTTTGTTATCTTTGAATTGTGCATTTTGGAAATTCCGAGGACGGAATTTATTTTTAAGGGGGGGGGGGGGGGGGGGGGGGGGAGGATGTAATGACCCATATTTTCAATTGGAGTATTTCTGAGCTTTGCTACGTTTTTTCCCTTAAATACTTCACTAACTTTTCTCCTTCCATTCAATATATTATTTTCTTTGAATAGGCCCAAAAGCCATTTTCCTTTAATTAGTCCAGGCCCATTTAAGTTTTATTTGATTTTGTTCATCACACTCAAATAGCAGCCTGTCCCCCTATCTGCTCAATGTAAAACAAAGACTCATTTTTCTTATCCCCAAAGCTAAATAATTCTCCTACTTTTAAGCAATCAGCCCATCATTTCTTTTTAACCCAGCCTAGGCCCACTTGTCACTAGGCCCACTTGTCACTTGACTTAAGCTGAAGCCCAAATCTCATAGTTCCCCTCATCCCTTTCAATTGAACGAATGAAGGAGCAGCCGCTCTTGGCTCGTGCGAAACCATCGACGGACCTCTTCTCTCTCCGACGAAACGAGCGAACCTCGCTCCTCAATCGAGCTCGTCGCCCTTGAGAAACCCTAACCCCAACGAATCGAAGCCCTACCGCATCGAACCCGACCCTTTTCCCTCTCTCTCTCCTCGGGTTCAAAAGAAAAGCACTAGTCAGGCTTGCCGTCGCCTCTCCTCAATTTCAAAAACCCTAGCCGCCGCTGAATTTCCCAACAAATTCGAAACCAACCGGGATTTGCTCCTTTAATCTCGGGACGAATCAAACTCTCTTTTAGGCGTTATCCTTCCTATTTATACCCGATAAAGTTCTAGGTTTTCATGTGGAATAATCCACTCTCTCTTCCTCCAAATTTCTGATTTAATTCTTAGGTTTACGGAGCTTGGATCTTGGGGTTTTGGATGCTTTCGATTTCTTCACTTGAGGTAGATTGCCTCTACTCTTAACTTTCAGTTTATATTTTTGTTGGGATATGATGTAGAGATCGTGACGAGAGGAACCCCTCGAGGAATCATCCTCTCTGTTGGCAACTTTTGATTTCATCTTGATTTTTTTGTCGCTGCCCCTTTTCTTCCCTATTTCCGAACTCTAATTGAGTGGTAGTCAGCCGTCGGGGGTTTCTTGCCCCTCCGCCGCCGTGATCTGCCCTGCGGCGGACCCCATCGGATGTCTTGTTCTTCACGGGGCCCTGAGTCGGTTCTCGTGGCTCACTGTCGCTGTCAGTCCTCCTTTAGTCTGCTGCTGATTTTTGAGCCGTGCTTGTTGTTGTGCCTTTGGTCTCCTAAAGCTCTACCTGATGTTCTGATTGATCGAGCATATTTGAGCATGTTGTCTGTTGATGTTAAAATGATTGAAACTGTTAATGTGATTGAACTGTTGACAGAAACTTCCCTTGGCTGGTAGACTACGAGACTTAAATGGGTTGCCAATATGTGAAAGCTGATCCCAACATCCCTTTAAAAACAAATTGAGTTCTTCTTTATTACTTTTAAGGCTTTTGGTTATAATTGCTAAATCTTTGTTTATAGTAAACCATTGTTCTAAATTTCTTTATTAGCTTTAATTAGTTGTTACGCGAACATTTATCTAAAGAACATGAACACTTACCGAGAACTCGAGCCATACTTGGCGTTGACAATTCACGACACCAAACCAACAATTAGTGTGAATTTACAGTTAGCTCATGGTCCCAAAGAGTGTGTATGTGATTAAAGACTGTATCCGTTTTACCACTCACCTGATGGAAGTGTGTCATAATATCAATTTACCTCCTTTCTCTTATGGAACGAATGTTTTAATGCAACTTCCCTCTTTCTTCTGAAATGAGTGGTTCATTTTCAATTGTCCGCTATCCACACTAATAGCGGGGTTACTGAACCAGTTAATGCATCTCACGCTCTTGGGCATGAGTCACGGTGTAACGACTGGTTTTCATGTATCCGGATTATTAATATTATATATATATTTTGGTGGATTTTCTCCTCATGGGTGGTTTTCGTCTCCGTTGCTTTCATTTCGATCGTTTCGTCGTGTTTTCCTAGCTTTTTCCGTTGATCGTCGATTTCGGAGTAAGTCATTCGTGACGGGCTTCATACCGGTCATATCTTATTGTTAGATCAAGTCTAGGAGTCTTAGGAATCGATCTCGGAGCTTCACGCTCCATTTCGGAACTTTCTGTGCATGTTAGCCGGTACAAGATGGGGAACCGACCGACTAGATGACGATTTAGTCGGTCGGCAAACCTTCATGGACCGACTAGTGGGCTTTGTTGAAATGTACAGGAGTTACTGTTTGTCGTTAGTCGGTCTAAGAACATTTGTCGACCGACTAGGTTGCAAACTAGTCGGTCAGCAATCGTTCTTTAACCGACTAGTTCTATGATCATTTTTAATATCAAGTACTGTTCATTCTTAGTCGGTCTAAGACCGTTCATCGACCGACTAGATGAGAAACTAGTCGGCCAGTAGTTGTTCTTTGACCGACTAAATCCAAATCCTATTTTTCGCCAGAAGTTACTGTTTACACTTAGTCGGTCTGCGTTGGTCAACCGACCGACTAGTTTCCAAACTAGTCGGTCAGTGGTTGCTCTTTGACCGACTAATCAGTGTCAAAACCCTAATTTCTGGGCAGCCGCCGGCTGTGCCTATTTAAACCCCCCAAACGTTTTTCTTTTCTTCTTTCACTTCTCCTGAGCCTCCTTCTTCCCCAAATCATCATTCATCTAACCCTAGCTCTTCCCCTTCATCAAGAGTCTCTCCCCCTCTCCATTTTGGCCGGCCACCACCACTAGGTCGCCGGAAAACCCCCAAAAATCCCCAAAACCCCATTTCTCCAGATTTTCTCCCCATTCCAGATCTGAACCCTAGGTTTCCCGGATCGTTTCTTCCGTCGCCGTGCTTGCTCGGTATCGCTCTTCCGCTTCCTAAGGTAGTGATCGATCCTTTGATGTTCTCATAACCCGTTTTGTGATCTTTGTGAAACCCTAATAAAAACAAATGTTGTTTGATGGTTGTTTCCCCTTAACAGCGACCTTCCCCGTATATTAGCGTTTGTGAGGCGAACCTTCGTGATCATCATCCTCGGTGCTATGCAAGTGAAACTTGCCTCTTAGGGTTTTGGGCCATGTCCTAGGCCATTTGCTTGTGTAGGCGTAAGAGAGACTAGGCGACGAAATGATACTCGCCTAGGCGCAATTTCAGGAACTAGCTTGACAACGAAGTTAGATCCGTCATTTATCATGTCGCATAACTACCATGTCCCGTTTAATTTTGATTAACGGTACGCAAATAAATTGTCATCCATGCCATCCATGTTGAATGTCGCATTCGTAGCACACGCGACAATACTTGTGTTTCCTGGCTCGTGTTCCAAAAGCGGGCCACGTGAGTTGGTTGATAGCCAATGCCCGATCTACTTGTTTCCGGCTAGGCACCCACTTTTCGTGGGCACAACCCTATGCCAAATACACTTCCTGGCTTGTGATCTAGAAGCGAGCATTTCGTGTTCGGGGGTAATGCCCTGGCTCGATACACGTGGAGGGGTAGGGATAAGCGGTCACCTGAGCTTACGAGTTGGCCCGATCAGCCACTCTAGCCAGCAGACGAAATCTCTATGCAAACTTGTATACTTGACGTGTTTACTTGACTTGTTACTTGACGTGTTCACTTGACGTGAAATACTTGTACTCCCCTTTTACTTGTCATTCCCGTATCATACTTGCCCTGTCATGTATACTATAACTGCTAGGCTGCTAGTTTACTTTCCTTTCAGTTTCCTTGCCCAAGTCTTTTAGACTTGCTGACATGTGCCCCTTTACTCTTTTGGGTGACACATGTTAGATCCTGAGCCTGAGTTCGTTGTTGAGGACGAGGTGTTTGCGGACGCCGAGCCCGAGCCCGTGTTTGACGAGGACTTCGTGGACACGGGTGATCATTCGTAGAGACTGTTTTGTTGTTGTTTAGACTGCTTTTGTTGTCGGTGCGTAGCATCAATACTTTGTGCCGTGTTGGCTTTTGTTGGCCTTGTTCTGGGCCTTTAGACTCTTTCCTTTAGCCTGGTGGCTTTTCTGTGATGTTGAACTTATTTTAATGTTGGACAAACTCTGAGATTTGAGATTTTATTTCTGTCTCTCCTTGTGTTATTATTGTTGTTCCGTTTGTGGTTACAGGGACCTGCTTATGTTTTATTGACGCTTATCGGGTTTGGGGCTTCACAGCTCCACTCTCGTGCGGACCTTTTCACGTCTCGCCTCCATTTTAGGGAAGTGGGGCGTGACACACGGCCTAGAATTGTTAGTTTACCCCTTTACCAACCCTTAAAGACATTCATGACTCGTTACTTTTTGATTTGTACTGTTTTCGTTATATGGAACTGTTAGTTTGGTTTAGATGTTATCTACTTTTCTAACTCCGTTGTTTATCTTCTCCTCAGGTTTAGTAGGAGATTTCACCGTTATTGTTCGTACATCAAGTTTCTAAGACTGACCGTACATGTATGGCTTTAATTTTGGTATTCATTTCTGCTTAGTCCTATTCTGCTTTCACAGGTAACCAGCAGGATCTGTAAAATAAATGTTAATTGTGACGGCCCCCGAAACCGGGTCGTTACAACACATCTTGTTCGAAGTAATAGTGTACTAATAGTGTAGTGTTTGCTATTATTTATCTCTTTAATTTTTATATGAATGTGTATTTGAATGCATTAAATATGTAATTGCATTGATAAAGTCATTGGATAATGTGAGGAAACTAGGACCATAATGAGATTATAACAATAAGGCATAATCATACCGCTTGATCACAATTCAAAATGATCATGGTCGTAGAAATATCAAGATGTGACATTGGTATTTTGGATAGATTATTGTGCGCTGATCTTTACCATGAAGATGGTAATATCAAGTCTCATTACCATTCAATGTGGAGACATAGTGAGACAACACACATATACTTGTTGGAGAACAAGTTCACAGAACGACTTGCTCATAAACTTTACATGATAAAATACTCTCATTATCAATATAAGCTCTCAAGTGGCAATTGGTGCATGTTAGTTTTTACTTTTTAGACATGAGACGTGATACAGAATCTTGCACGTAAATGGTGAACACTTTGGCCCTTGCTGACCAACGATGATGTAGTCGTTGTTAAGGACTTGTCGGGTGTAGTTCAAAACGTGCAAAGAGAGGTGGTAGTCAAAAGGGGATATGTCTCCTCTGGTATCGGAGCCAAGTATGTGATAAGTTGATATGGATCCATAGTAAATCCTTGGCCAAGATAGAATCGATAACCTTATTTGAGTAATAAGCTTGATTCATGGTAACTATGGTATCACATACTTTACTTACGACATTAAGATATTAATAAAGTTTAATAGATATTCATACCATAGATGTCTTAGGGACTTAGTCATCATGAATAGGCCGAGAGTGCATGGTAACTATTGCTGAAAGGCACAGTTTGTGTTAGATGAGAATCATGTCTTATACCAACTAGATAATTACGATTCTGAAACAGATAGTCTTCGGTAAGTTTTGAGTAACTATTTCAGAATCGTAATTATTTGAGTAAATGTCACTAGTGTCAATGTTGTAGATGTAACTTGACGTGAAGTATGATCAATCACCGCCAAAGTAGGAATCCGTTTTTTAGAATCTTATAAAGATGATGGACTCGTCCCAATAAATGAATGAAAAAACTATATGTATATGCGAGATACATTAGTCAAGTAATCACAAGGAGTTATGACTGTTTTGACTGGGGGGAGAGAGAGAGAGAGGAAATCATCATAAAATAGTTATGAAAAAGTATTGACAAAGAGTTATAAACACTCGGTCCTAAAAGAAGACCGAATAAACCGCATTCACTATCAAAACTAAAGACCGATAAGACACTAAAGCATGCCTAGATCATCACCGGTGGTGCGTAGGTGTTGTTGGTGACCACATAACATCACCAATGGTCAGATTGCCTGTCAGTAGTTGGAGGTTAGCCGTTGGTCGGCTGATCGACTAGCGGTTGGCTAATCGAGTTGGCTAGCGGCTGTCGGTCGGCCAATAATAGCAGGTGGTGACTGGCGAGTTGCCAACTAGCGACGAATAGCTGCCAGCCACAGTATGGTTTGGTTTGTTTGAGGTTTGGGTTAAGTTTTAGTTTGGTTCAGGTCCAAAGGTTAGATCATGACTTGAACTTAATTAGAATTTAATTCAAACTTGAGTTGGTTTAAGTCAAGAAGGTTTATTAGGAATCATTCTTTTAATCTCATAATTGATATGATAAGAAATTTTTGGGGATGCTAGCACTATATTAAGGCTTCCTCTCATCCTCTCAAAGCGCATTAGAAAATCTTAAGAGTTGAATATATTAAGGCTTCCTCTCCTCCTCTCAAAGCGCATTAGAAAATCTTAAGAGTTGAATAACATGAAAGCTATCCCTCAAAGGTTGAATTTAACTCTCTAAGTTAAACATTTCTCGGGCAAGTGATCGCTCCGTAAATAGGTGTTGGATTGCTTCGGGACGATCGCCCTAAAGGAATTGTTATTGCAACCCATGAACAAAGTTGTGTCCTTTAGATTTATTTTAATAGCAGTATTTTTATAGATTTATCTTTGCCAGGTTGGTTCGTCTACCTCCTAGATAGTATAGATCCTGCAAAGGGTTTTATTTTTTCTTAGGATTTTTCATAAAAATATGTTTTTATGGTTTTTATGCTTCCGCTCTTCTTCCCATATATGTTAAGCCTAGGGCTAGATGATGGAAAAATCCCTATGGATGCATCCTCAAACCCCTTCAGTACCATCTCATTCTCTCAAACGCTAGCGGTGTTTAAGATTGAATTTTGGTTTCGTTGGAGAGCTTATGGATCGTGAATGATTTCATCATTAAGGTGAACCATATATCACGCTGGTTGGTGTGGAGATCCAGAATCTTCGGCAAGTTTTTGGAGAGCGGGTATCACGTAAGAATATCCAATCAAAAGTATATCTGTAATTTTCAGTATTACTTTATAAATTATGTAGATCGTGGTTAGATGCGCTAGGAATTAAATTTTCAAAATTTATCATTTCTGAATTTTCTAATTGGATAAGAATTCCTAACTATATAAACTTACAGTGGTATCAGGACCTGTCTATAGAATTATATTTTATACATTAAAATTTATTTAAATGTCTTAGGATTAGTTTTTAATTCATATTTTATAAATTTTAAATATATTTAAAAATTTAAAAATTGTGATATTATTCGAATATTGGATCAGTTTGGCATTTTATTTATATGTTTTGTTCAGTGATAACATGAAATTTATGTAACTTAATTTGTGGATAATTCATGATAAAAATTTAGATAATTAAAATAATTCTAAAATTGTTTTAGAAATGTTTTAATATGTTCTAATTTACATGTTGATTTATAAATTTGATTTCATGCAATAGAATTAATTTTAATACAGTCGGATCCTGTGGATGGCAGACAACACTAGAAAGGGGTTGAATAATGTTGTGTATAAAGATAAAACTTTTTGCGTAAATTAAAAACCCTTTGTTCGTGATTGTTTTATATTTATAACCGCAAGCGCACAACGTCGTCGTAGCGCTATACGGATCATCCACAGGGAGGTTGATCGATCGAGTATTAGCTCGATCCCAGGTCGTTGTTAGCTACGTGAATTGGTTTTTTACGGGACATGAAATTACGGAGATTTACCGAAGGATTATGATATGAAAACATATATAACGAATACAATCAGGAGATGGACAATCAAGAGAATAAATAATACAATAGAAAACATAAAACAATTGCAAACAATTATAAAACGCAACAGAAGAAAGCAAGACATACTTATCTAATTGAATAGTTCACAAGAGTCATCAATCCTCGCTTACAAATCATGAGAAAGCATCAAAATCCTATTCTAATCTATCCATACTCCTAAAACTAAAAGAGAACATCAAAAAGGGGAAGAAAATGAAGCTATGGCATGCTCTCCATCGCTGGCGACGCCCCGATCTTTAAATACGACTCAAAACCCTATCGGGTAAGTGGCAAGACCCGATTCGAAACGGCCCTGTGGCCCAAACGACGCGGTCGCGTCGTTAGGTCGAAGTTACGCACTTCTGCAGGTTTCAGCAATCTTCGTTTGACGCGACGGCCGCATGGCTGTAAGCACTTTTCGCTGCTGACAATGCCTCATCTTGGGACAACACTGTCGTGTGAAGCTTCACACGACCGTGTCGTCACGACCTCTTCTTTTCTTGGCAAAGCATCCCACACGGCCATCTAAATGACTGTGTGGGGGCTTCATGGGATCTCCAGGAGGCTTTAGGCCGTGTCTTCTCACACGGTCATGTGAGATGCTGCTGATCACCAAAATTCCATCAATTTGATCATATCGCATCGTTGATCGCTCCAACATCCCAAATACTCGCGCTTTTGCTCCAAAAATCTACAAATTCACCTGAAACACACCAGAGAAGCCCAAAAACGTAAAAGGAACAAAAAGCGGGGAAAATGGGATGGAACAACGAATAAAATAGTGTAGAACGTGCATGAAAAAGGCTTAAAAACTATATATAAATCACTCATCAAAATCCCCTTAACTAAACTCTTCCTCGTCCTCGATGAAGACGAAGAAAGAGTAAAGAGTGGGGTATGCAAGCAAGCATGCAATTGATGACATGGGTTTTAAGAATTTCATAAAATCGAGCATATATACATGGACAAACAGAAATTTCAAATTCATTGAAGTTAAAAATGCCAAGTCCTCTCTATTGATTAGAATAAATCCTATGATGTGGTTTTTAGCTTGAATTGCCAAAAAATATACTAAGTTATGATCACGCTCAAATCCTAGGATATTTCCTCTAACCCATCCTTAGGTCGAAGGGATAGTGATCAAAGTTATGCAGTGGTCGAGGAAAGGATAAGTATCAGATAATGGGTTATTGATCTATCAAGAGAGTGGCTCTCAAAATACATCGACGTCCCTTGACTCGTGAATTCGCAAATCCTATTCATGCTTCCATTTTTTTATTCTCTCTCTCTCTCTCATTTGGATTCTAATTGGTTCGTGTAAGGAGCATTGGGTCGATAACTCACAGGTCAGACGAAATTAGGGTATCAAGCCAAGAAGGACCCCTCAGACCTACTAGCTAAAACCAAGTATAATCATCATTCCCATACACTCCCGCAAGCTAAACCTTTCGGAGCGAGGCCCTGATGCTTCCTAAGGCATGGGGATCCGGATACTCAGCGTCGCAGGAACAACTGTGTATGTCTTATTCTTTTTCCATATATACATTTCTTTCTTTTTCTTTCTTTTTTCCAAAGCATGAATATGTAAAGCGAAATCACTCCTCAGTACTAGTTAACATGTCGTTATCTAGGTCTCGACGGATTATAAACCATTATACTCAACTATTAATTCCACGGTCCATGCATAAAGCGGGCCCCTAAGGAAAATCCAACCTAGGTCGGTGTCAAGTACTTCTATCCTAGAGATCATGAGAATGTGCATAAAGAGTACATTAAGTGGGATCTGAGCCTAAAAACATAGCCTAATCATATACTCCAATCAATATCGAGGAAATCGAGTGCGACAGATAGAAAATGAAATTCCATTCAACACACCATGCATATAAAGCTCGATTTCATGGAATTATCAAACATCTATTATACAATTGGTGAAGTTCTCCTAGGTGGAGGCTAAAATATGGCTAGAACAAAGGTGTGCACCAGCTCCCACATTGTTGGACGCAACGATCTAGGACCACTTGGTTTGATGATGACAAACGTGTCATACTATCTAATGTGTGTGCTAGTGTGTTTCAGGATTGGTGAATCAGGCGAATCAATATATCTCTCTTCATATGGAGGAATTACTAAGTATAAAGCATTTGGGAGAGAGAGTGATTGATGTGCTCAAAGCAAGTGGACTTGGTCCAAAGAGGAAAAGGGATGTAGCCTAATTTGAATTACAAATGGATTTGATCCAATCATTTAGCTAGACTTGCAACAAAATTCCTATTCAAACATCTAATCAAATCCTCCCAAAATCCCAACTATTTGTTTCAAACCCTAGACCTAGTCAAAAACCTATACCCTATATAAGTTCACGTCCCAAGGTTAATAGAGGGTGTGGCTATACAAAAATTGAGAAGAAAGAGGACATCATATACAAAATATTCCAAAGGGCTAGTCACAAAACCCTCTCAATAGAAACCTGTATCCAAAAAAAAGGCCAAGAAGTTCACGAAACCCTATCTCTCTTCCTAAGCTGCCAGCATCTAGCAAAGCCTACAACCGCCTACATCTGCAAGGCCAAACCTAAACCTCCTAGGTCAACTTCCTCCAAGCCGTGAGCTTACCAACCTCCGACAATCTTCAACGGAGCCATCACCATCGCCGGAGATCGCTGCACAGAGGAGTAGCGAACACCGCCGCCTTGAAGAAGTCGAAAACGCTGCTGCGCCGTTCCCTCGCCATTGGAGAAGGCGCTCGCTGCTGTAAACCGGAGACAAGAGAGCTGCCACCACCAGTGAGAATATATCGCCGTGAAGAAGAGCGAGAAGACGACGACGCCGTTGCTGAAGATCCGACCCCATCGCTTCACCATCGAAATCGAGAGATTGGAGAAACTCGTCGTGATCCCCAAGAGCTGCTGTAAGTCAAGGAAGTCGTCAAAGGATCCCGCCGTTCGTCGCTCAAAAAAAGTCGGAGAAGATCTCCTCCATCACCGTCGAGAAGCACATCCGTTGCCGAGAGGGAGAAGGAAGCGGTCGGAGCTCTCGTGCTGCTGTATCGAGACAGTCGACGAAGTGGAAGAGCACACCGCTGAGAGCCGTCGTCCGCTGCTGCTATTGCGAGCACGCCGTCGTTCGAGTCATTGCCCGGAGAAGATAAAATCCCTCACCGCCGTGAAGCTTCGCTGTTCCCTGTTGAAGACCATGCTATCGAAGAAGCTCACCGTCGCTGAGGAATCTCTCGCCACTGCACGCCGGTGAACGATGCCAAGAAGCTGCTTTCGCCGCTGTCGTCGCCGAAGGAGAATTCGCTTTCGAGGTTACGCCGTCGATCTCGCCGACGAAGTTGCCGCTACCAAACGCTGTCGCTCTCCGCCGTAAGTGGACGTCGCCGTCGAGCACTCGAGTTGAAAGGCGGAGGAGAAGACGAAGGGACCAAGCACCACCGTAGTTGACGCCATCGTTGAAGAAGTTCGCCGCTCGAAGAAATCTCGCCTGCATGCCCTAGAGTATATCGGAGGAGGCGAAGTTTCGCGTGCTGGTGTGCAGACCGGAGGAAACGAATCAACGGTTGAGATTAAGAATTCAGCGGGCCGCACGAATCTTAAAGGGTGACGTGGCCTTGAGAATTTATAAAGAGTTGCTCTGCGCACAGGCCCCCTAACTATTTAAATTGAACTGAATCACTCTGCGCACCGACCACTTATTTTAAAGGAAATTGCTGAGCGCTCTAACTTGTGGTTTTGTGCCTATTACACTATTCAATACTAGTATCTGTTTTGGGGGCTAGAGTAGATCATTGGGACGACCGAACCAGTGTAAATCTGCTGTGTACTCTGTGTCTGCATTTTATTTACTCTGCTGCTATAACTGCGTGAGTTTGTTCGTGGGTTGCACGAATTAGTTTATAAGCCTATTCACCCCACCTCTAGGCTAGGATCCAGATCTAACACACATCACCCGCTCCACCTCACCCTCCACCTGACCCAAAAACTCACCCCTAAGCCACTTATTTACATGTTTGCCACACCCTCAAAAAACCCACCCAATCTCACTTACTTACATGTTTGCCATTCACCCCAAAAAACCAAAAAAAAAACCTACTTATTTACATGTTTGCCACCCCAAGGTTTTTATCATTTTAACCACCGGACTTTGCACTTTTTGCCTCTCGACGATACCGACATGCACACCCATATTTCTAACTCCTTTTCGGTTGCACGCGTTCACCGCATCCTCTTCGTAGAGGGTTTTTGCTTTGTGCACTATGTGCACGGGTTATTTCTAGTATATTTACATATGATGTATGGAGGATGCAGAATGCATGATGCGATGCAAGTATTTTTGGGTTTTGATGACTTTTTTGAATTCAAATAGAAAGAAAATGTGATGCGTGAAAGGAAATGTAAAAGAAGAAAAACACATATATATACATATGGATAAAATGTGGAGATGGAGGTGGACAAGGAAAAATAAAAAACAAACAGTGAAGTGTGAAACGCTCCTCCCCCAAGCTAGAAATGTGCAATGTCCTCAATGCAATATATGTAGGGATTTTCAAGGTCCCTTAGGGCTAATTTAAACATCTCGTCCTAAGTCGGACGATCTTAATTTAAATAAGCAGAGGAAAAAACCAATTATTAAACTATTTAATAATTACTGCCCTAAGGAAAAATCCCTTAGCCAGGATTATCTACTGACTCGAGTTGGGTTTGACCAACTCGAGAAAGTTCTAATTACTACAGAATATGAAATGCATAAATAAATATGAATCACCCGGAATATTGCCTTGGAACAGGCAAGATGTTCTGCACCGTTTTGCGCTCCAAAATCTGAGCCGCATCCCGAACCGCATCGCGTCGCTCCTCGTCGCGAACTGGATCACCTCCCGAGCCGCACCTTGCCTCCTAGCCCATCACTAGCCATAGAAGGTTTCACTTGAGTAAACCCGCGTCGTAGACGTCCGAATCAGATTCAGACCTCCCTGTTGCCTTGCTAGGACTCGATTAGAGGACATGAAAAATTAATAGAGGAAAAGAATAATTTTAAGTCTTGATCAAGTTTGCTCAAATAATTAGGAGCTCCTTGAATGGTCGACTTGGTGCACTTTTCAATGAGGAGGGCTACCCCCTATTTATATAGGGAGCCAGCCCCTCCTCTCTTGCTACGAGCAATATGGGACAACAAAATGGGCAATAGGGATTGATTTCACTAGAAGTCTAAACTTCTAAAATCAACCATAAATCCATTTCTGAGTTTTGACTTTCAAACAACCTGTCAAATCGAAGATCTCGAGACAACGATCGCATAGAAAAAACGGCATCCAATTCCGATATCATTTGACCCCTCAAATGTTGAAAATATACTCCAAATCTCGTTTTCGCAAAAAACAGCACAAGCATGCTATTTCCTGGCGGGTCTGACCCGCAGGTGCGAGTTAGACCCGCAAGCCTAATAAGGGCATATCCTCGGCTGTTTTTGCTTTTCTGGGCTCGTTAGAGCTCCGATTTGGACGCGAGTTCTTCCTGTGGATTTCTCAGGAAGTCCACTTCGTTCCCATGCATCTAAGTCAATATAATACCAAGTATTAATATGTCCCAAATGCTAAACTTTTTAGCTTTTCATCTCACAACTGACTTGTGAGTTTAATTATTCCATTGCATCGAATGCATTCCTATTTAACGATCTTCCTATTACTAAGACGTGAATATTACTCGATGTGAGACCCTACAGCCTGACCATACTACAGATTGAGACTCGAAGTCTCTAGACGACAGTAACCACTAGCAGCAGGTGTTGTCCCTGTTTCAGACTCATCGATTACGTGATTGACTCGTTGGCAAGAGTGCCGACGGGATCACTCTGACTGTGACTGTGATGATTTCCGCAGTTTTAGTCCCTTCGTCTCAACTATGTCATTTGCCTAGCCTATGGTATGGAACTCTGTCAACCCCACTAGCTAGCAGTGATCAGTATACGTCGGTCTCTGGTACATTCATGGTGTACATCTTACAACATAACTTGGCCACGGTTTTACCGAGAGCCGTACTGACCTGCGACACTAACTTCCCATTAATGGAAGAGACAAATACTCTATTGATCACTACTCAGCTCGTACGCTTCGAGTGTCACCCAGCCTAAGATCTTTTAGCAGGCCTTGCCTCGAAGCTAGATCTTAGACCTAAGTGATACCATTCACACACAGCTTCGTATAATGATCTCAAGTCCTAAGGACCAATTTACCTATCAACACTTAGAGTTATTAATGACAGTTAGTTAATGTTTAACCATTTAATAACTCTTGTTTGGGTCGTTCAGTGGACTCATTCTCTAATGAGCACCTGCGCCTTGTCTCTGACTTCGCCAAGTCGTATGGTTATGAGACCAACTAGACTAAGACACAGTGGTTTGTCGGATGTGCCGATATCCTTATCTCGACACATCTATGACCATGAACGCTTTTAGATTCAAGCTGCTATCGGTCAGACATTTCTCATAATCGCAATCTACATCGCGAAACATGTGTGACCTAACTTTGAATCTAAGGAAATAATCTAAGCAATTAATAAATTGAAATTATTCAGACAATAGTTTACCAGAAAGCATACTTTCACTTATTGAACAAGATGTTTACAAAGATAAATTGCCACGGGGGCATACATCTCTCTACATCTCCCACTTGCACTCAGGCCTATTTATTTTGGTATCTCATACCATATTTACACGCTAGTCTCTCTAGACGATCGCGCCATCACCTTCGTGAATGGATCTGCTAGGTTGTCTTCTATACAGACTCTAAGGAGTTCTATGTCCTTCCTCTGCTCGATCTCCCGTATCACGTGATACTTGCGAAGTATGTGTCTGGATCTCTTGTGGAATGTCAGTTCTTGAACCAGGCTGATGGTTGCTTTGTTGTCGCAATACAACGGTATTGGAATTTCAATAGCAAGCACCATTCCGAGCTGGTTGATGAACTTCCTCATCCAGACCGCTTCCTTTGCTGCATCGTTGGCTGATATGTATTCGGCTTCCATCGTGGAGTTTGCAACAGTGACTTGTTTGGAACTCCTCCAACTGACTGCTCCTCCATTGAGAGTGAAAACATATCCAGAGATTGATTTGCTATCATCCACATCACTCTGAAAGCTGGAATCTGTAAAGCCTTCAACTTTCAGGTCTTCACTTCCATAAACCAAGATCAAGTCTTTAGACCTTCTTAAGTACTTAAGAATTGTCTTGACCGCATTCTAGTGCTCCTCTCCAGGGTTAGACTGATATCGACTTACTACACCTAGTGCATAAGCGACATCGGGTCTGGTACAGATCATGGAATACATGATAGATCCCACACCTGAAGCATATGGGATCTTGGTCATTTGTTCCTTTTCCAAGTCAGTCTGTGGAGACATCTTCTTAGAAAGGGTTATTCCATAATTGGCTGGTATTAAACCACACTTACTGTTTTCCATGCCAAAACGTTTTAGGTCGGTGTCAATGTACCTGGTTTAGGAGAGTCCTAGCATCCTTTTAGATCTATCTCTATAGATCTTCACACCTAGTATGTAGGATGCTTCTCCCAAGTCTTTCATGGAGAAGTTGGTTGATAGCCATCTTTTAACAGACTTCAACATCTCTATGTTATTACCTATTATCAGAATGTCATCCACGTATAGAACGAGGATAACTAAAGAATTATTATTACTGGTCCTTTTGTAGATGCATGGATCATCCTCGTTTCTGACAAAACCAAACTCTTTGACTGTTTTGGCGAAGCGGATGTTCTAACTCCTTGAAGCTTGCTTAAGCCCATAGATGGACCTATGCAGCCTACATGCTTTTCCTTCACTCCCACTGACTTCGAAACTTTCTGGCTGAGTCATGTAAATTTGCTCTTCTAAATCACCATTTAGAAAAGCAGTCTTCACATCTATTTGCCAGATTTCGTAGTCGTAGTGGGCAGCAATAGCAAGTACGATTCGAATAGACTTGTGTATGGCTACTGGTGAGAAGGTCTCGTCATAATCTATTCCTAGAATATGACGATATACTTTTGCAACCATTCTACCCTTGTACGTTTCTATTTTTCCATCTGCACCAATCTTCTTCTTGAAGATCCATTTGCAGCCTATGGGAACATTTCCCTTAGGCACGTTTTCTAAGGTCCATACCTTGGTCACGTGCATGGAATCTATTTCGGACTTCATTGCATCTAGCCATTTATTAGAGTCTATACTCTTTATGGCTTCTTGGAAGCTAACAGGGTCATCATCTAATATGATGCCATCCTCAATCCCACAGTCTACGAGAAAACCGTAGTACCTTTCGGGGACTCGAGGAACCCTATTTGACTTCCTAATGGATGTTTGGGAGATGTCAAGTTCTGACTCTCCCATTGGTTTTGACACTTGTTCCTGTGTGAGTACTTCCTCCAAGCATTCGTCCAGATCAATTACCTTACCAGTTGATTCCTTTACAAGGAATTCCTTTTCCAGAAAAGTGGCATGTCTAGAGACAACAATTTTTTGTTGCTCTGGATGGTAAAAGACATAATCTAATGAATGTCTTGGGTACCCTATGAACTTACACAGGATAGATCTGTCTTCTAGTTTGTCTGGATTCTGCCTTTTGACATATGCAGGACAACCCCATACCCTTAAGTGATTAAGGCTAGGTTTCTTGCCGGTGCATATCAGATATGGTGTCATATGCACAGATCTTGACGGAACTTTATTTACAATGTATATAGCAGTTTCCAGGGCATAGCCCTAGATGGAAGTAGTTAACTTAGCTTCACTTACCATGGCCGCACCATGTCTAACAAGGTGCGGTTCCTCCTCTCTGACACACCGTTATGTTGAGGTGTGTAAGGAGGTGTGACCTGAGAGAGAATCCCATTCTCTTTTAAGTAAGGAATTCATGGCTTAAGTATTCTCCTTCTCGATCTGATCGAAGAATCTTAATACTTTTCCCAGTCTGGTTTTCAACTTCGGCACAGTACTCTTTGAATCGCTCAAAGGTTTCGGACTTATGTTTCATCAAGAACACATGTCCAAACCTTGAGTGATCGTCAGTAAACGTGACGAAATATGAAAATCCACCTTGGCTAATGTAGACATGGGTCCATATACATCGGAATGTACTAGACCCAAGAGTTCGATAACTCTCTCCCCTTGACTTGCAAAAGGAGTTTTGGCCATCTTACCTTTGAGGCAAGACTTGCAAGTGTCGAATGACTCATAATCGAGAGGCCCAAGAGCCCCTCTTTATGTAACTTTCTGAGTCTCTTCTCTCCGATATGGCCTAGTCTACAATGCCAAAGATAGGTTTCATTAAAACTAGACTCCTTACGTTTTCTTGTATTAACGTTTAATACAACCTTATTGCTTAAAGTGTATACACCATTATTAAGTGTCCCAAAACCTAGCAACTTACCATCAAAAGAAATGTTCATGGCATTTCCGTTGATAGTAAAATTATAACCATCTTTAGCCAAAGCCGAGACAGATATAATATTGCATAGGAAGTTTGGGATGTAGTAACATTGCTTCAAAAGCAAGTTAGCTCCACCAGCTAATGTGTGTTTAAGGTCTCCCACGGCCAGAACATCAACATTTGCTGCGTTGTCGACTTGGAGAACGATTTCATTCTTTTCGAGTTTTCTAATTATTCTCATTCCCTGTAATTGATTACATATATGAGAACCTGCACTAGTGTCTAACACACATGCATTAGAATTAACCGAAAGAACTACACTTTGCATTTTAGAAGTTAAAGCATAAACTCGCCCTTCCTTCATTTGTTCCCTTTCTTCTATAGATTTTTTTGACCAGTTATTATTTTTATTATAACCAGTTAATAAGTTCTTATCTCGAATATTATTTATCTTACTCGTCATGCTGCAAAGATTAGAACTCCTATAAGTAGCATGTGTTCAAAATATTATAAATATAATTAGAATGGTTTTTATCCAATGATACTCTCCCATCAAAAAAATAATTAATATTAAATGGGAGCAGGAATCCAACAACTTTGAGTCGCCCGACCTTGAGTGTAGCTCAACAAGTAGTTCGACTCGGCTGTCGGTAGACGAACTCTTTGTCAATCATATCGAATATGACTCCCTATTTGATTTTTACCACGAGTCATTTGTGATCATGAGTGTGCTCATCCAAATCACAACTACTAGTCTAGTCAGTCCCTTGTTTTCATGTCTAGCGTGACTTGCCCCGGCGCTCGGTGTATTCACGACGCGTCGGTTTGGGTCAAGTCTTAGACTACATCGTTGGCCTAACTTACGCTGGCGCTCGGTGTATGCCCGACGCGACGGTTTGGGTTAAGACACATGTATGAAGAAATTGGGTTCTGTAAGGTTGCCATGTCACAGCTTGAGTATAGCTCAACAATTGTAACACGGATCCTACAGATTCCAACGTCTAAAACAAAGAGGGCTACGAATTATATAGTAAAAGATTTATTAACATTTTTGACTAGATATAGTTGACAGCATTGCATAATAATGATTCGCGTCCTTGCGGTCCAGTGGACACGGTCAGGGAATTGACTAAGCCAGGACCACTTATCCCCTAGTCGAGCTAGGGTGATCCAGCAAACTTAGCCAAGCACTTTGACCGGTATCATGGTCCATTGAAGGTTGCTTGTCATTTATATGCGTACTATCAACTAAAAGCTTTTATTAATGCTGGTTAATCCTTATCAACTAGTGGATCCTAAAATTCAGAATTTTAAGAATTCGTTTGACGATTTTTATTAAGTCCTTATCAACTATAAGGATTTAATAAATGTGCTGCTACCCTAATCGTCCAATATGCATTTTTAAATAATTTAAAACATAGCAGAGTCTTAAAAAATTATCTCATAAAAGTTTGAGGAATTTTTAATGGCTATCCTAATCGTCCATTAGGCCATTTTAAACAATTTAAAATTATAGTATGGTGTCAAAATTTATCTTATAAAATTTGAGGATTCATTAATGGCTAACCTATCAAGTTCCTCTTGTGTTATCATATAAACAAGAATATGCCATTAAACTAATTATCACATAATTAAACATGCAGTTCATATAGAAGCAGTATAAGAACATAGTAGATCTGGCTCTGGTACCACTGTAGGGATTCTCAAGGTCCCTTAGGGCTAATTTAAACATCTCGTCCTAAGTCGGACGATCTTAATTTAAATAAGCAGCGGAAAAAACCAATTATTAAACTATTTAATAATTACTGCCCTAAGAAAAAATCCCTTAGCCAGGATTATCTACTGACTCGAGTTGGGTCTGACCAACTCGAGAAAGTTCTAACTACTATAGAATATGAAATGCATAAATAAATATGACTCACCTGGAATCTTGCCTTGGAACATTCAAGATGTTCTGCACCGTCTTGCGCTCCAAAATCTGAGCTGCATCCCGAACCGCATCGCGTCGCGAACTGGATCATCTCCCAAGCCGCACCTTGCCTCCGAGCCCATCACTAGCCGTAGAGGGTTTCACTTGAGTAAACCCGCGTCGTAGACTTTCGAATCAGATTCGGACCTCCCCGTTGCCTTGCTAGGACTCGGTTGGAGGACAGAAAAAATTAATAGAGGAAAAGAATAATTTTAAGTCTTGATCAAGTTTGCTCAAATAATTAGGAGCTCCTTGAATGGTAGACTTGGTGCACTTTTCAATGAGGAGGGCTACCCCCTATTTATATAGGGAGCCGGCCCCTCCTCTCTTGCTACGAGCAATGTGGGACAACAAAATGGGCAATAGTGATTGATTTCACTAGAAGTCTAAGTTTCTAAAATCAACCATAAATCCATTTCTGAGTTTCGACTTTCAAACAACCTGTCAAATCGAAGATCTCGAGACAACGATCGCATAGAAAAAACGGCATCCAATTCCGATATCATTTGACCCCTTAAATGTTGAAAATAGACTCCAAATCTCGTTTTCGCAAAAAACAGCACAAGCATGCTATTTCCTGGCGGGTCAGACCCGCAGGTGCGAGTCAGACCCGCAAGCCTAATAAGGGCCTATCCTCAGCTGTTTTTGCTTTTTTGGGCTCGTTAGAGCTCTGATTTGGACGTGATTTCTTCCTGTGGATTTCTCAGGAAGTCCCCTTCGTTCACATGCGTCTAAGTCAATATAATACCAAGTATTAATATGTCCCAAATGCTAAACATTTTATCTTTTCATCTCACCACTGACTTATGAGTTTAATTATTCCATTGCATCGAATGCATTCCTCTTTAACGATCTTCCTGTTACTAAGACGTGAATATTACTCGGTGTGAGACCCTACAGCCTGACCCTACTACAGATTGAAACTCGAAGTCTCTAGACGACAGCAACCACTAGCAGCAAGTGTCGTCCCTGTTTCAGACTCATCGATTACATGATTGACTCGTTGGCAAGAGTACCGACAGGATCACTCTAACTGTGACCGTGATAATTTCTGCAGTTTTAGTCCATTCGTCTCAACTATGTCACTTGCCTAGCCTAGGGTATGGAACTCTGTCAACCCCACTAGCTAGCAGTGATCAGTATACGTCGGTCACTGGTACATTCATGTTGGACATCTTATAACATACCTTGGCTAAGGTTTTACTGAGAGCCGTACTGACCTGCGACACTAACTTCCAATTAACAGAAGAGACGAATCCTCTATTGATCATTACTCAGCTCGTATGCTTTGAGTGTCACCCAACCTAAGATCTTTCAGCATGACTTGCCTTAAAGCTAGATCTTAGGCCTAAGTGATACCGTTCACGCACAGCTTCGTATAATGATCTCAAGTCTTAAGGACCAACTTACCTATCAACACTTAGAGTTATTAATGACATTTAGTTAATGTTTAACCATTTAATTACTCTTGTTTGGGTCGTTCAGTGGATTCATTCTCTGGGCTCTCACATGGTATGAAGTGGGGGATAAGATCAAGCGGAGAAAATAATTTGGGCTCTTCGATGTCTGATATTTTGCTTTCGCCCAAGTATACTTCACTTCTGTCTTCTGTGGTGGAATAATGATGCATAATGTTCCCCTCAAGTTGTACAAAGGTCCCATCATCCATAGCATCATCGTCTAGGGAGACTTCGATGTTCTGGCATGGGCCTTGCTCGCTACCACGCTCTTTGAGAAAGATTGTTTCTACCCATTGGCCAATGCATGACTCATCATCCAATTGGGGCATGTCATCTGGGGGAAAATGCTAGATGTGAGCATCGGTAGTATGTGTCTCGGAGGTGGTACCTGCACGTGAAAATAAACTCATATTAAAACCCTTCAATTGTGAATCGTATGATTTACCTTCAGTGGTGCAGGTTGTCAATAATGCGTGAGACACAACTACGACCTTTATGTATTTCCAGGCTGCTTCACGCGGCATGTCAAAGAATTGGCATCCATTCATCCTCATCATGAACTCTTGCAAATCAATATGTAGTCCTCTACTTGAGAAGGTGATGAGTGTCCGCTCTCATGGAGCTAATAAAATTTATACCGCAAGCGCACGGTGTCGGTTATAGCGCTAATGGGTCGAACACATGGAGGCGTTTATTGAGTACCGATTTTTGGATCCTTGTTCGAAAGCTATACTATCGAATGGTGGTCGAAGAGAGAATAAAAGTGTGGAATCAAGGGATAAAAGATCTATGGCTTAGGATATCCCCACCATTGAACTAGGGTTAGGGTTAGATTAATAGATGGCCTATTGTTGGGTTCATTAGGACTCAATAGAGGTCGTCTAACCTAAGGCCATTCACCTACCCCCCCGCTCTTGTGGTGCATGAAAGTGTATTCTCTTATGTTATCTCCTACCACCAACTCTTGCGATGCAATGATAGGCCTATCCTAACCTATACCGATATCGAATCTCGTCGATACATCGGTATATGCCAGGTGCATTATGCTCGACGAATGTCCTCAATCTTCCTCCCGACCACAGTGGCGTTCGGGGATTGGACCTACATTAGAAGGGCTCAAACCGATGCACGACTCTCGTCGGTCACACCGATAGTATGGATCCTCGTAAGGATCGAAACCCCATATTGGTCCCTACTCTCGCCGGCGGCCAATCCGATGGCCCAAAAGGGTGTGGGTCGAATCCACGACGATAATTGGTATCCCAATAAACCCCAACTCCTCAATTAACCCAGAAATTAACCAAAAGTTCATCCAACCAATGGCCCTAATCCAATGGGGTTCAACCCATTGCCCTAGATAAAATCTACTCACTACCCATTGCAATAGAGATGATTTCTAGCATTGGGTAAGCGATGAAAGCAATGGATTCAAGAAATAAACACACAATATAGCAGAACACATAATAGCATTAACAAAGGAGAAGTTTCTATTAAGAAAATCTAATCTATTACAATAAGAAACTAATTAAAACAACTAAGATTGGAGAGTAGACGAGTTAGAAAATCCTTACAAAACTCCAAAACCCCCAAAAATGGCTAAAACAGAAGATGGGTTCGCTCAAGGAGGAAGAAGAGATTTTATACATTCCCAAAAAGACCAAAAAACCCCCAACTGCTCCCTTGCGGTGTCCAGATTCATGCTGAAACCATATTCGATGCGACCGCATCGAAAACGACGCGGTTGCGTCGTCCCAGTGCGTAAATTGAGGGCACAGAGGCTACAGCGACGTGGACGCGTCGCTAGGGACGCGGCCGCGTCGAATCCGGCTTCGACGTCCGCGTCGGCATCTAAACGGTTATTGACGTGCGTTTATATTTCGTATATTCACACATGTTTTCTTTTGTGTTTCTCCGTGTTTTCCGCCGTCTCTTATTCGTTTTCGTATATTTTCCCGTTTTCTTTCACTTTTCTTTGTTTGTCCATGATTGCAGGAGTTCGACCACGTAGGGGACGTTTTACGATGATATCCCAAGTCCCCGGAGCAACGGGAGAAGTCACGCGTGATCCAGGGGGTCAAACGTCGAAGAATTCATCTTTCAGCCCCTCACCCGGTCGGTTGATCATCTTCAACCGATCGGGTGATGCACGCGTGCACCACCCGGTCTCTACCGCAGCTCACAAAGAAGTCACCCGACCGGGTCACAGACCGGTTCTGCGGGCGGCTATTCTCTGTTTTTTCGAGCAGAATTCCAACCGATCGGGTGACTCTCACCCGATCGGTTCATCTGTAGCTGAGAAAAAGAGCTGAAGACACGGGCGTCGAACCGACCGGTTCACCCGACTGCTCCAAGATCCAACCGGTCGCTCAAGAACTCACCCGATCGGTTCATGAGATCGGGTGAAAACTCGCCGTTTTCTGGAATTTATCTGTAACGGATCAATCGATCTGTTGACTTGTCACCCGATCGGTTGATCCGAAAATCTATATATAGGACCCCTAGGGTTCCAGAAACGGGAGAGTTGTATTTTTTTACTGTTTTATTTCCTTGTGACGGCTGTAATTGTTACTCTTAAGTAAGTTTTCAGATCTTTCTAAAATTTTAGTATTGTCTTTATTGTCTTTATTACTCCTTTACCTCCGCATTGCAATTGTCCGATTATGATTCCAACGGTTAAATTTCATTTAGATTGCTTTTTCATGAATTTTTGTGAGTAGTTCCCAAATCTGGGATTTTGGTGGAAACCCCTTCGGGGGCTCTTCCCGATGCGTCCATAGGGTTAGGAAATCGATAGGGAGTAGCAATCTAATGGTTACGCGGGGCGTTTCATTGTCATCGGCGGGAAAAAGACCGCCTTTGACCGTCGGGCCAAGGGGGAATAAACTTGGTGGTTGACTCCCTAACCAAAGCTCACGCCTTTAGCGTAGACGCCGAATCCTAGCACGCGGGAGCGGCAGGATGAGACGTTGGGAGATATCGTTGCGGACTTAGTGCTCCCGGGATCGATCAGTGTTTATGGACACGGGAGTGCCCACTGATCGAATCCGGGAAGTCCGGTGTATCATCCTGGGCACCGACCGGAATATCGGGCCCATGGGACGCCGGTACCACTTTTAGAGGCAACGTCTCACCATTAGACCCTAATTCCCGATCGCTATCCATACCCGTAGGCCGTATCCTCTCGTCGGGTTGGAAACCAAAGTCCCGGGTTTACCTTCTTTTTGTTCATACGCTTTCATTTCCTTTTGTGACAACCATCCACCGATTCGGGCTAGCTCGCCCCTCGGGGTGATTTAGGTCCTACCTGACCCAAGCACAACCTCGCCTCCCTGAGTTCGATATTCCTGCACCCTACACTAACCGTGAAACTTGCGGTAAACGACACCGCGCCGCCGCGACTCTTGCGGGCGCCGGTCAAGTTTATGGCGCCGTTGCCGGGGAGGCAACGTGCTTGATAATTTAGGATCTTGAGAACCCTCGTGTCTAGCTCATATCCCTACCTCGCGATAATTTTCGCATTCTCCTTTTTCCTTTTTATTTTTCTTATTTTTATTTCTTATTTTATCTGTTTCTTTCCCACTTGTCGCTTCACGGGTGTTTGTTGTTTTTCATGCGCAAGAGTTCAAGGAGTCTTGACGACTTGATTCCCCTCGATCCAGAGATTAACGCCACCCTTAGGCGTTTGGCCGCCGAGAAGCGAAGAAGAGAAGATCCCGAATATATGGAGGAGAACACCCCGCCTCACAAGTCTCTGCTGGAGTACTCGATGCCATCCATCGAGTCGACTTCCGCCATCAGATCTCCAGCTATTGCGGCCCAAAGCTTTGAGCTGAAGCCGTCTCTAGTGACATGGATCCAGCAGGACCAGTTTGCGGGTGCACCCATGGAGAGCCCGATCGAGCACCTGGACTCCTTCTTGGAGAAGTGTGACACCTTTCGGATTAATGGTGTCACGACAGAGGCTATCCGTCTGAAGCTGTTCCCCTTCTCTTTGCGGGACAAAGCAAAGCAATGGCTAAGGGGGAAGGACCCCAACACTTTCAACACCTGGGAGAAGCTCTCCAACGCTTTTCTGACAAAGTTCTTTCCTCCGGGGAAGACCATGAAGTTGAGGAGTGAGATCTCCTCCTTCTCCCAGGCCAGCCACGAGTCCTTGCATGAAGCTTGGACGAGATATAAAGAGATGCAAAGAAGATGCCCTCACCATGAGCTTCCGAAGTGGCAGATTATTAATCTGTTCTACAATGGGTTGAGGGATGACCTGAAATCTTCTATGGACGCCACGGCTGGGGGTTCCTTCATGTCTAGAAGCGAGGAAGATGCCGGACATATTCTAGAAAACATGGCATCGAACAATGAGCGGTGGTGTGACGAGAGAGCCACACCAAGATCTGGGGGTGTACACAGAGTCGAGGACGTCGACAAACTTTCAAGCAAGTTTGACTTGCTTTCGACCCAGATCTCCGCACTAATGGTTGGAGCCGGTGGGGCCGATACACAACAGATTTCAGCAGTAGAGTCCGGATTCTTCGGGGAATTCGACGGTGGTGACATCTCACCACCATTGGATCAGGCGAGCGCACTATTTTACAACCCTAAGGGAAATGCGCCGTACCCGCCAAGGACAAATTCCAACCCGGCCTACTCTCCAAACAACCGGAACCACCCGAACTTCAGTTACCGGCCACCATTTCAGCCCTCGCCGCCTCAGCAGCCGCAGCAACAAGCATATCAGCCGGCTAGGCCACAGCAGAGTCAGTTTCAGCAGCAACAATATCAGCAGCAACCATCTCAGCAACAATCTTACACCCCCTAGGAATCAGCAGCCGTTCCAGCAGCAGCAGCAGTATGGCCAACAAAGGGCCGTCTCTCCGGTTGAGTCTCTCTTGACTCAATATATTACCAACCAGGAGAGGATCAACCAGAAGCTGGAAATGGGTCAGCGGACCCTCACGGACCAAGTAACCCAGCTGGGGTTACAAGTGGCGAACCTTGCAAGGGCACAAAACCAATTACCGCCACAACCGGAGGTGAATCCGAGGGGAGCAACCCAGACATCGGCACTCGTGCACGAGCACGCAAATGTGTCCGCTATCGTTCTGAGAAGCGGGACACAAATTCCTACTAGAGTGCCCCCTAGCAATCCGGAAGCACCTTTGGTCGTTGAGAAACCGACCGAAAAATCTAACGACGCCGGTGCTTCGTCATCAAATCCTATTACTCCGTAGGGAGTCTCTGAAGAAGAGAAGGAGAAGAAGGAGGAAGAGAGCCCGAAAGTATATAAACCCGTTGTGCCATTTCCACAACGGTTGGCTCAGGCAAAAATTGATGAGAAATATGGCAAGTTCTTCGCCATGGTCAAGGACCTGAGTTTGCAGATCCCCTTCCTGGAGGCAATAGAAACAATCCCCTCCTATGCAAAATTTTTGAAAGATTTGGTGACGAGAGGGTCTAGAAAAGAGAAAGTAGTGCTGACGGCGGAGTGTAGCGCTCTTATCCAGAGGGCAAATCCGCCGAAACTTAAAGACCCGGGGAGCTTTTCCATTCCTTGCACGATTGGGGCAGTGAAGATTCATCGTGCACTCGTCGATCTCGGAGCGAGTGTTAGTTTGATGCCCTTGTCGATGTACAGAAGGATAGGGATGGGTGATTTGGAACCCACCGGGATGACCCTACAACTAGCTGACCGGTCGGTGAAATATCCGGTAGGAGTTGTGGATGACCTGCCCGTGAATGTCAGAGGGGTGCATGTGCCCGTGGACTTTGTAGTCATGCACATGCCTGAAGATGCACACACCCCCATTATCCTGGGACGGCCTTTCATGGCCACTGCTGGCGTTCTAATAGATGTGAAGAACGGAAAACTCTCTTTGAACGTCAGTGGAGAGAAAGTGGAGTTTGACCTGGGATTATCTATGAAGCACCCCGACCCCCCTGATGACCCTGGATGCAATTTGCTTGAGATGGAGGAAGAAAAAGCTGTAGAGGAGAACTCCTGGGAGATTCTCCTGAGAAACCCCCCCGATGACTTGGGGGATTTAGAAGATGAAGAAGGCCGCAAAGACAAAGAAGCTACTGGAAAACCAAGTGCAGCGAGAACGACCCCTCCCGGGTTCCCCAAGGCTCCTCCTGTGAGGAGAACGGGGAAAGAGCACACGGACCTCACTAAAGACGAGGTCCGGATCCTGAAAAAGATGGCGGGAAGCGCCAACACCAAGGAAAAGCCCCCGGACCCCAAGAACAAAGGGGGGGTAGTCGAGCAAGTATTTTTCCAGCCGCTGACTACACCAAGCGCCTTCAGCTCCAACGAGAAAGAGATGCCGAAACTTGGGCATCACCCGTATAAGCCACCATGAGCATCTCTTGCGGGCGTCGAGCCAACGACGTTAAACAAGTGCGCTTCATGGGAGGCAACCCATGTTCTAAACTTTTTCTCAAATTTTTAGCGTTATTTTTTACTTTATTTTATCTATTTTTATAAATAAAATCGGCCGCGAGAACATCCGTTCGGGGACTTAATCAAATCTCTTGGTTTTTTGCAGGAAACAAGCCTCAACCGATCGGGTGACAACTCACCCGATCGGTTGGGACGTATCAGATACATGCCGAGATCTGTCCCCATATGACCCGATCGGTTGAGTAATGAAGAGACCGGGTGGCAGACCGGGTGAGCTGGGGAGAACTCTCGGAAAATTTTGGGGAATATCAACCGATCGGTTGAGTTCGAGCGCGATCGGTTGACCCGACCGGGTGAGCTGCCCTAAGTTCTCGGGAAATTGACTGGAGCGGCCAACCGATCGGTTGACAAGTCAACCGATCGGTTCGCCTGTAGCATTTCTTCGGCAAGATTTTCGACCTAACAGTCAACCGATCGGGTGACAAGTCACCCGATCGGTTCGACTTAAAACCCTATATAACCCCCCCGACACCCGTTCGTTTTCTCCCTCGCCCGATCGCCCGAACCTCTGCCATTTCGTCTCCCGTCGTGCGCCTTCCTGCTTTCTTCC
Organism: Scilla litardierei; assembly: GCA_030789695.1. Lineage (NCBI taxonomy): Eukaryota > Viridiplantae > Streptophyta > Magnoliopsida > Asparagales > Asparagaceae > Scilla > Scilla litardierei. The sequence continues at coordinate 72,797,955 of CM061142.1, forward strand.
CCAAGATCAACTTCGATCTTCTTCCCCAACCATTTCCCTACCCATCCACCATCATTTCTCTCCATTCCCCCGCCATCTCCCTCCACACAAACCCTAGATTTCACCTATTCCCCCCCCGCTTCGGAACTTGTCGAAGAGATCGCTGCGGCTTCACATCGTGCTCCAATCGAGCAGTATCGGGGCATCCACGAGCAACTATCTTCATCTCATTTTGGGTAACCTCGCTCCTTTGCTTAATTTTAATCTTTTCCCAAATATTCTATTTGCTTGTTGGTCGTATTTTGTGTTTGTGTTGAATTCATTGTACCCATATACACCTACGTGCACAAACACACCTACACAATGCCTCCCCGCCGTATTAAACCCACCGACGCTAGCTCTTCGAACCCTAGGCCCAACCGTCGCGCTTGTCGCGCACAGCCCCCCGCTCAGCCCACCACCTCAAACCCATCTGCCCCCGATCAGGACCAAGCCGATCGATTCATGGCCATGATCCTCCTAGCTGGGCAGGGTGGTCGGATAACCGAGGAGTCCGTCGACCGAGACCTCCCCGTTCTTCAAAGCTTCATCCGCCACATCCGTGAAGACCCACCCGACGTCACCGAGCTCCATATTCCACCCCCCACGACCCCTGGTCCACTGCGCAGGCCCCCGTCACCACCCCCAGAGGGTGGTGCCCCTGCTTGATTTTTATCTCCCGCTTTTGCCCCCCCCCCACTTTTGTGCCCATCTGTCTTTTCGGGGCCCTGCTTTGTCTCTGTCGGAGGGAGGGGACTATTTGCGTGTTGTTTTCTTGATTTACCTTTTTCTTTGTTTTGTTTTTGACGCCCCCTTGCACATCTCTGCATTTCATTGATCACATCATTTCGCTAGCACTTTCTGGTCTAGCTTGGGGGAAGTCTATTTTGGTGTGCTGTCATGTTTTGTTTGTTTTTCTCATTTTTGTGTGTGTGCTTGATTTTCGTTTTTTGAGTGTCGTGTCGTGTGATTTTATTTTTATTTTTATTTTCGTATTGTTTGACTTTGATTTTGATTTTTCTTTCTTTTTCAGTTTTATCTATGTGTTTTCCTCTTTTTCATTTCTTTTTGTGTCTGTGCGTATTTCCCCCCCCATTTTCATTGCCCTCCCGTGCTCACTCATATTGCATTGAGGGCAATGCAAACTTCAGCTTGGGGGAGTCGCACTGTGTGCGTCATTTGAGTCCTTTTTTTCGTATTTTTTTGTGTCGTTTTCATCGTGTTTTCATTTTTTTCTCTCTTTTCTTCTTTTTAGCTCTTTCTCCTAGAAATGACTCCTATGATGAATCGCCACAAAGTCACACACACCTAGCATTGCATCGATAATCACACTCACTAACCCTAGGATTTCGAGTCCTCTTGCATTTCACGCATCATGGGTCCACTTAGCTTTTTGTGAGTCGTGTGTCGTGACTAGCATTCGGTGTGCTTCTGCTTTGTGATTTTACTTTATATACCTGTCCAGGAATGACCCCTAGATTGTCATGCTCCGATTTGAATATGCGGTATATGTTTCCACTGTTTGCATGCTATATTTATATCGTATACTTCAATTCACATGCGTCGGGATTCCACAACTAAGGAGTAGGATAACCCATTTAGCCTACGCTCTATTTAGCGAGAATAGTTTCCTTTGCCCAAGTGTTTAGATTTCGACTTCTTTTTTGTTTTACTTGGTGCAAATCCCCTCGTCGTGTACCGTTCTCCCACTTGGGAGAGTACACATGTGTATAGCCAATATCCCAAAAATCAAAAAAAAAGGGAGAAAAGAAAAGAAAAACCCAAAAAGAAAAGAAAAGAAAAATCTTGTATAGCCCAAAATCCAAAAAAAAAATACAAATACCCAAAACCCAAAAAATTTCCGTGTGAATATTTTTTCATACTTGCCAAGAATAAAGGGAAGGCGAGAATTTGCACCGAGTGTTCTTCTCCACATCATCTCAACCCCCGTGGTTATCGAAAACACTTGGCTTAGGAACTTTTTAGCTAGTATCTAGGCTATAGTGGCGTGATTTCCTTAACCCTAGTTGTGGAGTCCCCGATGCATGATACGCTTCTATTCTAACTCTTCTCATGCATGCTTGAACTTATATTCACCGCTTATTTCAATTCGGATCGATATTTTGGGTCATATCTTGGATTTGTGTATATCGAGCATCACAGCACATCGTAGAAAGCATCACCATTTGCTAGCACACGACGACGCTCACTCGCGCTTCACTGCGTGGACCCACGACACTTATTTGGACTCGCTTTCCTAGGTTTAGTGGTGTGATTTGGCGTTTGCTTGCTTTGTGTGGCGTTTTTGATTTCGGTGGCTCTGATGGACGATTTAGGGTTTAGAGTTTTCTTTTTCTTTCTTCCTCTCCATTTTCCCCTTCCGAGCTCCTACTCTCACTCGTCTTCCTCGAGGACGAGGAAGAGTTCAGCTTGGGGGATTTTGACGTGCGTTTATATTTCGTATATTCACGCACGTTTTCTTTTGTGTTTCTCCGTGTTTTCCGCCGTCTCTTATTCGTTTTCGTATATTTTCCCGTTTTCTTTCACTTTTCTTTGTTTGTCCATGATTGCAGGAGTTCGACCACGTAGGGGACATTTTACGATGATATCCCAAGTCCCCGGAGCAACGGGAGAAGTCACGCGTGATCCAGGGGGTCAAACGTCGAAGAATTCATCTTTCAGCCCCTCACCCGGTCGGTTGATCATCTTCAACCGATCGGGTGATGCACGCGTGCACCACCCGGTCTCTACCGCAGCTCACAAAGAAGTCACCCGACCGGGTCACAGACCGGTTCTGCGGGCGGCTATTCTCTATTTTTTCGAGCAGAATTCCAACCGATCGGGTGACTCTCACCCGATCGGTTCATCTGTAGCTGAGAAAAAGAGCTGAAGACACGGGCGTCGAACCGACCGGTTCACCCGACTGCTCCAAGATCCAACCGGTCGCTCAAGAACTCACCCGATCGGTTCATGAGATCGGGTGAAAACTCGCCGTTTTCTGGAATTTATCTGTAACGGATCAACCGATCTGTTGACTTGTCACCCGATCGGTTGATCCGAAAATCTATATATAGGACCCCTAGGGTTCCAGAAACGGGAGAGTTGTATTTTTTTACTGTTTTATTTCCTTGTGACGGCTGTAATTTTTACTCTTAAGTAAGTTTTCAGATCTTTCTAAAATTTTAGTATTGTCTTTATTACTCCTTTACCTCCGCATTGCAATTGTCCGATTATGATTCCAACGGTTAAATTTCATTTAGATTGCTTTTTCATGAATTTTTGTGAGTAGTTCCCAAATCTGGGATTTTGGTGGAAACCCCTTCGGGGGCTCTTCCCGATGCGTCCATAGGGTTAGGAAATCGATAGGGAGTAGCAATCTAACGGTTACGCGGGGCGTTTCATTGTCATCGGCGGGAAAAAGACCGCCTTTGACCGTCGGGCCAAGGGGGAATAAACTTGGCGGTTGACTCCCTAGCCAAAGCTCACGCCTTTAGCGTAGACGCCGAATCCTAGCACGCGGGAGCGGCAGGATGAGACGTTGGGAAATATCGTTGCGGACTTAGTGCTCCCGGGATCGATCAGTGTTTATGGACACGGGAGTGCCCACTGATCGAATCCGGGAAGTCCGGTGTATCATCCTGGGCACCGACCGGAATATCGGGCCCATGGGACGCCGGTACCACTTTTAGAGGCAACGTCTCACCATTAGACCCTAATTCCCGATCGCTATCCATACCCGTAGGCCGTATCGGCGAGAGTCTCTCGTCGGGTTGGAAACCAAAGTCCCTGGTTTACCTTCTTTTTGTTCATACGCTTTCATTTCCTTTTGTGACAACCATCCACCGATTCGAGCTAGCTCGCCCCTCGGGGTGATTTAGGTCCTACCTGACCCAAGCACAACCTCGCCTCCCTGAGTTCGATATTCCCGCACCCTACACTAACCGTGAAACTTGCGGTAAACGACACCGCGCCGCCGCGACTCTTGCGGGCGCCGGTCAGTTATGTTGAGCGATCATTTGGTCTTCATTTCTTTTGGATCACGCGGCCACGTCGTCTATAGTCATGCGGGCCGCGTAGATTGCATATCTTCAAATCAAATCATCAATGACGTGGCCGTCTGGAGATTCTTTACGCGGCCGCCTGGAGATAGGTTCTAGAGCTTAGTGACGCGACTGTTTGGTGCATGTCTGCGTGGCCGCTGGAATTGTGTCCTGCTCAACTGTGTTGTGATCATGCGGCCGATTTCGACGCGACCGTGTGTACCACAGCTCTTCTCTTTTCTACCCAATTTGCACACATGGAGCTCCCGGCTCCGCTCCTTTCGCCCTTTTGTGCCATAATCACGCCATATGGTCCCTAATTAATATATATATCCTGCAAATCACAGAAGGGACTATAAAAGAAAAAGAGGAAACGAAAACGGGGAAAATAGACGATGAAAAAACGTGTATGAAGAAGGGAGGAAAACTATATACAGTAAACACTCATCAACATCCCCAAAGCTAAACTCTTCCCTGTCCTCAAGGAAGACAATATCGAGCGTAGTTTGGAGGAATGCAATCAAACATGCAAATGGTGACATGAACTTCGAGAATTTTCAAAAATCGAGTTTATATACGTGGGTGAATAGAAAATTCGAGTTCATGGAACTTAGACGCTCAAATTTCTTTTCGTTGACAAGAGTATACTCCTAGGACGTCTTCTCTAACCCCAAATCGCCAAGTAATATACTAGACGATGGCCACACTCAAATCCTAATACATTTCCTCTAACCCGTCCTTAGATCAAAGGAATATGAAGCTAAGCTATGAAATGGTTGAAGAGGGGATACACATGGGATAATGGGATATAAATCAATCGAAGAAGTGGCGCTCACGACACATCAAGCTTCCTTGATTCTTGAGATTGCTAAGTTTTATTCATGTTTTCTTTTGTGTTTGTGTGTGTGTGTGTGTGTGTGATTCATGTTTTCTTGTGTGTGTGTGTGTGTGTGTGTGTGGAAATGTGCATGCGCACGTGCGCAGGCAGAAATACCTGTAAACACCCCCTCTGTTCGGGGTTTGTAATTATTTTTTGAATTTTTAGCAGTAGGTAGATATACTTGTTATGTAGGTCCCCACAAAATTTCAGGTCAATCCAACACCGTTTGGGCCTCCGTTCATCGATTTCAAAAACGTTGCGCAAAACTGTCCAGAATTCTGGACAGTTTTGCGCAACGTTTTTGAAATCGATGAACGGAGGCCCAAACGGTGGTGGATTGACATGAAATTTTGTGGGGAGCTACATAACAAGTATATCTAGCTATTGCAAAAAAAATTCAAAAAAAATACTTACAAATCCCGAACAGAGGGGGCATGCACATGTAATTCTGCCTGCGCACGTTCTTAGGTACATTTTTGGGATACACACACACATACACACATGTATATATATGAATTTCTTTTCTTTTTGTTCTTCTTTTTTTGGGATCTGTGATTGGTTGTGCAATGAGTGTTGGGTCGGTGACTCTCAGATCAGACGACTTTAGGGCACCGGGCCAAGAAGGACCCCCTTGTACCTACTAACTCAAACCAAATAGGATCCTTATTCGTTTGCACTCCCAAGCTAGACCTTTTGACGCGAGTCCCCGACGGTTCCTATCGTGGAGATCCGGTTACTCAGCTTCGCTGGAGGAACGGTGCATAAATTTTTTTCCTCTTTTTTTTCTTCTTTTTTTGGAGAGCATGGGTGAGGCTAAGCAAAATCAATCCTTAGCACTAGGTGAAGTGAAGTTATCCAAGTTTCGAGGGATTATAAGCCATTATGCAAAACTATCGGCTACGGTCCATGCATAGAGTGGGTTCCTAAGTATCAACCTAGATCGGTTTCAAGTACTCCTATCTTAGGGATAATGAGGACGACCAAAACTAGGATATTACGAGGGATTTAGAGTTATGGACACGTCTTATTCATACACCCAAGTCGACATCGTGGAAATCGAGCATAAAAGTTCGAAAAATGAATTTCAACTCGAGATTCCACGCATACAAAGACTCGTTTTCGAAAAATTCTCTAAGAGAATGCAAATATATACAAATGAATGCATGATGATGCAAGATGCATGAAGTGAATGTAGATATTTTCGGAGTGTTTGATTTTTTTTTCATTTTTTGGCTTTTTGAGTGCATATAAGGAATATAAACATGATGCAATATGAAAAAGAAAAGAAAATGGAAAAATGAAAATGAAAACGAGATGAAAACGAAAAATAACGATAAAAACAAGAAGATAAGAAAGAAAATAAAGGAAAAATGGAAAATTGGCATGAAAATGCTCCTCCCCAAAGCTAATCCAAGCGTTGTCCTCAACGCGAAGAAAACGTAGAGGAAACATCATGAGGACAAATAAATAATGAGGGGGAAGGAGATCTAGGTGCATATCCCCAAGCTAAAGAAACACATGACCAAAAGGTGTGAGTGTGTGATAAGTGGGCCATGTGGTAAGAGGGAGTGCAGAATGAGATCCATCTTACAGAGCCATCGTCAGGTGTGGCTGGGTGGGTGGTGTGGGTGGAGTGGATGGAATGGATAGAGCTGTTGAATCTGCAGTTATGGTGTCAATATGGGGTGGGAATGGGGTGGAATGAACTAACTCAGACATAAGAGGTGGAGGTGGAGGTGGAGGTGGAGGTGGACGTGGACGTGGAGGTGGAGATGGAGATGAGTCCTCTGTGGACGAGGTGAAGATGACTATGGTGTCCTCAGGTGGTGCGAATGTGTGAGGAGGTGTGGAAGCACATGTAGGAGATGGGATATGTGTGGCTGGAGCGGGAGAAGGTGGTGCTCCATAGGTGGGTATGTCAGTGGCCTCCGTGGCATGTGGTGATGAAGTGGGTGAAGCCACGGGATCGGGGTGAGGTGAGGGTGGAGGAGTAGTCATAGTCTCGGGCTGTGGGGATGGGGGTGGGGAAGGAATGTGAATGATGCGAGGTGTGACGATGGTAGTGTCCACGGGCTCCTGAGATGGCTGGGATGTGATGGAAATGTGTAGTGCGGTGGTGTCCACATGAGGAGTAGAGGTGGATGGGTCAGTTGGAGTATGAGGTGGCTGGGTGGGTTGAGATGTCTGAGATGGATGAGGTGGGATACGAATGGGTAGGATATGTGGTGCAACAGCAAGGTAATGGCCCTGACTGAAATGATACTGGTAGACCTGGTCGAACTGTGACTGGAGGGTCACGACAGCCAAAGTGAGGCTGTCAATTGACATCCTGAACTCAGAGAGGGTGGCTCTGAACTCAGTTAGGGTGGTGACAATGGAGAACCTGAAAGCTCTAAACTCCTCCTCCAATCAAGCCATACACTCGGAATCGAAAAGTGGTGGAGTAGGAGTGTTGCTGCTACCCTCGACGTGGTGTCGACATCTCCTAATCTGGCAAAGTAGGGGCCTGACAGTGAGACTAGAGGTGGATGCAGATGGGATAGAAGGGTCCTGGATATGCTGGGGCTGGACTTGGGTCTGGGCTGGGTCAAGCTAGGGTTGTACCGGTGGTGCCTGAGCTAGATCGGGATCAGCTGGGAAGATCTACTGCATGGAAGTGCCAGGTCCGAAGCGTGCATGATTCGGGAGATGGGTATAAGGGGTGGAATTGTGCCCATAAAGCCAAAAATATCTCTCTCGTTCAAAAGCTCTGATCATATGCAAGTTCGTGAGCACCTAGAGATCGAGAGAAGTTGGGCCAGGGACAAGAGTCATAGTGTCAGGGATCTTGAGGTTGATGAGAGGAAGCTGGGCTATGATCATGATAAACCCGCCGTAGCAGATACGAGAGCTAGAATGGCGAGGGTGTGGAGGAATCTGTAGTGCAGCCAGGATCCGACGTGAAGGATATAGTATGGGACAGTGGTGGTGCCCTCACGGAGGACACGAGGCTGGGTAACACACCAGAGGAAGAAGAGCTCATCCTATGAGACCTGGCCAGTCTCGTACCGACAGAAAAGAGAATTCGCAATGATGCGATGTACGATACGAAGGCCAGGGTGGATGATGCAAGATGTCTTCGCCCGTGTGATGGGGAAGGGTAAAAGGCCAGTGATCCTCAACCAAAAGACATTGGCGTTATACTCCGAAGGATATGTGTAATTGTGGTGACGGGCTTTAGGCTCTAGTGCATGGGGCCACTTAAATAGGGCGTTCAAAGAATCGACGGACATGCCATATTCCTTGTTCATAATACGGAAAGAGAACCCAGATGGATAAGTTTTGAATATGGAGATGAACTCTAAAGTGAGCCTCCGATAGGTCATTGCCTCGCAGACAAGGAATTCCTCTCATCCGATGTTCTAGAGGAGGGTGCTGCCAGCATCTAAGAGACCTAGTGCAGAAAGAGCGGTGACGCTCGGAAATTTAGTCGGCACTATGGGTCTGGAGTTAAGGGATAGTAATTTGGTTCGTTGACTCTCGTCAATGAAGTTAATTCCTAATGTATCAACCTGAGCGGGAGGAAGATGTGCATTTCCCCTCTTAATAGCTGCTTGGGCTTAGGCAACGTCAGCTTGAAAACTTTGGGTTTTACGGTGCTTGCCTTTACCCTGGGTGGGGCTAGTAGTGGCAGACTTCTTCTTGCGCTCTCTTGGAGGCATTGTGTGAAGAAGTAAGTGATGCAAAGTATGTGTAGTGAAGTGTATGTAGACTAACACAAATTTTGGGCGATTTCAGCTAAAAATGCAAAGATGTAATGAGTTATGAAAAGAAGTTACCAAATGTTGCTGAAATCGATCTTTCCACTGCCTATAGATGACTCCCCCAAGTTGTTCTTGAGCTAGCAGTAGGACACGTGCCGCCCGCGTGAATTTGAAGTCGTAAAATCCTCAAAAACGACCAATATGGCTTCCTTCAATCGATCGATTCGATCGAGGATGGGGGCTGATGAGGGGATTGATGGATGAGGAAGGGTCGGAGAGGGATCACGAGAGTTGGAGAGGAGATTGGGAGTGATCGGAGGGGCTGGAGTCGAAGGAATCGAGAGAGAAGTCGGACTGTTTCAAGAAAAATGAAGAATGAACGGCCGTTTAGGGGTTTGTGATATTTATATGGTAGCAACGCAATCGTATCGACTGAAACAAAATGGCCACGTTGTTCCTGCAGAACATGGAGAATTGGCTCGAAAAAACAGCGAGTTACACGGCCGCGTCAAGTTGATTAACAGACGCGTCGAATTGGTGGAAATTGAAGCTCAAAATTTTTGATTCGATGCGGTCACGTCGTTTAAGTTTAAACGACAACGTAGTTTGGCTTCAAAATGAGGATTGATGCGGTTATTTTGATTAATGTGAAACGGCCGTGTAGATCCTTGTAAAAGTGGATTTTTGAGCCGAAAAACAGAGAGTTATGCAGGCTGTTTCGAATTGGTTTAAACAGCCACGTAGTTTGGCTTGAAAATGAGGATCGACGCAGTCATTTCGATTGATGCGAAATGGCCACGTGGATCATGCAGAAGGTGGGAGTTTGGGCTCATTTGACAGAAAGGTACGTGGCCGTGTCGATTTGGCGACGCGACCGTGTGGAATCAGAAAGATATGAGCCTATGGAATTACCCCTACGACGCGGCCATTTGTGCCTCTCCCACGCGGTCGCGTCTTTCACTCTCTTTAGCCTTCCTCCCCTCCTCTTTTTCTTTCCTCCACGTGGTCGTGTGGATTGGCACCATACGGCCGTGTCGAATTGTTCCTCTAGCTTCCCAAATGCTTTTTCCTACAACAAACACTTATTTAATTTTTGGGGTTTTTGGGGCTTATTCGAAATGAAAAATTGAGCTATCTTAAACCAAAATCTAAGATCTAAATCAAAGTACTAAAATATAAGCAAAACCCCTTGGGTTGCATCCCAAGAAGCGATCGTTTTAAGTCGTGAGCTCGACTCCCTATCGAAATCTTCATGGCGGCTTAAGGGTGGAGAAGTCTGGGATGTTCTCGTCTCCATGCTTCTTCTCCTTAATCAGCTCCAGATTGCTCCCTCATTGGTTCCTCAGCTCCTTGGGGTCTTGTTGATGCGATCGTGGTGGCTTCTCCTTGAATTTTTCCATGGAAACTTCCTTGGAGTCATCCTCCGTTGTATTTTCCTTAAATTTCTCCTCCTTCCTCAACTCATGATCTGGGGGTTCTTCATCATTGATTAGAAATATTCCCTCCAACGTGGTCTCCTTGATTGCATCTCCGAGGAGGTCAACATGGTTCACATGGTCGTCTTCCATGAAATTATTCATTGATTTCTTGAGGTCGAACTCAACCTTTTCTTGTCCCATGTTGAGGAAGAGATTTCATCCCTTCACGTCTATAAGAACACCCGTCGTGGCTAAGCAAGGTCGGCCAAGGATAATCGAGATGCGAGCATCCTCGGGCATGTCCATTATGACGAAATCGCACGGGACCAAGATTTTCTCTATGTGTACCGGTACATCCTCTACCACTCCTAGAGGGTACTTCACTGAACGATCCGCCAATTGGAGCGACATGTTGGTCGGTTGGAGTTCTCCCAACTTCAGCTTCTCACAAATCCCTATGGGCATCAAACTGACGCTCGCTCCTAGGTCGCAGAGTGCGATCTTAATCTCGATATATCCAATCGTGCACAGAATGGAGTAGCTCTCTGGGTCCTCAAGCTTCTATACGGCCTTCCTCTGAATGATTCCTCTGAATGATGGCGATGCACTCCGCAGAGAGTACATCCTTCTCCCGCCTACCCCCTTTGAGATGATCTCCTTCAGGAATTTGTCATATGTGGATCTCCGATATTGCGTCGAGGAAAGGTATTGAAATGTTCAGCTGTTTGAGGAGATCGAAGAATTTTCCGTACTTCTCGGCTAGTTTGTCTTTCGCGAATCTTGATGGGAAATGGCCCTTGGTGTATATGTTCTGGGAGGCTCTTCAGCGGGCTTCCCTTGCTCCTTCTCTACGGACCTCTCTCTCTCTTGATGGCTCAGATGATGGATGTTCTACCTCACGTTCGGCATCCTTATCAACTTCGGATTCAAGCTCTTCATGAGCTTCTCCTTCATTTCCAGCTTCCTTCTCCACAATAGGCATGGCAGAACCCTCAAATTGCTTCCTGCTTCTCAATGTAATAGATCGCGCCCCGGCAGTGCGCACACGCAACCGGGGCGAGTGACTCGTAGTCTTACCGCAAGCGTACGGTGTAGCGGCGAGCGAGTATCGAACACGAGGAGGGCAAATGACAGTGTCTTCTTCAATTCACCTGGCTATAAGAACAGTCGAGAAATATTCGTAATAAAGCGGTCACAGTCGTTCAATCGTATAAAGGAAATATCAAATTAATAAAAACACCTAGGGGTAGGGAATTCCCGCTACGAACCGTATCTCGTCTTTGTGATTCGTAGGTTTCACAATTGCTAGACTTGAAATTCAGGTGAACTAGTTGCAACTAAATGTAGAACCAAGCTCACGTTCTCGTGCTATTGCCGGTCTATAGCAAACCTAGGGTAGGGTCCAATCTCTTGCAAACCCTAACCTAGGCAAGCTAGCGTGAAGAACAACATCATCGTCCAATCGTATCTCGAGCCCACTCTCGTGCAAACTTGAGCTACGACCTAGGTTGGGATAGTTCCTACTCGTCCAATCTCTTGCAAACGAGTATTGGTATAGAATTACAATCGAAAACCCTAGTTTCGGTCCAATCACTTGCAAACCGATTCCAGAGAAATCCAATTGTAACCCAATTCGAATTTCTAGAGCTTCCTATCCAGTTGGGATCCAATCTCTTGCAAATCCCAATCGGTATGAATCCCTAGCCATTCGTATTAAATCAATCTCAAACTAACCCTAATCAATTCTAGCAATAATTTCACCAATTCATCACAAATTAGAAATAGGGTTCGTAGGGTTCATCCCTACGCCCTAAGACGATAAAACTACTCACAATTCATAATGCAATTCAATGGAAATTCAATAATAAAATCAATAGAATTCATTGCAATATTCAATATATCAATAAAAATGAGGTTTTTGATAGAGAGAGAGACAAACCAATGAAGATTCAATAGCATCCAACAAAATAACACTTTTCTCTCTCCCAAAAGAACTAAATCTAATCTCCTAAAAAGTAATCTAAAAAAGGCTGCAAAAAATTCTGAAAAAGCTCTCTAAACTAGGTTAAAAACTGGGGTTAAATACCCCCCAAAATCGCCCAAAAAACTATGACAAAATTGCCCCTGCGCAGCCTGAAAATCGCAATTTACGCTACAGGCAGCGCGGCTCACTCGGCCGAGTGACAAATGTCATTCGGCCGAGTGACAAATCCTGACGGATTCCAGTAACTTCGGACTTTTGGGGGTCGGCTCCTCGGGAGTCACTCGGCCGAGTGACTTTCTTTGCTTCGGCCGAGGGGACTTCTTCACTCGGCCGAGTCGGAACTCGGGAGCTGACTGACGGATTACAGTAAGTCTGGGATTTTTCTTACCGTCGTCTTGATGCCACTCGGGCGAGTGGTGGCTCCGTGGTTCGGCCGAGTGGGCTGTCGATGGTCGGCCGAGTGCACGCTGATACTCAGTCTGTTGCGTGTCCGATCTGGCCGGCCGAGCGGGCTTTCGATGGTCGGCCGAGTGACTCCTTCACTCGGCCGAGTGACATGCTGAAAATGCCCAATCTTTGTATTTTTGCTCCCTCGTCGCTCCTATGGCGTTCTTTCTTCTTCCACTCCTCTCCAATCACAGAATTCCCCTCAAAAGAGTCACGGGTGACACTCCGGAGTGGGTGCATCTCAGAATCACTCCAAATCGCTCCAAATCTCCTGAAATTCGACAAAAACAAGAAATCGTGAAAAGCATCGCAATATTGTCGAATAATCGTGAAAAACACGATACGAGCGATCAAAATGGCATGCAAACATGCAGAAAAAAGGTGTAAAATATGGAGTGATCAAAATCCCCCAAGCTTACCTCTTACTCGTCCTCGAGGAAGATGAGTAAAAAGCGAACACGGGGGATAAAGATAATGGAAACGATGGAGGAAAGGAAAATGAAAAACGAAAAACAAAATAGAACACGAAGAAGGAAGCTGCTAGATCATTTTTCTCAGGACGTGGGTTTTGCTTACTCATATAGCATGCATCGAATATAAAACACATGTCAAAGACTTTTATCTCGATATCATAGTATAATGGCGCATTTGAAATAGAAAACCCAAGAATATCAATATAGCATGAAGAATGGAATAATTCTAGAATTAACATCGTCTGAAGCATCTAAAGCGGTATACAAAATCGTAGATCACACACTTTTCAATTGAATGCTTTCTATAAGGAGTATAAGAGATATCACACAGTAGAGTAGTAAGAATAGAAAAGTGTGGTTTTCATGAATGAATGCTAAGCGTAGATTTCTGGATTTCGTGAAACTTTTAGCAATCTCGCCGAGTATAAAATATTACTTAGCCTAGGTTCTCATGCACCGTCAAGTAGTCGCTCTCTCACACATCATTGGATCCTCTCCCCCAAGATTATCCATAAGCGTGGTGGTAAAAACAAAACAATATTTACATTCCCCGTTTCTTTTGAAGCTCCAAAAGTCAAAGAGATAAAAATAAAAGCAAAAGAGGGAAGAAAGAGAGAAAGGGTATGAGATGGGATCGTTTTCGAACTTCTTTTTCTCTTTTCTTTTCTTATTCTCAAATCTTTTTCTTTTTCTTTTTTTCTTTTTCTTCTTCTTTTTTTTCAATAAAAATATATACACAAATGATCCCAAATCAAAGAGAAGGATATACGAGTATTTTTTTCTTTGGGTTTTGGGGAATTTGGAGCATGTGATATAATAACGGGGGGATGCCAATAATAGAATTGCTAAGGGGAGATTCACCAATGAATTTAAAATAGATAAATAATGTTCAAGATATGTGGAGAAAGAAATAAATTTATCTCTCGGTTCACTCTATAGGACGTGCATGACAACTTCAGCAGGGTAATTTAATCTACTCAGTTTGATCTCAAAAAGTAAACTAGTCCAGATATATCAATGCTAGCAAACATTCAATCAACCTGAAATGAAGCGTACAAATCAATGCTAGTCCAGATGTATCTCTCGGTTCACTCTACTAGGGTCAAATCCATGGTGGGAGCCTGTGATCCGTGTCCAGAATGTGGAGGTGTCGAACGAAGGTGGTGGGATGTGAGTGGGTGCGTAGGCTCGGTCGGGGACAGGGACATCGGGCCACTAGAAGAACGCACGAAGCATGGCGAGAGTGACCTCGCACTCTCGATCTATCAGGCGGAATGTGCATCCTCCAGGGGTCCGGGCTATCGAGCTAAGAACCTCAAGTGTTGGACGGACGTAGGTGTCCGCCGACACAGACAAGAAGTCGCGCCAACCCACGTTGTCGTACAACGTGAGCATCCCCTCTAGTACCCCTAGGCGATCAAGGTCTGCTAAATGTGCGAACCTAGAGGGCACTATCGAGCGCTGGGCGATACGCTCAAATCGGAAGTGCTGTGCGTCGTCTCTGAACGTGATCCCCAGCGGCCCGACGGCGGGAGCCAGTGGTGGGACATGATCGGCGGGGATAGGCTGTGCGTGGATGGGATCGGCGGGGAGTGGCTGTGGCGGGATAGGTGGAGGGGAGTCCTCCCTAGCGTTAGAGGGACCGGCATCATCGGTCCTCTTCCGCTTGGAAGAGGCTCACCGCGTGCGTGGCCTAGTACGGGGTGGCATGTGTGCCTCGAGTGCTCACCCAACAAAAATATAATGGGGCGTGCTCAATAAAAGGAACGAGTGTACCTGAACACGCCACGAGAGCAAATCAGCAAGTGCGTGCAAAGAGTGCCGCCTCCGCGAAGCTAAAAGTGCGTCCTGAAGCTCCCCAAAGCTCCCCCAAGATAGCCTGCACATCAAACAACGATATCAGCGGATTATATTCAAAATACATGGGGGAAATGTGGTATAATAGATAGGTAAACAAATTAATTTGATTTTTGGGCTCAACGGGCGTACAGATCAAGTAAAATAGAAGAAAAATGGAGTTTCGGGGCAAACCGAGGCGATAGTGGGCAAGGGGCGACGGCGCCGGCGAGGTGGAGGCTCGGCCGACCGGCGGCGATGTGAGGTCGGCGATCGCCGGTGGGGTCGAGCGGATTCGGGCGCGGGGGGTACGAGGCAGCGGGCGAGGGAGACGAAGAGACGAGGGCTCGGGCGACAGATTTGGGGTTTTTTGGGTTTTAGAAAATCGCGCCCGCTCCCGACCTTATATATAAATTTTTACGACTCGGCCGAGTGACAATGCAACTCGCCCGAGTGCGTAAACGAAAATAGATTTCGAAAAATTCTCGTTCCCACTTACGAATCGGCCGAGTGGCTATGTTCAGTCGGTCGAAGGGAGAAAACTCCTTCGGCCGAGTGGCACAAGCTACTCGGCAATTCTCGCCCTAGGAGGGTATCCGTTTCTCTCGGCCGAGTGACTAAACGTACTCGGCCGAGTGGCAGTTAATACGAAATGCACAAAAAAAGACAGAGAGTTGGTTCCGTAGACTTCCCTGGTTGGTGCCCCACTCGGCCGAATGTGGTCCTTTGCTCGGCCGAGTCGCATATGATACTCGGCCGAGTGGCACGCTGTTTTCTGCTTCGGGGCTCCGTTTTCGTTCTACTCTCTGTTTTTCTTCCTCTAGTTGGTTTCTTCCTCCTCCTAAGCCTTGAGCGCATTCCTGGAGCGCTCTTCTTTGCCTCTATCTTCCTTCATATGAAAGATCTCCTTTTCTCCTTTCCTGTTATAAGAATTAAGACCCGTTGTCACGATTTTTATGGGCAAAAAGACTCTAAATACTAATGAAGTCTAAACCAAAAATGAAAATCAAATAAAAAAATAAAAAAAAACAATGCAAAAACCGTCGGGTTGCCTCCTGACAAGCGCTCGTTTAAGGTCTTGAGCTCGACCCCTTTGGATTTTCAATTAATGCGTGATGTTGGGTGCATATGAGATGCACCCGTCGAACTTGCCGGGAAGACCGCTCGGATTTGGATCGTGGTGGTGTGTGGCCTTCCTCAGCGCCCCTTCATCATGAGCAATGTTGGGGGATGGCTCCCCCAAGCTTGAGCTTGTTCCGGTCCTTGACTTTGCCGGTGACACCGATATTCGAATCGGTGGAGCTTTCTTCGGATTCTTCAATGTCGAGAGCTTGCAAAGCTCCCATATTCTTACGACATCAGCGTCGCCATCATCATTCGCCGTGGAGATATTGGGAGAGTCCTCCATCTTCTCTTCTTCGACCAAATCTTGGCCTTCTTCGAAGCCGTCATCGTGGAGTGCACCGATGGAGTAGGGGATAGCCTCTTCAATGACCTCATCAAGGAGGTCCAAGTAATCTAGCTCCTCATGATATGGCATGTGCTTCATAGCCTTTGGTATATGGAGCTCGACTTCATTGTTACCGACATTCAAGGTAAGAGTCCCTTCCCGCACATCGACAATTACACCGGCGGTGGCGAGGAATGGGCGTCCAAGTATGAGCGATGTGTCACCCTCCTCCTTGATGTCCATGATCACAAAATCACAAGGCAAGCATATGCCTCCCGGAACTTGGAGTGGGATGTTTTCCGCGGTTCCAACCGGCCTAGTGATCCGACCATCCGCGAGTTGAATCCTCATGTCGGTCGATTTTAAATCGGTGCCGGTGTTCAACTTCCGGAACATGGTGAGAGGCATGATGCTCACACTAGCGCCCAAATCGACCAATGCTTTTTGTAAGGGGACGCCTCCGAGTGTGCAAGGAATTCGGAAACTCCCGGGATCTTTGAATTTGGCGGGCTCCTTCTCCTTCCTAGTGAACCACGTTCCTTGTTCCGCGAGCATGATCTTCTCCTTCCTTTTCCTTCCCGTAATCAAGTCCTTTAAGAACTTCGCGTAGGATGGGATTTCCACTATGGCATCAAGGAAAGGGATATTGAGGCTCACCCCTCTCAAGTATTCGAGGAACTTGGCTAGCCTCTTCTCGATCTTGGCTCTGGCTAGCCGTTGAGGAAAAGGCACCGGTGGTATGAATCGGCGCTCATCAATAGGTTCCTCCACTCTAGATTTTGCTCCTTCTTACGGCTCCTTCTCTTTTTCCACCTCAATTACCGGCTCGCTCTCTTCTAGAATCTCCACCACGGGTTCCTTGACTTGAGTCATGGGGGGAGTGGTATCCTTCCCACCCTTTGTCGTAACCGCAACAACCGCGTTGATATGGCCGATGTTGCCCTGTGGATTTGGCTCGGGTTGAGCCGGCAATTGTTGGTTATTTCTATTGAGCAATGCAAATTGCTCCCCAATTTGAGTGACGACGGTGGTGAGAGAATCTTGTCCCGCCTTCAACATGGTGTAGATCTTCCTATGCTCCGCCATAAACTCCTCCACCTTAACTTCAAAATCCGAACGTGGTTGAGCTTGCGGAGGGTTGGGATTTCTCCAACCTTGATTATACCCGGGTGGCCTATAAGATCCCACTTGTTGCCTAGGTGGGAAGTTTTGTTGCGGTGGCCCCCTTGGTTGATAATTCGGTTGTGGTGGTGGAGCCCGAGCTTGAGGAGGTTGTTGAGGCGGGGGGTTCAAGGCACCATCATTATTAGCATAGGAAAAACCCGGATGGTTTCTAGCGGCCGGGTTGGCCCAATATCCGGAATTCCCCGCAACATACTGAATTTGCTCCAAAGCTCCTTCTCCATGCTCTCCTCCCACATACATGGCTTGAGATTGGTCTTGCCAATCACTCATATGGTTTATCGGTGTGGATGTAGTAGGGGCTCCTTGCGGCTCGGTAATGTATTTCTCCAACCTCTCCACTACCTTGTGGAGAGAGTCAAATTTGCTAGCAAGCTCCACCACGGCCTTGGCCTCATAAATACTTGTGGGCTTCAAGGAGGACGAAGAATGTCCTCGCTCGTCGCCCCACTGTTGGTTGTTGGAGGCCATCTCCTCTAGCAAGGCCGTAGCTTCATCGGGGGTTTTTTTGACAAAATGGCTCCGTTGGCGGTAGCATCAATAATCTGTTTTGTGCCCGGTTGGAGTCCATTGTAGAAACTGTGGACAAGCTCCCAATCCTCAATGCTGTGATGGGGGCATTGATGTTGCAAGTCCTTGAAGTGCTCCCACGCCTCATAGAGAGTCTCCTGCGGTCCTTGCTTGAAGGACATGAGAGCACTTCTTATCTTCACCGTCTTGGAGGGCGGGTAAAATTTGTCGACGAAGGCACTCGCCAATTCATCCCAAGTGGTGAAGATTCCTTCAGCTTGCGTCCTCAACCAATATAAGGCCTTGTCCTTGAGTGTGAAGGGAAAGAGGCGCAGTCTGATAGCATCTATGGAGACGCCCGGCATTTGGAAGGTGGCACATTTTGATAAAAAGAGCTGGATGTGGTAATGAGGGTTCTCATGGGAATTCCCATGAAAAGGGTCTTGTTGCATCAGAACTACCAATCCAGTCTTCAACTCGAAATTTTTGTCGGCCGCCAACTCCGGCATAGCTATGGATGAGGTCGTGGAGGAAGTCTTAGGCCGAAGCTTATCTCTAATGGAAATGATCCTCGCCATTCGCTCCACCAATTCTTCGGGTGTCTCAGGATGGGTCATAAAATTCCCTTCCGTATCGAGTCTCCTCTCCGCTCTGATCCTCCTCAATGTACGTTCGATCTCCGGATCGTATAGTATTTCTTCGGGGTCCGCCGTGGATCTCGTGTACATGCAAGGGAAGACAGAGTTTCAAAGAAATAGTTAGCACAAAGGAAGGGTAAAATGAAAAATAGATATAATAAAACAAAAAGAAAAATAGCTAGGTAGGTAGAATCAAACACTATCGCCTCCCCGGCAACGGCGCCAAAAACTTGATCGCGCCCCGACAGTGCGCACACGCAACCGGGGCGAGCGACTCGCTAGTCTTACCGCAAGCGCACGGTGTAGCGGCGAGCGGGTATCGAACACGAGGAGGGCAAATGACAGTGTCTTCTTCAATTCACCTGGCTATAAGAACAGTCGAGAAATATTCGCAATAAAGCGGTCACAGTCATTCAATCGTATAAAGGAAATATCAAATTAATAAAGACGCCTAGGGGTAGGGAATCCCCGCTACAAACCGTATCTCGTCATTGTGATTCGTAGGTTTCACAATTGCTAGACTTGAAATTCAGGTGAACTAGTTGCAACTAAATGTAGAACCAAGCTCACGCTCTCGTGCTATTGCCGGTCTATAGCAAACCTAGGGTAGGGTCCAATCTCTTGCAAACCCTAACCTAGGCAAGCTAGCGTGAAGAACAACATCATCGTCCAATCGTATCTCGAGCCCACTCTCGTGCAAACTCGAGCTACGACCTAGGTTGGGATAGTTCCTACTCGTCCAATCTCTTGCAAACGGGTATTGGTATAGAATTACAATCGAAAACCCTAGTTTCGGTCCAATCTCTTGCAAACCGATTCCAGAGAAATCCAATTGTAACCCAATTCGAATTTCTAGGGCTTCCTATCGAGTTGGGATCCAATCTCTTGCAAATCCCAATCGGTATGAATCCCTAGCTATTCGTATTAAATCAATCCCAAACTAACCCTAATCAATTCTAGCAATAATTTCACCAATTCATCACAAATTAGAAATAGGGTTCGTAGGGTTCATCCCTACGCCCTAAGACGATAGAACTACTCACAATTCATAATGCAATTCAATGGAAATTCAATAATAAAATCAATAGAATTCATTGCAATATTCAATATATCAATAAAAATGAGGTTTTTGATAGAGAGAGAGACAAACCAATGAAGATTCAATAGCATCCAACAAAATAACACTTTTCTCTCTCCCAAAAGAACTAAATCTAATCTCCTAAAAAGTAATCTAAAAAAGGCTGCAAAAAGTTCTGAAAAAGCTCTCTAAACTAGGTTAAAAACTGGGGTTAAATACCCCCCAAAATCGCCCAAAAAACTGTGACAAAATTGCCCCTGCGCAGCCTGAAAATCGCAATTTACGCTACAGGCAGCGCGGCTCACTCGGCCGAGTGACAAATGTCATTCGGCCGAGTGACAAACCCTGACAAATTCCAGTAACTTCGGACTTTTGGGGGTCGGCTCCTCGGGAGTCACTCGGCCGAGTGACTTTCTTTGCTTCGACCGAGGGGACTTCTTCACTCGGCCGAGTCGGAACTCGGGAGCTGACTGACGGATTACAGTAAGTCTGGGATTTTTCTTGCCGTCGTCTTGATGCCACTCGGGCGAGTGGTGTCTCCGTGGTTCGGCTGAGTGGGCTGTCGATGGTCGGCCGAGTGCACGCTGATACTCAGTCTGTTGCGTGTCCGATCTGGCCGGCCGAGCGGGCTTTCGATGGTCGGCCGAGTGACTCCTTCACTCGGCCGAGTGACATGCTGAAAATGCCCAATCTTCGTATTTTTGCTCCCTCGTCGCTCCTACGACGTTCTTTCTTCTTCCACTCCTCTCCAATCGCAGAATTCCCCTCAAAAGAGTCACGGGTGACACTCCGGAGTGGGTGCATCTCAGAATCACTCCAAATCGCTCCAAATCTCCTGAAATTCGACAAAAACAAGAAATCGTGAAAAGCATCGCAATATTGTCGAATAATCATGAAAAACGCGATACGAGCGATCAAAATGGCATGCAAACATGCAGAAAAAAGGTATAAAATATGGAGTGATCAGTAATCGTGTTCACATGCCCTCGTGTGTTCTCTTCAGTTTTCCCCGGCAACTTTCCTTGTGCTTTTGATAGTTGGGAGAGTTGTTGCGCCCTCTGTGCCATTGTAGTCTTCATAGATTTCTTCCTCGATGCCAGTTGTTGCGTGGTAGAGGCAAGCTGTTGTGTCGTCGTATTAAGCTGCTGAATTGAGTTCTGAAAATAATCATTTCTCTGGCCTCGAGTCCGAATGTGACTCTCAATCAGCATCTCCAAGCTAGACTTCTGAATAGGGGGCATGTTCGTAGGAGGCCTCTGGTTGAAGTTTTGGAAATTGCGCTTGAGGAGGTGGAGCCTAAAAATCCTGGGGTTGCTAAGGGTATGGTGGCGGAGCTTGCAAACCCGGGGTCAGATAGGAGAAGTTAGGATGATTCTTCCAACCTTGATTGAATGTGGAGGAGTATGGGTTGTTCGGCGGCCTCGGGTTGTTTCCATATAAAGCATTGGCCTGTTCAATGCTCATGCCCGAGGGTTCTACCAAAGATGTGGAGCATTCATTGTCTTGGTGTCCCTGCACCACATGCCTTACAAAGCGTCGCATTGGGCGAGTTAGTAGCACCGAGCCCAATTAAAGAAAGTTGCTTTGATAGAGCATTAAATTTAGCCGAGAATATGGATACCTCATCAACGTCATACTTACCTCCCTTGATGGAGGTGCTCCTCTCATTGCTTCATGAGTTGTTATTGGCAGTTATGTCTTCCAACAACTTCTTCGCTTCATCCAGAGTCTTACTCATTAGCGCACCATTAGCGGCCACGTCAATCGACATTCTCACTTCCCGGGTCAATCCGTTATAGAACGCTTGGATGCATAGCCAATCGGGCACACCATAGTGTGGACAATTGCGTTGTAGGTCTTTGAATCTATCCCAAGCTTCATACAAAGACTCCCAGTCCAGCTGGTTGAAATTGGTGATCTCATTGCGCATCTTCGCTGTTTTCCCTGAAGGAAAGTATTTAGTTAGAAACGCAATGGATAGACTATCCCATGCAGTGAAGGTGTTAGAACTATGGCTTCTAAACCAATCCTTTACCTTGTCCCTAAGCGAGAAGGGAAATAGTCTTAGCCTAATGGTGTCGTTCGTGACGCCATACATCTTCAAAGCGTCCATCTTCTCCAAAATATTGTTGAGATGGTCATTCGGGTTTTCCATAGGAGATCACTCTAATTCATCTCGTTGCACGAAGTCGATGAGAGACGGCTTCAAATCGAAGTTATTAGGCTCCACCGGTGGATTTCAGATGCTAGATGTGGACCCATTGAAGGGCATGGAGAATTCCAAAAGCGATCTGGGAGCCGGAGGTGGCGGAGTAGGAGGACCATTTTCGGGATTTTCGATCTCCGCCATTGGTTCAAGAGCTAATATCCTTCTTCTTTCGGCGTTAAGCCTTCTTGCAGTGGCCTCAATCTCAGGATCTAGTAGACGCAAGTTCGCAATGCCTTGAGATCTCCTGGATATACAAGAGAGCTAAACCAAAGAAAAATGTTAAGAGCACCAAGAATCAATAACAAATAAAAATATGAACAAAAGTAAAAAAGAATATGTAGTCTATTAACAAAGACTAAAATCGATATCAAACCGTGCCTCCCTGGCAACGGTGTCAAAAAAGCTTGTCCGCTCTTGCGGAGCTAATAAAATTTATACCGCAAGCACACGGTGTCGGTTGTAGTGCTAACAGGTCGAACAAAGGGAGGCGTTCGTTGAGTACCAATTTTTGGATCCTTGTTCGAAAGCGCTCCCATTGAAAGGCATGGAGAATTCCAAGTGTGATCTGGGAGCGGGAGATGACGGCGGAGGAGGACCATTTTTGGGATTTTCGATCTCTGCCATTGGTTCAAGAGCTAATATCATTCTTCTTTCAGCATTAAGCCTTCTTGCAGTGGCCTCAATCTCAGGATCTAGCAGACGCAAGTTCGCAATGCCTTGATATCTCCTGGATATACAAGAGAGCTAAACCAAAGAAAAATGTTAAGAGCACCAAGAATCAATAACAAAGATAAATATGAACAAAAGTAAAAAGAATATGTAGTCTATCAACAAATACTAAAATCGATATCAAACTGTGCCTCGCTGGCAACGGTGCCAAAAAGCTTGTCCTCTCTCGCGGAGCTAATAAAATGTACACCGCAAGCGCACGGTGTCGGTTGTAGTGATAAGGGTCGAACACAGGGAGACGTTTGTTGAGTATCGATTTTTAGATCCTTGTTCGAATGCTACACTATCGAATGGTGGTCAAAGAGAGAATAAAAGTGTGGAATCAACAGATAAAAGCTCTAGGGCTTAGGATATCCCTAGCATTGAACTAGGGTTAGGGTTGAATTAATAGATGACCGATTGTTTGGTTCATTTGGACTCAGAAGAGGTCATATAACCTAAGGGCATTCACCTACCCCCTACTCTCATGGTGCATGATAGGTTATTTCCTTATGTTATCTCCTACACTCCGCTCTCGCGATGCAATGATAGGCCTATCCTGACCTATACCGATGCCGACTCTCGCCGATACATCAGTATACATCAGGCACATTATGCTCGACAAATGTCCCGAATCTTCCTCCCGACCTCAATGGCGTTCAGAAATTGGACCTATATTAGGAGGGCGCTAATCGGTGCATGACTCTCGCCGGTCACACCGATGTATGGATCCTCGTAGGGATCGAAACCCTGGATTGGTCCAGATTCTCACCGGCGGCCAATCCGATCGACCAAAAGGGAGGAGGTTGAATCTACGACGATAATTGGCATCCAAATATACCACAACTCCTTAATTAATCCAGAAATTAATCAAAAGTTCATCCAACCCATGGCCCTAATCCAATGGGGTTCAACCCATTGCTCTAGATAAAATCTACTCACTACTCATTGCAATAGAGATGATTTCTAGTATTGGGTAAGCGATGAAAGCCATGGATTCAACAAATAAACACAAAAGATAGAAAAACACACAATATCAATAACAAAGTAGAAGTTTCTATTAAGAAAATCTAATCTGTTCAATAAGAAACTAATTGTAACAAGTATGTAGAGTAAATGAGTTAGAAAATCCTTACAAAACTCCAAAATCCCCAAAAATGGCTAAAACAGAAGATGGGTTAGCTCAAAGAAGAAGAAGAGCTTTTATACATTCCCCAAAAGACCCAAAATCCCCCCAACGGCTCCCTGGCGGTGCCCAATTCATGCGAAAACCCTATTCAACCCAACCGCGTCGAAACGACGCGGTCGCATCGTCCTAGTGCGTAAATTGAGGGTGCATAGGCTACAGCGACACAGTCGCATCGCTAGGGACGTGGTCGCGTCGAATCTGGCTTCGACGTCCGCATCAGCATCCAAACGGTGGCGTGGAGCGACCGTTTGGTGTTCAGTTCTTCTGGGTCATGCGTTCGCGTCGTCTGTAGTCACGTGGGATGCGTCGATTGCATATCTTCAAATCAACTCCTCAGCGACGCGACCGTTTGGAGATCCTTTACGCGACCGCGTGGAGACAGGTTCTGGAGCTTAGTGACGTGGCCGTTTGGTGCATGTCTACGCAGCTACATGGAATTTTGTCCTGCTCAACTGTATTGTGATCACATGGCCACATCGAAATCAACGCAGCCATGTGCATCACTGCTCTTCTCGTTTCTCCCCAATTTGCACATTGCTCCGCTCCTTTTGCCCTTTTGCATCATAATCATGCCATATGGTCCCTAATTAGCATATGTGTCTTGCAAATCACAGAAGGGACCATAAAAGCAAAAGAGGAAATGAAAACTTGGAAAATGGGAAAAAACAGAGAAATAAACGATGAAAAAACATGTATGAAAAAGGGGAAAAACTATATACAATAAACATTCATCAATGAGCCAAGATGTGTCAACGCCATGTGTCGGCAATCCATCCACCAATCTGTTAAATCTCCCCCAAGCTTGCCAAAGAGTCTCTCCAGCGAGCTGGGTGAAGCTAGCAATTTGCTCTCTTAGTGTTTGGTGTTTCTTCGCCTTATTACGGATGGTAGATGTGGATCCTCCACCAAGATGCTCTCCCTTTAACGGTGTATGCACAATGATCGAATCCCTTGCTTGTATTTTGATTGTCCTTGTAATATGGAAATTTGGGCTAGGTATTGGGTAGTCTCTGGAATGTAGGCATCTGTCTGCTTCGAGAAGGGAGATGGAGTCCATTGGCCTTGGTTTTGAAGTTGGCCTTCTAGTGTAAGCTTAAGGTTGGACATTGGTGGAGGTGAGTATGTTGGGGAATCGGATGGGATGATCCATAGGGCAGGTAGTAGGTATATGATAGTGGTTTATAGGGCTGGGCATAATGTTGGCATTAGATAAATAGGTGCCCCTACATCCCACAAAATTTGCTAAACGCTGCAACCTGCGAAAAATTATTGTTACCTCTCGTCTGAGCACCTTACGAAAATGAAGCATCGAAATTTCCAACGTACGATCCATCAGGCATCCACATAATCCCCAAAGAGCACCTGACAAGTAAAAGACATGGCTAAGAGAAGCACGTCGGTGGTACAAGAGAATAGCAAAAATTCAAGACGGTGGTAAGGAAATTTTTTGTTTATGTATGATTTTTATAATTATTAATAAGCACGTAGTCTAGCTAATCCAAGATCTAGCTAATATCAATCAAGGCAACCTCCCCGGCAACGGCACCAAAAAATTATTCGTAATCGTTTTATATTTATAATCACAATCGCACGGTGTCATCATAGCGCTATACGGGTCATCCGCAGGGAGGTTGATCGATCGAGTACTAGCTCGATCACGGGTCGTTGTTAGCTATGTGAATCGGTTTTTTGCGGGATATGAAAGTACGGAGATTTAACAAAGGATTATGATATGAAAACATATATAACGAGTGATGTGTCCAAATTTTACATACATTTATCGCATCATTTCAAGCTATTTTAGTCGCTCAAAACTCATAGTTGTCGATCATTTGATTGTTTATCGTATTATGTCACTTTCGGAGCTTTATTCTCATTTTCAGGAGTTTTAAGGCGATTTGGAGCAAATTGGAGTTATGGACACATCCGAGACCACCAGAGCATCCATGGTGTCGTCTCCTAGGTGCTTGATTTGGTAGAAGAAAAGAATTGAGGAGAAGAAGGAGAAGAGAAGGAGAGAGAAACTCAATGGACGATTCAGTCTGTTTTCCCATGCTGCTCGGTCGAGTGCATCAGCACTCGACTGAGCTGACACTCAGATCAAAAGAAGAGCTTCAGGACAGACATACACTACTTGACTGAGTGGAGAAGCTACCCGGTCGGACCAACTCAGCCAGTGCAAATATTTCCAATACTTAGCCAAGATTTGAAACCCAAGGCCACTCGATCGAGTTAATCAGCTGCTCGGTCGAGCAGAGCTGCTACTCGACTGAGCTCGAACTAAATAGAATGATAACTTTGAAGACTTTTCAAATATACTGTAGCTCGACCGAGCACGAAGGCTACTCGACCGAGCGCAACCGCACCTGGTCGAGTAAGGCAAGCGCCCAGATTTTCAGACAGCTTCTCACTCGTTTGAGATCTACTTTCATTTCAGTTGGCAACGTATTTTTCTCATATTTTTTATGGATAGTAGACTCCATAACGGTTCCAACACCGCCAAGAACGTGTCAATCAGAGGTCAGATGAATTCTACATAAATTCTGCAAGATGAAAATGCAGTGCTAGAATCTGCACTCGACCGAGTACAGTTTCTACTCGGTCCGAGTCAGCTGGGGTTCACCAATAAGTAGCGGCCAGAGACAAATTTGGGCCGAATTTCAGAGGGGTCTTGTTGGGGTTTTCTAGGGTTATTTGCTAGGGTTTAAGGGGAATATATTTAGTATTGTAGCCGTCATTGAGAGGGAACCAACCCCCCTTGGGGATCCATCTTATTTTCTTTGGAGCTTTGTGGAGACTTTTAGAGGAGTTAGGCCATGCCATATGCCCCTCCTCTTGTATCAAGCTAAGTAATTCTATTCCTTTGAATTCTATTTTAGTTCTTATTGAATATCTCTTTGATGCATGCAATGAAGTTGTCTATCGTTCTCATATATATTGCGATCATGAATTCTATTGCTTTTATTGAATCTTTTGTTGATCTTTCCATGAATCGTGAGTAGTCTTTTCTACAGCTAATGGATTAGCCCTAGGATCTTAGGATTTAGATGTAAAGTTAGGATTTTTAGGTCGTTTTGGTATAAAAGGGATGTGTGTTGGTTGATCCAGCCAAGTTTGTAAGAGATTCCAAATATGGTTCATGACCATGATAGTGGCATGCCCTTTGGACGGATATCCTATGAACTTAATTAGACACGCTAGTGAATTTAATCGGAGTTCGTGACCACGATAGTGGCGCGTACTTTGATGGTCTCCACCGACGTCTTATATCACTAATTGATGACTATGATAGTAGCATCAATGAGACCCACCAAATCATAAATTGAAGCTCTATCCACGATAGTGGCATGAGTAGACATTGAGAGTAGTTGTCGATCGTAATGCATGGATCGCGTGTGAAGCCATCCACGATGGTGGGTCTAAGCACGTGATATGTTAGACGAGTGGCACGATGATTGTTGGCCATGAGTTCTACATTTTAGATGCGACAATCTCTCCCTAATAAAGCCAATTCAACGTAAGAATTCTAACCTAGCATTGACATCCGACGATCCTAGTAGTGACTCATATTTCCTTAGTCTTCGCTTTATTTTATTCATCTCTTTGTGGAGTTCTTAATTTGCCACGTTGAGTGACACGACCTTCGCATCCATCACCATCACGACACTCCAAAATCCATCTCCACCAATAAACCCGAAAGTCTAACCAACCTAGGAGTAGATAGGTAGTATAGCACAGCCTCTCCGTGTTCGATACCCGCTCGCCGCTATACCATGCGTTTGCGGTAAAACGACATTGTTTCCAGAGTTTAATTCCGGGCCGATCAACGAGTACAATCACGAGATGGACAATCAAAAGAATAAAGAATACAATAGAAAACATCACAAAATTGCAAACAATTATAACAACGCAATAGAAGAAAGCAACAAATACTTATCTCATTGAATCGTTCACAAGGGTCATCAATTCTCGCTTACAAATTATGAGAAAGAATCAAAATCCTATTCTAATCTGTCCCTACTCCTAAAACTAAAATAAAACATCAAAAAGCGGAAGAAAACGAAGCTAGATCATGCTCTCCATCACTGGCGGTGCCCAGATCTTTAAATACTGCTCAACCCCCTATCGGGTAAGTGGCAGGACCCGATTCGAAATAGCCATGTGGCCCAAACGATGCGGTCGCGTCGTTGGGTCGAAGTTACCCACTTCTGTAGGCTTCAACAATCTTCGTTTGACGCGGCTGTAGGTTCTTTTCGGTACTGCTAATGCCTTATCTTGGGACGACACGGTCGTGTGAGGCTTCACACGACAGTGGCATCACGGCCTCTTCTTTTCTTAGCAAAACAGCCCATACGGCCATCTACACGGCCGTGTGGGGGTTTCAAAGGATCTCAAAGAGACTTTAGGCCATGTCTTCTCACACGGCCGTGTGAGACATCTCACACGGTCGTGTGAAATGCTGCTGATAACCAAAATTCCATCAATTTGACCCTATCGCATCACCAATCGCTCAAAAAGCCTAAATTCTCACTCTTTTGCTCCAAAAATCCACAAATTCACCTGAAACACATCAGAGAAGCCCAAAACGTAAAAGGAACAAAAAGCAGAGAAAACGGGATGGAACGACGAATAAAATAGTGTAAAACGTGCATGGAAAAGGCGTAAAAACTATATATAAAATCACTCATCACCCTTCTAATGTACTACCTAAGTCTTCAAGAAGAGTTACCTCTCTTGGTACTTAGTCAACACAAATATAAATGCTTATAATATGGTAAGATTTGATGAGATGCACAGCAGAATATAAGATCACAAGCAAATAAATAATGACAGTAATTACAGCGCAGACATATCGAATTTATCCTTGTTTCCCACCACATGGGTACATCCAGTCCTCGACCTCCATCAGATTTAATCCACTATTGCAAACCTGCAATACAATCACATAGCTTCACTTGTTAGGAATTACAGCGCAGACACAGCGAATTTATCCTTGTTTCCCACCACATGGGTACATCCAGTCCTCGACCTCCATCAGATGTAATCCACTAAAACCTACAATACAATCACATAGCTTCACTTGTTAGGATGTCCTACATACCTAGTTACATAGAAAACTAGGATTTCAAACCAAGTACAACAATACCCCTTCACAAGGGAATACAACACCTTACAAATCGACTTACCAAACGCCTTCCTCAAGGCTTACAAACTTTTTCGATGATCGATTGTTACACCCTTTGATCCTACATCCAAATAATGGAGCTTTTGTGTTTTTATGTGGCTATAAGGAAAAATTAAAACTTTTGGTCTCAAAAAATGTATAAGTGAAAAATAGGAGATCAAAAAGAAACTAGAATTTGAAGTCTCTTAAAATGAACTTTGAGAGCAAAGATTTAAACCAAGTTTTAAGGCCAGCAAAATAATCAAAAGGATTAAAGAAATAAGCACAAAAACTTTAGAAAGCAATGGCCAAAAGACGAGAGCTTTAGAATAAGAGAGCTTTTGAAAATTCGCTTTGAAAATAATGCAAATTGCTCAAAAAAATTGATATTTGTTATGAACGGGCTTTTGTAGGCCCAAGTGGAGCCCACTAGTGTTTAGGGTATCCACCCATTATGTAATTGTTTTCTATAAATACATGGCTACGAGTTCAGTAGCCGGCACTCTCATAACACGTTATCAGCACGCTCGTCAGCTAAGCCGAACATCTGCCGACGGACGAATCGCGACGCGAAAGGGCTTCATTCACCAAACTTCACTAGATCCGATGGGTAGGATTTAGAGGTAATCATCGATATTCCATAAATCTAAATTTTAATGCGCATGAGATTGAATCTATGTTAGTTTATATTAGATCTACTTTTTAACTTAGATTTATATGATAAATCAATTTTTGGATTAAAAACTCAACGTTTTAACGTTAAAAATCGAATTTTTACAAGAAAAAACGTTGATTGAAAGATTAAAAATAGTATTTTTATAATAAAAAATCTGTTTTTTCTTCTTCTCTCGGAAAATTTTTTTTACCATAGAGGGGTTTTTCGTCGCCTCGCGGCCTGCAGCCGAGCGTGCGTGCAACGCCCCCAGCAGCCCGCAGCTACCACCGTACCGCCGCCCACAGCGGCGGCTTCAAGCCACCTGAAACAGCGGCCTCCCACTACCGCCTGAAGCGGTGATCCCCACTGCTTCACCGCCTGAAGCGGCCAAAAACAGTGGCATCCCGCTGCCGCCTGAAGCGACGACCCCGCCGCCCCGCCGCGGCCGCCTGAAGCGACGGCCGCCCCGCCGCCCCGCCGCCTGAAGCGACGGCCTCCCCCCGCCCCGCCGCCTGAAGCAGCGGCCCCCGCCGCCTCGCCGCCTGAAGCGGCGACCTCCCGTTGCCGCCTGAAGCGACGGCCCCACGGCATCCCACCGCAGCCGCCTGAATCCACTCCTCGCCGCCACCTCGTAGCGGCGTAAACCCTAGTCGCCCGTAGCGGCATGCCCTAATCGCCCCTGTGCGGGCCCGCACGACATATCGCCTAAAAAACCTAACTAGGGGGTTTCCCGATTTTTTAAACGAAAACTATTTTCAGATATTAATTAGGATTTTTCTTTTTAAATTATGATTAATTATATGTGTAAATCATCATTGCATTTTTCATATTGGACTATTTGATTATTTTTTACGTTTACTAATTATGTGGATCTTGAGACCGCTCCGTCGTTAGTCAACTAACCTAACGGGTAATACGTTTTCACGTGGTCCAATTAATTATTAAACAAAAATATTTTATTCCATAATAAATGCATGAGATGTTGCATATTTTCATTGCCCGTAGCATGAATTTGCGCTTAAACAAATTACATGCCTGTGATGAAAAATGAATGCCTGCTGCATTATTGATGTTTCTGCGACGAATGTTGATACCTTGTTGTGGTTTTGGATCGGCTATCTGTCACCATTTATTTTTCTCGCACTTTTTTTCCTTTTGAGAGTAATTGTAGTGAGTATTAAATTGGATAAATTCCAAGACTGGCGCACGTCCCATGAAGATGAGATCTACTTCCAGAAGAATAGGGGCCCCATGTGGGTTTCCGAGTTGTATTTTCTATTTAATGGGACTGTATATGGACTTTATTTTGTAACTTAAAAATGGTGACTAGCTGATCCACACAACAAATATCTGCGTCTGAAATGCATGATTATTTGTTTTCAAATATTTAATTATTGCTTGTTTGAAATGCTTAGATAAATGGCAAAGATAGCGAGCATCGATTTCGACGTATTGGATGCAACATGCAAGAACTATTTGAGCTGGCAATTGGATATCAAATTCCACCTATGCTCACAGGGATTGAGTCATGCCATTGCTGTTGGCCATATGGTTTCTAACATAGATAAGGCGAAAGCAATTATCTATATCAGACGCTATATCGATCAAGGCCGAGTACCTCATAGTGGAAGACGCATACGAGTTATGGACCACCCTCGAGGATCGATACAAACATCAAAAAGATGTTATTCTTCCTCGAGCATAATATGAATGGGAGAACCTCCGTCCACAGGACTTCAAGTCCATTGCCAAGTACAACTCAGCACTATTCAGTATCACCTCACGCCTGAAGTTGTGTGGTGAAAAAGTGACGGAGGAACGCATGCTGAAGAAAACTTATACATCTTTCCACGAGAAGTATGTTATCATCATGCAACAATATCGTGAACGGAAATTCACGAAATACTCTGAATGTCTCTAATGCCGTCTGATGGAAGAACAGAATAGAGACCTCTTGCTGGCCACCCATAACTTGCGCCCTGCTGGCACTGCACCTGCGCCTGAAGCACACAGTATCTCCTCCCAAAAGAAGAAGAAGTGTATTGTCAGATGAAGATATCAAACAATGATTGTGAGCGGCAATAGATATACATATGATATAAATGTTATTCCTACGATTGACACGAAATAAAATAGTAGACATGTTAGAATCATATATAATGCATGCATGCTTTTCAAAAGAAATCTTAAAATCCTTATCACACAATTGACTAATAGATAATAGGTTATGTTTCAAACCGTCTACAAATAGCACGTTCTCGATGATTGGCTTATCTGGATCATAAATAGTTCCAATGTCAATAACATTTCATTTGTTGTTGTCTCCAAAGGTAACTGTGCCACCATCTTTATATTGATTGGTTGAAAGTGAATTGAAGTTTCCGTTATGTGTTTTGAACATCCACTATCAAGAATCCATTTTTATGTTATGGATACATGAAAAATAAACAATAAGCATTGGTACCCTTTGCTTTTGGGTCTTTGGGATTAGTCTTTAAGAAGCCAAACCCAAGTAGAATTTGGCTTTTGCAAATAATTAAAAGAATGAACAATATTTTTTCATATAATATGAAATATATAAATGTTTATAATATAAACATGAATCTTTAGTAACCCATAAACGAACTGTAGTATATTTCCTAAGTGATGCATTTGAAACATTTCTTGAGTTAGAACTATTTCTTCATGAAGAGGAAGCAAGTGAATTTGCTTTCTTCGTGTAGATCAATGCATGATTCTTCTTTTGAGATTTAACAAAGTTTGTTATCCACTTATGAAGAAATGTTAGCATGTTTGGGTACATTCTTGTGAGAATAGCCCAACCCATGTCTATGATTTGCTGGATGTTGAAATTTTAGCAAATCATTGAGATTAGTCTTACCTTTATTGAACTTATATACATTGGTAGACATCTCGTCATATTTGATGAAATATTATTATCCATTTCGGATATTCGTATATGCAATTCATAAATCTAATATTTGAGAGTTTCATTTTCTTTGGTTAGTTTCAAGTTTTGAGAAGTCAAAGTTTCCCTCTCAGATTTAATTTCATTAAATGAAGTTGATGCAGATGTTAGTTCTTGGTGGGCAAGAACTAGAGCATCGTTGCTTTGTTTTAGAGACTTGTGTTATGCATTAAGTCTCTTGAAGCGAAGAAAAAGATCAGTAAAAGCATCTAAAAGTTCTTCATTATCTAAAGGGTTAATGACTGGAAAATACCCTAACGTTTCAGCGTCACAAAAATACCTTATCGTTCATTTTGGGACACATTGGTCCCAAATGTTTGGCAAAATTGACAACGTTGTACCCTTTTTGAGTTTGCCATCAGAAAAGCTTTTCCAAAATACCCTAACGTTTCAGCGTTTCTCACAAAAATACCCTAACGTTTCAGCGTTTCTCACAAAAGTACCCTAACGTGATACGAATTGGGCAAACTCAAAATGAACGATATGGTATTTTTGTGAGAAACGCTGAAATGTTTGGGTATTTTGGAATAGCTTTTCTGACGGCAAACTCAAAAAGGGTACAACTTTGTCAATTTTGCCAAACGTTTGGGACTAATGTGTCCCAAAATGAACGATAATGTATTTTTGTGAGAAACACTGAAACGTTGGGGTATTTTCCAGTCATTTACCCTTATCTAAATGACTTACTTCATTTTCGTCATCTTGTGCCATAAAGTACTTGTAGGCATTCTCTTCATTTGATTGATCATCATTGTGTTCTTCATCTGAAAGGAATCCCATGTAGCAGAAAAGGCCTTCATCTTCTTTTCAAACTTCTCCTTCTTTGAGTGATAATTGTTGTTGAAATTCTTAATCTTTGATTTCAGAGGTGGACAATCCTTTATGATATGTCTTGGTCTGTTACAATTAAAACATAAATAGGTATCAGAATTCCTAGATTTAATATTTCTGTACTTACCTCTTTTAAGTACTTCTTGAAGTTCCTTGTGATGAGTGCATCATCATCACCCATGTCTGAATCTTCGGTGTCAGATGATGCATTGAAGGCAATTACTTTCTTCTTTGATTCTGATTGTTGACTGGACCTGAAAGGTGATACTCGCAAGTGTACGAGGTCGGCAAATAATATACCTGGTGAGTACGGGATCATATCCACAGAGATGGAACTAATCTGCAAATTCACACAAATAGTCAGAGCATGTAAAGAATGGTTGATGGTTCTAATCACCCTTTGAGGGTGAATGATTATTTGAATAGGTGATTTATCTAAATACCCTAGAGTTAGGGTAATGTCCTAAAGTTTGGATGCAAGTGATAGAAAGAGTGTGGGTGTTGAGGATATCAATAGGATTATTCGATTGCTTTGCTAAATGTTAATTCCATGATAACTCGATCACTCATCCATTTCAAGGTATGAGGATCGGTGAATAAATCAATTAAGCACATATGAGGTGCACCAAAGTTAATTGCTAATTGGGTTCTTCTCCTAATTAAAGCTCATGAATCACTCTCACACCTATTTCAAGGTATGTGAGAGTAGTGCATGTAGGTTGTGTTACGCATCACACAACCACCGTTCTGCGACCCCTTTCGGGTAATGCACGATTCGATAAACGGGTTACAACCCAATTAACAATTTGGATTATTGGGTGAATTAAGCTTCTAAATTACGAAATATGGATTGAAGGGTCTTGCATTCATTTCAAGATATGCAATACCTATTGGATACATAGATGCAACAATTACGAAGCACCACTGTTCTACGGCTCCTCCATGGATAGTATCAAATCCAATTAACCATAAGCTTATTTCACCCAACAACATGGATTAAAAAAAGGTGCTGGAAATTAACATTAGCAAGGCAATCAAAACATCTTACATTAATCCATAACGCCCACACAACGAATTTAGCCTAACATATCCGGAATAGAATAAGCATTCATAGAAATATACATAGTTCAATACAAGAAATGAAAGCAAATGTATAATAGCAAGAGTGTTGGAGATTTGTCACCAAATACTAGCTTCCTCAATCATTAATAAATCTTAGCAACAAAAAAAACGAGATCAGAAAACTCAAAACTCTACAAAACCCTAATATCCTTCTTAAGGAAGAAGATGACCTAAAATAGTAAAAGATTAAGCTCTCCTTTATTACATATGAATAGTACTGTTTTATACCCCCTAGGGTGTTAGTTCTTGAGTTCAAGATTAATGTTGTTTTGATGATGATCAATACATTATGTTAGTGTGCTAATCAATCTTATGTTTTAGTCTCAGTTTATCTTAATGATCATATGTTGATGAGACAAAGCATACGGCTTGGAGGATATTACAAGGGATATCTTAAAGACCTCCAAGAGTGATGGTGTGCTCAAGCTTGGATGAAGTCATAAAGATCATCTAATGAAGCCAAAGCTTGGAGCATGATGATGGATGGACATCTAGAGAAGCATTGTCAAAGCTTGGAGCTTGATGAAGGGAAGCTCATCAAGGAGTGCCAAAGCTTGGAGATGATGGAGAGCATCAATGTATAGTGAGCTTGAAGACTTAGACTCTAGGAGAGGCAATTTGTAATCCATGTAATTTCACTTACTTGCATTTCTCTTTTTGAGTCTAGGATTATTGTAATGCCTTGATAGATGGTCATACGCTCATGCATTTGCTTTTAACCATCTTAGTGAGCCTTAGGATTATCATAGAATCCAACCCAATAGGTTCATCTTGCCCAAAGAC
Source organism: Scilla litardierei (assembly GCA_030789695.1). Classification (NCBI taxonomy): domain Eukaryota; kingdom Viridiplantae; phylum Streptophyta; class Magnoliopsida; order Asparagales; family Asparagaceae; genus Scilla; species Scilla litardierei. The sequence continues at coordinate 72,833,281 of CM061142.1, forward strand.
TCGTTTGGAGTCTCTGGCTCTCCTGCAGTCGCCTGCTGAAGGTTTTTCAGTCGACTTGGTGATTTCCAGTCGCCTGTCGAGCCTTCTACAATCGACTGTGATGCACAGCTCAAGTCAACTTTTCTATTGAATCATCTTGAGCTTTTCGCATCAGTCGACTGATGTTCAATTTACAGTCGCGTGTACTCTTACAGTCGCCTGTGAATTGGTCGACAGTCGCCTGTGCGCTTCTTGCATTTTCTGGGCTTCATCCCAATTTACAAGACAGTCGCCTGTTGCTATTTTTACAGTCGCCTGTATATTTACAGTCGCCTGTGAAATGGCCATCAGTCGTCTGAAAGGCGCAAGTGCGAAATATGCATCTCTCTCTGTTTTACTTCCCTCCTCTGCAGCAGTCGACTTATGAAGGATATACAGTCGCATGTCTATTTTAAAGTCGACTGTACTTTGGTCATCAGTCGCATGTATGCATACTGGGAGTAAGATGCATCTCTCTGTTTCTTGTCCATCCCTGCTGCAGTCGCCTGATGAAGGATATACAGCCGACTGTCTGTTTTACAGTCGCCTATGTAGTCTTCTACAGTCGACTGTCCTGGCTCAGATTATAGCCGTTGGGATATTTTCTAGCCGTTGATCAGTCGACTGTCTAATGATCATCAGTCGACTGTTCATGCCGTAAACTGCCAAAATCTAGCCGTTGCAGATTTCTTCCCTTTCGGTTTTTAACTGTGTTTATAGGCTCTTCTTGGCTTCCTATATATAGGGATTGGCTTAGTTCATTTAGAACTCTTGAAAGGGTTAGGAATTCATAGAAGTTCATTTAATCTCTTCTCTAAGCCACTACTTCCACATTCCCTAATTAGAGCTTCATTCTTATGCTATAGCATCTAAGCTCTAGGGAATTTCTCCAAGGGATTTCAATCTCATTCCTCTTCTTGAAGAACATCTTTCTTCTCTTCATTTTATACACTCAAGTGAGAAGTGTTAGGATTCATTCCTAGAAGAGAGAAAGATCATCAAGTGCAATCAAAGCCTCATCTGAAGCACTTGAGTTTTCACTTGCATGCCTTCTTCATCGCATTGGTAAGATCATATCAAGGTATAGGTAAGTGTTATTTCGTTTCACCTTTGTGTAACACTAATTCTCTTTGTGGTAATTAGTCTTTATTCTCTTTGTGCGAATAACTCTCTTTGTGGGAGTAACTCTCTTAGTGGGATTTTGGTGTCCTAGTGTAGGGCTAACCCTAATTCTCTGAGTGGGAGTTAGTAATTCTCTATGTGGGAGTTTGACCCCTGTGTAGGGTTGGTTGGGTCCTTGTGTAGGGCAAAATCCTCTTGGTGAGGTCTCTCTCTTTGTGGGAGTGTATCCCTTTGTGGGATTTGTATTCACTTCTCTTTGTGGGATTATAGTGAATATTGGTGTGGCTGGACGTACCCAAGTTTTGGGGAACCAGGGTAAAATCATTGTGTTTGCGATTGTTGTTGTTGAGCACTCTGTTAATTTCCGCTGCTTATTGTGCTGTAATTTTAGTAACTTTTAATTAAGCACTTTGCTTGCTATTACACTATTCACCCCCTAGTGTGTGTTTAGCCCCGCAGGGTCCATTACTTGCATTCATTTCAAGATATGCAATACCCATTGGATACATAGATGCAACAATTACGAAGCATCACCGTTCTGCGGCTCCTCCATGGATAGTATCAAATCCGATTAACCATAAGCTTATTTCACCCAACAACATGGATTAATAAAGGGGTGCTAGAAATTAACATTAGCAAGGCAATTAAAACATCCTACATTAATCCAAAACACCCACACAATGAATTTAGCCTAACATATTCAGAATAGAATAAGCATTCATAGAAATGGATATAGTTCAATACAAGAAATGAAAGCAAATGTATAATAGCAAGAGGGTTGGAGATTTATCACCAAATACTAGCTTCCTCAATCATCAATAAATATCAGCAACAGCAAAACCGAGATCAGAAAACTCAAAACTCTCCAAAACCCTAATCCCTTCTTAAGGAAGAAGATGACCTAAAATAGTAAAAGATTAAGATCTCCTTTATTACATATGAATAGTAATGTTTTATACCCCCTAGGGGTTACATGTCATCCATCCAAAATGTCATCCAACGATCCACAACAACTAGAGAGAAATCGGGTTAAGCAAAACCCGTTTCTCGCAACCCAGAATTTGGGCGAAAAATTCCGATCAGTCGATTGCTGAACAAACGCCAGTCGACTGATGACAGGCGACTGTCGTTGGTCGGACAGTCGCCTGGTTGATGGGCAGCGTAGCTTCCAGCTGAAGACATGCGACTGTTTTGAATATTGCAGTCGACTGTGTGCTCCACAGTCGACTGTCTTTCGTTCTTCAGGCACCTGCTGACGTGCGTTTATATTTCATATATTTGCGCACGTTTTCTTCCGTGTTTTTCCGCTATTTACCACCGTCTTGTATTCGTTTTCTCGTGTTTTCTTGTTTTCTTTCACTTTTCCGTGTTTTTATATATTTGCAGGAGTTTACTGGCGTAGGGGACATAAAACGACGATATCATGAGTCCCCGGAGCAACGGGAGGAGTCACGCGTGATCCAGGGGGTCAAACGATGAAGATCACATCTTTCAGCCCCTCACCCGACCGGTTGGTCACTTCCAACCGATCGGGTGATGCATGCGTGCACCACCCGGACACAAGTTGGAGCGGCCAAGAAGTCACCCGGTCGGTTCAGAGACCGGTTCAAACGCCACAACTCTCTGGAACTCTGACACTGAATGCCAACCGATCGGTGACCTTCACCCGATCGGTTCACCTGTAGCCGATTCTCCGAAGCCAAGACACAGAGAGATCAACCGACCGGTTCACCCGACGGCACGGAGATCCAACCGATCAGCTTCAACCCTCAACCGACCGTGCCGTGGGGACCGGGTGAAGTCCTATTCTGAGCTGTCGAAGAAACGAAGCAGGTCACCCGATCGGGTGACTTTTCACCCGATCGGGTGACTTTTCACCCGATCGGGTGATATCGTATTCTATATATATGACCCCTAGGTTTTCCAGAAACGAGAGTTGTTATTTTTTGCTGTTTTTCCTCTCTCTTGACGGCTGTAATTTTTCAAATATTTGTAAGTTTTCCGATCTTTGTCAAACTTTAATATAGTGCTATTAGCATTGCTCTTACTGCTTTTCAATCGCGTGATCATGATTTTTACGGTCGATTTCGATTTAGATCGCTTTTTACTAAATATGTGTGAGTAGTTCCCAAATCTGGGATTTTGGTGGAAACCCCTTCGTGGGCTCTCCTCGATACGTCCATAGGACTAGGAAATCGATAGGGATTAAGAATCTAACGGTTACGCGGGGTGTTTTATTGTCATTGGCGGGAAAAAGACCGCCTTTGACCGTCGGGCCAAGGGGGAATAAACTTGGCGGTTGACTCCCTAGCCATAGCTCACGCCCTTAGCGTAGACGTCGAATCCTAGCGCGTGGGAGCGGCAGGATGAGATGTTGGGAGTTATCGTTGCGAGCTTAGTGCCCCGGAGTCGGTCAGTGTTAATAGACACGGGAGTGCCCACTGACCGAACCCGGGAAGTCCGGTGTATCATCCTGGGCACCGACCGGAATATCGGGCCCATGGGATGCTGGTATCACTTTCAGAGGCAACGTCTCACCATTAGACCCTAATTCCGATCGTCATCCTACCCGTAGGCTGTATTGGCGAGAATCGCACGATAGGGTGGAAACCAGAGTCCCGGGTTTTCTCTTTATATTGCTTATCCCTTGCATTCCATTTACTGTGACAACCCATTATCCGATTCGGGCTAGCTCGCCCATAGGGTGAATTTGATCCTTCTTGACACAAGCACATCCATGCCTCCCTGAGTTCGACCCACAAGCCACACTACAACACCGTGCGCTTGCGATTACAAATATTTAAATCTCACGCCCCCAATTACTCATTGCACACACACATCCTGACGCATAAACGGTGGACGTCAAGCTTTATGGCGCCGTTGCCGGGGAGGCAACGTGCTTGTTATTTTAGGATTTCATGAACCCTTGAGTCTAGCTCTCATCCCTATCTCGCGATAATTTTCGCACTCTACACTTTTTGATTTCACTTGTACATATTGTAAATAGTAGTTGTATAGAACTGATTGACTGAGTCGCCATGCTGCTATCGCTACATTCTCCTCCCGTTTATGCAACCCGTGATTTTGACGTGTTTGCTATTTGTGCAGTTCTCTCTCTCCTTTCTTATAGGTTTTCTTCCCCATAAGAAGGATGTTGTATGCTGTTTCGGGCGATATCTGGGATCATTCGCACCACATCCGCTGCTTGGCACAAACCTTGGCGGAATCCCTAAATGCTTCGAATATTCTAACCCTTCTGTCTACCGCTGTGGAAAATCAGAGATGGTATCTTGATATGCAGCAGGATCCAGTCACGACAACTCTCCTTCCTCCTGATGATTTGGCATGTATCGACATGCCCAGTTCCGGATTCGGGGGAGAAGAATTGTTCACGGAGCCCGGTCAGGAGAACCACCAGGCAGAGTCTGTCGGTTGCGTTGGACAGGGGCCGATCTATACCTTACAGACTTTTATCGAGCATCCCGGATCTTGGGGCAATGAGGAAGCTGGGAGCAACGGTGGGGAATCATCGACCATTGAAACCTGTTTTCACGTCGAAGCTTTCTTCCCTGAGAATTACGATGAGCTTGAGAAAGACCCGGCGCCTTCCTCGGTTGCCCCTGCGATACCCAGCGAGGGTATACCACGTGGAACCACGGTTGGGAGTGAAGTTCCGAACACTGGCTTTCGAGAGATCCACGAAGAAGTCCTTTCACTAGAGGATGATCAACTCGAGAAGTATGCGTCGGGGCCTCATGAAGTTGAGATGAAAGAGTTACCCCCGGGACTAAAGTATGAATATTTGGGGACGGACTCGACCCTGCCGATCATAGTAAACTCCTCGCTGCCTGAAGACCAGATGACCAAATTTCTTAGTGTTTTAAAAAGGTTTAAGGGTGTTTTCGGATATGCAATTGAAGATTTGAAAGGGGTTAGCTCAGGCCTCTGCTCACACAGAATATTGCTTGAGGATGAGCAAGCCTCCTCGATTGAGCCGCAGCGGAGGCTAAATCCCATAATGATGGAGGTGGTGAAAAAGGAGATTGTTAGGCTTCTACATGCCGGTATCATATACCCTATCTCCGATAGTCGCTGGGTTAGCCCGGTGCACGTCGTACCCAAGAAATGAGGAATGACGGTGGTTCGCAACGAGAAGAACGAGCTAATACCTACGAGGACCGTCACAGGGTACCGGATGTGCATCGACTATAGAAAGCTGAACAAAGCCATGAGGAAGGAGCACTACCCTCTCCCTTTCATTGATCAGATGCTCGAGAGGCTGGCGAAGCACAACTACTTCTGTTTCATGGACGGGTACTTCGGATTCCTTCAAATCCCTATTCATAACGATGACCAGGAGAAGACGACTTTCACTTGCCCATTTGGGACATATGCCTATAGAAGAATGTCGTTCGGACTTTGTAACGCCCCAGCTACATTCCAAAGACTCATGTCCGCTATCTTCTCCGACTACTCCCAGGATATCATAGAGGTTTTCATGGATGATTTTTCCGTCTATGGAACTGAGTTTGACTCATGCCTCAGCAATCTAACTAAAGTCCTGGGGAGGTGTCAAGAAAAGGGACTAGGCCTGAACTGGGAGAAATGCCACTTCATGGTCCAAGAAGGGGTTGTGCTTGGACACGTCATCTCTTCGAGGGGAATCGAGGTTGATAAGGCAAAGGTTGAGGTGATTGAAAAGCTTCCGCCACCACTCAATCTTCGAGGAGTCCGTGGTTTTTTAGGACATGCGGGATTTTATCGCCGCTTCATAAAAGACTTCTCGAAGATTTCCAGGCCGCTGACCCAACTCCTCGTGAAGGACGCGCCTTTCATCTTCGACGAGGAGTGTATGGAAGCATTCCGCCATCTGAAGCAAGCTTTGATTTCCGCGCCCATAATACAACCACCGGACTGGAATCTACCCTTCGAGCTAATGTGCGACGCTAGTGATTATGCCGTTGGTGCCGTCTTGGGGCAGAGGAAGGATAAAAATCTGCATGTCATATATTATACGAGCAAGACCCTTGACGCCGCCCAAAGAAATTATACTACAATGGAAAAAGAATTGCTAGCGGTTATCTATGCCATGGACAAGTTCCGGCAATATCTCGTTGGTGCTAAGGTGATCGTGCACATAGATCACGCGGCTCTCAAATACCTATTGAGTAAGAAGGAGGCTAAGCCGCGGCTCATTAGATGGATTCTCCTCCTCCAGGAATTCGACCTGGAAATCAGAGACAAGAAGGGGGCGGAGAATGTAGTTACTGATCACCTGTCCAGGATGTCTACCCTCGATTTGAACGCTACTCCGATCGATGATTCGATCCCTGACGAGCATCTTTTCTCCGTCTCTTCCGCCTGGACCCCTTGGTACGCCGACATCACAAATTATCTTGCATGTGCCATCGTCCCCCACAATGTGAGCTACCAGCAGAAGAAGAAATTCTTCCATGAGGTCCGCAAATTTTATTGGGACAACCCCCATTTGTACAAAACCTGCAATGATGGGATGATACGGAGATGCATCCCTGAAACTGAAACGACCTCTATAATTTCCCATTACCATGGTCAGCAATGTGGAGGGCATGCGAGCACATATAAGACGACTGCGAAAATTCTCCAAAGCGGATTCTACAGGCCAACCCTCTTCAAGGACACCCATGCTTATGTCCAGGCCTGCGACAAATGCCAAAGGACAGGGAATATCTCCAAGCGGAATGAGATGCCTCAACACTACATCCTAGAGGTAGAGATCTTCGATGTGTGGGGAGTGGACTTCATGGGACCGTTCCCTTCCTCTTCAGGGAACCAGTATATCTTGGTAGCCGTGGACTACGTATCGAAGTGGGTTGAAGCGATAGCCAGTCCAACCAATGATTCCAGAGTGGTCGCCAAGTTCTTTAAAAACAACATTTTCCCGGGGTTCGGTGTACCTCGAGTCCTGATCAGTGACGGAGGGAGCCATTTTATAGAGAAGAAATTCGAGGCTCTCTTGAAAAAGTACGGGGTACAACACCGGGTGGGGCGTGCCTACCACCCGCAGACTAGCGGCCAGGGGGAAGTCTCTAACCGGGAGATCAAAAGCATACTAGAAAAGACGGTGGCCAACTCTAGGAAGGATTGGTCATCATAACTTCGTGACGTGCTTTGGGCTTACAGGACGGCATTTAAAACTCCGATCGGCACAACCCCCTACCGGCTTGTCTACGGGAAGGCATGCCATCTGCCCTGGAATTGGAACATAAGGCATTTTGGGCAATCAAGAACCTAAACTTCGTGTCACGCCCCGCTTCCCTAAAATGGAGGCGAGACGTGAGAAGGTCCGCACAGACGTGGAGCTGTGAAGCCACACGCCTGATAAGCGTCAATAAAACATAAGCAGGTCCCTGTAACCACGAGCAGAACAAGATAATAACACAAGGAGATACAGAAATAAAATCCCAAATCTCAGCAATGTCCAAACATAGAAATTAAGTTCAACATCCAGAAAAGCCACCAGGCTAAAGAAAGAGTCTAGGCCCAGAACAAGGCCAACAAGGACAACATAAACAGAGCATTGGTGCTACACACCGACAACTAAAGCAGTCTAAACAACAACACAAACAGTCTCTACGAATGATCGCCCGTGTCCTCGTACTCCTCAACGAACGCAGGCTCTGACTCAGCGTCAGCAAACACCACGTCCTCCGCAGCACTCTCAGGCTCGGGATCTAACATGTGTCACCCAAAAGAGTAAAGGGGCACATGTCAGCAAGTCTAAAAGACTTGGGCAAGGAAACTGAAAGGAAGGCAAACTAGCAACCTAGCAGTTCTAGTATGATGCATAGCATGACGAGTTTAGTTTGTGAGTAACAAATAAGGTACGGTACAAGTAACAAGTAACAAGTAGCAAGTATGGCATGAATGACAAGTTTTACAAGTATAAACACGGACAAGTACAAGTCAAGTATTTCACATCAAGTAAACATGTCGTGCACAGAGATTTCGTCTGCTGGCTGGAGTGGCTGATCGGGCGAACTTGTAAGCTCAGGTGACCGCTTATCCCTACCCCTCCACGTGTATCGAGCCAGGGCATTACCCCCGAACACGGAATGCTCGCTTCTGGATCACAAGCCAGGAAGTGTATTTGGCATAGGGTTGTGCCTGCTAAAGAGCAGGTGCCTAGCCTGGCCTAGGGTTATGTCTGCAACGCAGGTGCCTAGCCGGAAACAAGTAGTTCGGGTATTGGCTATCGACCAACACACGTGGCCCGCTTCTGGAACACGAGCCAGGAAACACAAGTATTGTAGCGTGTTTCTTGGCATGGCATGTAGTAAGGCGTACAGGTAAGGAATTAAACATGGCAGTTTAATATGCATGAACAACAAGTTAAAAGGATTGGACCTAGCTTCGTTATCAAGCTAGATCAATTGAGGTGACGGATCTAGTTTCGTTGTCAAACTAGATCAAATAGGCGTCTAGGCAGCTATCATTTCACTGTCTAGTCTCTTTTACGCTACAACAAGCAAATGGCCTAAGGCATGGCCTAAAACCCTAAGTGGTAAGTTTCACTTGCCTAGCACCGAGGATGACGATCACGAAGGTTCGTCTCACAATCGCTAATCTACGGGAAAAGTCGTTGTTATGGAGAAACAATCATCAAAACAACATCCATATTTATTAGGGTTTTACAAAATCACAAATGGGTTAGGAGAATATTATAGGATCGAGTTATTACCGGATCGTTAGCGGAAGAACGATGCCGAGCAAGCACGGCGACGGAAGAATGATCCGGGAAACCACGGTTCAGATCTGGAATGGATGGAGAAATCTGGAGAAAATGAGGTTTTGGGGGTTGGAGGCGGCTTAAATCATGGTGGCCGGCCTAAATGGAGGGCGAGAGGGGCTTGGGGGATGAAGGAATTGCTCAAGAGCGAAGGAGGAAGGGTTTAGGGTTGAAGGGGAAACAATGGGGGAGAACTAGGTTTAGAGGGGAAAAAGAAAGAAGAAGAAACTGATCGGCTATTTATAGGGATGAACCGGCGGCCGCCCAAAAATTAGGGTTTCTGGGTTGATTAGTCGGTCATAGAAGGGTTGTTGACCGACTAGTTTAAGAACTAGTCGGTCGGTCGACCAACTGTGACCGACTAACGCCAAACAGTAACTCAGGTCGACAAAAGGGTCAATGAATTAGTCGGTTAAAGAACAATGGCTGACCGACTAGTTTGCAACCTAGTCAGTCGGTGGTTGTTCTTAGACCGACTAACGATAAACAGTAACTTAGGTGATATTTATCAAAGGAACTAGTCGGTCTGAGAGCAAGTTCTGACCGACTAGTTTCACATCTAGTCGGTCGGTGGTTGTTCTTAGACCGACTAAGAGTAAACAGTAACTTCTGAGTTTTTGATTCAATGAACTAGTCGGTTCCAGTAGAGTTCCTGACCGACTAGATCTCAATCTAGTCGGTTGGTCCCCTTCTTGAACCAACTAAGGTGCACGAAAAGTGCCGAATTGAAGCGCGAAGCTTCGGGAAGATCTTTATAGCTTCTAAGATCACTCTAACTCTAAAATATGAGCGACTTGAAGTTCGTCATGAGTGACTTACTCCAAGATCAATGATATAAGGAAGAAGTTAAAGAATCACAACGAAACGAACGAAAACGAAAGCTACGGAGACGGAAACCACACATAAGGAGAAAATCCGCCAAAACTTATATATAATATAGATAATCCAAATACATGAAAACCAGTCGTTACATCCTCCCCAACTTAAGAAAAATTCCGTCCTCGGAATTTCCCAACACTCATGTGTCCGGGAACAAAAGTGGGTAGCGCTCTCGCATCTCTTCCTCATTCTCCCAAGTAGACTCTCCTGGCGAGCCGTGTCGCCACATCACCCTCACAAGATTGACAACCTTGTTCCGGAGCGACTTCTGACGCCTGTCCAGAATCTGCACTGGATGCTGCTCATACGTCATATCAGGGCAAACGGTAATCTCCGAGAAGTCCACAGCATGAGATGGATCACTGATGTATCGACGAAGCTGCGACACATGGAAAACATTGTGAACTCCTTCCAAAGATGGCGTCAAGGCTAAGCGGTAGGCTACCTCGTCAACCCTCTCCAGAACGTCAAACGGTCCAATGTATCGCGGGGTCAACTTCCATCGCTTCCCAAAGCGAATCACACCACGATTCGGGGAAATCTTCAAGAACACATGGTCGATTGGCTGAAACTCTAAAGGACGGCGTTTAGCATCCGCCCAATGCTTAAAACGGTCCTGAGCAATCCTCAACCTCTCCCGAATGTTCCTGACAACATCCACGACCTCCACAATCATCTCAGGTCCCAACAGCTCCCTATCACCAACGTCATCCCAACTCAATGGCGATCGACATTTCCTCCCATACAGCGCGACGAAAGGCGCCACGCCAATACTCGCCTGGAAGCTGTTGTTGTAAGAGAACTCCACCAGATGTAGATGGTCCTCCCACGAACCCTTGAAATCCAACATGCACGCCCTCAGCATGTCCTCCAAGATCTGAATCGTCTTCTCGGACTGGCCATCCGTCTGCGGATGGTACGCCGTGCTGAAACTCAGATGCGTACCCAAACTCTTCTGTAAACTCTGCCAGAACTGAGATGTGAACCTCGTGTCTCTGTCCGACACGATACTCACGGGGACTCCGTGAAGTCGTATGATCTCCTGCACGATTCACGTCACATCACTATCTAGACTAGGAAAAGGAAATAGAAACGGAGAGTAAGAATTTACCTCCATATATCTCCTTGCTAGCGCCTCAGTGGACTGTCCTACTCGAAATGGAATAAAGTGAGCAGATTTGGTCAATCGATCTACGATCACCCAAATCACATCATTCTGCTTCGGACTCCGAGGTAGTCCAGTCACGAAATCCATAGTGATGTGCTGCCACTTCCACTCCGGAATCGGAATCGGCTGTAGCAACACTGCTGTACGCTGATGCTCGGCCTTTACCTGCTGGCAAACCAAGCACTTGGCTACACTCCGAGCCACGCTCCTCTTCATGCCATGCCACCAATACTTCAGACGAAGATCCTTGTACATCTTGGTGCCACCAGGATGTACAGAATACGGTGAACTGTGTGCCTCAACCAGCAACTCCTCTCTAATATCCCCAACTGGCACACACAACCTAGCTCCATACCTCAGCGAGCCATCCTCATGAATCAAGAAGTCAGTCCGCAGACCGGCTTCCACCTGCTCCCGAATCTTAACCAACTTAGCATCCCCAGCCTGACCAGCCTTGATCCGGTCCACGATCGTCGACTGTATCTGCATACACATCAACGAAGAAGCTTCTCCAGGAAGAACGATCTCAACACCAGACTCGCAAAAATCCTGCTGCAATCTCCACTGCGAGGTCAAAATCATCACCGCTGGAAGCCTACTCAGCGCATCCGGAACCACATTCACCTTGCCATGATGATATTGCAAGTCAATCTCATAATCCGCCATGAGCTCCAACCATCGACGCTGTCGCATGTTGAGCTCCTTCTGAGTAAAAATATACTTCAAGCTTTTGTGATCGGTTAAGATTCTCACTTTCTCACTCAGCAGGAAGTGCCTCCAAATCTTGAGCGCAAACACGACAGCAGCTAACTCCAAATCATGCGTCGGGTAATTCTTCTCATGAGTCTTGAGCTGACGAGAAGCATATGCCACAACATGCCCGTGCTGATGCAACACACAACCGAGACCCTTGCCAGAAGCATCGCAAAAGATCTCGAATCCTCCACTACGATCAGGCACAACAAGAATAGGGGCAGTCGTCAATCTCTCCCTCAGAACACCGAAGGCATTCTCACAATCACCCGACCAAACAAAAGGTACATCCTTCCGCGTCAATCTGGTCATCAGCTCAGCAATACGGGAAAAGTCCTTAATGAAACGCCGGTAGTAACCAGCAAGCCCAAGGAAACTCCGGATCTCAGATGCTGACTGCAGAACCGGCCACTCTCTGATGGCCCTAATCTTCTCGGGATCCACTGAAATACCATCACCAGTCACCACATGCCCCAGAAAAGCAACTCTATCCAGCCAAAACTCGCACTTCAAAACTTAGCATACAAACGATGCTTCCTCAAGATCTCCAATACCGTCCTCAAGTGCGAGGCATGTTCTTCCTCTGACTTAGAATAGACCAGAATGTCGTCAATAAAGATAACGACAAACTTATCTAAAAAGTCATAGAAAATCAGGTTCATCAGATTCATGAAAACTGCGGGTGCGTTGGTTACAACGAAAGGCATAACCACAAACTCGTAGTGTCCATACTTCGTCCTGAACGCTGTCTTCGGAACATCTACCTTCTTCACCTTCAGCTGATGATAACCACTCCTCAGATCCAACTTCGAAAACACCCTCGAACCTCCAAGCTGATCAAAAATATCATCAATACGAGGCAACGGGTATTTATTCTTGATGGTCACCGCATTCAGCTCCCGATAGTCCACGCACATGCGACGCAAACCATCCTTCTTCTTCACCAGTAGCACCGGTGCTCCCCACGGAGACACACTAGGATTGATATAACCCTTCTGCAAAAGCTCATCCAGCTGCTTTCGCAATTCCTCCAACTCCGCTGGTGCCATACGATACGGCGCCTTCGAAATCGGCTGCGCTCCCGGAATAAGATCAATTGAAAACTCCAGAGCTCGATCGGGCGGCAGCCCAGACATCTCCTCGGGGAAGACGTCATCGAAGTCCCGCACAACCACTGGCCTCTCCAGCTCCATCTGCATAGCCACAAACTCCACCGGTCTGGCCCGAAATCTGATTGGTCCAAACGAACTGCTACCCTGGCTGAACTCAAATACTGGATGTTCGGGAATCTCGAACACCACCTTCTTCCTCCGACAGTCGATCGTAGCATAGTAGCTCGCAAGCCAATCCATCCCAAGGACCGCATCATAGTTGATGATGTCGTGGACAATGAAATCAGCGCAAAGCTCATGTCCACAAACCACCAACGGGCAAGGATTGCAATCGCGATGCACCGAGACCACGCCATTCCCTGTAACGATATTCCAACTCTTGGGAAGAGGGGACGTCGACAAGGAATGCTTCTCCACGAAGCTCCAGGAAACAATGCACATCGATGCACCTGAGTCAAAGAGGACTCGTGCAGGAAATGTGCACACCAAAATCACACCTACAAACAGTCTAACAATCAAGCCCTAGTCTAGCAAACAATCATGTGCAAGCAACCAAACATAATCTAACAATCAAAACTAGCTAGGAAAGCAACAGCTAGATTAAGGATTACCTGCGATAACCTCATCCACAGCCTCGCTCTCCACAGCGGTCATCAGAAAAGCCTGCCTCCTCGATGGAAAAGCCTGTCGAAAAGCCTGCCTCTGTGGAACAAGAGTTGCTCCACGTCCAGTGGGAACAAACGCTCTTTGCTGCAACGGCTGTGCTGCAACAGGTGCCTTCCAAGGCTGCTTCGACCTCGGACAATCCTTCATGGTATGGGTAGGATCTCCACAGACAACACACTGGCCCAGGAATCTCCTACACTGATCCTTGATATGCCCGGTGATCGCTTCAAAATGCAACCCTAGAGCACAACCTAGTCAAAGACTTGATCGGCCCCGGATATACACCCAGAGAACGATTGTAGTTTTACCGCAAGCGCACGGTGTAGCGGCGAGCGGGTATCGAACACGAGGAGGTGGTGTTGGGTCCAATCTATCCTAGGTTGGGTCGACTACGAATGTTTATTGGTGGAGATGGCTATGGTATGATGTAATGGAAATGGTGGTGGATGTCGGTGTCGGTGATAAAGAAGTTGGGTCAAATATCGATTCAAATATAATATAATAGAAATGTCTAGAGCTAGGGAATCCCCACTACGGATCGTCATGCATCATTGTGAATAGTGAATCTCAATATTACTAGACTTGTGTTGAGGTGAACTAGTCGTAACTGAATATAGAACCAAGCTCACGCTCTCGCGCTATTTCCGGTCTATAGCAACCCTAGGATAGGGCCCAATCTCTTGCAAACCCTAGCCTAAGCCGCTAGCATTAGGATCAATATCATCGTTCAATCGCCCCTCGAGCCCACTCTCGTGCAAACTCGAGTTACGATCTAGGTTGTGATAGTTCGTATTCGCCCAATCTCTTGCAAACGAATATGGGTATAGATTTATAATAAAAATCCTAGCTTTGGTCCAATCTCTTGCAAACCAAGTCTAGAGAATCTCGATTATAAACCTAAATCGAATATCTAAGCCTTCCCATCGATTAGAATCCAATCTCTTGCAAACCCCAAATCGATGGAAATCCCTAGCTATCCGTAATAAATCGATCACAATCTAACCTCCTAGCAATTCTAGCAATTTAGAAATTCATTCATCACAAATATGAAATTAGATCCATAGGGTTCATCCCCATGCCCTAGAACATCAAATCTACTCAAGCATAGCAATAACGATAGAGAAATCGATAAAAAACATTGCTTGCATATATAAAGATATCAAAACAAAGATTCAAACAATAAGAACAAAATACTTACCTTGATGAAGATCTTCAATCCAAATACAAGCTTTTTGATCCAAGAGGGGGCCTAGGGCATGGCCTAACCTCTAAAAATAACTCTAAGAAAACATAATGGGAACCCCCTCTAATGGTGGCTACAAAACCCTTATATAGTCTCCCAAAACCCTAGCAAATAACCCTAGAAAACCCCTCAAATTCGTGCCCAAAAACAGCCCAAACTGTAACTTAAAATCTGGGCCCAGGCCGCACTCGGCCGAGTGGAACATGTGGCCCGGCCGAGTGGAAATTTCAGCACTGCAGCATCAACTTGCAGAAATTCTCTAGATTTCATCCGACCTCCGATTTGCGCGTTCTTGGCGGCGTTGTAACCGTCATGAAGTCTACTATCCATAAAAAATATGAGAAAAATACTTTGATTGCTGGAATGATAGCATATTTCAAAAGAGTGGGAGGCTGTCTGAAAATCTGGGCGCTGCGTGTCCTCGGTATCACTCGGCCGAGCGGCAAATGTCACTCGGCCGAGGGGCTTTTGGTACTCGGCCGAGTCAGAGCTCGTAGTCGACTGACGGATTACAGTAAGTTTGGTCTTTTGGATGCCGTCATTCGTGTGCCACTCGGGCGAGTGGTGTCTCCATACTCAGCCGAGTGGGATGTCGTCACTCGACCGAGTGCACGCTAATCTTCAAGTAATTGCGTGTCCGATCTGGCCGGTCGAGCGGGCTTCTTTGCTCGGCCGAGTGACTCCTTCACTCGGCCGAGTGGCATGCTGAAAATGCCCAATCTTCATCATTTCGCTTCCTCGTCGCTCCTACGACGTTCTTTCTTCTTCCACTCGTCTTCTATCACTGATAGGTCCTCAATAAGTCCATGAGCGATGCTCTGTTACACGTGCAAGTCCTTTAAGCTCATTTTTGCTCCCAATTGCTCATATTTCCTGAAATTCGACAAAAACAAGAAATAGTGAAAAGCATCGCAATATCATCGAATAATCGTGAAAATCGCAATATGAGCAACCGAAATGGCATGCAAACATGCAGAAAAAAGGTGTAAAATATGGACCGATCACCCGGTCCTGCCACAGAAATGGCAAGTCTTCTGAATAGGTCCTCCTGGCCTCTTGAACTGAGCTGGCTGATTAGGCTTGAAACCAGGCCTAACCACCGCTCTGGCCTGCTCCATAGGCCTCTTCCCAGCTCCAGCAACATGTCCTCTCCTCTGGCTCAGGTTCAGCTCCTGCCTCCTCGCAGCTAACAAAACCTTCTGGTAAGATTCCAGATCAGAGGAAGACACAAAACTCTGAAGCTCCAAAGCAAGTCTCTACAGGAACCTCTGAGCCCTCTCAGCAGCTTCCTGCACCATCTTCGGTGCGAACCGACTCAGCCTAGTGAACTCTTGGTGGTACTGGTCCACCGTCAAGCTCCCTTGCTTCAGGTCAATAAAACGCTGCAGCATCTCCTTCCTGGCAGCCTTCGGAAAGAACTCTTCATCAAACCTGGACTTAAAGGTAGCCCAAGCTATCGGCTCCACCAGCATCTTCTCTTCCGCATCCCACCAGTTCTGAGCATTATCCTTGAGTTGCCTCTTCGCCAGATCAACCCATCCAGTCGGGCCGATCTTCGCCATCTTCAAATTATCCTCTATGTTCCGAATCCACTCATCGGCAGCTAGAGGACCCTCAGACCCATCAAAATAAGCGGGACCCAGATCCCGAAACTGCTTCGCTCCAGGCTCGGAGCGAGGGGCATCCGAAAGTGCCCGAGAAGCTCGACCAAGTAGAGCATTCTGGACTTGCAGGAGCACGCCCTGCTGCACCTGCATCATCTGAAGCATCATCTGCATCATCTCCCCATTGGTGGGCTCCCGCTCAGGCTCCTCGTCATGAGGGGGCGCGCTACCACCACCACGGGTAAATCGCCATCCTGCCATCTAATGACACAGAAAACGAAACAATTAGACTCATAGCTTATGACTCGGATGTCGAACGTAGTTTATTGGACATTCTAATATTATTATCGTTATTCCGATAATCGCAGTTACAGAAGAGAGGACCTGCATGGGCCACCAACAAAACCTGTCACGCCCCGCTTCCCTAAAATGGAGGCGAGACGTGAGAAGGTCCGCACAGACGTGGAGCTGTGAAGCCACACGCCTGATAAGCGTCAATAAAACATAAGCAGGTCCCTGTAACCACGAGCAGAACAAGATAATAACACAAGGAGATACAGAAATAAAATCCCAAATCTCAGCAATGTCTAAACATAGAAATTAAGTTCAACATCCAGAAAAGCCACCAGGCTAAAGAAAGAGTCTAGGCCCAGAACAAGGCCAACAAGGACAACATAAACAGAGCATTGGTGCTACGCACCGACAACTAAAGCAGTCTAAACAACAACACAAACAGTCTCTACGACTGATCGCCCGTGTCCTCGTACTCCTCAACGAATGCAGGCTCTGACTCAGCGTCAGCAAACACCACGTCCTCCGCAGCACTCTCAGGCTCGGGATCTAACATGTGTCACCCAAAAGAGTAAAGGGGCACATGTCAGCAAGTCTAAAAGACTTGGGCAAGAAAACTGAAAGGAAGGCAAACTAGCAACCTAGCAGTTCTAGTATGATGCATAGCATGACGAGTTTAGTATTGTGAGTAACAAATAAGGTAAGGTGCAAGTAATAAGTAACAAGTAGCAAGTATGGCATGAATGATAAGTTTTACAAGTATAAACACGGACAAGTACATGTCAAGTATTTCACGTCAAGTAAACACGTCGTGCACAGAGATTTCGTCTGCTGGCTGGAGTGACTGATCGGGCCAACTCGTAAGCTCGGGTGACCGCTTATCCCTACCCATCCACGTGTATCGAGCCAGGGCATTACCCCCGAACACGGAATGCTCGCTTCTGGATCACAAGCCAGGAAGTGTATTTGGCATAGGGTTGTGCCTGCTAAAGAGCAGGTGCCTAGCCTGGCCTAGGGTTATACCTGCAACGCAGGTGCCTAGCCGAAAACAAGTAGTTCGGGCATTGGCTATCGACCAACACACGTGGCCCGCTTCTAGAACACGAGCCAGGAAACACATGTATTGTAGCGTGTTTTCTGGCATGGCATGTAGTAAGGCGTACAGGTAAGGAATTAAACATGGCAGTTTAATATGCATTAACAACAAGTTAAAAGGGTTGGACCTAGCTTCATTGTCAAGCTAGATCAATTGAGGTGACGGATCTAGTTTCGTTGTCAAACTAGATGAAATAGGCGTCTAGGCAGCTATCTTTTCATTGTCTAGTCTCTTTTACGCTACAACAAGCAAATAGCCTAAGGCATGGCCTAAAACCCTAAGTGGCAAGTTTCACTTGCCTAGCACCGAGGATGACGATCACGAAGGTTCGTCTCACAATCGCTAATCTACGGGAAAAGTCGCTGTTATGGAGAAACAATCATCAAAACAACATCCATATTTATTAGGGTTTTACAAAATCACAAATGGGTTAGGAGAATATTATAGGATCGAGTTATTACCGGATCGTTAGCGGAAGAACGATGCCGAGCAAGCACGGCGACGGAAGAATGATCCGGGAAACCACGGTTCAGATCTGGAATGGATGGAGAAATCTGGAGAAAATGAGGTTTTGGGGGTTGGAGGCGGCATAAATCATGGTGGCCGGCCTAAATGGAGGGTGAGAGGGGCTTGGGGGATGAAGGAATGGCTCAAGAGGGAAGGAGGAAGGGTTTAGGGTTGAAGGGGAAACAATGGGGGAGAACTAGGTTTAGAGGGGAAAAGAAAGAAGAAGAAACTGATCGGCTATTTATAGGGATGAACCGGCGGCCGCCCAAAAATTAGGGTTTCTGGGTTGATTAGTCGGTCATAGAAGGGTTGTTGACCGACTAGTTTAAGAACTAGTCGGTCGGTCAACCAACTGTGACCGACTAATGCCAAACAGTAACTCAGGTCGACAAAAGGGTCAATGAAGTAGTCGGTTAAAGAACAATGGCTGACCGACTAGTTTGCAACCTAGTCGGTCGGTGGTTGTTCTTAGACCGACTAACGATAAACAATAACTTAGGTGATATTTATGAAAGGAACTAGTCGGTCTGAGAGCAAGTTCTGACCGACTAGTTTCACATCTAGTCGGTCGGTGGTTGTTCTTAGACCGACTAAGAGTAAACAGTAACTTCTGAGTTTTTGATTCAATGAACTAGTCGGTTCCAGTAGAGTTTCTGACCGACTAGATCTCAATCTAGTCGGTTGGTCCCCCTTCTTGAACCAACTAAGGTGCACGAAAAGTGCCGAATTGAAGCGCGAAGCTTCGGGAAGATCTCTATAGCTTCTAAGATCACTCTAACTCTAAAATATGAGCGACTTGAAGTTCGTCATGAGTGACTTACTCCAAGATCAACGATATAAGGAAGAAGTTAAAGAATCACAACGAAACGAACGAAAACGAAAGCTACGGAGACGGAAACCACACATAAGGAGAAAATCCACTAAAACATATATATAATATAGATAATCCAAATACCTGAAAACTAGTCGTTACACTTTGACGCGAAGGAGGTTGGAGGGCACCGGCAGTTACAACTTAACGAGCTCGACGAGATCCGGCTCAATGCTTATGAAAATGCCAGGATTTACAAGGAAAAGCTGAAGCGGTGGCACGATAAGCGCATCTTGAAGAGGGAATTCAAGGAAGGAGACTTAGTTCTCCTATTCAACTCAAAGCTGAAGCTCTTTCCTGGAAAGCTCAAGTCAAGGTGGTCGGGACCTTTCCGCGTCACCAAGGTCTTCCCGCAGGGGGCTATTGAGATAATGGGAAGGGATGAGCCATTCAAAGTCAACGGGTGTCACGGCCACCTTCCGGTTGTACGTACTTTAGCACGTATTTTGTTCGTGCGAGTATTTTTTTTATTTTTGTTTTTTTTGTTCTCCGTAGCTCAGACATGCGACCGGTCACCGTATTCACGATCCTCTCGGAGGCGCATGCGTCCCGGTATTTTCATTGCAACTTTTGGACGTCGAGGGACCAATCTACTATAACATCTCTACTAGTTTTATAAAGTATTATTTTAATACAAAATTCGGTGTTTAAGAAATTCTGTACGTTGTTAAGTCTCTTATAAACATTAAATTATTTAAAACCCACAACCTTAACTCACTAATACCTAATAACAGGTTTTTATATTTTTTTTATAAAGGGGAATCAATTCAATCAGATTAATAAAATAACCCCTAGGCTTCTCGTTATTAAAATAACCCAAGGCCTTAAAAAAAATACCATACCCATGTGCAACCCTCACCCATTTCTGTAGATAGCCAATGCCGTTCTGAATATGTTAACCCTAGGACCTAGACACCCGTGAGCCTCTCCTCTATTAATAATGACCTAAGGCTAAAGTTCCTCCCAGAAATCAATCGAGCCGCCCCTACCCACGTGAAGGCTGCCCCCTCTCTATTTATTAGACCTTAGGGTTTGCATATTTTTAACCCTAGGAGTTGTTTTCTCCCAGAATTGAAATCACAGCCGTCGTCATTGATTATTTCCGAGACAACCGCATGCGCCATCAACGGCACTCTCCCCGCGTCGCGTCCCCGCCGTCCGCCCACAACCATCGAACCCCTCGCGGCTATCTCTCCGGCCATCACCTGGGCGAAGCTCCTTTCTCCCCTTAAAAACTCGCGGCAGCTCCTCAAGCCGCCGACCCTGACGCCTAGCTCCACCATGGCCGCCCGCTCCCCGCCGGAATCGCCTCTGCACAGCCGGAGCCAACGCACGCAGCGAGGTCTCCCACAGTCGCCCCGGACACCGCCTGTCCCCGTCGTATCCGCCGTGCTGTGGCCAGGCGAGCGTGCGACAGCGCCCAGCAGCGTTCAGAGGCGCCCAGCAGCGCCGCTCAGGCACATCGCCGCCTGACGTCGCCTCGAGACTCCCCACAGTGCATCCTGATCCCCACGGCCTCCCTCCGACGTTTTGCAACTCCTCCCCGTCGTTCATCTCGCCGGAAACCCCAGGAGCAGACCGCCGACGGCCGCTGCCTGGCGCTGACAGCGCCACTCGAGCCGCAGCCGTGCTACACCCTCCGATCAGCCGCCTGATCCGCTGCCGCATCCTCTTCAGCCTCGACCTCTTAGCCCCTGCAAACGAAGGATGGGAAGATGCAGACGAGAGTAGGTGAGGTTCCTTATTATATTTTTTTGGTTCATTAATTGGCTGTGTGGTATAACTATTGTCTATTGTAATGTCATCTTGGGGGTTATTTCGTTTAAGAGTTAAAGGGAACCTTATACAATTCTATGGGGTAGTTTATAAGGTTAGTAAATATTATATTAGTATGAATATTAGAGTTAATGCATATTACCATCAGCTAGTTAGTAAGACAGTAGGCCAATTTTACAAATGTCATGTTAGCTATGATTAATTAGTTGTTATAAGGTGATCCTAATGTCAGTACTTTATTAGTGATGCAACTTATTAATTGAGATGGTAGTGTTATAATTATCATCAGTTGGATAGGTGCTACAAGTATGATGTTAGTATATAGGTTCTAGTACTTTTTTAGTTTAACGTCTTTAACTTAAAATCGCACGTCCGATGTCGCAGGTATAATACGTTTTGTGTCATGACGTCGTTATCCGACACGATACCGGAATCCAACCACTGGCGTCGCTACCCGACGCCAGTGTAGCTCTCGCGTCGTGTAAGGGTAAACTTCTGAACACTCAGGACCCTCAACCCATGCATGCTAATCAAGATAAAAATCGGTATTTTGGTTGCCTGATAATTCACTAAGGAAGATAACTTAATTTGGGACTGTAGGCTGGTGGATCTGAGCACATAGGTAGACTGGACCGGTTGGACGATAAATTCAGAACGGTTATTTCCAGGCAAGTGAAACTTGCCAACTCTTGTGTAGGGCCATGTTTTTAGGCCACTTCCTTGTTTTCAGCGTAAAAGAGACTAGTCAGTGAAATGATAGCTGGCTAGACGCATACTTGATCTAGTTTGACAACGAAACTAGATCCGTCACCTAATTGATCTAGCTTGACAACGAAGCTAGATCCAACCCTTTAAACTTGTTGTTCATGCATACTAAACTGTCACGTTTACTTTCCTTAACTGTACGTACTTTTAACTGCCATGCATTGCATCCTACATGTCATCCAAATTGATTGTTGCATCGTAGCACACGCTATAAAATACTTGTACAAATCCGTGTTTCCGTGTTTCTGGCTAGGTGCACCCCTAGGCCATACTTGTTTAAAACACTTCCTGGCTCGTGGTCCAGAAGCGGGCCTCATGTGTTGGCTGAAAACCAATGCCCGATACACGTGGAGGGGTAGGGATAAACGGTCACTTGAGCTTAGGAGTGGCCTGATCCGCCCTCTAGCCAAAAGACGGAATCTCTGTGCACGAGGTGCTTACTTTCCTTGTCTTGTACTTGTCTTGTGAATGATGTAATACTTGTCATCCATGCCGTGTTTAAATGCCATGCTCGTACTTTACTTTACTTTACCTTACCTGTTGCACTCATTACTTTAACTGCCATGTCATTGCATCATGCTAGAATTGTTAGGTTGCTTTACTTTTACCTGCTTTCAGTTTCCTTGCACAAGTCTCTTGTAGACTTGCTGACATGTGCCCCTTGCTCTTTTGGGTGTCACATATTAGACCCTGAGCCAGAGACCGTTGCTGAGTACGTGATGTGTTGCTGACGCTGAGTCTGAGTCCATGATTGCCCAAGAGGTTTTTGGGGGACACCGGTGACCATTCTTTGAGCCCTTGATGAGCTTCTTTTGTTTTAGGCCTTTTGTTAGTTGTTGGTGCGTGGCACCTATGCTTTGTACTTTTGTTGGCCATGTTTGGGCCTTTAAACTCTTTTTCTTTTAGCCTGGTGGCTTTTTCTGTGATGTTGAAACTTATTTTATGGATATTCTGAGATTATTCTTTCGTCTCATTTCATCATTATTATCTTGTTTCGCTCGCGTTGCAAGGACCTGCAGTTTTAAATTTGATTGACGCTTATCGTACTTGCAGCTTTGTAGCTTCAAGTCTGAGCGGACCTTCTCACGCTTCGCCTCCACGTTTTTGGGAAGCAGGACGTGACAACGGGCAGCGCCTGAAACACTATGCGGTAGGAGAACCAGAATTCTCTCTGGTCGGATTCTCAGTGACCGACGACTCTTCCTCAAACCCTCCGGACCCCAATTGACCACCATATGAGGCGTCGAGCAAACGCCGTTAAACAAAAGCGCTTCATGGGAGGTGACCCATGTTCTACACTCTCACCCTTGTTTTTAGACTCATATTTTAACTTTATTTTACCTATTTTAATAATTGAATTCAGTCGTGAGATCATCCGTCGAGAAACTTAGGCCAATCGTGAATTTCTGCAGGAAACAAGCCCTCACCCGATCAGGTGACTACTCAACCGATCGGGTGAGACGTATCAGAAGATGGCCGTATCTGCTCTCCTTGCGAACCGGTCGGGTGAAGCATCGCGTGACCGGGTGGCAGACCGTGCCAGAAGGGCCGAACTCTCGGGAAATTTAGGGGATATACCAACCGATCGGTTGAGTGAAGCCGCTGTCATATGGCTGACCGGGTGAAAAGTTACAGACTCGCGGGAAGAATTGAGAAGCGGTCAACCGATCGGGTGAAAACTCACCCGATCGGTTCACCTGTAGCTGTTGACCGACAGAAAATTTTCGAGACTTATCCACCCGATCGGGTGAAAACTCACCCGATCGGTTCATTTTCGCCCCTATAAATACCCCTGTCGCACGATTTCCTCCACCCGAACCCCAAACTTCCCTTCACGCGATCTCTCTCCCTCCAACTGACGAATCGACCTCCTCCACCCACCCCACTGCCCCTAGATCTTCACCCCCACTCATTTCCATACTCCCCCACCCTCGCCACCTCGCCATCATCAACATTCTCTCATCAAACATCCAAACCCTAACCCTAACCCCCAAATTTTCGAAAATTTCGATTCTTGTCGGATCAGCGAGCGGCGGCTTCCCAAATTGCTTCCTTATATTGCGTGGGGTCTTTCGTGAGCTTGAGCTTACAACGTCGATGGGTAACCTCTTTCCACTCTTCACA
Organism: Scilla litardierei; assembly: GCA_030789695.1. Taxonomy (NCBI): domain Eukaryota; kingdom Viridiplantae; phylum Streptophyta; class Magnoliopsida; order Asparagales; family Asparagaceae; genus Scilla; species Scilla litardierei. The sequence continues at coordinate 72,857,044 of CM061142.1, forward strand.
TTTATTTCATTTTATGTAATGTCTTGAATTTGTTTTTGCACACTTTATCTGCTTCTTCATCTTCTTAGACTCCATATCCTGCTCAACCATCTTTCCCCTCGCCGTCACCATGTCTGGGAAGGGAAAGGAAAAACCTCGTCGTCACGCAGACATCCCCTTTACGGTCTCTTCTCCCCATCTTTCCTCGGCATAAACCCTTTGTCCGAAGAGCAATCCGATCGCTTGCAAGCCCTCCTTCATCGCCCAATGCGACCTACTCTTTTCGCCGACTTCCCCACCCTACAATCTCTTGGACTATTTAGGGGCGTCTGTGCACTTTTTCGCTTCATAGGTTGCGATTATCTTTTGCGGACCCATGCCAATACACACCGGAATCTCACACTTGAGTTCCTCAGTTCTCTTGAAGTGTCTGATCATGGTTTCACCTTCCGAGCCTTCAATTGTGAGTTTTCCATGAGCTTCAACATACTTAATGACATTCTATACTTTCCTCACCCCGATCGCCATGTTGAATGCTCAACTCTTGATCGATCTGACATCTTTTCTCGCTTTCGGGCCGATGGCGCTTGGCAAAGATTCACCCGATATACCACCTTTCCTGCGGTAGGCCTCGCCTCCAACATCATACACCCATGCTACCGCTTCGCCCATTGCTTCCTTGCCAACACCATTTTCGCTCGCGTAGATGTATCCACGGTGTCTAGGGATGAGTTGCTCTTTCTCTATGCCATGTCCCATGACCGGATTCATGGCAACATCCCTTTACCCTTAAACACCGCTCATTGGATCATCCACGAGATCCTATCCGTTAGCCGCACAGCTTCCGGCTCTATCTGCTGTGGGGGGATGGTCACTCTTATTGTCAGTTGTGTCTTGAGGATGCCGCCTGACCTCCCTATTGTCCCGGGATGTAGCCGTATCGATCGCGATTACTTGATCTCTATCGGTATGCTTACTCCTTTTGGGGAGGATCGTGCAGACTACCTCTATAGTCCTGCCTACACTCCTTTTGCCATCCTCCCACCCTCATCTCCGGAGCGTTTCCCCTTACGACTTACACACATACCCTGGGAGTTCTACCTAGATCCTTGGTACGCTTCACTCGTTCACTTCCCACCCATGGATCCTCCCGATTGGCACCCGTGTGTCGGTCCACCCCGTCCCACCATCATTCACCACGATCCACCGATGTATCCCGATCCTCCGGTAGTCTTGCATGTTGCTCTTCCTTATCCTATTCGCACACCATCTTCTTCGACCTTGGAGGATTCCTTCTACCATTATTCACCACCTTCTTCGTCGTCTCCTTACCATTCTACCGCTAGCGACTCCGATTGACCTCCCCCTTGCATATCTCTGCTTATTCACGATCACATCTTATCGCTAGCACTATCTCGTCTAGCTTGGGGGAAGTAAAAAAATTTTGGGTGTGCTGTCGTGTTTCTTTTTTCTTTATGTGTTTGTTTATTTGTCGTGTCGTGTGATTTTCTTTCCTTTTTATTTATTTTATTTTCTGTTTATTTGTCGTGTGGTGTGATTTTTATTTCTTTTCTTATTTTCAGTCTCGTTTGTGTGACTTTCTTGTATTTCGTGTCTTTTTGTGTCTGTGCGTATTCCCCCCCCATATTCATTGCCCTCCCGTATTTAATTCTATTGCATTGAGGACAATGCAAGTTTCAGCTTGGGGGAGTCGCACTTCGTGCGTCATTTGTTTCTTTTTCTTTGTTATTTGAGTCATTTTTCTCCGTCCTTTTCTTTTTCTTTCTCTTTTCTTCTTTTTATCTCTTTCTCCTAGAGATGAACCCTATGATGAATTGCCGCAAAATCACACACACCTAGCATGGCATCGATAATCACATTCACTAACCCTAGGATATCGAGTCCTCTTGCATTCCATGCATCGTGGGTCCACTTAGCTTTTTGTGAGTCGTGCGTCGTGCCTAGCTGTTTGGTGTGCTTCTACTTTGTGATTTTACTTTATATACCTGTCCAGGAATGACCCCTAGATTATCATGCTTCGATTTGAATATGCGGTATTTGTTTCTCCTGTCTGCTTTTGCATGCTATATATATATCGTATACTTCATTTCGCATGTGTCGGGATTCCACAATTAAGGACTAGGATAACCCATTTAGCCCATGCTCTAATTAGCGAGAATAGTTTCCTTTGCCCAAGTGTTTAGATTCCGATTTATTTTTTATTTTACTTGGTGCAAATCCCCTCGTCGTGTACCGTTCTCCCACGTGGGAGAGTACACATGTGTATAGCCAAAAAAAACCAAAAATCCAAAAAAAGAGAAAAGAAAAGAAAAACCCAAAAAGAAAAGAAAAGAAAAAAATTTGTATAGCCAAAAAGCCAAAAAAAATACATATATCCAAAACCCAAAAAATTCCCGTGTGAATATTTTTCCTACTTACCGAGAATAAAGGGAAGGCGAGAATTTGCACCGAGTGTTCTACTCCACATCATCTCAACCCCCATCGTTTTCGAAAACACTTGGCTTAGGAAACTTTTTAGCTATTATCTAGGCTATAGTGTGGTGATTTCCTTAACCCTAGTTGTGGAGTCCCTGACGCATGATATGTTTCGATTCTCGCTCTATTCTCATGCATGCTTGAACTATATATTCGCCGCTTAATTCGAATCGAATCGATATTCGGGTCATTTCATGGATTTGTGTATATCGAGCTTTATCGCACATCGTAGATAGTGACACAGTCTGCTAGCACACGACCACACTCACTCGCCCTTCACCGCGTGGGCCCACGGCCCTTGTCTGGACTCGTATTCCTTGGTTTAGTGATGTGATTTGGCGTTTGCTTGCTTGGTGTGTCGTTTTTGATTTTGTTGGCCCTGACGGGCGATCTAGGATATAGAGTTTTCTTTTTCTCTCTTTCTCTCTATTTTCTCCCTCCGATCTCCTACTCTTACTCGTCTTCCTCGAGGATGAGGAAGAGTTCAGCTTGGGGGATTTTGACGTGCGTTTATATTTCATATATTTGCGCACGTTTTCTTCCGTGTTTTTCCGCTATTTACCGCCGTCTTGTATTCGTTTTCTCGTGTTTTCTTGTTTTCTTTCACTTTTCCGTGTTTTTGTATATTTGCAGGAGTTTACTGGCGTAGGGGACATAAAACAACGATATCATGAGTCCCCGGAGCGACGGGAGGAGTCACGCGTGATCCAGGGGGTCCAACGACGAAGATCGCATCTTTCAGCCCCTCACCCGACCGGTTGGTCACTTCCAACCGATCGGGTGATACACGCGTGCACCACCCGGACACAAGTTGGGGCCAAGAAGTCACCCGGTCGGTTCAGAGACCGGTTCAAACGCCCCAACTCTCTGGAACTCTGATGCTGAATGCCAACCGATCGGGTGACCTTCACCCGATCGGTTCACCTGTAGCCGATTCTCCGAAGCCAAGACACGGAGAGATCAACCGACCGGTTCACCCGACGGCACGAAGATCCAACCGATCAGCTTCAACCCTCAACCGACCGTGCTGTGGGGACCGGTTGAAGTCCTATTCTGAGATGCCGAAGAAACGAAGCAGGTCACCCGATCGGGTGACTTTTCACCCGATCGGGTGATATCGTATTCTATATATAAGACCCCTAGGTTTTCCAGAAACGAGAGTTGTTATTTTTTGCTGTTTTTCCTCTCTCTTGACGGCTGTAATTTTTCAGATATTTGTAAGTTTTCCGATCTTTGTCAAACTTTAATATAGTTATTAGAATTGCTCTTACTGCTTTTCAATCGCCTGATCATGATTTTTACGGTCGATTTCGATTTAGATCGCTTTTTATTAAATATGTGCGAGTAGTTCCCAAATCTGGGATTTTGGTGAAAACCCCTTCGTGGGCTCTCCCCGATGCGTCCATAGGACTAGGAAATCGATAGGGATTAGGAATCTAACGGTTACGCGGGGTGTTTTATTGTCATCGGCGGGAAAAAGACCGCCTTTGACCGTCGGGCCAAGGGGGAATAAACTTGGCGGTTGACTCCCTAGCCATAGCTCACGCCCTTAGCGTAGACGTCGAATCTTAGCACGCGGGAGCGGCAGGATGAGACGTTGGGAGTTATCGTTGCGAGCTTAGTGCTCCCGGGGTCGGTTAGTGTTAATGGACACGTGAGTGCCCACTGACCGAACCCGGGAAGTCCGGCGTATCATCCTGGGCACCGACCGGAATATCGGGCCCATGGGACGCTGGTATCACTTTCAGAGGCAACGTCTCACCATTAGACCCTAATTCCGATCGTCATCCTACCCGTAGGCCGTATCGGCGAGAATCGCACAATAGGGTGGAAACCAGAGTACTGGGTTTTCTCTTTATATTGCTTATCCCTTGCATTCCATTTACTGTGACAACCCATTATCCGATTCGGGCTAGCTCGCTCATGGGGTGAATTTGATCCTTCTTGACACAAGCACATCCACGCCTCCCTGAGTTCAACCCCCAAGCCACACTACAACACCGTGCGCTTACGGTTACAAATATTTAAATCTCAGGCCCCCAATTACTCATTGCGCACACACATCCTGACGCATAAACGGGGGACGTCACCTGCTACAGAAGTGTCAAATTAACAGTAAGTCTGTTCTTTTTGCTCCCTCAGGTATCCGGAAAATCAGGCGACGGATGTGAAAATGACAGGCAACTGTACAATATTACATTCGACTGTCAATCCTCTTGCAGGCGACTGTCGTTGGGCTTCAGTTTCTCCAGCTCAAGCTCTTCAAAGACAGGCGACTGCTGTTGTTCGGGCAGTTGCCTGTGAGGTTGCCCAGGTGCCTGTTATTCCTTCTACAGGCGCATGTTATGTACTCCTCTTCTTGAGTTGATTTTGTCCCCTTCGGGACATCTGAAAAATCCAGGAAAAATCCCTAAAAATATCGTAGACATAACGAATTAACGAATTAACGAAAAATCCCTAAAAGTGAAATTGTGCCAAAATAAAATCATATGCTCACAAATAATGAATTAACGTAAATGTAGTTAAGAGAGCATGATTCCATGGATTATGTGCACAAGAGGAGATGATTATGATGTTAGGATATGCAATATTTAGTCATAATCACACCCCCCCAACTAACGTTGTGCTAGTCCCAAGCAAAATAAGTGACCAATCCGAAAAGACAATGTTGACTCCATTCATGGATTATTGGCGACACTAAACGGTGTTGAAATCATATTTATAAGGGCAAAGTTCTCGAGTCTATACACTCTTCCATATGACTGTAATCTCATTCCTCTTATGCATTACACCATCCACACCTAAGCTTAGTATATCCCTTAATATGTCGCAATCTCCTGATGTAAGATCCTTAGGAACTCTCGAGCGTATGGGATATAACACTTACTCCCTCAAAAGATCATGGAAATGAGTTGTGGTTCAAATTTCATGCATTTACTTAAATTTCCTGTCAATACTTGCCTTATTCAAAGTTCCATGGCAAAATTTTATGCCTTATTCAAATGTGCACAATTGCACTTATTATAGTAGCATTTGATAGCATTCATTTGAGCAACTCCAAAGTCCAAGTCACTATCTTATGATCCATGAATATAAACCTAGCCGATTTTTTTAAACTTCCCAAGGCTTAATCAATTGATCGTTAATACCAATGTTTCTACATCACTATAGGGTTTCAAATGGATGGTAATTATCATGAGCTTCAAGCTAAAGGGCCAAGTGTAAGTATGTAGAGAGACAATTAGGTGCCCTTAGTACATAAAGATAAAACACACCCTAATTTGCCAAAATCCACTTCAAGAATACATTTTTACCAAAGTTGGGAATGATCACCACAGTTAGTCAATGGGTCTAACAAAAATCTATATGTTGCAGAAATGTTGGTGATAGACGGAAAATTTTTATTTCATTCAATTTATTCACAAAATGATGAAAAATAATAATAATATGCTCAAGAAGTTCCTATATCCTAGTCTACACCCCCCAACTAAAAATAAACATGGTCCTCAATGTTTGAAGGTGAGATGAAATATATGCATAAATAATGGATAAACTAGGATAAGAAAGCTTGAGCAAGAGTTATTCATTACTACATACTACTAGATAGGAAATTTTTGGAACGAACACACCTAGTTGGTTCCACCCGGCAGTGGTTCCGTAAGCTCCATGGTGTCATCGTCTCTACTCCACGGCTCTTGGTAATGCTTTAAGAGTTGGCAATTCACCTTGAATTCATTGCCATTTTGTGGGTTGGCAATGGTTATCGCACCATGTGGAAACACCTTCTGAACAATGAAAGGTCCAATCCACTTCAAACGAAGCTTTCCGGGGAAGCGATGAAGTCTTGAGTTGTAGAGTAGTACTTTCTCCCCCGGGGTGAATTCTCTCCTTAAAATGATTAGATCATGGGCGCACTTAAGCCTCTCTTTCACAAGCTTGGAATTGTTGTATGCCTCCCTCATTATCTCTTCAAGCTCCACTAACTGCAATTTACGAGAAGAGTGGTCAATTTCACCATTAAACTTTTTAATTGCCCAAAAAGATTTGTGTTCAAGTTCAATGGGCAAGTGGCAAAATTTTCCAAAAACTAATCGATATGGGGACATCCCTAAAACCATTTTGTAGGCGGTACGGTACGCCCACAATGCCTTGGGAAGACGCATGCTCCAATCCTTCCTTGATGGATTCACCGTCTTTTGGAGAATTTTCTTAATCTCCCGATTTGCCAACTCCACTTATCCATTGGTTTGGGGATGGTATGGTGTAGAAACCTTGTGTGTCACCGCAAACTTCTTCATTAAGCTTGCAAAGAGGCGATTGCAGAAATGTGACCCTCCGTCGATTATCATAGCCTTTAGCATCCCAAATCATGCGAAAATGTTTTCTTTCATGAATTTAAGCACGATAGCCGCATCATTGGTCCTACAAGGAATAGCCTCCACCCATTTAGATACATAATCTATAGCAAGCAAAATATTTGTGTACCCAAAAGATGGGAGAAATGGCCCTATAAAATCAATGCCCCAACAATCGAAAATTTCTAATTCAAGAATAGTGTTTAACGGCATCATGTTTCTTTTAGTAACCCCCTCCCCAACTTTTGGCAAGGTAAGCATGCCAATAAAAACCACATTGTAGAATTTTCACTATGGTCTTTTGGGCGGAAAAATGACCACCACACACACCCTTATGGCAAAATGCAAAACACTATCAAACTCAAGGTCGGGTATGCATCTCCTAACTATTTGGTCATTACAATACTTGTAAAGGTAAGGGTCATCGAAAAAGAAAGATTTTACCTCAAAGATGAACCTTTTGTAATCTTGGTGAGACCAAGTGTAGGGAGTCTTACCGGTGACCAAGTAGTTTACGATGTCGACATACCATGGGAGTGTGTGGGCGATCGCAAAAAGATGTTCGTCAGGGAACGAATCATTCAATGGGATGGTTGCCGGCTCCATGCTCATCGTTAACTGTGAAAGATGATCGGCAACATGATTTTCCACTCCCTTCTTGTCCTTAATGGCAATGTTTAATTCCTCAAGAGCAAAATCCAATGGATTAGTCTAGGCTTGGCGTCTTTCTTGGAAAGGAGATATTTAATAGAGGCATGGTTGGTAAAGATTGTAATTGGGAATCCCAATATGTAGCTCCTACATTTCTCAAATGCGAAGACAATTGCTAAAAGCTCCTTCTCCGTGGTGGTGTAATTTCGTTGAGCTTCATCCAAGCTCTTGCTTGCATAATAAATCACCACGGGGACATTGTCCTTGCGTTGTCCAAGCACGGCACCAACCGAATAGTCACTAGCATCGCACATAATCTCGAAGGGTGTCGTCCAATCTGGCACCTGAAGAATAGGTGAACATGTAAGCAAATTTTTTAACTTCTCAAAAGCGAGTTGACAATCATCATTCCAAGCAAAATCCACATCATGTTTCAAAAGCATGCAAAGAGGTTGAGATATTGAACTAAAATCTTTTATGAACCTTCTATAAAAACCGACATGCCCAAGAAATGATCGAATATCTCTTACACAACGAGGAATGGGTAGCTTTTCTATTACCTCGATCTTAGCTTTGTCAACTTGCATACCTTCTTTGGATACAATATGACCGAGAACTAAGCCTTCGGTGGTCATGAAATGGCATTTCTCCCAATTCAAGAGAAGGTTTTTCTCAATGCACCGATCTAACACCAAAGCCAAGTTAGATAAACAGTTATTAAATGAGCTACCATACACAGAGAAATCTCCATGAATATCTCCACAATCTTTTCAACCATATCTGGAAAATGCTAAGCATACAACGTTGAAAGGTAGTGTGGGCATTACATAAGCCAAATGGCATCCTCTAGAACTCAAAAGTGCCAAAAGGACAAGTGAAGGTGGTATTTTCTTATTCTTCGGGTGCTATTTCTATTTGATAATATCCAGAGTAGCCATCAAGGAAGCTATAATACTTGTGTCCGGCCACTCTCTCTAGGATTTGATCTAGAAATGGGAGAGGGAAGCGGTCTTTACGGGTCTTAGAATTAAGCTTCCTATAGTCAACGCACATGCTCCATCTCGTGGTGGCTCCCATGGGGACTAACTCATTGTTCTCATTTTTAACTACCGTTAGCCCCGATTTCTTGGGTGCAACTTGAATGGGGCTAACCCATCTACTATCGGCAATGGGTTATATAATACCCGCATCAAGAAGCTTAAGGATTTCACTCTTCATCACTTCCTTTAGGTTAGGATTTAACCTACGTTGCATCTCTCTAGTGGATTTGGTGTCATCCTCTAAGTAGATGTGGTGCTTACAAATTAGGGGATCAATACCTTTAATATCGACATCCAACCAATTGCCCCCTTATGATTTTTAAGCACGTCTAACAATTGCATTTCTTGCTCATTAGAGAGTTTAGATGATATTACCACGGGAAAAGTGTCGGATTCCCGAAGAAATGCATACTTCAAATACGGCGGCAACGGCTTCAGGTCCAAACGATGGGTGCTCCAGCTTCGATGGCCTTTGGTATGGCGTGTCCAACGGTAGCAGCTCAAAAGATGCCATCCACTTAGTCACCGTGCCAACTTACTGCAAAAGGCAGTCAGTGTCAATATTTTCACAAAAATGTTCAACAAAATTAAGCGCGTCAACAAACTCCGCATCAAAATGCTCTTCAACTAGAGTCTCAATCATGCAAGCATCCTCAAACTCACCATCCCCTGATGGCAACTTACAAGCTTTAAAAATGTTTAAGTCAATGGTCATGTTGCGAAAAGAGATCTTAAGTTGACCATCCCTACAATTGATTATATCATTGCTTGTGGCTAGGAATGGTCTACCTAAGATGATGGGGGTTGGTGTCTCGGTTAGAGGTCCAAGAATGCCCAACACGACAAAGTCCACCGAGTAGTAAAATTTGTCCACTTGGACAAGCACGTCCTCTATGCTACCCTTGGGGACCTTGATGGATCTATCGGCTAATTGGAGAATAATGGGTGTAGATTTCAATTCTCCGAGTCCTAATTGCACATACAAGTTATATGGCAAAATGTTAACACTCGAACCTAAATCAAGGAGGGCGTGCCCTGTCTTTTTGGTTCCTATGATGCATGGGATTATAGGTGAGTCGAGATCCTTGTCTTTAGTAGGAGTGTTATGTTGCACAATAGCACTAACTTGTTGCGTTAGGAAGGCCTTTTTCTTAACACTAACATTCCTCTTAACGGTGCACAAAGCTTTTAAAAATTTAGCATATGCAGGAATTTGATTTATTGCATCAAGAAGAGGAATATTAATTTGACATTTTTGAAATATTTCGCGGATTTCGGATTGAAACTTATCTTTCCGTGGAGGTTGAAGCCTTTAAGGGAATGGTGCGGGAGGAATGTACAGCGCGGGCTTTTCAATGACGATCTCTTTGGAGTGGTTGCCTTTGTCCGATCTTCCCTCTTGCACTCTTCATTTGGGGTGTCTTAATTCTCTATAACCATCTCTGCCTCGACTCTCGATGGCTCCAGCTTCTCAATTTCTCGACCACTCCTCAAAGTTGTCCCGCTTGACAAGACTTGACGGTGGGTCCTCCCGATGACGAATTCATGTTGGGGTAGGGGAGTGGTTGTGCCAGGAGCTTGCCCTTCTCTAGAGTTGCCGTAAGCTTTGCCATGTTATCGTTGAGTTGCTGAAATTGTTGTTGGTGTTGCTCCTGGGTTTGTTGTAGTTGTTGCCATTGTTGAAAATTGGCTTGCTTTTGTGTCGTTTGCATTTGGATGAATTGTTGCAACGTATCGCTCAAAGATTGCACTTGGGGCTCATTTGTAGCATCCCTCCTCCTTTGGATGCCTTGTTAATTGTTATTATTGTTGAAAGGTGGTGGATGATATGATGGTTGAGCTTGTTGTCGTCTTTGGGGGGCCCCAATTCAAATTCGGACCACTCCTCTAACTCGGGCCTTGATTGTTGGAATTGTTGTATCCTTGCTCTTGGTTGGAATTTGCCACATACTTGTGTGGGGTCTTGAAGTACTTCCTTCGCTAGCGGTAGGTTGGGGCATTGGTTAATGTCATGGTCTGCGCTACTGCAAAGGTTGCATAGCCCTTCATTACCAACCGTCACGGCCTTCACTCCTTTCAACTGCAACCCTTAAGTCTCTTGCAAATGAGGGCCTCCATTCTTGATTCTAAGGCTTCCTCTTGGGTCAATGTAAGGAGACCTCCACGGGCCAAGGTTGAGGTAATTCTCTTCTCTCAGATGCGGGAGTCGCCTCCCAACTTTGTGCATTTTCAGCTATGGATTCTAAATAATCGCATGCCTCCTCTGGTGTCTTATCCAGGAATTTCCCGTTGCACATCATTTCCACAAACTGTTTCATGGATGGGATGAGTCCGTCGTAAAAGAAACCGATGAGACGGTATTCATCAAATCCATGGCGTGGACATGCTACTAGCAGCTCCTTGAACATTTCCCAAGTGATATCACATCTTTCATTTGGTTTCTGAGAAAATTTTACCATTTGCTGCTTTAATCCTTGAGTCCTATGCAAGGGAAAAAACTTTTTCAGAAATTCTGCTTGCATTGCCAACCAGGAGTTAATAGTATGAGGAGGTATAGCATTAAACCAATGTTTAGCTTTATCCTTTAAAGAAAAAGGAAACAGTTTAAGATAAATGGTTTCATTGCTAGCCTTCCTATCAGAACATGTGAGGCAGACATCTTCGAAATCCTTTATATGTAATATGGGTTCTCCTTCTCTACACCATGAAAAGTGGGGAGAATTTGAAATATCCCAGGTCTTGGGCTGAAGGAATTCGCATCAGCTGGAAGCACAATGCATGAGCCGGTAGCAGACCTACTCGGTCTCAACACATATCTCAAACTTCGATCACCCTCATGTTGAGAGTGATCATCCTCACTATGATTGGTGTTGTCATTACCATTGGTGTTGGTATTGTTATCGGCCATGTCTATGTTTCTTACTAGTCTATGTGTTCGAGGAGTCCTTAACCACATAAACTAGACAATTGAGCTCAAGCCAAAACATTCCAATATTAACCTAATTTTTATAGTTTTGATGATTATATAAATTGAAAAAACAAAATCGGATATCCACAATGAATATAAACAATAGAATGGAAAGATCTCACCAAATTTTCGCGACAAAAAATAAAGTGTGAAATGAAGATACGATGTCCCCGGTAACGGCGCCAATTTGTTTGACTGGACCTGAAAGGTGATACTCGCAAGTGTACGAGGTCGGCAAATAATATACCCGGTGAGTACGGGATCGTATCCACAGAGACGGAACGAATCTGCAAATTGACACAAATAGTTAGAGCATGTAAAGAATGGTTGAGGGTTCTAACCACTTTTTGAGGGTGAATGATTGTTTGAATATGCGATTTATCTAAATACCCTAGAGTTAGGGTAATGTCCTAAGGTTTGGATGCAAGGGAGAGAAAGAGCGTGGGTGTTGAGGATATCAGTAGGATTACTCGATTGCTTTGCTAAATGTTAATTCCATGATAACTCGATCACTCATCCATTTCAAGGTATGAGGATCGAGGAATAAATCAATTAAGCACATATGAGGTGCACCAAAGGTAATTGCTAATTGGGTTCTTCTCCTAATTAAAGCTCATGAATCACTCTCACACCCATTTCAAGGTATGTGAGAGTAGTGCATGTAGGTTGTGTTGCGCATCACACAACCACCGTTCTGCGGCCCCTTTCGGGTAATGCACGATTCGATAAACGGGTTACAACCCAATTAACAATTTGGATTATTGGGTGAATTAAGCTTCTAAATTACGAAATATGGATTGAAGGGTCTTGCATTCATTTCAAGATATGCAATACACATTGGATACATAGATGCAACAATTACGAAGCACCACTGTTCTATGGCTCCTCCATGGATAGTATCAAATCCAATTAACCATAAGCTTATTTCACCCAACAACATGGATTAACAAAAAGGTGCTGGAAATTAACATTAGCAAGGCAATCAAAACATCTTACATTAATCCAAAACGCCCACACAACGAATTTAGCCCAACATATCCAGAATAGAATAAGCATTCATAGAAATAGACATAGTTCAATACAAGAAATGAAAGCAAATGTATAATAGCAAGAGTGTTGGAGATTTGTCACCAAATACTAGCTTCCTCAATCATCAATAAATCTCAGCAACAGCAAAAACAAGATCAGAAAAGTCAAACCTCTACAAAACCCTAATCTCCTTCTTAAGGAAGAAGATGACCTAAAATAGTAAAAGATTAAGCTCTCCTTTATTACATCTGAATAGTAATGTGTTATACCCCCTATGGGTTAAATCTCATCCATCCAAAATGTCATCCAACAATCCACAACAACTAGAGAGAAATCGGGTTAAGAAAAACTCGTTTCTCGCAACCCATAATTTAGGCGAAAAATCCCGATCAGTCGACTGCTGAACAAATACCAGTCGACTGATGACAGGCGACTGTCGTTGGTCAGACAGTCGCCTGGTTGATGGGCAGCATAGCTTCCAGCTGAAGACAGGCGAATGTTTTGAATATTGTAGTCGCCTGTGTGCTCCACAGTCGAATGTATTTTGTGCTTCAAGCGCCTGCTATAGAAGTGTCAAATTAACAGTAAGTCGGTTCTTTTTGCTCCCTTAACTATCCAAAAAATTAGGCGATTGATGCGGAAATGACATGCGACTGTACAATATTACAGTCGATTGTCAATCCTCTTGCATGCGACTGTCGTTGGGCTTCAGTTTCTCCAGCTCCAGCTCTTCAAAGACCGACGACTGTTGTTGTCCAGGCAGTCACCTGTGAGGTTGCCCAGGTGCCTGTTATTCCTTCTGTTGGCCTAGTTGGTCTACGAACTAGGTCGTACGATATAATTTTGATGATGACAAATAAGCCGTGTGACTAACATTTTTCATTAAGTGATTTCAGATAGCAAAATGCAAAATAAATTTCGTTTGCAAGAGAGATCATGTATGTGGGTATTGGCGCAAAAAGGATATTCAAATGATTCTACATTATCTATATTCAGATTCAAGTCTTCATTTGAATCGATCAAGTAACTGGGATTTTCTACTTGAATTCAAACTTCATGTTCTCATCCTAAACACAACGCACTCGGTCTCCTATTCAATCTTCTATTCAGTCTCGTCCAAAAACAATCTCAAAACCTTATCCTATTTTCACGCAAGAGGGGATAGGAGCAACAAATTTTTTGGAATGCAACAAATATTTTTTCACGTACACACAAGATCCTCAAATTGCCGAACTCTTCTAGAGTTTGTTCTTTTGATCTCATCCTATCTACTTGAAGCTGCCGCATGTTTTCAGGGTAACAAATTTTGAATGCAAATCAATTGCCGAATTCTTCTTTGAATTTGTTTTGATCTCATCCCATTATTTAAACTACCGCACCCTTTTTCAACCAACCATAAACAAGAATTTTTAAAAGGGGACGCACCAAAAAATACACAAGGGCTTTTCATGATATTAATAACAGAGAGCTCTCCTGTTTCTTTAAGCAAAAAAAAATTAATCCTCGATCATCATTAGATTCTTGCGGCTCCTGTGAAAAACAAAACCCACAGAAGAAAAAATCAAATCCCACTGCTTTTTTCTTTGTGCGCAAGTCTTCTGGAAAGATTTTTTTTGCGGCGGCCATTTATCAAAGAGTTTGCATAATGAGACTTGCAAAATCAATACACAGAGGGCTGTCAACATGTGTGACGTGCGAAACATTAAGAAGAACAACAGATGTCCATCTTCTTCTTCTTGCTGCTGCAAAGAGAAACTCACGGATCGTGCAAGGGCAGATTTCAAGTGCAGATTCCAGATTCATGCATTCGACTTCGTGCGCTCATATCTCCTGATCAGATGTCGGATCGACTCGCCGTTTGCGTCCATGCGACCACATCTTCATCCTCTTCGCAATGGTGATAGTCTCCTTTGCTCTGTTTACAGAATCATACACAGTTCGGACGTTCTTCTACAGATTAGCCACTGCAGAATTCAGATTCGCGCAGTCATCTTCCGAAGACCATATCTTCCAATTCAGACATCGGATCAGCGAACCGTTTGTGCCCACGCGATCACGATCTTACAAACTTTATCACAGTGATATCTCTCTGATTTTTCACCTTAGTATTAAAGCTATTTGAATCTGTTTTAGTTGTGAGATTGTATTGTGAATAGCTTTACTTACTCTGAAGCTATCTCTGCGCTTTAACTCTTGAACTATATTTGTACGGTGAGATCACTACCCGTAAGTGTGATCAGGTTTATTGAGTGAAATCCTCATAGGTCTTAGGGTCAGAGTTTCGGCGGGGAGCCACTCCGTTAAAAAATATTTGTGTCTGATTATCTCTGTGATTGTGATTGTTTTTAAAATTTGTGCCACACACCCTATTCACCCCCCTCTAGGGTGTTTTTCAATTGGTATCAGAGCGTGATTCCTTTAGACTCAAAAGTCTAGTGGAATTTCGATCATATGGCACAAATTCCGCACACATACTCTTATGACATGCACAATCAAAGAGAAGGACAGTCGTATCTTAGATCATCTCTATTTGATAGTACAGACTATAGTTATTGGAAACAACGTATGTCCATACACATCAAAGGTATCGATATGGCATTATGGAAAATAATCAGTGAAGGCTTTACACTATTTGATAAACCCACTCCTGAGCAGCAAAAAGAAAATGATCGGTTACAAAATCTGAACTTTAAGGCCATGAGCATCTTGTATTGTGGTCTTAGTAAAACTGAATTTAACCGCATTAGTTCTTGTTCTACTGCTAAGGATATTTGGACGAGACTTGAAGTTACTCATGAGGGAACTAGTGAAGTTAAGAAAACTCGTATTAGAATGTTATTACAGAAATATGAAAATTTTGCTATGATGCCTAATGAGGCTATTGATGCTATGTTTTCTCGTTTTGCAGATAACGTCAATCCATTGAAATCCTTAGGGAAGGACATCCCAGAGGAAGATCTGGTTGGAAAGATTTTATACTCTTTATCTGGCGATTGGATTCAAAAGAGGACAGCGATCGAAGAAGCATATGACTTGGCAGATATTAGTTTCAAGAAGCTAATGGGAAAATTAATGGCTTATAAGGTTCAATTGAAGATGGCCAATGACAGCACACCAAAGATAGCAGAGAAATCTATGAAGGAGGAAACAAAGGAAAAGAACTTAGCTTTTCAAGTCTCCAAAATGCTCAATGAGGAGATGAATGAATCGGACGATGAAAGCATGGCTCTTGTTACAAGGAAATTTGTGAAATTCATGAAAACAACCAAAGAAGGACGGGAAGCATTTGGGGAACCAAGAAAATTGAAGGAAATGATGAAGAAAGTTCTGCACCTCAGTGTTTCAGATGTAACAAGAGAGGGCACATGAAAGCAGAATGTCCACTTCTGAAAGGAAAAGGAAAGGAAAAGACTGGTGATGGAGAAAAAAGAACATCAAAGCGAGGAATGGTGGCTACGTGGGGAGAAAGTGATGCAGAGGAGCTCTCCTCAGATGATGACTGGAACGACAACACTGGAACTTGCTTTATGGCTGGAAACGAAAAGGTAAAAATTAGCTCTCTTGTTCAAAGCTTTGATGATGAAATGAATATTAGTGATGATATGTTTTCTAGCATGGAGGAAGCTTATGAATTTCTTGTAGAACTCCTTCAAGAAATGGGTCCTAAATTTCTTAAACTAAAAAAGGTTCGTGATTCATTAAAAGAGGAACTAGGGAGCATGACAAGAGAGAGAGAGATGAGCTTTTTGTTAAGTGGAAAGAACAAAAGGAAATAATATATAATTTTGATGAAACCCAATTAGAAACAAAAACCTTAGAGCTAGAAAATACTAATAAAAAATTGGCTACGTTAGAGCTTGACCACGTTAATTTAGCTAAAGAATTAAAATAGAAAATTAGCATTCTTGGTTCTAAAGATTCTGAAATAAAATTATTGAACCTAAAAGTGGATAGCTATGAAGAAACATTGGAAGAGCTTGAAAAAGAAAAATCTAATTTATTAAAAGGAAAACACATAGCCATTGATTTAGAAACTAGCGAAAAAGAAAAAGGATATGAGACTAAGATTACTGAACTTGAAAATGAAAATCAAAGTCTTAGCTTGACATTAAACAAATTCACAAATAGCCAAGAAAGCTTTAATAAGATGATAAATGGGCTAAATGAACAGTCTAGTAAATATGGTCTTGGCTTTCAGAAAAAACAACCTAAGAAAAAAAACTAGGAAGATCATTGAAAAGAATTTTGCAAGAGACATGAGCTTTCAACATTGCATGCACAAAAATCATATGTCATCTACTAATAAGCATTTCAATGTTACATGTTTTTATTGCAACAAAAGTGGGCATGTTATAAATGATTGCTTGGCCAAATATTATCCTGAATATTTTATATGGGTTCCAAAGCATTGTACTAACAATTGTGGATCCAAAATTTGGTTACCAAAGGGTGCATCTTCTTTTGTAGGTGCATCTTCAAGTGGAAAATGACAGCATTTGGTACCTTGATAGCGGTTGCTCGAACCACATGACGGGCAACGAATCCCTCTTCACGACGCTATCAAGGACAGATGAAGGGACAGTTATCCTTGGAGATGGAAAGAAGTGCAAAATCTTGGGTAAAGGTAACATTGGTAAGCATCCTCTTGTGGTCATTGAAAATGTTAATCTTGTTGATGGTTTAGCAAATAATTTGTTAAGTGTGAGTCAGCTATGCTCTATAGGCTTTAAGGTGCATTTCGAAAATGACAAAGTATATATTTTGAAAGGTGATGATACTCTTTTCAATGGTACATCTTACAATAACATCTAACTATCAAACTTAGTGACTCAAATAATCTAAAATGTTTAGTTGCATCACATGAGACTAGTTGGCTTTGGCATCGAAGATTAGGCCATGCCGGCATGGACCTAATCTCAAAACTTGCTCGAAAGAAACTGGTGAGAGGTTTACCTCAAATTAGTTTTGATTGGAATAAGTTTTGCGATGCATGTCAACTAGGTAAACAACATAAAAGTAGTTTCAATCCTAAAAATATTGTAACTACTTCTAAGCCATTGCAACTAATACAGTTGGATTTATTTGGACCCACAAAGGTTGCTAGTTTAGGTAGTATGCATTATTGCTTTGTTATTGTCGATGACTTTTCACGTTTCACTTGGGTATATTTTTTGACACACAAACATAAAACTTTTGATGTTTTTAAAATTTTTGTAAAAAAGTTGAAAATGAAAAAGGTTTTTCTATAGTCAAAGTTAGAAGTGATCAGGGAGGAGAATTTGTTAATACTAGCTTTGATGATTTTTGCATTTCAAAAGGTTATTCACATAATTTTTCTGCCCTGAGGACACCACAACAAAATGGGGTGTTTGAGAGGAAAACCCGTACTTTGCAAGAAATGGCTAGGACCATGATTCATGATTACAAATTGCCTTTATATTTTTGGGCTGAAGCTATACAAACTTCTTGCTATATTTTAAATCGTGTGTCCATTAGACCCATTTTGAAGAAAACACCTTATGAGCTTTATAGAGAGTTGAATCCCAACTTATTACATTTAAACCCATTTGGATGCAAGTGCTATATTCTGAAAGTTGGCGAAAATATGGATAAATTTGATGCTAAATCCGATGAGGGTATTTTTGTTGGCTACTCACCACATGGCAAATCTTATTGAGTATTTAACAAAAGAACTCTTACTATTCAAGAAACTGTGCAAGTGAAATTTGACGAGAAAAGTGCTATTAATGAATCTTATAGTGCTGCAGAATCTACAGATATTGCAGGTGGCTTGGATGGACTGGAGATAAACACTAGCAATTCCAATGAGGAAGAGAACAACAATGATGGTGTACCAAAATAAGCAGAAGCTACTACGTCATCACAAGATCTCCCTAAGGATTGTCGCTTTAAGAAGGATCATCCAAAGAATCAAATCCTTGGAGACACAACGGAAGGTATATGTACTAGAAGTAGCTTTAATTTGATGGTTAACTTTGCATTTATATCCATTTTGGAGCCTAAAAATGTTGATAGTGCTTTAGAAGATTCCTATTGGATTATGGCAATGCAGGAGGAATTGTCACAATTTGATAGGAATCAAGTTTGGGAACTTGTTCCTAAATAAAAAATCAAACAATTATAGGCACTAAATGGGTATTTAGAAACAAACTTGACGAAATGGGAAATGTTGTGCGTAATAAAGCTAGATTAGTAGCACAAGGGTATAACCAAGAGGAATGGATTGATTTTGATGAAACCTTTGCTCCCGTCGCAAGATTGGAGGCAATTAGGATGCTTTTAGCATTCGCTAGTTTCATGAAATTGAAACTCCTTCAAATGGACGTCAAGAGTGCCTTTTTGAATGGAGTTTTATCTGAGTAAGTCTATGTCAAACTACCTCCTGGGTTTGAAGCCTCCATCCACCCGGACTATGTTTTCAAGCTTAAACGTGCTTTATATGGGCTCAAACAAGCTCCTAGAGCTTGGTATAAGCGACTTAGTAAATTTTTGCTTGAAAATAATTTTTCCATGGGAAAGGCGGATAAAACTCTATTTGTTAAACATCAAAGTAAAGATCTACTTGTAGTACAAATATATGTTGATGATATCGTTTTTGGTGCTATTAACAATCTACTGTGTGAGGAATTTGCTACATGTATGTCTAGGGAATTTGAGATGAGCCTGATGTGTAACTTACATTCATGCTTGGTTTGCAAATCAAACAATGTGAGGACAGAATTTTCATCAATCAAGCGAAATATGCAAAGGAGTTAGTGAAGAACTTTGGACTTGAAAATGCTAAGGAATGCTCTACTCCATGTCAACGATGACAACGATGGATAAAGACGAAAAGGGAAAGAAAGTGGATGAACACTTGTACCGAGGTATGGTTGGTAGCCTATTATACTTGACAGCTAGTAGGCCTGATATAATGTTTAGTGTATGTTTATGTGTTAGGTTTCAATCTTGTCCAAAAGAGTCCCATCTTTCTTATATTAAACGAATAATTCGATATGTTAAAGGGACCTTAGATTTTGGTTTATGGTATCCTTGTTCCACATCATTTGAGCTTGTAGGATATTATGATGCGGATTTTGCAGGAAGTAAGACCGATCATAAGAGTACCACGGGCACTTGCCAACTACTAGGTATGTCACTTGTTTCATGGTTCTCCAAAAAGCAAAACTCCATTACATTGAGTACAACCGAAGCCGAATATGTTTCAGCAGGTTGATGTTGTGCTCAAATTCTATGGATGAGACAAACACTCAGAGACTACGATCTTACTTTCCAACCTACAACCATTTGGTGTGACAACAAGAGTGCTATAAATCTATCTAAAATCCTATTCTACACTCTAGGACAAAACATATTGATATTCGTCACCACTTCCTTAGGATCATGTTGATAAGAAAGATATCTCTTTATGATATATTGATACAGAAAAACAATTAGCGGACATATTCACCAAACCCTTAAATCAAAAACAATTTTGCTTCATTCGAAGGGAGTTGGGGATTATGTCACTAATTAAGCATTAGCACACATATCCATGCATATACACATGCTTAAAAATTGTATCCATGCTACACACATTGCACACTATTTTTATCTCAACATGGGTCTGATCATTCTTTGTATGTGCATGCATGATCGGTATCACTATTAATGATGTCGGTTGAGAATCTAATATGAACCTTATTAAACATCTTAGAAACATTAAAATGTTTTTGATGATGATGCACCATATTATTGTAAAATTCCCATGCTTGAATTATTAATGAAAAAGAGAAATTTGTAAGCATGCCAAATTGTACGAATCAAATAGATTGATTGAGTCTTATAAACTTTGGAGATAATTGGATGTGCTTAGATTCTAAAGTTTTTGAATTTATATTTTATCCTTACAATTTTATGCGCGTAAAATCTCTATGGAAAATTATTTAGTAGGAGTCGAGTATGTCGATGCCTTCATGCGTCACTATTCTGAGACACCAACATTGTAATATAAAAAAATTGCAATGAGCATTTATAAAAAAAGGAAAGAAAAAAGGAATAGCAAAACATCTTCAAATATACTACATTTGATACCGGTGGCTAGTAACCGGATTTCAGGGGTTTGTTGAGCAATGCGTATGAAATATGGTAGATGAAGTAACCACTTAGCGCACCTCAATTCCAAAGGACCCGAAATTTAACACCATGGTATCCTTTGATTGGTGTCTCCCTACACATTACTTATTGATTATTCCATAGCAACGTTGGCTCACAAATTGTATTAGATAATTTTATACTTTCATCTCTTTGTTTCTAAGCACCCTTCATATTGTCAAAAGTGTTTCATAATACAACATCTTCTTGGTATATTTCTTACAACGGTCGTATGCTTTCAATGCTCATGACATTTGTTATACTTTAAGTTCGTGGGAAAAAGCTTTAATATGAGCATCGTCATCAATTTCTTGTTTCTTCGATATGCTAAACTTGTTTCATGTCGCATTCTTCACCACTTCAATTTATTTTTGTGATCTTTTTGATTAATGGCAAAAGGGGGAGAGTAGAAAAATGCGAAATATAATGCACAAGGAGGAGAGATGCACATCTTGAGGGGGAGCTTGTCACAACTTTTCATGAGAGCACATCGATAGGGGGGAGCTTTGTACGGTGTTTATAATCATGTGCACTATTCGACTTGCTCTTTAATATCATTTCTCAATTTTTCCAAACTTGTTTGCCATCATCAAAAAGGGGGAGATTGTTGGCCTAGTTAGTCTACTAACTAGGTCGTACGATATAATTTTGATGATGACAAATAAGCCGTGTGACCAACATTTTTTATTAAGTGATTTCATGGAGCAAAATGCAAAATAAATTTCGTTTGCAAGAGAGATCATGTATGTGGACATTGGCGCAAAAAGGAAATTCAAATGATTCTACATTATCTATATTCAGATTCAAGTCTTCAATTGAATCGGTCAAGTAACTGGGATTTTCTACTTGAATTCAAATTTCATGTTCTCATCCTAAACACAACGCACTCGGTCCCCTATTCAATCTTCTATTCAGTCTCATCCAAAAACAATCTCAAAACCCTATCCTATTTTTCACGCAAGAGGGGAGAGGAGCAACAAATTTTTGGAATGCAACAAATATTTTTTCACGTTCACACAAGATCCTCAAATTGCCGAACTCTTATAGAGTTTGTTCTTTTGATCTCATCATATCTACTTGAAGCTGCTGCATGTTTTCATGTTAACAAATTTTGAATGCAAATCAACTGTCGAATTCTTGTTTGAACTTGTTTTGATCTCATCCTATTATTTAAACTGACGCACCCTTTTTCAACAAACCACAAACAAGATTCTTTAAAGGGGGACGCACCCAAAAATATACAAGGGCTTTTCATGATATTAATAACAGAGAGCTCTCATGTTTCTTTAAGCAAAAAAATTAATCCTCGATCATCATTTGATTCTTGTGGCTCCTGTGAAAAACAAAACCCACAGAAGAAAAAATCAAATCCAATTGCTTTTTTCTTTGTGCGCAAGTCTTCTGGACAGATTTTTTTTGCGGCGGCCATTTATCAAAGAGTTTGCATAACGAGACTTGCAAAATCAATACACAGAGGGTTGTCAACATCTGTGACGTGCGAAACATTAAGAAGAACAACAGATGTCCATCTTCTTCTTCTTGCTGCTGCGAAGAGAAACTCACGGATCGTGCAAGGGCAGATTTCAAGTGCAGATTCCAGATTCGCGCATTTGACTTCGTGCGCTCATATCTCCTGATCCAGACGTCGGATCGACTCGCCGTTTACGCCCACGTGACCACATCTTCATCCTCTTCGTAATGGTGATAGTCTCCTTTGCTCAGTTTGCAGAATCATATACAGTTCGAGCGTTCTTCTACAGATCAGCCACTGCAGAATTCAGATTCGCGCAGTCATCTTCCGAAGACCATATCTTCCAATCCAGATATCGGATCAGCGAACCGTTTGTGCCCATGCGATCACGATCTCACAAACTTTATCACGGTGATATCTCTCTGATTTTTCACCTCAGTATTAAAGCT
The DNA here is from genome assembly GCA_030789695.1 of Scilla litardierei. NCBI lineage: Eukaryota > Viridiplantae > Streptophyta > Magnoliopsida > Asparagales > Asparagaceae > Scilla > Scilla litardierei. The sequence continues at coordinate 72,879,636 of CM061142.1, forward strand.
ACTTGAATCTATTTTAGTTGTGAGATTGTATTGTGAATAGCTTTACTCTGAAGCTATCTCTGCGCTTTAACTCTTGAACTATATTTGTACGGTGAGATCACTGCCCGTAAGTGCGATTAGGTTTATTGAGTGAAATCCTCATAGGTCTTGGGGTCGGTGTTTTGGCGGGGAGCCACTCCGTTAAAAAATATCTGTGTCTGGTTATCTCTGTGATTGTGATTGTTTTTAAAATTTGTGCCACACACCCTATTCACACACACCCCCCCCCCCCCCTCTAGGGTGTTTTTCACCTTCTACAGGTGCATGTTATGTACTCCTCTTCTTGAGTTGATTTAGTCCCCCTTGGGACACCTGGAAAATCCAAAAAAATCCCTAAAAATATAGTAGACATGTATAATGCTTTGTGAAGTGAAATTGTACCAAAATAAAATCATATGCTCACAAATGATGAATTAACGTAAATGTAGTTAAAAGAGCATGATTTCATAGATTATGTGCACAAGAGGAGATGATTATGATGTTATGATATGAAATATTTAGTCATAATCAATTGTTCCTTTTGATCATTCAATTAAACTTCGTATGCCATCAAGACTTTCCCTTGTAAGGGTTGATAAATCATTTGCTTCTTCAATTGTCGTAGTCTTCTTCTTCCATTCAGGAGTCAAATTATAGAGGATATTGCAAACTTGTTTAGGTTGAGTGTATGTCTTCCTAAGATCAATTAGAAAACTCATGATGTCGACATGTTAGTGATCATTTCTCTCATCATCTCATTTTTCTTATCTTAAACAACTCAAACCTGTGAACCAGAACAGAAAATTTAGTCTCCTTTACTTTATTGGTACCTTCATAAGTTACCTCGAGTGAGTGCCAGATTTCATAAGCAAATTTGGCCTAAGAAACTCAGTTGAATCCATTCTTATCCATAGTGCAAAAGAGTGTGTTCATGGCATTAAAGTTATGGGTTGCTGATGTCTTATCAACGGTGGTCCATTGAGAATAGGGAGTAGAAGGCCTTTTATATTGTGTTTTCAAGATGTTCCAAAGCTCGTAGTCGATGCTCTGAAGATAAATCGTCATCCTCTTCTTCCAATAAGAGTAGTTGAAACCATTGAATAGTGGAGGATGAGTAGTAGAGTTGCCTTTTGGAAATTGTGGTGGATTGCTCGTCGGATAAGTGTATGCCATCTTAGCCATGCTCTGATACCAATTGTTGGTTCTCCTAGCACACAAAATACACTAGGGATGGATAGTATATATCACGACGAATATTACAAATTTAAAAGTTACTAAAAATTGCAATAAGAAATGCAGAAATAAAAATTCACAATCCACAAAGGAATCAAGCGCAAATACGGAGATGTATCCTGGTTTGGATCATCTTGATCCTACATCCAGTCCCCTACTCCCCGTAAAGATTTTCAATCCACTATAACCTCTTGCTCCCTGCAAGCAAACAACATACAAAGATTCTAACTCTCCCCGTGTTGTAAACAGTACAATCTCTTCAATAAGACATTCGGCCACCAAAGTAAAGCAAAGAAATAATATCACATATAGCCTTGATGATGTTTGAAGAATCACAAGGAAGGTCAGAAGATCTTCAAGGTTTCTTAATTAGAAGGATGTTAGAAACACTCTTGAAGATGGAATTCCAATGTAGAAAATTTCAACACTATGTTCTCCAATGAAAACCAAAAACCACTCTCTCTTTTCGAGTGAGAAAATTTTAAATTTTAGAGAGAGTGTGTGAGAAAAGTTGATAGAAATGGCTGGCGAGTTGGGACATATTTATAGGGCTGAAGGAGGTGTCCCAAAAACTGCCAAAAACTGATTAAACAGTCAGAAAATGGCTAGCTGCAAAACTACCTGAACTGCAGTTAGTCGACTGAAAAAAGTAGTTGGTTGACTATGCATAGTAAATAGTTAGAAGAATACCCGTTGTAACTAACCTTAATCGACTGGAAGAAAACTGTTAGTCGAGTGGAAGAAAACTGTTAGTCGACTAGGACTAAGAAACGGTTAGAAATAGAGCTGGTGTAACTGACTTCTAGTCGACTAGGAATTGTATATTAGTCGAGTAGGACTAGAACGGGAAAAGGGTCAAAAATAGATCCGTTGAAAAACTAACTCTTAGTTGACTAGGAAAAGTTGTTAGTCGACTAGGACCAAAAAATGACAGTTACACAAATGTGTTAGACAACTGGAAAAAAATTGTCAGTTGACTAAGACTGAAGGTCTGAGTTAACAAAAGTTGTGCAAATGGGCTAGTCGACTAGGAAAAATTTTTAGTCGACCAACAAGGGTTAGGAATTTTGTGGGTAATTTAGATCTTCATCATGTCTTTAACAATCTAAGTTTACAAGAAGTAAAAGAAAATAAAATTACAACATTATTACATCATTACAACAAGATACATAATATGACTTGAGCTTCTTCTTGATTGTAATGCATAAAATGACTTGATATTTGAGTAGATCTTGAACCGTGATGTTGAGATGAAGTGTAGAGCTGCATAATGTTGTTGAAATAGCGATGTGTAAGGAGAGAGTTAGTATGCACAAAATAATATATATGTTTGTATTATCAAAACTTTATGAGAAAGAGAAATCAAATGTTATCAATTATCATTTTCCAACACACTTCGTTGGATAAAGATGAAAGTGATAAAAGTGTAGATCAGAAGATGTATCAAGGTCTGATAGATTCTTTACTGTATATCACATCTAGTAGACCAGACATTATGTTTAGTGTATGTGTATTCCCTAGATTTTAGTCAGATCATGAGGAATCTCAACGTATGGTAGTAAAGCATATACTTAGGTATCTTAAATCCACGTCTGATTTTGGATTAATTTATCCTAAAGAAAGCACATTTGATTTAGTGTTGTATAGTGATTCTGACTTTGCTGGTTGCAAAACCACACGAAAAAGCACAAGTGAAACTGGTCATTTTCTTGGACATTCCTTTCTTTTATGGTTTAGCAAGAAGCAAAATTCAATGTCATTATCCACTATTGAGGCAGAGTATATAGCTGCCGGACTTGCATGTGCTCAGGTTTTGTGGCTGAGACAAGTCTTAAGTGATTTTGGAATTAAGTGTTCTACGTCTATAATTTACAGTGATAACAAAAGTACAATCAATCTGACGAAAAAATCTATTTTGCATCCTAGAACAAAACATATAGATATTAGACATAGATTTATTGATAATCAATGTCACAAGAAGGATGTACAACTGAGATATATTTCTACTGAACATCAAGTGGCAGATATCCTTACTAAAGCAATTAAGTTAGATACATTCATAAAATTGCATAGAAATCTTGGTATTGTTAGCGAGAAGGAGATTTAAATGTTTATTTTTGATTATCCATACGCTTGATATGTTGCAACACGTGGTATGCATGATACACCTGTGATATTCATGATATGTTTTTGCTTATGTCACAGTGATTGATTATTGAACATCCTCTTATTATTCTTTTTTATCATGTCAAAAGTGGGAGAAATATGTTAGTGACACGATATATGCATGTTGACATCACATATCATGTACACTCACATTGGTATAACTTTAATATTTTAAATGATACATGTGCTTTATATATACTTATCTCTAACAAGCATTGATGCAATGGGAGTTGAAAGATTTTTTCTAGCAACATTGTAGGTGGAGTAAGTATTTTTTATTTTTGTAATTTTATTTTATGTATCAAATTGTTTGCCATCATCAAAAAGGAGGAGAATGTTGGTTATTCCATCACCCCTAGGTTAGTTATGATGATATGCAAACAATTTATATTACTAATAAGTTTCTATGAGATTTATGCGTATAGGAAACAAAGTCAACATGGTCAACTAATCCACTCAAGCTTGCAAAGAATGATGACATGTAGTTAAAAGCTTGAAGGTGAAAAGTAAATGGATATGGAGCTCAACATGAAAATCAGTAGCTTATCTAAGGACTAATGATGTGTACAAACTTCTCAAGACAATTCAAGAGATAAAGAAGACTCCAAGACTCCAAGATATTGCGTGAGTAATGTGTCAAATTTGTAACTTGTCTTAGATTTTTAAGCCATTGGTCTGAAGCTTGCACACACTTAGAAAAAAAATTTATCACTTTGAGAAATATTTTCAATGCATAAAAATGTTTTGAAAATGCTTTAAATCATTTAGATTAAGTTTTGTACTCTTTTCTAGTAAATATCCATGTATCAGAAAAGTAGTTGACTCTCTATTCTATATTAGTCAACTACTAGAGCTTGGCTGCTTCAGAGTAGGTTCAGATTATGCTAGGTAATCGACTGCTTCATTGCAGGGAGTCGATTCATAAGCTAGTAGTTGATTCCATGGTATATAGGAGTCGACTCCCCAGCCACCAACGGTCATATTTGACTTTCTCCTTGATTGATGCAAGGGTATCGATTTGGAGCTACTGGAAGCGGTTTTGGTGATGTGTTTAATGCTGCAGAATTCTCTTTATTTATAGAGGGATTGCACATGATTTTCATAGGAATAATTGAAGATTTTTGAGCATTTAAAGCAATTTCTGTTGTTTTCAACGCTCTCTAATCTCTATATTGTTTTTCTCTCTTTGCCGAAGTTTCAATCTTTCAAAGAGTTTAAGCATATTTTTTTCTTGGCCATTGTAGTGTGAATCTCATCAAGGCTTAACTTATCATTCTTGAGATCACAATCAAAGTTTTATTTTGATCTCCCTTGCTTTATTTTCATATTTTTATTGAGATCAAACAGATTTGTCCTAAGCCACATTTCAAAATCACAAAGTTCTTCAACTCATTGGCTATAGGAAGGATGTAACAACTGTTGGATATGGAAGACGTTTGTACACCCTTGTGGGGGATATACGAGGGAATACGGACCTCGAACGTCGCGTACACGAAGTCGTGTACAAAGGGAATCTGTTCCCTTGCGGAGAGGATCTCTGGATGAGTGGAAAAGTCGCATTATATATGCATAAGTGCATGCGACATATGGCTAATAAAGGGGGAATATCTTAAGCCTATGTTGTACCATGCATATGGTACAACTTAAGCTTATAATGTGCCATGTATCATGGTACACCTTAATTAAGTTGTTCCAAAGGAACAACTTACCCTAAAATAACTACCTTGGGGGCTATAAATAAGACCCAAGGGTAGCCATTTTCCTTACACCTTTTGCATGAAATTCATGCATGCATCTTCTTCATAGCGAAGCTCTGCAGAAATCCTTCCTCTCCCTCTATCCAAGTTCTTAATCTAAAGTAGAGATTTAGATTGTGGATTAGTAGCCTTACTCCGTTCGTGAGAAGACTCGATCCGTCGTGGCGAATCCGAAGGCGAAGTTCGTAGACTACCGTGCCGCATACGCAAGCGTAAGTCTAAACTTCATATTATCGATCCTAACTCTGTTTTGGACAGGATCCTTCATTGGTATCAGAGCCATAAGGGTTCGCCCCGGTCAAACCGCCGCCCCGTCGAAACTATGAACGAGTCGTTGTCTTTTTCACGAATGGGTCTCCTACTATTACGGATATAGTAGGAACGCTTCGTGACGGAGAGAACGCAGCGGTTGTTCTTTTCACGTTAGGGTCTCCTATCATTATGGATATGGTAGGAACTCTCCGTGACGGGAAGAACCGACCGTTCACGTAGTATGTTATTTTTCATTTTTGGCACACGGCCATTAGGAAATAACTAATTTCTCGACGAACGGGTGCTTCATCGACGAATGGGTGCTTCATCGAGGAAGATGATGGTAGTTATTTCCATCGGGTAAGAGGAATTTGGTGCATGTGCACCATGGCCAAATGGGCTATGAAGGCTATGCACCCCCCCTTCACTTGCGGAGGGGGTTGGCTACGGCCAAGAACCACCGGCGACCACCCCACCAAGGGGGAGGAGTGTGTGCGGCAACCCCATTCAAAGGGGGTGGCCGGCCATGGCCAAAGGGGCCATGGCCGGCCAATGCCAAATGGCCTTGGCCATGACCGGCCATGGCCAGGCCATGGCCGGCCATGGCCAGGCCGGCAGTGGCCGGCCAAGGCCAGGCCGGCAATGGCCGGCCTTGGCCAAGGCCTGCCGGCCTGGCCGGCCCTGGCAGAGGCTAGGGCTGGCGCCCTGGCCACTGCCAGGGCCAGGCGGCCCTGGCAGAGGCCAGGGCCAATGCCCTGGCCTCGGCCAGGGCCTGGCCGGCCTTGGCCGGCCTCGGCCAGGGCAGAGGCCCTGGCCGAGGGGGCCAAGGCCCCTGGCCGGCCAGGGCAGAGGCCCTGGCCAGCCCTGGCCGGGAATAAGTTGCAATTCAAAAAATTGGTCGACCAATTTAGTGTTTTTGGTCGACCAATCCGACAGATGGTCTGGGTCGATTGCAAACTTGCCAAATGACTCATACGGGGTAACAAAAGGCCTTGGTCAAACTCGAACGTGTCGATTAGTCCATACGGGGCTAACCACAGTGCCGACTAGTTCATACGGAACTAACGTTTTAATGAAGTTTTTCATTGGGCTCTACTCCTTGAAGACTAGCCATAGTGCTCTACTTCATGCGAGATTAGCCAAGTCATTGTGCTCTACTCTACGGAGATTAGCCAATGTACTTATGAAATTGTGCTCTACTCCTTGAAGATTAGCCGTAATGCTCTACTTCATGCGAGATTAGCCATATCATTGTGCTCTACTCTACGGAGATTAGCCAATGAACTTATGACATTGTGCTCTACTCTACGGAGATTAGCCAATGAACTTATGACATTGTGCTCTACTCTACGGAGATTAGCCAATGTATTTTAAATTTGTTTTGAAAAATACGTTTTCAAAAACCGCTTTTCCGCTGCAAAGTACTATAAGAGTACTAACATTTGATAAAGTGAGGGAGAAATATTGAACGTTACTATAGATGGTGATTGGAAACAAAGTGACCTTTCCGACTCTAGAGTAACATCTTCAATATTTTTCGAAAGTAACTTATCAAATTATGAGTATCATTCCAAGTGGGAGTTGATTTTAGAACTATCCATATGAGATATTCTATTATCATTTCAAGTGGGAATTATATTTGAAAAATACGTTTTCAAACTCGTTTTTCCGCTGCTAGTACTATAAGAGTACTATTGTTTGATAAGTGATGGGGGAATATTGAAGGTTGTTCTAGATGGTGATTGGAATCAAAGAGACCTTTTCGATTCTAGAACAACATCTTCAATATTTTTCGAAAGTAACTTATCAAATATAATATAATTTCAAGTGGGAGTTATATTTTAAGAATTTTATGCAATGTGTTTTTGATCGAACCTTCGGTTTTTATGTCTTTTGCAGCATTTTAAAAGTAAAATGTCTTCCGCTTCAAAGAATATCGTCGCTGAGTTAAACAAAGGTGAAAAACTCAACGGCGATAATTACAAACTTTGGTCCATTAAGATACAATACGTTTTAGAGGAGCAAGAAGTGCTCGAAACTCTAAAGAACGTAATGATTGAACCCGAGTTGGGCACTACGGCCCAACACAGACGAGACAAGGAAGCTTTTGATGCTTGGTCTCGGAAGAACAAGATAGCGCGCATTACGTTATTAAGCAGTATGGCTGATGACATAATGCGCATCTTCCGAGAATATGACCTAGCCATGGACATATGGTCCAAGCTAGAGGAGAAGTTCGGTGGCACATCGGTGTCCAAACTTCGCGCCTTAACTATAAGGTTCGATACATATAAGAAACGTCCAGATCATTCCATGGGGAAACATCTGCGACATATGGCGAACCTTATCTCAGAGTTAAAGGACGCAGGTCATGTGCTCACGGATGAGCAACAAATCCAAGCAGTCATACGTTCCCTGCCAAATGGGTGGGATCAGATGAAGATGCATCTCACTCATAATGAGAGCATCAAGACCTTCAACGACGTTTCCAAGCACCTCGAATTAGAGGAAGAGCGGCTTGCGGCTGCCAAGCCAAGTGCAGAAGTGCACATGGTTGCTAGTTCCTCACACGGGGGAAAGAAACGTAAAGATCGTTCGAAGTCTTCTAATGAACGTAATAAGCAACCTGAGTCTACCAAGGAACCCAAACATAAGGGTGGGCACAAGAAATGGCACAAGAAGAAAGACTTGAAAAGGATCAAGTGCTTCAAGTGCAACAAACTCGGTCACTATGCTCGTTCGTGTACGAGTGGAAGTGACGAGGTAACATGTAATACTAGTTACATATGTGTTTCTAGTTCAATATTTCTTGTGGAATCTAATCCATTATGGGATAATTGATTCAGGTGCCACCGACCACATAGCAAAGGACAGACGGTCCTTCGTGGAGTATCACCGGATACACCATGGAATGAAGTGGATCGATGTAGGAAACAACTCACGTGTTGTAGAGAAAGGCGTTGGGAATTGCAAGCTAGACTTGGACAACGACCACACTCTCCTACTTTATGATGTTCTCTTCATTTCATATATTCAAAGGAATATTAATACTGTGGTCAAATTTAATGGGTCTTGGTTATAGTTGGTTCCTTCATGATTGTAATATGGACCTATTTTTGTAATAATTCCTTTATTGGTACTGGGTTTGTTTTTCAAAGGATTTATTGTAATAAGTACAATGTATAAATTCCTCATGTAATGAAAATTTCCTTGTGACAAATTCTTTGACTAATGAGTCTAATATAATTTGTTGGCACACAAGGCTTGGTCATATTGGACCAAAGCGTATGGATAGACTTGCCAAATGTGGCCTTCTATCCAATGTTTCAAAGGTTGAAATGTCGACCTACGAACATTGCCTTGTGAGGAAATCTTGTCGCAAGCCGTTTTGAACCGGCACAAGGGCCGAGGTTCCATTACAGCTTATCCATTCGGACATATGTGGTCCGATGAATGTCAAGACAAGACGCGGGAGGTCCTATTTTTTCATCACTTTTATTGATGATTTCACCCGATTCGGTCATATCTATTTGATATCCCACAAAGTGAAAGCACTAAACCTGCTTTAAAAACTATATGAGTTTAGTGGAGAATCAATTAGATCGCAAGATTAAGGTCATGCGAACCGATAGGGGCGGTGAATATCAGTCAACAAGTTTAAAGGAACTTTGTGATGAAAAAGGCATAGTACATCAGGTAACTATGCCTTATACTCCTCAACAAATTGGTGTTGCAGAAAGGAGGTATAGGACTTTAACGAAAAATGGTCCGTTCAATGATAGAGCAAGCTAACTTGTCAATCACCTTTTGGGGTGATGCATTATTGACGGCCGCTTTCATTTTGAACCGCGTACCCTCGAAATCAGTTAGCTCCACTCCTTATGAGTTGTGGAACCAAAGGTCTCCTGACTTAAACATTTTGAAACCTTGGGGTTGTGCATTCTACGCACATATTTCCTCCCATAAGTATGGCAAACTTGGGCCAAGGGGAAGGAAACGTATCTTTATACGATACGCAGAAAACTCCAAAGGTTATATTTTTGTTAGTCAGGAAGACAATGGTGGGCTAATTGAGTTTGAGTCGAGGGATGTCACTTTCTTGGAAAACAAGTTTCCAAGACAGGGCGAGATAAGTCAGGACTTATCTTTATTTGAGATTTATGATCAAGAAGGATTACCTCATTCGAGTGGGAGAATTCTTGGTGAAAACGAAAATACGTTTCAACCTTCACCAATGGATTATACGAATGACGATTATCCTATTCCATACGGGAATAATGATCCAAGTGGGAGCAATTCTAACGACATTCCAAGTGGGAGTGATATTAGAATTGATCTAAATTCGAGTCAACAAGGACTTGAAGAAATCTCAAATACAACGTAGTAGTCGTACAAGGTTGGCTCCTCTAAGATTTGAGGTAAACCTTTATGACTTTACTACAAGATGATGACAAGCCTGCTACTTTCAAACAGGCCGCATCATGCCCTGCGAAAGACAAATGGATGGAAGCGATGAAGGAGGAATTGAAATCCATGCGAGTTAACCAAGTCTGGGACTTAGTTAACTTACCCAGAGGACATAGAGCAATTGGGAACAAATGGGTTCTCAAGATCAAGCATAAGGCTGATGGCTCTATTGACAGATATAAAGCTCGCCTTGTCGCGAAAGGTTTTACGCAACAGGAAGGGATAGACTACGAAGAGACCTTCTCGCCTGTTGTGCATTTTACCTTGATTCGCATGATTCTGGCAATGGTAGCTTGCTTATACCTCGAATTACATCAGATGGATGTAAAGACTCCTTTTCTCAATGGAGAATTGGACGAGGAGATCTATATGGAACAACCACAGGGTTTGTAAAAGAAGGAAACGAACATAAGGTTTGTAAACTTTGTAAGTCCATATATGGTCTTAAATAATCCTCGAGGCAATGGTATATACGATTTCAAGAAGTTGTCTTATCAAATGGATTTTTCCATGCTTGATGAAGATAACTGAGTATATATCAAGAGGATTAAAAGCAAGTATATTATCATGTCTCTATATGTAGATGACATTTTAATAGCCAGAAATGACAAGGGCTTTGTGATGAGTATCAAGGCTTGACTTTCATCAGTATTTGAGATGAAAGGCATAGGAAAAGCCGCATATATCCTTGGAGTTAAGATTTCAAGGAATCGTTCGAAGAAACTTCTTTCTCTTTCACAGGAGACTTATATAAAGAAGGTTCTAGAACGATTTAATATGCAGGACTGCAAGTCCATTGATATTCATATAAGCATATGCGATAATTTATATCTGGAATCGTGTCCAAAGAACCAAAAGGAAAAGGAAATTATGGAAAAAGTTCCATATTCCAGTGCAGTTGATAGTCTTATATACGCTATGGTATATACGAGACCGGAGATCTGTTTTGCCGTTGGAAATGGTAAGCTGTTACCAATCCAACCCAGGGCAAGAACACTGGAAAGTGGTTAAGAGGATAATGCAGTATCTTAAAGGAACTGCAGATTTGCAAAAGACTATGATAAAACCAAAAAGGTAGACATAAGGTACATATCTACGCTTGAGATGATAGAGGATCAGCTTACGAAAGCGATCCCCAGAAATGTGTTTTATAAACACTTATCATCCCAAGGATTGCGTATGAGCTGAGTTGTACCAATATATATTCCCATGTCTAAGAAAGATCAAATTTAATAAAAGAATAAGTTCTTTTTCAAACATTGCATATGAATTTCTTAAGAAATGTTTGTGTACATTTTTGAAATCTCAGCTGAATTTTGTGTATGTCGGACAGATAAAGGTTGGCTCTCTCACATGAGCAACTGCCTTATCTTATCAGATGGATAAGATAGAGATGGGACTAGTTTAAAGTCAAAATCATTAGACGAATGATTTAGAGTCATGACTTAAACAAGATAGTCGAATGAAAGATCTGCATCATATGGATGCTTACAAAAGATCTGAGATCTGTATCACAAGGATATTTGAAAGAGATCTCGTAGGATTTTTAAATCCTATCTGTCTTATGCAGGATGAGAGTCCGTGAATATTTCACGAGTAGTAAAGGGACTCAAAAAGATAGGCAATGTGGTGTCTGATCTTTTCATCCGTACAACATCATTAAGACATACTCTCCCTGGGAAAGGAGTGATGTTGTAATACGTGTTCATACCACGTATGCATTTCGACCACTGAGTTAGTAGCAATAGTGTTTGCTATTATGTGAGACTCAAAGGCCATACGGGTCTTAACTCTTACCCTCAAGGACTCCAATTGGTTCCTTTAGATTTGACGAGATGATCGCTATCTTAGCGTGTTACTTATGGGCTATGATAATTCGGCTCGGCGGGGCACGTTAGAAAAGCGAATCAAGTCAAGATCAGAAGGTTCGCAAGAAGAGGAAGATTGATTTCATATTCACATTTGGACTTTAATGATTCAAAGCTGGCCAGCCAATTGCAATCCAGATGGGATTCAATTGTTGAATATAAAGTATAAGAAATGTGAAGAAATAATCTAGGGTAAAGCATGCGTTGAACTACTCAACTTTGCACCTTCGAGGTCGTTGTGTATCTCTAACAAGTGCACAACAACAGACTCTACGCACATGACGGTCGCACGGTCTATTTCTCGGTATGATAGATGAAAGAACTAAGGGAAAGACGTTCTCTTACAATCCCCTCAAGTGTGAGTGGGAGATGTTGGATATGGAAGACGTTTGTACACCCTTGTGGGGGATATACGAGGGAATACGGACCTCGAACGTCGCGTACACGAAGTCGTGTACAAAGGGAATCTGTTCCCTTGCGGAGAGGATCTCTGGATGAGTGGAAAAGTCGCATTATATATGCATAAGTGCATGCGACATATGGCTAATAAAGGGGGAATATCTTAAGCTTATGTTGTACCATGCATATGGTACAACTTAAGCTTATAATGTGCCATGTATCATGGTACACCTTAATTAAGTTGTTCCAAAGGAACAACTTACCCTAAAATAACTACCTTGGGGGCTATAAATAAGACCCAAGGGTAGCCATTTTCCTTACACCTTTTGCATGAAATTCATGCATGCATCTTCTTCATAGCGAAGCTCTGCAGAAATCCTTCCTCTCCCTCTATCCAAGTTCTTAATCTAAAGTAGAGATTTAGATTGTGGATTAGTAGCCTTACTCCGTTCGTGAGAAGACTCGATCCGTCGTGGCGAATCCGAAGGCGAAGTTCGTAGACTACCGTGCCGCATACGCAAGCGTAAGTCTAAACTTCATATTATCGATCCTAACTCTGTTTTGGACAGGATCCTTCAACAACTTCATCTTCTAAAAGTTTAAGTGAAATCCACACAAGGGTGTGGTCGTAAGTCTTTGTACTCGGTAATTCTACTTAGTGGAAAACCTCCTGCGTGAGGTTGTCATTTAGTGAGGTTATTTTTGTTGTATAAGCACTTGTATTGGAGAAGATGCACGTGTAAAAATCCTTGTATTGAGATAAGGTAGTGGGAAGACCTCTATTTGCGACAATGTAGTGGAACTCCAAGTGGTACTTGGGACTGGACTAGCCTACGGGTGGGTGAATCCAGTATACTTCTTGTGTGTTTGCGATTGTCATTGTATCTTGTCTATACTATTCTTGATTACTTGCATTGCTATTATTTATTTCCACATCTGTACTAATCTCTGATTATAGGTAATTGAGTAAGTTGACTAAGTACCTAGTGAGGTTACACTCATAAGAGACTTAAGCAATCATTTAGAAGGGTATGATGTTTTCAATTAGCAGTTAATTTTGATAATACTATTCAACCCCCTTCTAGTAATGCTTCCCATCCACAGGATCCCACTAAGAATGTGGCTAAGGGAATATGTTTCTATTCTATAGGATTTCATCTCTTGGAAGAATAGAAATATGGCTCAAAGTTATAAGAGATGAAAGCACAAGCACGGTGGCAAAGTAGGATTATTCTCCTGTATTTCTTTTTCCTATTTTCGTGAATAAATAACCTAGAAGTAATTCCCATTTATAGAGGTAAAATTCTGTGAGAGAGAAAGTCTAAAATGCCCTCACCAACAGCTAGAAAACGGCTACATGTGTAAATCCAGATTTTGCAATGGTAATGTAGTTAGTTGACTAGTGTTCAACCATTAGTCGACTAATAGGAGTACTATGGTCGACTAATATGACAACTGAAAGTCTCCACCAGTGTTAAGCCTAGAATTAGTCGACTAGAGCTTATACATTAGTCAACTTATATATTGTTAGTCGACTAGCTTTTTTACTCTGGTCGACTAACCTGGCATGCCAAATAATGAAAAAAGTCTCTGTTTGGAATTAGTCGACTAGTATTCAACCATTAGTCGAATAATGGTATCGTTAGTCAACTAATAAGCTAGCACTAGTCAACTAACTTGACATGTCTTAGATGCCAATGAATCAATCTACTATTAGTCGAGAAGGCTACACTATTGGTCAACTAATACTAACAAATATACACGGAATAAGCATGACACATGGAAATTAATATGAATTAATTTCTTAATAATTCTAAGTTATTTCATATGGTTTCTTGTGTGTATGTGTGACATCTTCAAGGCTTTAACAAGTAATCTAAGACAAGAAATGGAAATTACAACCATTGCACAAATTGTATTCAATCTATTTAATTGATGTAGACATTGATCATCTCATTGTCATAGATATATTCCAGTCATCTTTGCCTTGGCTTGTCACACTATTACGTAATCTAATGGAGCTTGGCTTGTCATCCACGCTTTTGTGATCCATGCTTGGTCTTTTTGGTCTTTTAAAAATTACACAAATACATTAGTCCAAGGATTATGTTTGATCATCATCAAAACTTATATTGGAGGGATTCCAATATCCAAGAATGTGTTGAATGCCTTGACTGTCATGTAGTCAAGCGACGAAGGAGGAAGAGGGGGTGGAGCATCACCTTGACCATCATTCTCTTGTCACCCAGGGTTATGGCTATCATGCTCCTTTCTATTTACTTCGATCTTGCTAGGAGTGTTCTATGTTTTATACATGGTTATTGATTTCCACAGATGGTTCCAATGATGTTGAAGGATACTCAAACTTGTATGGGCTAGTTGTTGGCATATACTTCGATAGTCACGTGACCTACACACCATAATAACCAAGAGTGTTAGCGAATTGAACTCGTTCAGGGGCCCCGATTTTAACTCATCTGACTCTCAAATGAGTACCTGAGAGAGATGATGAGACATATATAATGAGAGAGAATATTTAAGATAAGAATGGGTCACACCTCCAGTGAGGGGAGTGTTATTTATAGGAGTTACCAATTTGCATTAGTAACTTCACCGTAAGATGTGCCTCCTCTTAGACAGGTCGTGCATATATGGGTCGCTTGTGAGTTGTGCCATTAGGCCTTCTCATATTGGGCTGGTATTGAAGTTGGACAGTAATGGGTCTCCATAATTTATACCAAAAGCGCACGGTGACGTTGTAGCGCTGCATGGGTCATCCTCTGGGAGGCAGTTGTTGATTACCAGCTTCTCACTAAGTATGATAGCTATGCGATCAATATGATGTCGGGGGTTATGAACACTAGTTGGAAGTATCAATAAAGAAAATCTCTAGGACCTAGATATTCCCACCATTGGACTAAAGCTAGGATTATATAGAATTGACCGATTGTTAAAATCATGGGACTCGGGAGAGGTCGTCTAACCTAAGGGTGTTCTCCTACCGCCCCAGTTCCGTGATGCATGATAGGATATTCCCTTATGTTATCTCTACCCCCACTTTCGTGGTGCATGATAGGACTACCTAACCCATATCGATGCCGACTTCCGTCGTACATCGGTACGCATTAGATGCATTATGTCCGACGAATGTCCTCAATTTTCCCCCACACCACTTCAATGGATTAGGATTCAGATCTATGTTAGGAGGGCTCTAATCGATACCTGACTTCCATCAGCCACATCGATAGTATCGATCAATTTAGCGATTGAAAACCCTAGATTAGCCCCGAATTCCATTATCGACTAATCTAATTACCCATGAAGGGGGAGATCAATTTGCATTGATATTAATCATCTTAGCATACCACTCATCTTCTATTATTCAACAATTAATCAATAAAACATCAATCCATAGCTACATCCAATGGGATTCAACCCATGGCCCTAGATGGATGACTACTCACTATCCATACATATAAAGACAATCAAATTCATTGAAAAGCATCCATGGTAGTAGATTTGAGCAAAGATTAATATTCAAATCCGCAATTAGAGAGGAATTATAAGACTAATCTTCTATTCAATATTGAAGCTAGAATCAAGGGGAAAACAAAAGGAACTATTAAAGTGCAGAAAGAATTAGAATTAATACACCTGAATATTCTCTCCAAAAAGCTCTAAAAACACTGCAAAAAGCATCCTTGGGCACAGAGATAGAAGACATCTATTTATATCTCCTAAAATACCCAAAAGTCTCAAAATGCCCTTGGCAGCGCCCAAAAAGACCTAGAAATCCCTATTAGACGTGATCGCGTCGGGATCAACGCGATCGTTTGGCACAAGTGCATAACATTGGTTCTATTGGCTGCAGGCGACATGACCGCATGACTAGGCGACGTGACCACGTGGCTAGGTCATGCAACCGCGTCGTTTCGGGGTTAGCATCCTCCATTCCATCTAAACAGTCGCGTGGAGCGACCGTTTGGCTTCAGCTTCTGTTGGATTGATGCGGTCGTGTCGATCTCCAAACGACCACGTGGATTCAGATTTCTTCTTCTTCAGCTCTATGCAACGCGGCTGTTTGTCTTCAATAACGCGACCATGTGGATTCAAATTTCTTCTTCTTCAGCTCCATGCAACGCGGCCATTTGGCTTCATTAACACGACCACATGGATTCAGATTTCTTCTTCTTCAGCTCCATGCAATGTAATACCCGTACTTATGATATACTAATAATGTGTGTGTATAGTAATTTTGTTATGTGCATAGTACTTTCCTACGTGAATGGCTATATGGTTTAATATCTATGCTTTGGGTGTATACGTGAATGGCATTGAGGTTCTCATTATTGGTTTTAGTATTTTTTATTGTGGGATGTTATTATTATTATTATTATTGGTTGGGCCCTTAGCTAATTTTAGTAGCTACAGTTGGTTGGGCTTTGTAGTTGGGCTTGGATTATTATTAGAGGGTGAGAAGAGAGGAGAGATATTTTTGATGAAAATGGCAAACTTGTAAATAAGCGGTTCTCATGTTGGTTTAATTCTTTTCTCCTTATTCTACAAGCTTCTCCATTTTTTCCCTAAGTCTTCTAGTCTTTTCTTTCCCCCTCTCATTCCCCAAGTCCTGCCGAAATAATCCCATTTCTCTTGCTGCCGAATTGTAACCTGCAAGCCAAAAAAATGAAAGAGATGAGAAATAGAAAGTGGAAGAAAAAAAGAGAAGAAGAGGTCTGCCGAAATTAGGGGGAGAAAAAGAAAAGAAAAAGGGAAAGAAAGAGAGAAATGGTAAGATAAAGAAGGGGGAATCCAAGGAGAAGATTTGGGGGAAGATGAAGAATTGTGATTTTTGGGCTTGAGGATGGAGATTAGTGGAGCTCTCATGAAATTGATTGAGGTTTTCATCTATTTGGAGGAGGTAGGAGTCCAACCCCTCCTCATGTTTCAATTCCTTGCATTTTGATGTTGAAACTTTGCATTTTAGGGTTTGTGGAGACCCCATTGACATAGTGAATTCAAAATAGAATTCATATGATGAAATGAATTATATGATGCTATGTTGATAATTCATGTTGCTCTTGATTGTCTTGATTCACCAATTTTGTGAAATTGCCCTCATTTGGATTTGTTGGAAGCTTTAATAGTCAATTTTCATGTTGTGTTGAAATTATATGAGATGTTGAGTTAAATGATGCCATGATTTTGATTCATGATGTAATTGAAAGCCTTGTTACTTTAATTTTGTGAATTATATGAAATTGCTCTCATTGTGTAAAATTGCTTTCACTTTGAAATGTTGGAAGCTTCTCATTTTGATTGAATTCATATGATGTATGAAATTATATGTTGCCATGATTAAGCCTCTTGTTGCATTTGATTGTCTTGCCCCATTATTTCATATGAAATTGTTCTCATTGAAAAGTTGGGAATTTTATTATTAAATTTTCCTTGTATGAAAGAAAAATGGGCATTATGTGACAATGAGTTGAGATATGAAATTGGCTATGTGTGTTGGCTAAATGTGTTGTTGGTTATATGTGGAATAAGGAATGTGTGTGATATGATGCTATTAGGGATATGGAGGTGGAGTGCACGGGCATGGACAAAGTTGCCGCGGTAGGAGGTGGGAGAAATCGCCGTGGGCAACCTCTTAATCCATTAGGTGGCTCCACATTGATAACGGAGTATAATCACTTGCACTTGCACATCGGGATAGGAATGGGATCCCTAGGCATGCCTATCATTGAATTTGTGATTGTATCATTTGCATCATGAGGGGGGAGCATGTCATCATAAGCATCATATCATTGAGTTTGTGAAATGAATGTTGTGACTTGATTCCTCTTTGGTGGTTGCAAGTAGTTTGTATTTGGGTTTGATGTTGTGTTTCATTCCCTTTAAATAGCTACTAGGATCTCTGGACATGCCTCATCTTATAATGCCATGTTTCTGCTTTGGATGTGACAGATTACTTCTTTTCTGTAGTGCTCACTTTGTTTTGCAGGACTCTTTGCCACAGGTGCGTGCTTTCCATTATTTGTGTTATTTATACTTTCATACGAGATGTGGTAATGTGGTTACATACATTACTTCCCATGTTATGCTATGAGTCAATTTCACAGTTCAGTACACATTGCATTGCATTCCATTGCATCATGCGTGTTTGGTTTGGATATCCTACTGGGTCACGCTGTGACGTGTCCCCGTTGATACTTTTTAGGTTGGATCATGGAGTGGGAGGCCCATTAGCTCAGATGGTGGGAGTTGAGAGTTTGTGTGAGTGTGGGAGTGAGTTGGGTGTGTTCTTGTACTTGGGTGAGATGAGGGTTGATGTTGTATATGAGATTGTATAATAATGTTGTATATGGACCCTTTGTATGTATATATATTTATATATCAGAGTTTGGGTTGTTGGTTCTCTTGTGTTCCGTGTTGTTTGGAATGCTACAGGTACTATCCCAGCAGTGCGCAGTGGACCTGCTTTTGTTTGTATTTTGTATTTCCCTACGTAACACTCGCTGCTATGGTAATACCTGGGACGGATTCGTACTTCCTGGGTATCCTGGGGGCGGGGCGTTACATGCAACGCGGCCATTTGGCTTCAAAATGCGACCATGTTTTCCAACAGCTTGGGGCTGTCCTGGTGACGTGGTTGTGTGGTTCAATCCACGCGACCACGTGTGACATTTTGGAGCTTATTTTCCCTTAATTTGGTACCTAATTGCTTCTCGCTTCTTTTCATCTCGTTTCTCCCATTCTCGAGCCCAAAAACTCCATGATTTCACCAGCAACACACGAGAGATACCAAAGCGTAAAGATGAACCAAAAATGGGGAGAATAAAGTGGAACGGGGGACGAAGTGATATGAAATGCATATGAACCGAGTATAATATCTATATTACTTTTGACAACTGTTTTTGAATCCTATGGCTGATTAAGACAAGCTGACTAGGACAAACAGGTTGATAGAAATATGGTTGAGATTTAATCTTGGGAAATCAACAGTTGAGATGAGAATTTGTGAAAATTTTGGGAGGGAAAACTTTTGTATTTTGGGGGGGAACTTTTTGGAGAAATAAATCTTCATTTAAGTTTGTTGCCTATTCAAATCATCCTTATCTATCCGGTCATTTGACTTCATCCTTATCTATCCGGTCATTTGCCTTCGTAATTAATACACTCACAGTGGCCTGCATGACGTCATTATTAGGGCGCCCGTGTGTCGAAGGCGCGCGCCTTCGGTTCCCGTGCATTTGATGCCCGCTAAATTTTTTATGCTAATTTGTTGTTCTGCATCGAAGGCGCCCATGCTGAATTTGTTGTTCTACTCTAATTTGTTGTTCCACATTGAAGGCGCCCGTGCTAAATTTGTTGTTCCGTGTCGAAGGCGCCCATGCTGAATTTGTTGTTCCGCACCGAACGCGCTTATGCCCTAAATATTTTTACGCTAATTTGGTGTTCTTTTAAATTTTGGTTGTGGAAATAACTTTTTGAGGAACAAAAATTTCACGGGTTAAATCTTAAGTGAACCGTGCCCGCGGTCACGGATTATGCACTTAAGGCACCCACGGGCACGGGTTATGCACCGATGGTGCCACTACTAAATTTTTTACACTAATTTGTTATCCCGCGTCGAATTTGTTGTTCTACGCTAATTTGTTGTTCCGCGCCGAAGACGCCTGCGTCGAATTTGTTGTTCTATGTCGTAGGCGATTGCATCGAATTTGTTGTTCCGCACGGAATGCGCCTGTGCCGCTAAATATTTTACGCTAATTTGTTGTTCTTTTAAATTTTGGCTATGAAAATAATTTTTTGGTGAACAAAGATTTCACGGGGGAAAATCTTAAGTGAACAGTGCCCGGGGGCACGGGTTATACGCCTTATTTTTAAGATAAGACAATATCTATTATATCATATCCTTGTACGCTCCTCCATCTGCTATAAATAAAGAGCTGGGGACTCCTTCCCAGATGATGACTCATAACACGTTATCAACACGGGCCTCTAAATAAATTTCTACACAAAAACCGATCATTGCGAAAGCGAATGAAAGGCGGGAGATCCACGCGTGCGGCTTCGTCTACCTCAAACGGGCGTCGTCATCCACGTGTAGGCTTCGTCAACTGCCGCTAGATCTGGAGGACGGATCTAGAGGTATTATCGCTAAAAATTCAATTTTTAATCATGTGCATGATTGGGTTTTCCATCTATCTCGCAAGATCAGAGTGGAATTTTCGGCTAGTAATATAAAATGACGATTTTGTCGTCGATTCATGTTTTAGTTTCTTTAAAATCGTATTTTAGGGTTTGTATTCTCTAAAATATACTCGTTAACATGAACGCACTGAAGGCAGATCGATCCAAATCAACCCCCCACCTCACGGCGGGCTGAACCCACGTCTCCCACCCCCACCCCCCCCACCCCCCGCCTCACGGCGGGGGCTACCGATCACCCATGCCTTGCGATAGGGCTACTCCCTCACACCCCGCCTCACGGTGGGGCTGCTGCCCCCGGCCTCGCCGAACTCGCCCCGTCTCGTGTCGAAGGTGGTGGCGCAGCCTTGCCTAACTCCCTCCAATGATGGGTTTCACCACCAGGCAATCAAGTGGCGGCGGTAAACACTAGCCGCTGCCCCCTTCTCTCCTTGCAATATTCGCTTGGGCCGAAGGCCCAGCCAAACCACACAAAAAATTGTTAGCTGCGGGCTTGAAGCCCGCTGCACACATTGCGGGCTTCAGCCCAAAATCAATCCCTTAAAACATGAGGAGATGAAAGGCGATACGGGTCTGAAGCCCGCAGCCACACTCCGGGCTTCAGGCCCGCTGGCCGAAGAAAAAACGGAAAGAAAAAGAAATATATATGGGAGGGGGGTTATAAATAAGAATAAATAGGCTATCGGGGGCCGAAAAATTAGAGAAAATTTTTGATAAAATGTGGGTGTGAAATGAGACATTAATGGGACATTTGGGGACTTTTGGGGTTAGATGGGGGTATATAAAGGAAAACTTTTTCCTTTTTCATGAAGAACATCTAATTTTGGGCTCTTTTCAAATTCTTTTGAATAATCACATCATGCACAACATTTTGCATTCTATGGTACCTTTTTAGAATCATAATTATATGCTCTACATCACTGTTTAAAGGCTCATTCTGTGGATAAACTTATATTCTGTTGTACAATATTAACTTAATAATTAGGAAGATCATGCGATCGCTCTGCCATTAGTCACCTAACCTAATGGTGTATGACATTGCCTAGTGGTCCAATAATTATTAAGTATTTAAATTGTTTATCCTTCTGTGAATCTGTGATGCCTGTGATGCATGTGATAAAAATGTCTGATAAAAATGTCTAATGAAAATGTTTGATGAGCACAAATTTTTGCATGAATGGCTAATTGTGGTTTTGGATCGGCTGTTTAAGTCCCACATTTTACTTTTAATGCACTTTTCTTTTCTTTTTGAGAGAAATTGTAGTGAGAAAATTATGTAATGTCCAAGACCGATGACTACTTTCCATGGAGATGGAGGACACTCTTGAAGCTGAAGATTTTATATGGGACCCACGGGATTTCCAAAGTTGTAATTTCTTTTTTCGCTTTCATTTGTGTAATATGGAATGTAATATGGACTTTGAACTATTTTATCTATGTGGGACTGGCCGATCCACGCAATTAGCTCTTCATTTAAAAATTGCCTCCGCGTGAAAATGTTTGATGTATTATTATTAATTCATGCAAATTTTTGCTCGGCTAGATAAAATGGCCAAAATCGCAAGTGTCGATTTCGAAGTATTGGAAGCATCAGGAAGAAATTATCTTAGCTGGCAGCTCGATGTCAAATTTCACCTGCGTGCTAAGTCCCTTATTTCTGATGTGACAAAAGATGGAAATGCAAACGATATAAAAAATGCACAAGCCATTATCTATATTTGTCGTCTTGTGGACACGACCCTAAAGGCTGAATACCTTACGGTCGAAGATCCACTGGAGCTGTGGACTGCCCTTGAGCATAAATATAAACATCAAAAAGATGTTATACTACCAAGGGCACGATATGAGTGGGAGAACCTGAGACTGCAGGACTTTAAGTCCATAGCTGAGTACAACTCAGCTCTCATTAGCATCACCTCACGCCTGAAGTTGTGTTGTGAAAAGGTCTCAGAAGATCGCATGTTGGAAAATACGTATACGTCTTTCCACGAAAAGGATGCGATACTAAT
The DNA here is from genome assembly GCA_030789695.1 of Scilla litardierei. Classification (NCBI taxonomy): domain Eukaryota; kingdom Viridiplantae; phylum Streptophyta; class Magnoliopsida; order Asparagales; family Asparagaceae; genus Scilla; species Scilla litardierei. The sequence continues at coordinate 72,902,019 of CM061142.1, forward strand.
ATAGAAATACCGTGAACAAAAATTCACCAAGTATTCTGAGCTGTTGTCATGTTTACTCATGGCTGAACAAAACAGAGAGCTTCTCCTCGCCACTCACAACATGCGCCCCTGACACTGCCCCCCCCCCCCCAGAAGCTCACAATGCATCTTCTTTTTCTAAAAATAAAAAAGACAACAAAAGAAAAGAAAGACCACAGAAAGGGGGACAGAACAAAAGGGCCAGAGGCCAAGTCCAACAACGAAGAAAGGAAAGGAGGCGAAAGTTCACCTGGCGCAGAAATGACAACAAGAGAAATGATGCACCCCCACCCAAGAGGGAATGGAAAGACCAGTGCCATAGCTGTGGCATGAAAGGACACTGGTCCAGAGTGTGCCGAACTCCGCAGCATCTCCAGGATCTATATAAATAAAATAAGAAAAAAAAAGCTGAAATAAACCTGGTGACCACAAATGCTTCAGATCAATTCACAGTTGACGACTTCGAAAGAGACGACTTGATTGATTAGCTGTTTTATTTTGAATAGTAATGTTATGAGAGCTATTTGAATGATTGAATGAAGTAAATGTGAAAATGTTTTTTTTTTTGAAAATGTGCTTATATGATTCATCTTTTAATAGATGAACTGCTCTTATGACAGATTAGTAGACAATATATACATATGATCCTTCAATACAAATGCTATTTTCATAACATATGAAAGCCCAATAAATATGATATCATGGCCATATTGAAGGTTCTGGGAACGCAACACAGTTGCTCCCAAATGACATAGAAATAAAAATAAAGGATACACTATTCTATCTGAATTCCAATAGAAACTTTCTAAGTTTCAAGGACATCCGTTTAAACGGATTCCATTTGGAAACAACAAATGTAAAAGAAAAAGAACTTCTGTATGTAATGTCTCAAGAAAAAGGAGTAAAATCCATACTTTAACGCTTTGAGAGCCTTTCATCAGGCCTCTACTGTTGGATCTTATAGATGGCAAACAACACTAGAAGGGGGTTGAATAGTGTTGTACAAATATTAAAATTTTTCGTTCGTTGTTTAGCACAATTAAAAACCTTCTAATGTTGCCTAAGAAACCAAGTAGAGTGATCTACGCTTGGTTCTTAATCAACAAGGTAATCTTATAAAGAATGTTAACAGAGTGATTTAACAGCAGGTAGTCGACTCCCTCTAAGTGGTAGTCGACTCCCAGAGAGTTTTAGGTGCAAACTCTGCGGAAAGATGAAATAATATAATGATAAGATTACAAAAAAATGATCTTAATACACAATTAGATCTTTTTGCACAACAAAATAGAAGAGTTAACTTTGCAATAATATAAACAACTGATTACAAAGATATAATAGTTAGCAGATAAAAATGCTTGAATAAAGATATACAATCACAGAAAAATGCAAACGCAAAGACAAGGATTTTTATCCTGGTTGCCACAACTTGGGTACGTCCAGTCCCCGACCAATCCGGTACGAGATTTTCCACTATTGCCTTAGCAATACAAGTACCTAACTTCACTCGTTAGGATTTTCAAACACCTAGCCTTGACCAGGATTTCCAACCACCTAGACTTGTCTAGGATTTTCTCGTCCCTTACAACAAAGGGATTCCACAAATAAAAATAAGTTTCCAACTCACCACAAAAATTAGTGGAGTTTGGATTACACCCAGAATTCTATAGCCAAAGTAAATATAACAAATGTGAAACGTGGCTAAAAGGAATTCAAATCGATCTTAAGATCACACAAAAATATAAGATGATTCTTTGTGATCTTAGATTGTTTGTTTTTCAAAAATCCTTTAAGAATAGAAATTTAAGAACAAGGATTTTAAAAACAAATTTAAAAATAGCCAAACAAAAATTAGATCTCAGAAAAAATAATAACTTCAGAATGAGATTGGAGATCAGAGATTAAAACAGAGTTGATTATAACAATGAAAGCAAATAGAATGAGAGATCTTTAGAATTTTAGCACAATAGAGAATATAGAATTTGATTGTCTTGATGTGTTTAGAAATGATCTCAAGTGGTCTATTTATAGGTTTCAAGAGATGAATTTGAATTTCAAAAAGATTTGACTTTCAACCCAAACAGATATGGAAATGGAGTGAAATCAGGACGCAGAGTCCTTAGAAAACGACAGCTGGTAGTCGACTCCCTCAGGGTGGTAGTCGACTCCCAGAGAATTTCAGTAGAAATTCTGCTTCTAGTTGGTAGTCGACTCCCTTCTTTGGTAGTCGACTCCCAGAGCAGTTTTCTCTGAAACTCAGCTAGTTGAGAAATGTAATCAGCTCCTGGGTGTATTGGAGGATGACTACTAATAATAGATCAACTAGCTTATTACTCTCAAGAGTTAAAAAGATATTTAAAACATTTAAAATATTTTGCTTTCGAAATCATTTGTGTGTGTGCGATATCTACTTTGGCTTTAACATAATCCTAAGAACTCACACATTACACTAAGACAAGATATTCAGGAAGCTGATCCGGTAGATGCTTGCTTCTCCTGAATTTGAGTTCCTTCTTCATTAAGCTTGAGCACGAGCTTCATTTTGTGCTTGATGTAGAACTAGCAAATTCGTCTTCGTCTTTCGAGTGTGGTTGAGTTTCTTTGGAGTATGCATAAAATCACCGTTCGTCGCACAACCTGCACGCTTGAGTTGTAGTGTAGTTAGTACACTAACATCATTTGGTGTGCTCATCATCAAAACCACTTAGGGGTGGGATTCAATTTCCCATCATCTACCATACAAAGATTCGGAGAAAGGAAGCGAATTTAACGGAGCACCTGAAGTGCCTGACATCAGCCAAGTTTTTACTTTGGTATGATAGGTTTAGCCACCCTGGATCAGTGGTGATTCATCGCATCTTATCTCAATCCTATGGGTATGACTCGAAGAACCAAAAAATTCTTCAGAAAGGAGAATTCCCTCGCATCCCTTGCTATAAGGGAAAACTAACTACACGGCCTTCTCTACTAAAAGTTGACAAAGAATCTCCACGCTTCCTCAAAAAAAAATATAAGGATATAGATGTGGACAAATCCACTCCCCCTAGTGGGCTATTTCGGTACTTTATGGTACTGATTAATGCATCCTCAAAATATTCGTATGTGTGTCTACTATTGACCCGCAACCTAGTTTTTCCAAAGCTATTGGCACAAATAATAATGTTGCGGGCACATTTTCCAGACAATCAAATAAAGAAAATACGTCTGGTTAATGTTGAGGAATTTACCTTACGGTCATTTGAAGAGTACTGCCAAGCAACGGGAATAGAAATTGAACATCCAGTGCCGCATGTTTATACCCAAAACAGGTTGGCAGAGTCATTGTTAAAAAGACTCCAATGGATTGCACGTCCATCATTAATGAAATCCCAGTTGTCGGTGGATGCTTGGGGACATGCAATTTTGCATGCTGCATCGTTAATAAAAATAAGACCCTCTGGAGGTTTGAGTCTCTCTCCAATGTAACTTGCATATGGAATGCCACCAAACATTTCTCATTTGAGAATCTTCGGTTGCGTAGTTTACATCCCCATTACACCACCACAGAGGACAAAAATGGGTCCTCAACGTCGCCTAGATATCTCTGTAGGGTTTGACTCGCCCTCAATTATAAGATATCTAGAACCCCAAACGGGGGATGCATTTAAGGCATGTCTTAAAGACTGTGAATTTGATGAGACGAGTTTCCCCAAAATGGGCCCAGATACTGAAAAATCTGGAGCGAAACAAATTATAACGTGAGATACAAAAAATTTGACCCACTATGATCCGGTAACAAAACAATGTGAAGATGATATCCTGAAGATCCTACACATACAGAACAATGTTCACCAATTACCGGACTCATTTACTGACAACCAGAAGGTTGTCAGATCACGCATCCATGCTGCAAATACTCCAGTTAGGATTGACATCCTCGAGAATGGATGCAATTTACCAGCAGCAGAAGTGGTTGTTCCTCAACAGAAAAGAGGCAGACCACTATGCTCCAATGACAGAAATCCAAGAAATTAAAAAAAGAGAAAGAAATAAAAAACACTCCTGGAGACCTTGAGACAATATTAACACAGCACAATGAGCTCATGTCCACACCCACACCCTTCCTGGAATCCACTGCAGAGGAAATGCCGGGGAAAACGGAAATGAAAGTAAATGTTGTACGTACTGGGGAGGTGTTGGATAGAAAGAACATAATTGTCGACAATATATTCATGTATCATATTTCCATATACATCGCAAAGCGATGATATTTATATAATATCGTTCCATACTCCGTTGCTAAAATGCAAACGTATAGATTGGCCAAATATGGAACGAGGCACTAAAAATGAGCTGGACTCGCTTATGAAACGTGAAGTGTTCGGACCTGAAGTCCAGACACCAAAAGGTGTCAAACCGGTGGGTAAAATAAGTATTGCACAAATAAGAAAAAACAAGTACAAAATTGTATGCTATAAGGTATACCCTATAGCTCAAGGATATTTTCCCTAAAACTGGGGAATAAACAAATTAAAATGAGCACGACTCATATATAAATGATGCATCAGATTTCTTAAGTTATCCAATGTGAATACCTTACGATTTGGCAAAGGAAATTTTGGATATGCTGTTATTGGATGTTGTGACAGCATACCTTTATGGATATCTTGGTAAAGATAAATTCCACATTTCCTTAAATGCCTGAACAGACTTTGGGACGTCTATTCTATTGAAGAAGAATGTGTACAGACTTATTGAATTCCTTGTACAACAAGGATTCAACAAAAATGAAGTTTGCCCTTGCATATTTATAAGAGCAAAGGGAAAAGGATTCGTCATAATATTAGTCTACGTAGACGATTTGAACCTCATTGGATCTCCTGAAGAGATCATTGAGATATCTATAAGACTAACAAACGAATTCGAAATGGAAGACCCATGCAAAAGAAAATTCTACCTTGGCTTACAGATTGAACATCTAAAAGACGGAATCCTATTACACCAAACCACATATACGAAGAAAATGTTACAAAGATTTCATATGGATTAATATTATCCACTTAGTACACCTATGGTGGTACGATCTCTGGATGCACATAAAGACCCCTTCCGGCTGCTGGAAGAGGGGGTATATACTTGGTCCAAAAGTCGCTTATCTGAGTGATATTGGAGCACTCTTATATCCAGCCAATTGCACACGTTCCAATATAGCATTCGCAGTAAATTTACTAGCCAGATACAATGCAGCGCCTACGCAGCGCCACTGGACCGGGGTTAAGCACCTTCAGCGCTACCTCCAAGGGTCAACAGATTTGTGAATCTTTTACAAAAATGGATTATCCTACACACTTGGTTATGCTGATGCAGGTTACATGTCTGATCCCCACAATGCAAAGTCACAGACATGGTACGTATTTACCTATGGTAGGACAGCCATTTCCTGGAGATCCGTCAAGCAAACCATGACGGCGACCTCATCTAATCACTTAGAGATCATCGCCATCCATGAGGCAAGCAGAGAATGTGTCTGGCTACAGTCAGTTGTAAATCACATCATGGTGACGATCGGATTGAAGACTAGGGACCTTGAACCTACTACTATGTTCGAGGACAACGCTACTTACATTGCTCAGCTACGAAGTGACTACATCAAAGGCGACAGAACGAAGCATATTTCCCTTAAATTCTTCTGGACGCACGAGCTACAAAGAGATGGCAAGATCGATGTCAGACAAGTACAATCATGTGACAACCTGGCAGACTAGTTCACTAAAACTCTTCCTACTGCTACCTTTAGGAAGTTTGTACAGAAAATTGGTATGAGGCGTCTAAGAGATCTGAAAGTCTGAGTGCTTACATAGATCAGTGGAAGTCAGAGAGTGTTTGTACTCTTTTTTCTTAACTATAGTTTTTCCCACAGGGTTTTCCATAGCTAAAGGTTTTAACGAGGCAAACCTCATTAAGTCAGGATCCTGAAGTATCCACCCCATGTGAGACTCCTACTACACTCAGATCCTGAAGTATTCATGAGCAGAGTCCACACATATGGCTGGATAAGGGGGAGTGTTGTGAATGGATGTTGATGATAGATTTGTATTAGGATTACGACTTATCTATAAGATAAGACCATATCTATTGAATCCTATCCTTGTACGCTCCTCCATCTGCAATAAATAAAGAGCTGGGGACTCCTCCCCAGATGATGATTCATAACAAATTTGAAGTTTTAATTAAAGTTTTAATGCTTTTTGAATACTAACAGGTTAGTAGTTTAATATGACTTAAGCTATTTTATTTGTAGGGCAAATTAGATTAAGCACAACTGCACTCTCTTCGATTCTAGTTTAACCCCATGTGCTATTATTTTTTAGAATTACACACATTGTTGATGAATTTATTAATTTTTCGGTAAATGTATGCCCTATTTTTCGATCATTTGGACGCCATGTGAGTTTTCACATCCTTAAAATAAACTAATCTTAGATATAGTCGGCTTAAGTGACTGCGAATAGTGCCCAAATTAAAAGCAAAATACCAAAATCGGCAGCCAGTGGGTGTTATTCTAAAAAATGGTAGAACATGAGTGTTAAACTAGAATCGAAGAAAGTGCTAGTGTAACGACCCGCTTTCAGGGGGTCATTACTTATTTGATTACATTTGCAGGTCTGCAGATCACCAGTGAAAACAATATAGCCACGATGTAGAGATGTACAAAAATACTCAAATAGTGTCCATTTTATTACAATCCATATTATACAACAATGATATATAAAAGAAAAGAAATACAGCTGAATATACATAACTTAAGCTCTAGAGAATCAGCAGTCTCAGGGTCAAACTCTGGCTTCTCAAACTCAAGGGTCTTCTCTTCAATCTGTTCATCGTCTACCGGTGCCATGAAATGGAACTGTAGGTAGGTCACAAAAATTCTAACAATAGTTGTAAAAGCAGTACAAAAGCATGGGAATGAACAGGCTATAGGACTAACTACATGCATTCATGCAAGTGCGACAATTAAAGTAATAGCAGTCATATATGCAAGTGTGATAAGTAACGTATGAGAGCAACAACTATGACATGTCATATATGACATGGTAACAAAGCATGTAAGGTAGCAACAATAGTAAGCTAAGCAGGTATGTAAAGTAACAATGATAAGACAAACATGCAGCAATGTAGTTTTGCAAGTAGTAACTAAACTACGTGACTCAAGTAGGAGAGTATGATATGCAACCATTGAGTTCATCGCTTGCCTGGGTACGATTTACCCAGACGGGACTGACACACAGTTAGTACTAGGGTTTTGCTGATGCAGGCTGCATGTAAGGTTTTGCCGACGCAGGCTGCATGTAAGGTTTTGCCGACACATGCATATATGTTTGCCGATGCATGTAGCAGGTAGATGAACTCCAGTCACTCCCACACTCTCTCAAACTATGAGTTACCCCAAACCCCAGTGATGTATCATGTGAATCAAGTATATGTTTATTACGGGATGTTCCACAAGATATTCCACAAGATATACCACAAGATATTCCATAAGATACTCCACAAGATATTCCATTCGATAATTCATTAGCATCCACTGAGTTATTGAGGTCATGCAGCAAGTAATGTGACTATTTAAACGTGAACAATCATGAAACAAGTGTATTCAAATTCCATGCATGGTTTTCAAGTGATAAGCATCAGAACATGGTAAATAAGGGTGGACAAGACGAGGAAGTTATGATGGTGATGAAAGGTCGAAGTTACTCTTTAAAAAGTATTTATAATTACAGGTTGCAAACTGATGATAATTGGATTCCTAACATTGATCCATGTGTACACGGCCAGTCAGGTTTGGCCAAACATGTCAATATCCCCGCAAGCAGGGTGATCCAAATTTTGGCGCAAACGATCCTAAACACTGGGTGGTATCAATGTTAAGACGCCAATAATCACATCTGTTTCATCGATTATATTAACAAAAAGTAGAGTAGTTCATGTTTATTTAGAGTTCCATATTTATTTAGATCTCTACCACTATGATAGTTAAACCAAGACCACAGATTTACTTACTTATTGAAAACAATAAAGTAAAGCAAAGCGGATGCTAAGAAATTTGAGCATAAAGACAAGTCCAACAAACAAGGAATACAAAAATTGTTGGTTTAAGTGAATAGTTGTTCTATAGTTGATTATTTCCCTAGTTACTTAGGTCTCTAGTCATTCGTGCGATCAATAGTTGTTCTGAGACTATTTATAAAATCCTAAGTTTATGCTATTACACTTGCTTAACTTCTAAAACTAAAATTAGAGTGACTTACTGGTTTGAGGATTGTAGAAGTAGGCCGAGGCTAGAGCTAGGGGTGCTCGTGCTCAAGAAACGATACCTACAAACATAAGAAGTCACTGGTTAACAGTTATACTATTTCTGTCTATTTATCGAACTCGATTGTATTTTTATTATAGCTTAAAATTTGTCAAAATTCGTACTCATAATTTTTAGATAGGCTAGGAGTGAGTAAAATAATTTTATATAGGAAGAAAATATTTTTCGGAAGCTCATTGGTATTTTTAATAATTTTTAAAAGCTTAGAATCGATTAAAAACTAATTTTTTAAATTATAAAATACGTATCTTAAACATTCAATGATTTATTCAGAGTTAACGACACGTCAAAAATCTTCAAATAAGCTGTCAAAACGAGCGTCTCGTCTGGTACTGCAACATATAAATTTTTCACATATCAGTTTACGTGTAGTATGAAAGATATGTATTTTAAAAGCAAATTGGAATTAATGACGTATATATTTGGAAAATCATTTTTAAAAATAGGAGCATCAGATTGGGATGATTTCAGCGTCTACATGTTCTACGCGACACACTGGGTTTTCTGGCCCTTCTCGTGCATTTTTCTGGTCCCTAGATTATTTATTATAAATTTAACTAATCTCTCTTATAATATATATCATTATATACTTAAATATATTCATATAATATACGTATACCTACAGACACACACACGCACATACACATATTAATGCTTAACCACTCCTCCTTCTCTTTGTTCTTACGTTAACTATGGGGGGGTTGGTGTTGGGGTTCTCGTCGAGGGTAGCGGCAGAGGGAGCGACGGGGACGGCGGTGGAAGCGGCGACGGCGGCGGCGGGGCGATGCTGGCAGAGGTGGCAGGGTGGCCCACAGTGGCAGCGAGCGGGGGCTCAGGCTCGCTGCTGTTACGAAGGAGCAGCGGGCAGCGCTGCATTGGGCGGAGGGGGAGGTGGCTTGGAGTCAGAGGCGAGGCGGGGGATGCGACGGAGGGGGTAGCGCAGGCGGCGTAGTAGTCGACAGTGGTGGCACAACATCATTGAAGAGGAGAGGGAGTGTGGACTGCTTGGGGATCTTCTTGGTGGCATGGCAGAGCTCTGGGCAGAGGAGGCGTCCATCGGAGATGTCGAACGGAGGAGGGAGGTCGAAGCGTGGAGGAGGGGGGTCGAGGCCGCGGCGTTGTACGGCGGAGGGGACGAGCTCGTCACCATAGATATGAGAGGGAGAGGGTGCTGGGTTCGGTAGTGGTGCTAGGGACACTGATGGGGTCCCTGGGGGCGCGGGAAGTCGGAGGGCGTCAGGCAGCGAGAGGGAGACAGCGGCGTCATCGCTGTGGCTGTGAGCAGTGGGGGGCTTTGCTGCATTCGTTCGGGCTTCATCAGCTTCGTGAGCAAAGCTGGAGGAGTGGCGAGGGATGAGGGGGTGGTCATTGGCCTCTCCGTCGATGGTGTAGACGGAGGAGGGGGTCTTGCGGGCTTGCATGGGTAAGGGTGACGGGTGGCTTGTCGACGTCGGAGAGGAGGCAGCGGCGTTGTGGCTGTGCAGATGATGGAGGGATGGGTCGGGGCTTGCGACTGAGGGATTCGACAGGATGATGGAGGTGGCGAAACACTGGAGAAAAAGCGGCGGCCTTGCCGTGGGGCGGCGGAGCAAAGGGTGGCTCAGGTGGAGGACGAGAGGGGAACGATGATGGGTTTTAATGGACCCTTAGGGCTCTTTCTGCGCCCGTCCTAAGTCGAACGAACCACAGAATCAAATGAAAGCAGCGGAAAATAAGATATTCGCTAAACAATTTAGCGAACCCCTAGGAAAATCAAGACCCTTAGCCAGTATCTATGCCAACTTGAGGTGGATCTGACCACCCTAAGAAGGATCTAAGCTACTGCGACATAATTACAATAAAGCTTCTAAATCACATACCCGGAACCTTGCCTTGGTACAGGCAAGGTGTACCGCACCGTCTTCCGAGCCTCTCCTCAAACCGCTCTGCGTCCCGAGGCGAGCAATCCCCTTGTCGCCGAGCCAACCATGCGCCGAAGAAAGTTTCACCTGAGTGTGAACCTTCCACAAGACTCCGGATCGGATCCGAACCCCTTCGTAGCTATGCTAGATCCATTCAGGAGCAAGGCAGAAATTTAGGAAGAAGAGAATATTAATTTAAGCTTAGATCCGAGCGTGCTCCAACATTTTTGGGAGCTGCTCAGATCTAGAGCTTGGGACGAGTTTAGAGGAGGGGGTAGGCCCCTATTTATATAGGCGGCTGACCCCTCCCCTTTACTCCACTTCCGATGTGGGACTATGTTTTTAGTGTTTAATATTCAAGTTAGTTTACCTTTCATAAAGGCCAAACTTTCACGAATTTTAACTCCCTCACCGTTGAGCTTCAATCTTGATACAACTTATCAAATCGAAGAGGGTTGAACGATGAACGCATAGGAAAAAACGGCGAGTCAATCCGACGTCGTTTGACCCCTCAAATGTTGTCTCAAAGTTAGCCAAAAACCATTCAAAGATGGAAAATCCAGCCGTAAAAAAATACTGGGTTTCAAAACCCCTAACCAGAAAATTCGGGCTTGGTGGGCCTCCATTTTCGTTGGGTTCAACCCAACAGTTTGGTCTGACTTGTTTTGGCGCTAACTTGTGCATTTGGACTCCGTTTTTGACGCGGTTTGAACCTGCATTTAGATCAGGATGATCTCGTCATCTAGGTAACCTTTTCAACACGTTTATTTTATTAAATATGGTCTTAAACAATTTAAGACACATTTAACTCCTTTTGCATCACATGCAAAATAGTCCCATATCTAAGCTTAAAATATTATTTGCATCAGATACAAATGATTTGAGGGCATACATCCCCCAACATCTCCCACTTACACTCAGGATCATTTATCCCGAATGCAGAAGATAACTGCAAATTCTTTGCAGTGTTCTATCCCTTGCATCAAATACATATTCTCCCTAATGTTTCTACCTATTACTAGACGAAGGTCGCACTCTGTGTGAGACCCTACAGCCTGACCCTAATACAGGTAGGGCTCGAATCCCCAGAAGGCAGTGACCAAGAGTAGCAGTTGCCATACCTGTCTCAGTATTATACTTATATGGTTAACTCATCGACATGAGTATTGTCGGGACCACCCTGACTGTGTCCGTAATGAATTCCACAGTTATAGTCTCTTCGTCTAAACTATGTCGTTTAGTTCAAGCCTAGGGTATGATCAAACTGTCAACCCTAAAAGCTCGAATCCAGTTAGTCTCCATCGATCTTTAGTCAAATAATGTTGGACTTCTTCCAACATACTCTGGTCAGAGATTTCACTAAAGACCGAACTAACTCTACAACACTAACTCCCATTGACAGAGAGAGACGAATACTCTATTGGTCATTACTCTCCTCGTACGTTTCAAATGTCATCCAACCAAAGACCTTTCGACATGCCTAGCCTCGAAGCTAAGTCAGTGATCTAAGTAACATCGTTCATGCACAGGTTCGTACAATAACCTCAAGTCATAAGGCCAACTTGCCCATCATCACTAAGAGTTTGTCATTGACAGATTGGTCAATCATAACCATATGACAACTCTTGATGAGTCGTTCAGTGAACTCATTCTCCAATGAGCAGCTGTGTCTCGTCTTCGAATTTGCCAAGTCAAACGATCATGAGATCATCGTCGCCGCTATACAGTGAAGACTAAGACACGATGGTCTATCCGATGTTTCGATATCCTTTTCTCGAAACATATATGACCACGTACCCTTTTAGACTTATGCTACTAACGGTCAAGATGTTTGTACATTCTCGAAACATCTATGATTAACGGTAAAGATGTTTGTACATCTACGACCACGAACCCTTTTAGACCTATGCTACTAACGATCAAGCACTTCTCGAAACAACATTAAGTCTCGGGACTTTACCTAAGTTAATATCTAATGATAACTACATTATGATTAACTTAGATAAATTTATACCAAACATCTTATTGTTATTTCGAATAAGATGTTTGTACAATTACACAGAGATAACTGTCTCGAGGGCTTACCTATCTCGCTACATCTCCCACTTGCACTTGGGCCCATTTATCTCGGTATCTCATAACGTATTTTACATAAATCTTTCTAGACTTCATGTGGTAGAGCCTTCGTGAGTGGATCTGCTAAACCGTCTACTGATAGACTTAAGGGGTTTTTTATGTTCATGCTAGACCAACCATTTGAATCTCATCCAAATAATTCCTTTGGTCCTTCGAAATCCATTTAATTTTCCTGGATCTCATCCAGCCCATCGTACCTTATGATAATAATTTTAAATAAGTTACTGGTCATTTTAGATGGTTCATATTCAAAAGTGTCAAACTCTTTTGACCACTTTGTCAAAAATATGTTCCATTCCATTGATGCCTCGCATGTGTTTTATTCGCTCCCACTGACCTTGAAAACTCTCTGGCCAATTCATACAAGTTCGTTTTTCTAAATCATATTTAGATAACTGACTATAAATGAATGCTCCAGTTTTCATGGTCATCATAAGCATTTACATTGAGATCGATCCGAGTAGATCTGTACAAATCTGTTGGCGAGACAGTTTCATCATAATCCTTTTATAGGAGTTAGGATGAAAACCTTTCTCTAACAACATAATTGTACTTCACTATTTTCTTTCTGCACCAATCTTCTAGACTCGAAGATTCACTTGTAGTGAACGAAACTCTTTCTTTGGGCACGTAAACTAAAGTCCATACTTTATTCATGTGCACGGACCTATTGCATCAATTTGTTAATCAGAGTAGAGGCTCTGAATTTCATCCTGGAAGCTATCTTAGACCACCATCGATTATGATGTCTAACTCGACTCTTCGTTTCACGAGACTCGAGCAATCCTTTAACTTCCTAACAATTGATTTAATGAATATCTTATTGATAAGGTCCTCTTAGAACCTTATCAAACCCTAGGCATTACTATCTGGGACTTAACCCAGAGGGATGATCGTAACTTAGTCAACTTGCCATGAATCGCACTATGTCTAACAAAATGAGATTCATGCTCTCAAACACATCCAATATGTTAAGAGACTTGACCTAAGAGAAAAATCATATTTTATTTTATTTATGCAAGATTTATACAGATAAGTATTTGACTTTTCGATCTAATCGAATCAGTTCAAATACTTTTGTCATTTTGTTCTCTATTTTATCAGACTTGTGTTTCATCAAGAATACGTGTAGTAATAATAATAAGAACAACTTATCCTGGCTAACTTAGACTCATGTCCGGATACATCAGTATGTACCAGACTGTGAGTTCAACAACTCATTCTTCCACTGTCTTACAGATGGGGGTTCGGCCATCATACCCTTGAGACCAGATTCACAATTTTCCGTAGACTTCATAATACGAGAGGTCAGACCCCTCTTTATGTGACTTGTGAAGCTTAGTCTCTTTGATACGGCCTAGTCTATTTTGCCATGTAAGTTTATTACTATCTTGTGTATTCATATATTAACATTTAATATATTATAGTTATTACAAATTACTCATACAAAACATTGCTTCAGAAGCAAGGTGACGACATTCGTCAAAAATGTGTTAGTCGTCTTTTGTATAACAATTATTATGAAATCGTGCCATCAAATATGTCACATTTTCAGTTCCTCATACTTATGCCTTTACTAATGATAAATAAAACTATCTTTTTCCATTGACTTTCCTGAGTGCCTTCTTCCTTTTCTAAATCTCATTTAGATATTAAATGGCACAACAAAATTACTAGCTGTACAAACACCTAACATGTCCAAACACTTGATCTTCACAACCTTGAGTTGACTCAACAAGTTGCTTGACTCAAGATCTAATTTGGATACATGGTCTTGTACCGCTCATGCACTCATCTTCGAATCAAACAGTTTGATCGAAGTTTCGAACTTTGCGGATCGAAACCGGTTTCCATACAACCTTGAGTTGACTCAACAAATTGTATGGATAAACTTGCTTTTGAACATCAATATGTTACAGCCGCCCCATATAGAGGCAAGTGACATGTAGCGTGTATTTATTTTGTTGGACTCAGAACTTAATGAAATCATATTCCTTAAGTCTGTCCTTAAGAAGGTCATTTTAATGTCAACGAGAATATAGTTTATTCTATCAATTAGAATTTAACTAGATATTCCATTAAATGGCCTTTTGACCAGTTAACTTATTCTCTTAGAATATTATGTTTTTGATTCCATCTGTAAACATAGACTAACCCTAGTTGAGCAAATGTTCAAAATTTTAAATATAGATAGAATGGCTTTTATCTAACTATATCCTCCCACTATTTTTAGCGATCATTTCACGCCATAATAATGAACAATGAACGATTTAATCAAATTAAATATAATGGGAAATGGACCCGACCACCCGGAGTCTCACAACCTTGAGTTGACTCAAAAAGTTGCTTAACTCTGCGATCGGTAGACGACTCTTCATCAATCACATCGAATGTGATTCCTTTATCGGTTTTCTCCCCGAGTCACTTATGACCTTGAGTTGACTCAACAAATCATAAAGACTAGTCTAGTCGGACCCTTGTTTTCGTGTCTAGCCTAACTTACGTCGGCGCTCGGTATATTCACGACATGACGGTTTGGGTCAAGTCTAGACTACATCTCATGTATTGAGAAGTTGGTTTCCATAAAGTGTCTATGACATAGCTTGAGTTGACTCAACAACTATATCAAAGAACCTATAGTTGAAAACCTCTAAAACAAGGAGGGCTACAGGTAATCTTGAAGAAGATTATTAACGTATTTGACTTAGATATAGTCCAGGGTGTCATATAATCATGATTCACGTCATTGCGGTCCAGCGGAACATGGTCAAAGAATTGACTAAGCCAGGATCACTTATCCCTTAGACTATCTAGGGTGATCCAACAAACTTAGCCAAGCACATTTACCGGATCATGGTCCATTGAATGAAGCTTGTCATTTTTATATGTGTGCCATAGACTAAAAGGCTTTTATTAACAACTAATTAATTCTATCAACTAGTTGAATCCTTAAAATTCAAAATTTTAGGATTTGTTAATAACTTTTATTAAATCCTTATCAACTATAAGGTTCACGTGATATCCTAACGTTATTAGGATTTTAATAAATCATTTACAACACTTTAAAGGTGTAGTCTTTTAATGAGAATATTATAATAACAATTAAAATAATAATCGTCTTTAAACGGACTACCCTAATCAGGAATTAGGGTTTTAAAGGTTGTAATGATTATTAAAACATAGCATGTCATTTAAAATTTATCTTATAAATTTCAATTAATGGCTAACCTAAAAGGTTTCAACAATTATCACATAATGAAGCATGGCCATTAAAACACAATCTAACTTTATCAACTATAAAATTAGCATGCAATCTCAACTATAAAATTAGCATGCAATTATTAACCTAAATATCGTATAAAAGATTTATAACTGTCTAACAATCATCACATAATTATTAAACATGCATCAACACATTAAAAATTTATCCTATAAATAATTAATGTGCAACTAAATTTAACACTTAAATTTAAAAGCATGATTTTAAAACTTAAAACAGTTATACAAAAATTATCATATAATTTTCATTACATAAACTATGTTTTAAAATCATCATAAAATTTCCATGTTTCAAAAATATAATAATATCGCATAAAAGAATTTTAAAAAAACATCTCAAATGAAAACGGTTTCATTTTTAACAATATCGCATAAAGTTAAAAATTTTAGCATGCATTTAAAAGGTATTCATTTTAAAAACGTCGCAGTCTTGGATCATCATGCAAACCTAATGCTCCAATACCAATGATGGGTTTTGATGGACCCTTAGGGCTCTTTCTGTGCCCGTCCTAAGCCAGACGAACCACAGAATCAAATGAAAGCAACGGAAAAGAAGCTTTCGCTAAACAATTTAGCGAACCACTAGGAAAATCAATACCCTTAGCCAGGATCTATGCCAACTTGAGGTGGATCTGACCACCCCAAGAAGGATCTAACTACC
The DNA here is from genome assembly GCA_030789695.1 of Scilla litardierei. Lineage (NCBI taxonomy): Eukaryota > Viridiplantae > Streptophyta > Magnoliopsida > Asparagales > Asparagaceae > Scilla > Scilla litardierei. Next base: position 72,918,364 of record CM061142.1, read on the forward strand.
GCGACATAATTAAAATAAAGCTTCAAAAACACATACCCGGAATCTTGCCTTGGTACAGGCAAGGTGTACAGCACCGTCTTCCGAGCTGCTCCTCGTCCCGCGTAGAACCGCTCCGCATCCCGAGGCGAGCAATCCCCTTGTCGCCGAGCCAACCACGCGCTGAAGAAAGTTTCACCTGAGTGTGAACCTTCGCCAAGACTCCGGATCGGATCCGAACCCCTTCGTGGCTTTGCTAGAGCCCTTCAGGAGCAAGTCAGAAATTTAGGGAGAAGAGAATTTTAATTTAAGCTTAGATCCGAGCGTGCTCCAACATTTTTGGGAGCTGCTCAGATCTAGAGCTTGGGATGAGTTTAGAGGAGGGGATATGCCCCTATTTATATAGGCGGCTGACCCCTCCCCGTTACTCCACTTCCGATATGGGACTATGTTTTTAGTGTTTAATAATTCAAATTAGTTTGCTTTTCATAAAGGCTAAACTTCCATGAATTTTAACTCCCTCACTGTTGAGCTTCAATCTTGTTACAACCTATCAAATCGAAGATGGTTGAACGGTGAATGCGTAGGAAAAAAAACGGCGAGTCAATCCGACGTCGTTTGTCCTCTCAAACGTCGTCTCAAAGTTAGCCAAAAACCATTCAAAGATGGAAAATCCAGCTGTCAAAAAAATCCCGGGTTTCAAAAACCGTAACCAGAAAATTCGGGCTTGGTGGGCCTCCATTTTCGCTGGGTTCAACCCAACAGTTTGGGCTGACTTGTTTTGGCTCTAACTTGTGCATTTGGACTCCGTTTTTGACGCGGTTTGAACCTGCGTTTAGAGCGGGATGATCCCGTCATCTAGGTAATCTTTTCAACATGTTTATTTTATTAAATATCGTCTTAAACAATTTAAGACACGTTTAACTCCTTTTGCATCACATGCAAAATAGTCCCCTATCTAAGCTTAAAATATTATTTGCATCAGATACAAATGATCTGAGGGCATACATGTTGAGTATTGGACTCCTCGGATTTGGTTTTGGATGATGAACAAATATAAAAATATTGTGAACTAACTCTTTGTGAGCGCAGTTATGGAGATCGTCGCCAAACTTCTATGAACATCTAAAGCGACGTCTCAAGACTTCTCAAAGCGCGTGATCGTGTGCTTGAAGCTTCGTTAAAGCTCAAGGACCATTATTGAAGTCATGAAGATTCGATCGAAGCTTTTGAAGACGGTTCGTCATGTTTTATTTATATTCTTCTAGCTTCATTTCGTAGAATGTTAAGCCTTGAGTAGGTCTTACGTTTTAATCTTCATAACGCTCATATCTTAGAGCTAGGATCTTAGTAGAAGTCCATACAAACTTTCCCGAAGCTTCACGCTTCGATTCGCGACTTCTTGTGCATGTTAGTTGGTTCAAGAAGAAGAACCAACCGACTAGATGGCAATCTAGTCGGTCGGCAAAGCTTCTTGAACCGACTAGTTTGCCTTCTTCAATTCAAGCTCACTTACTGTTTACAGTTAGTCGGTCAAAGAAGGCTCACCGACCGACTAGTTGTGAAACTAGTCGGTTCGGAATCCTTCTTAGACCGACTAGTTGAGCTTCTACTGTACAGCGTAAGTTACTGTTTATCGTTAGTCGGTCTATGTACATTTGTCGACCGACTAGTTGATGAACTAGTCGGTCAGGCTTTGCTCTTAGACCGACTAACTCAACTTGTATTCAGACTATTCTATTTCTTCTGTTAGTCGGTCAAAGAACACTCACCGACCGACTAGTTGTGAAACTAGTCGGTTGGTAAGTCTTCTTGGACCGACTAGTTCTTTAAGTCTGAACTTCATCTATTCACTGTTCACCTCTTAGTCGGTTCATGTTGATTGACCGACCGACTAGTTGATGAACTAGTCGGTCAGTGGTCCTTCTTTGACTGACTAGTCTGCTTCAGAATAGAGCCGTTGGAGCATTAAATGCCACGAATTTTGCTCTCTCTTTCCTCTATCCTATATATACTTGGAGTGCTGCATTCATAGCATTCAAGGCTGATATTTATTGAACTTTAGAGAATCAAAGATAAGCATTTAATCCTCATTCAAAGCTCTTTCATTTCTCACTTGAATCTCTCCCTCACTCTTATTTCAAAAGAGATATTCATTGATTGTGAGCCTTCCAAGCCAAGAGCTTGATTCTAGGTCACCAACATCCACCTAGGACTCCATTGCTGGTCATTATCTTGGAGCTAGGGTTTGGTGCCTTTCATCTTCCCCAAAATTATCTTTGCCCTAATTCGTAAGTATACTCAAGGCATAGGTATTTTGTGGTAAGCATTTCATATTTCATTCACTTCGTTATTGTAAGTGTTTTACTCTCGGTTGTGAGAGTTTGTTTGTGATCCCGGTTTGTGGGAGTCACATTTCGATTTGTGTATGATTTGATCTTGTAGAGGTTTCTACAAGTATTTCATAGTGCAAACTTGAGTTAGAAGTTTCTAACTCAAGTATCCGGAGGGGATCCGGGTGTTTGGGACGTAGGATCACCGGGAACAAGTCGGGGAGACTTGGGTGGATCTGAACCCGTTAAATTGTTTTTTTGCGATTGCATTTCCTTGTTGTCAATATTTACATTCCGCATTTTTCGCATTGTTGGTTGAGTTTGCAAGATAATTAGGAATTATCTTCTTAATTATTTTAAAGTACTATTTACCCCCCCTCTAGTACTTGTGCAGTAGCTACGTAGGGCATTACATTTGGTATCAGAGCCAAGTGCCTAGCTATGTCTTCCAACGACAACAAGACCGTTCGTCCACCTTCAGATTATAGCACCTTCAGGAACCGTGAAGGAGCTTCTTCGGTGATGGAAGGACACTCCTCACCGAGGCCTCCCTTCTTCAACGGTACCAATTACGGGTACTGGAAATGCCAGATGGAAACTTTCCTCCGGAGTGCTTCGCTATGGAGAGCCACGATGTCGGAGTATGTCGAGCCCACCGAAGAATATTTCGCTAAGTGGACTCCCGCGGAGGTCGCCGCGGATGTAACCAATGCCAAGGCAATGAACGCCTTGCAATGTGCTTTGGAGCCCGAGGACTTCAACAAGATATGCACATGTAAGAGTGCATATCAAATATGGAACTCCCTCCTCATCTTGCATGAAGGAACGAGTAGGGTAAGAGACTCCAAACTCACCGTTGTCAATAAAGATTACGAGTTATTTCATATGCAATACGGTGAGAAGATGAAGGAGTACTATGCTCGCTTCGTCGACATTACAAATGAATTGGAGGCTCTTGGGAAGACCTACACCTAAAAGGAGAAAGTCTCGAAGATCATTGACGGACTTCCTTCTTGTTGGGAGAAACGTACCTTCGCCATCGAGGAAGGTAATGATATGAACAAATATACCGTTGTTCAACTAATGGGTACATTAATGTCTTATGAGGTACGCAAGGATAGCAAGATGAAAATGCAAGACAAGATGAAGTCTTACTTGAAGCAAGACGAGTCAAAGAAAAAGGCGATTACGTTTAAGGCCGCTCCATCCACATCTACATCTACTGATGATGAAGACTCGGAAGACGAGTTGGACTTGGAATCCATTGCCCTCATGGCAAAGAAGTTCAACCGGTTCTTCCAGAAAGGTAATTTCAAGAACAAATCAAAGTTTAGTTCTTCTAACGCATCCGTTCCTTTGTGTTTTAAATGCAACAAGTCAGGACACATGAAAGCGGATTGTCCTCAAAACAAGCACAAGGAGAAGTGGAAGGCGACAAAGTTCGACAAGTCAAAGAAGTACAAGAAAGGGTACACGAAAGGGCTTGTCGGGACATTCACCGACTCCGATGATTCCTCAAGTGGAGAGTTGGATGATGAGCAAGTGGAGCAAGCACACATGTGCTTCATGGCTAGAGAGGAAAATGAACAAGGATCTTCCTCCGATTATAGCGACAATGAAGGCGATGAGGTAACAATGGATGAACTTAGACTAGCTAACGAACAAATATGGTCTAAGTATTCTAAATTAGTAAATAGATATACTAAGATAAAAGATGAGTTAGCTAGCATCCAAACCTCGCCTAAACCTATCATCATCAACAACGACACCGTTGTTGAAGATTTGAGAAATGAGATTGTAAATCTCAAATCTCAACTTGAGCATGTTCATATCGAGGAATCGGATGAACATGAGATGGCGGATTTAATTTCTTGAAACTCAACTTTGAGTATTGAGAATGAGAATCTCAAATCTCGTGTTTATGCACTCACATCGCAAGTGTCCACTTTGGACGCTTCTATGCATTCTCTCACCGAGAAGTATGAGTGCACATTAGGCCGAATTAATAAATTCAATAAAGGTAAGGACCATTTGAATAATATCCTAAATGACTTACTTCCGGCCAATCACCACATTGGCTTGGGGTATAAGTTGGAAAATTCATCCAAGTCGGCCACTACCTTTGTTAGGCCAACTTCCGATGCTTCAACGAGTGTGAGCAAACACTTTATTGGTAGTTCATCTACTACTGGTGCTTCCTCCTCGTACACACCCTCGTTTGGAAAGAAACCCACTTTGGGTGGACCTCCAAAGAAGGGTCATGCTTATATGTACACCAATACCATGCCACATAGGAACACACGTCCTACTCCACATGTTCACTCATATGATGATTTCTATGCACCACATCCACGGGCACGTGCACACCATATGAGACACCCTCATGCACGTGTTCCTCCACATGCATATGTTCGCCCACATCATCGTATGAACAATTATCATCATGCACCATTTCATCATGTGCCATATGCCTATCCACGACATGCATCACGTAGAAATCAACAACACATGCATGCTCCCAATAGGTTTAGGGCTTCTAAAATTTTCACTATTTGGAGCCCGAAGAACACAAGCATGAATGAAAAATAAGCTTACATGAATTCGTATTTTATGAATGTTGTGCATAATGATGATTTCATTGGGAAGTCTAAGTCCAATTGAACTTGGCTTCCAAAGGTCTAATCTTTTAGGACCCAATGACCTTGGGTACCATGATACGATATTTTCTATATTTAGGTACTCAAGAAAAAGAAACGGAGCAACAAATCAAAATTTGGCTCCAAGAATAATTGGATACTCGATGGCGGGTGTTCAAAACACATGACGGGTGACGCTCAATTGCTCTCCGGAGTGGTGCCCATTGCAAATGGAAACCGGGTAGTCTTTTGGAGGCAACGAGAGCGGAACCATCATAGGTGTTGGAAAAGTGGGTAATCCTTCTAAACCACTTATAAGTGATGTTTACCTTGTTAAAGGATTAAACCACAATCTTATTTCAATAAGCCAACTTTGTGACAAAGGTTACAAAGTTAGCTTTGCGAAAGGAATGTGCCAAATTTTGAGAAAAGATAATAATGATTTATTATTTTCCGGCACACGCCATAAGGATATATATATCCTAGATCTTCCAAGATCACATGAACAATGTCTCATTGCCAACACAAGTGAACAACACTTATGGCATCGACGTTTTGGTCATGTAAACTTTGGAACACTCTTTAAGCTTTCCAAGTTAAATTCTATTAGAGGCTTCCCTAAGCTTGTCTTTCAAAAGAAAAGCTTTTGTGACTCGTGCCAACGAGGCAAGCTTCCAAAATCGTCATTTAAACCTAAGAAAATCATTTCATCTAAGCGGCCTCTAGAGCTTTTACATCTATATCTTTTTGGTCCAACTAGAGTTGCTTCATTAGGAAATGCACGTTATGGACTTGTCATCGTTGATGACTTTTCTAGATTTACTTGGGTATTTTCCTCAAGTAATAAAAATGATGCTTTTGAAAACTTCACAATATTTGTTAAGAAAGTACAAAATCTCATTGGAACCACCATTGTCACTATTCGTAGTGATCATGTAGGGGAATTTGAGAATGAGTCTTTCTCAACTTTTTGTGATGAAGTTGGTATTACTCACACCTTTTCATTTCCTCGCGCACCTCCTCAAAATGGTGTTGTTGAGAGAAAGAATAGGACGCTAGTGGAATGTGCTTGCACTATGCTTGATAGTAGCCAACTTGGCCATCAATTTTGGGCGGAAGCGGTACATACCGTTTGCTACGTGTTTAATAGGAAACTTTTGAGGCCTGGCACCAAACAAACTTGTTATGAATTGTTGTTTGGTAGATTGCCTCAAGTTAAACATTTTCGTGTTTTCGGTGTAAAATGTTTTATTAAAACACGTATGGTAGTTTGGACAAATTTGATCCAAGATCCGATGAGGGGATATTTGTTGGATATTCCTCCCCGTAGCAAAGTCTACCAGATATACAACAAACGAACCTCAACGATCGAGGAATCACTTCATGTTTCATTTAATGAAGGCTATGTCCCTACTAGAATTACTAATGATGATGACTCCATGGATGTCCTAAGTGATTCTATTGGTAATTCTAATTCTATTGATTCTAATGTTACTAACCCTACTAATGAATCTTTTGAGAATGTTCCTAGTGATCAGGGAATTCCCAAACGGCTTCATACCGTTCGTGACCATCCTCATGAGCAAGTCATTGGCAATATCCTTGATAGTGTCAAGACGAGATCTCAAGTCAACTACTTCGTTCATATTGTGCCTTTGCCTCCTCGATAGAGCCAAAGAATATTAACGAAGCTTGCGAAGATAGTGCTTGGATCTTAGCCATGGAGGAGGAACTCATTCAATTCGAGAGGAATGAAGTTTGGGAGCTTGTTCCATTGCCATCGAAGAACCACACCGTTATAGGAACGAAGTGGATTTTCAAGAACAAGACCGAAGAAAACCAAATCGTCGTCTGGAACAAAGCTCGATTAGTAGCTCAAGGCTATCGGCAAGAGGAAGATATTGATTTCAAAGAATCCTTTGTTCCGGTAGCTAGATTAGAATCTATTAGATTATTGTTATCTTTTGCATGCCATAAAGATTTTAAACTCTTTCAAATGGATGTTAAAAGTGCGTTTTAAACGGAGATATTGTTGAGGAAGTTTATGTTTCTCAACCTCCGGGTTTTATAAATGAAAAATTTCCAAATCACGTTTTCAAACTTAAGAAAGCACTTTACGGTTTGAGACAAGCTCCTCGAGCTTGGTATGACCGTCTAAAGAATTTTCTATTGGATTTCGGTTTTAAAATGGGAGAAGTTGATTCCACATTATTTGTTAAGTATTCGAATAATGATATAATTTTAGTTTATATTTATGTTGATGATATCATTTTCGGTGCTGCTAACTTCACTCTTTGCGAAGAGTTTTCTAATGTGATGAAGGATCAATTTGAGATGAGCCACATGGGTGAGCTCAAGTATTTCTTAGGTCTCCAAATTCGCCAAATGAACGATGCAATCTTCATCCACCAAACCAAGTACACGGTGGAGTTGCTAAAGCGATTTGGAATGGAGAATGCCTCCGGGAAGAAGACTCCAATGAGCACGACTACACATCTTGATAAAGATACAAGCAGAAAAGATGTAGACATTCGTCTATATCGAGGTATGATAGGTAGTTTACTATATCTTACCGCAAGTAGGCCCGATATTATGTTTGTCGTATGTGTATGTGCTTGTTATCAGTCTCAACCTAAGGAATCTCACTTAGTAGCGGTAAACCGTATTTTCCATTATTTAAGTTACACACTTGATTTTGGATTACTTTATCCAAAATCTAGCACATATGAGTTAATCTCATATAGTGACGCAGATTATGCGGGATGCAAATCCGACAGGAAAAGTACTAGTGGCACTTGCCATTTTATAGGAAATTCTCTTGTCTCTTGGTTTTCCAAGAAGCAGAATTCCGTATCACTTTCAACCACCGAGGTGGAATATATTGCCGCCGGTGCCGCGTGTGCTCAGGTTCTTTGAATGAGACACACTCTTAAAGACTTTGGTATAAACTGTGATACTTGCCCTATCATGGTGAACAACCAAAGTGCAATATGTCTCTCTAAGAATCCGGTACACCATTCCCGTTCTAAACACATAGATGTCCGTCACCATTTCTTAGATGATCATGTTGCTAAAAAGGACATCATTTTAGTGTGCATTGAAACCCAGAAGCAAATCGCCGATATTTTCACGAAACCACTAAAGGAAGACTCCTTTGTGCGGTTGCGTCGAGAATTGGGGATTATGGGTGAATCCGAGATTTAGGATTCATATTTTTGTTCAATAATCTTGCATGCTATTAAATTTCGTTATATTTGCACATGCTAGATTTATTGGAATTTTCTGGATTTTTGGTTGAATTTTCGGAATTTACGCTTGATTTATTCATGAACGTCAAATTTAAGATTTTCGATGTTTAATGGGGTAGTATAATGTTATATGAGAGTATTACGATGTTTCGTCCAAGTGCGATTAGGAGAGAACTCAAAATTTCAAATTCTAAAATTTTTGAACTCTGTTAGTCGGTTCATGTTCATTGATCGACCGACTAGATCATCATCTAGTCGGTCAATGAATGAACTCAGACCGACTAACTCAAGCCCTAATTTTGGCTTCAGTTACTGTTTGCACTTAGTCGGTTCAAACTCATTGGCCGACCGACTAGATTGTCATCTAGTCGGTCAGCGCTTGAACTCTGACCGACTAAGTGCTCAGGGGCTGCTTTGGTCTTTTTAAATTCTGATCGATTTAATCTCTCTCAGACCGACTATTCTCCATTCCAGTCGGTGAGATTTTTCCCAAAACCCCCAAAACCCTTTGTCTTCCTCCTCCCCACCGCCGTTGTCCGTCGATTTCCGGCCGTCTTTCCGACCATCTCCGGCCTTGGATCTCTCCATCTCCTCCTGCCGACCTAGGGTATCAATCTATCCCCTCTCTCTCAGCTTCTAGGGTTAGGGTTTCTAGATTATTTCGATTTCAGTTCGGTTAGGGTTTGCTCCTAGGGTTTGTTTCTTAGGGTTTAGATTTCGATCTCATTTGATTGCGTTGTCTCGTCACGCTTATGGCGAAGACAAGAATACCGATCGATCCCTCGCGTCCGTCACCCATGACCGTCGAATCCCCTTCTACGGACCCCCCGCAACCCAAACGCCGTTCCAAGACCACCCATCCTTCGTCGTCTTCGCCTCCTCTTAAGAAGAAGAGGACGGCGACTGCCAAGCCTAGATCTCAACCTAAGCCTAGGAAACAGCCCGTGTCTCCAGCTTCATTCCGTGCATCCACTCCTCCCTCTGATTCCGACACAGAATATATTCCGGAGACCGAGCATACCGCTCGGGATCCTACTCCTCCACCCCGATCTTGCACACGTCAGCCTAAGGAGAAGGCTCCGATGCCAGTTGGCAGTGTCGATATTTTGTTGTGCCGAGATGACCCGTTGTGTCTCGCGGCCTACAACCGTATTGAGCACTGTCCTCTGTTATTGGAGCACTTCGTACAGTTCTCCGATTTCCCTCACCTAGCCGATCTTCTTTCACATTCCGGCCTTATCGATTATCTTCGCTTTGACCCTAAGGCAAATCCACATCCATACCCTCGCCTTGTCAAGCTTTTCTACGCGAACCGTGTTCGGGGTCAGTACGACGAGACCCGTTCCATTGAGACGACTGCCTTGGGGACACCGATAGTCCTCACGACAGAAATCTTAAGGGATTTGATTGGTGTCTCCTCGTCTGGCCTTCTTCCTTCCGATATTTCTGTCGATGATATTTTTGAGCTAGATTAGGTGATGCTCACCGAGATTTTCCATATCATCCCTCCCGCCATGATTGGCGTCCCATCCAAATCTTTCAAGCCCAACGCTTGGGTCTTGAATCTCATTTTGAAGTCGTGCCTCCTTCCGAAGTACGGCTCATCTTCCTTGCCTTCCCAGCCATTCCTCAAACTCATTTACGCTATCTTCATGGGGAGTGAGATCAATTGGGCACGGATCATTCTTGACAAGATGGACTCCTTCGAATGTATTCGAAAGTCCACCAAGTCAGCCCACATTCCGCACCCGTGCCTATTGACTCTCGTCTTCCGTCACTTCCATGTCCATCTTCCTCCTGACGATGAGCGTCCCCTTGGTCCCCCTCTGAATGCGACGGCCGTCAAGAAGTCTCTTGCGGCGCTTCGTCATGTTCAGAGGACGACCCCTTCAGCTTCAGCCTCTGCCTTAGCTGCTCCTGCTCCCTCTCCTACTCTTGCTGAGCTTGCACGTTCGTTGAAACGTGTAGAGTCTCGTTGTGCTCGATCTGAGGAGATTCTCGCTCGCATCGCATCTCACTTGGGGATTGAGGTTCCTCCGTCGGTTTTTGACGACGAGGAGATGGATGATGCTGAGCTCGAGGAGCTTATTGGATCTGCTGCTGCTCGTGCCCCTGAGGGTACTTCTGGTGCTGCTGTTTCTTCTGCCGGTGATCCCGAGAGCACACATGCTGCCACCATTCCTCCGGTGGATGCTTCTTCTGTTGCTGCTCCCGAGACCACTCCCGTTGACACTCCTGCCGTCCCTGTGACCACTCCTTCTGCAGAGCCTGCTGCTGCTGCAGATCCTCCCGCTGCCTCCTGAGCTTCTTTGGAGGACTCTCCTAGTGCACTTTGGATGACATATCCTGTTGTGAGAGAGTGTGGGTTAGGATAGTTTGGGTGGTTCTGGATATTTTGATGTATTTTGGATATTTTCATGATGTATTTTGATGTATCTCTTATGGAGTTTTGATATTTTTGTATGTATGTGATACTCCGATATCCTTTGTGATATGTTGTTGTATTTTGTGCTTCAATCTGAGGATCGTTTTTGTATGTTAGCGATGTATACTTTTGATGTACCCATGGTTCATATATATATATACATCGATGTTGACATTTACTTTTTCATGTGCACATTATATTATTGCCTCTGATGTTTGATTTCGTCGCTTGACGATAATAACTTAGTTAAGTAGAAATTATTTCTATGGAAACATAGAATTGTTTTCCATGCACTAAATTAACCAAGAATGTTGATATTGGAGAGTATATTCCATAACTCAATTCGTAAAATTAATTTGAGTTTTGATGATTTCATTCGATTTTCGACTATGGTCTCATTGACACGCTTTGATTTACTTCGTATTTTCCTTTGGTGTCATTTGGACCGTGGTCGTATTCTACGACTCCCGTGCTTTAATTTTTAGCCATTGTTGTTGTCGTTGTTCTCCTCCCGCTCTTTTTGCTTATGCCAAAGGGGGAGAGAATTAATAATGGCGATGCGCTACATGATAATTCAAAGCAATTTACCATGAATCTAATTTGATATGTTAGATTCCGGGGAGTTAAGATTTAAAAATGGATTTCAAATCCGATATTTCAATAATTGATTCACATTTTATACTTTACTCGTCTGCTTGATGCGTATGATTATTATTTATTTTGGAATTAACGTGTCATCAATGCAGGGGGAGTAAGTAAACTTCTTTTGAATCATTATTTTTGATTATTATTTATGTTGGTTTGTCATCACCAAAAAGGGGGAGAATGTTGAGTATTGGACTCCCCGGATTTGGTTTTGGATGATGAACAAACATAAATATATCGTGAACTAACTCTTTGTCAGCGCAGTTATGGAGATCGTCACCAAACTTCTATGAACATCTAAATCGACGTCTCAAGACTTCTCAAAGCACGTGATCGTGTGCTTGAAGCTTCGTTGAAGCTCAAGGACCATTATTGAAGTCATGAAGATTCGATCGAAGCTTTTGAAGACGGTTCGTCATGTTTAATTTATAGTCTTCTAGCTTCATTTCGTAGAATGTTAAGCCTTGAGTAGGTCTTACGTTTTAATCTTCATAACACTCATATCTTAGAGCTAGGATCTTAGTAGAAGTCCATACAAACTTTCTCGAAGCTTCGCACTTCGATTCGCGACTTCTTGTGCATGTTAGTTGGTTCAAGAAGAAGAACCAACCGACTAGATGGCAATCTAGTCGGTCGGCAAAGCTTCTTGAACCGACTAGTTTGCCTTCTTCAATTCAAGCTCACTTACTGTTTACAGTTAGTCGGTCAAAGAAGGCTCACCGACCGACTAGTTGTGAAACTAGTCGGTTCGGAATCCTTCTTAGACCGACTAGTTGAGCTTCTACTGTACAGCCTAAGTTACTGTTTATCGTTAGTCGGTCTATGTACATTTGTCGACCGACTAGTTGATGAACTAGTCGGTCAGGCTTTGCTCTTAGACCGACTAACTCAACTTGTATTCAGACTATTCTATTTCTTCTGTTAGTCGGTCAAAGAACACTCACCGACCGACTAGTTGTGAAACTAGTCGGTTGGTAAGTCTTCTTGGACCGACTAGTTCTTTAAGTCTGAACTTCATCTATTCACTGTTCACCTCTTAGTCGGTTCATGTTGATTGACCGACCGACTAGTTGATGAACTAGTCGGTCAGTGGTCCTTCTTTGACTGACTAGTCTGCTTCAGAATAGAGCCGTTGGAGCATTAAATGCCACGAATTTTGCTCTCTCTTTCCTCTATCCTATATATACTTGGAGTGCTGCATTCATAGCATTCAAGGCTGATATTTATTGAACTTTAGAGAATCAAAGATAAGCATTTAATCCTCATTCAAAGCTCTTTCATTTCTCACTTGATTCTCTCCCTCACTCTTATTTCAAAAGAGAGATTCATTGATTGTGAGCCTTCCAAGCCAAGAGCTTGATTCTAGGTCACCAACATCCACCTAGGACTCCATTACTGATCATTATCTTGGAGCTAGGGTTTGGTGCCTTTCATCTTCCCCAAAATCATCTTTGCCCTAATTCGTAAGTATACTCAAGGCATAGGTATTTTGTGGTGAGCATTTCGTATTTCATTTACTTCGTTATTGTAAGTGTTTTACTCTCGGTTGTGAGAGTTTGTTTGTGATCCCGGTTTGTGGGAGTCACATTTCGATTTGTGTATGATTTGATCTTGTAGAGGTTTCTACAAGTATTTCATAGTGCAAATTTGAGTTAGAAGTTTCTAACTCAAGTATCCGGAGGGGATCCGGGTGTTTGGGACGTAGGATCACCGGGAACAAGTCGGGGAGACTTGGGTGGATCCGAACCCGTTAAATTGTTTGTTTGCGATTGCATTTCCTTGTTGTCAATATTTACATTTCCGCATTTTCCGCATTGTTGGTTGAGTTTGCAAGATAATTAGGAATTATCTTCTTAATTATTTTAAAGTACTATTCACCCCCCTCTAGTACTTGTGCACTAGCTACGTATGGCATTACAATACTTCCCCCAACAAACGAGAGGGGGGGGGACGTGGAGTTGGGTTCGGGGGTGCGTGAGTTTTGTGTGTGAGGCTGAGGAGAGGTTGGGGGGTTAATATAAGGTTTAGAAAATAATATAAACATCTAATATATTATTAATTACTGAATTCAATTAGCTATAAATGAAGTTAGGTAGAGATTTTGACTAAGCGTTGGAAGCTTAGACTAAAACTCTCCCATCATCAAAACGTGGGAGGTTGCCAACGGTTAGGGGTAGATTAAGGTAATTAGTAATAAGTAAAAAGTGATTAAGGATAGTAATTAAGTAAAATAATTAAATATTGAATTTTACGATTTTGTCCCTGAGACTAACGTCTCCGAGAAATTATGAAAATAATACTATGGGCTCGTATCATCGTGTGGATTGTGAAAATGAAGTCAAATTTAAGGTTTACGTGACGAAAAATAGAAAAAATCATTTACTCATTTTTGAAATCGTTTGAAATTGTCTTTGTTACGGAAAAATGTGCACTACAAAAACCGGCCGTTATAGCAAGCCTGTTTAATTTAATTTTATCCTTATTTAGTTAGTTAGTTAGTTACTAAGGGTAGTTTTTGTGAATTGCTACGAGTACGACCGGTTTTGCTCTGCGAAGGACTGGACTATTTACAAGTTTGCCATTAAATTGCGCACACAATCCACTTATTTACAAGTTTCTCATTATTCCTCTTTTACCCTCGTCTACCGTAGGAGGGGGCTGAGTTGTTGGAAGAGAGCGTGGCGGAGGGGCTGGGACGGTAGGAGGAGGGGAAAGTCAGGCTGGGGAGGTCGAAGGAGGGGGCGAAGGAGGGGGGAGGGGAAGGGGTAAGAGGGATAGGGAAGATCGGAGGAGGGAGAGGCAGAGGGTGAGATCGGAGGAGGGAGAGGTGGGCTGTGAAAGTTAGAGGAGGGGGCGACGGGGCTGGGGTGGTTGGTCGCGCCCCGGCGTACACGTCCCGGGACGACGGTTGTAGTTTTACTGCAAGCGCACGGTATAGCGGCGAGCGGGTATCGAACACAGGGAGGACGAATGACCGTGCTTGCTCCTAATCAACCTGGCTATTTAGAGGGATAATTGCCTTGGGCGATCCTGTCACAATCGTCAGACAAGAGTGCGAAATATCAAATCAAATAGAAAACGCCTAGGGAATGGGGAATCCCCACTACTCACCGTATTTCACAATTGTGGTTCGCCGGTATCGAAATCGCTAGGATGAGAATTTGGATGAACTAGTTGCAACTAAATGTGAAACCAAGCTCACGCTCTCGCGCTGTTGCCGGTCTATAGCTATCCTAGGTTTGGGTCCAATCTCTTGCAAACCCTAGCCTAGGGGAGCTAGCATTGGGATCAACATCATCGTCCAATTGCGCACCGAGTCCAATCTCTTGCAAACTCGGTCCACAATCTAAATTAGGATAGTTCCTACCCGTCCAATCTCTTGCAAACGGGTATCGGCGCGGAATTGCAACCGGAGATCCTAGCATCGGTCCAATTTCTTGCAAACCGACACTTCGAAAATCCGACTCCAACCCAATTCGGATTTCTAGGGCTTCCTATCGAATTGGGATCCAATCTCTTGCAAATCCCAATTGATGTGAATACCTAGCTATCCGTAGTAATTCGATCCCAATCTAATCCCTAATAACAATCCTAGCTCAATTTCTACCGGTTCAACACAAACACGAAATTGGGCTTGTAGGGTTCATCCCCACGCCCCAAGACGTGGAGACGACTCACTAATCATAGCAATAGCACAATAATTGGCGGAGAAATAGACAATGGAATTCATCACAACAATGATATAAACAATAAAAAAATAGAGTTTTTGTGGAAGAGAAGTGCAAACCAATGTAGATCTTCAATCAACCCAACAAAAATCCAAGTTTTTCTCTTCACCAATCACAATTAATAAGGCTAAAAAGTAGACTCAAAAAGCTGCAAAAAATCTGAGAGGAGGCTCCCAAAACTAGGGTAAAAACAGAGCTTAAATAGCCCCAAAAATCGTCTAAAAATCCTGACCAAAACGCCCCTGCACAGCCTGTTTTCCGCAAATTTCGCTACAGGCAGCGCATCGCACTCGGCCGAGTGACGAAAGTCGCTCGGCCGAGTGAAAACCCTGTCAATTTCCAGTAAGTCGTGGGCTTCAGGGGTCTTCAGTTCGGGGGCGGCTCGGCCGAGTGAGTTGTCGTCACTCGGCCGATGGCTTCACTTCACTCGGGCGGACGGGATTTGCCACTCGGCCGAGTGGGTCTTCTGAAGCTCAGAGGCCGAAAAACAGTAACTTCGGTCTTTTTGAGAGCCTTCGTCTGGGCGCCACTCGGGCGGACGTGGTTTCGTCACTCGGCCGAGTGGGTCTTCTGTGCTCGGCCGAGTGCACAAGTAACTCGTGTCTGGATTGGTCGGCCGAGCAGTGTCTCGCTGGTCGGCCGAGTGGCTCCTCCACTCGGCCGAGTGGGACACAAAAAATGCCCAAACTGGTCGTTTTGGCCTCCTCGTCGCTCCGGCGACGTCCATTCTTCTTCCGCTCCTTTCCAACAGCAAAATACCCCTCGGGGAGGTCGTCGGTGGCCGTCTAGATTACACGCATCTCGAGATCACTCCTAATCGCGCCAAATCACCTGAAATGCGACAAAAACAACAAATCGTGAAAAGCATCGCAATATCGTCGATATATCGTGAAAAACATAATTTGGGCGATCAAAATGGCATGCAAACATGCGGGAAAAGGGTGTAAAATAAGGAGTGATCAAAATCCCCCAAGCTTGCCTCTTACTCGTCCTCGAGGAAGGTAAGTAAAAAGCGAACCCGGTGGATTCGGAAAACGAAAACGGCGAAAAAACGAAAAAAAAAATGAAAAACGAAGAAGAAGGAAAACCAAACGAAAATAAAGGAAGAAAGAAAGAAGAGGTAGGATGCTAGATCATTTTCTCAGGACGTGGGTTTCACTTACTCTTATGGCATGCACCGAGTGAGAAATACATGTCAAAGAATCTCATTTTGATATCATAGTAGAATAGTGCAAGTAGAAAATAGAAAACCCACGAACAACGGTATAATCATGAGAAACGGAATGATTTTAAAATTAACATCGCCTGAATCATCTAAAGCGGTATACAAGTCTCAGATCACACACTTTTCAATTGAACGCTTTCTATCTGGAGTATAAGAGTATCACATCATAGAATAGAGAGAATAGAAAAGTATGGGTTTCATGAAATGAATGCTAGGCTTAGATTTCTGGATTTCGTAAAGCTAGAAACAATCTCACCGAGTATAGAACATCACTTAGCCTAGGTTGTCGTGCTATGTCAAGTAGTCACTCTCTCACACATCAATGGATCTCCTCCCCCAAGCTTATCTATAAGCGTGGTGGCACAAAAATATTTACATCCCCATTTTTATAAAGCTCCAAAGGCAAAGAAGAGAAAGAAGAAAGAAAGAAAATAAGCGAGATGGGATCTTTTATTGAGGATTTTTTTTTTTCTCTCTCTCTTTTTTTTTTCTCTCTTTTTTTTTTCCTATATCATATATACAATGATCCCAATTCAAAGAGAGATAATGATATACGAGAATGTTCTTCTCTCTTTTATTATATATATATATTTTTCTTTCTTTCTTTTTTTTTTTTTTGGAATAAGAGATTTGGAGCTAGGAATTAATAACGGGGGAAATGCCATAAAATAGAATCACTAAGGGGAGATTCACCAATGATTTTAAAAGTAGAGAAATGTTGTTCAAGATTTGTGGAGAAAGAAATAAATATAACTCTCGGCTCACTCTATAAGACATGCACGACAACTTCAGCAGGGTGATCTAATCTACTCAGTTTCGATCGCAAAAAAGCTAACTAATCCAGATATATCATAGCTAACAATCATTCAATCATCCGGAAGTGAAGTGTACAATTCATGCATATAGAAGTGATAAAGGAAAAGAAGTCAGTACTCCAGATATAGGCATTCAATGCGTGAATCTTGGTGTGTTTTCTGTGATAGCATACATATGATTATTCAGGCTCAGCTAATAATAAAATTCCATCCATTTTCATGAGGAAAAAGTGTGGGCTCCTATTTCTAAATGCAAGCGAGTCATAGCATATGATATCAGAAATGAAATCTAAGACACGACAAATATAGCATGCATATAGAATAAGCTAACTCCACGTAGACATCATCACAGAAAATTCATCTCTAGCATGAGATGAAAAATAAGGAAGAAGTAAAGATAAAAGGAAAATAGAACTATGCAATGTGGCACACAGGAAAGTAAGGAAAACGTGATGCATGGCGAAACAAAAGGGAAATAACGGAAAATGAGTGCAAAAGTGAAAAGCGGTGTGAAAGACTGAAAATAAAGGTGACAAATCGAAAAAAACGTGAAAGCTCACTCCCCCAAGCTAAACGGCACAGTGTCCTCAATGTGCAAAGTGTGGCACACAGAGAGACAAGAAATGTGAGGGGCAAGTGAGGATGCATGCATGGAAAAATAAAAAGAAAGACAAAAAAGAAATGAAAGTATGATGCGGAAATGATGCATGCACAGCTAGGAGTGATACGAACATAAATATGGCACCCAGAACTCTCCCTCTCTCCCAAAAAAAAAAATATATATATGTGAACAAAAATATAAGCCCAAAATAAGTGAGGGGAGGGGGTGGACAAAAGGGCCTCAGGACCCAGCAGAGACGGGTAGCACAACGACAGGAATGGATCAAGGCATCAAGAGTGCCTAAGAAGGCGGTGCCGCGCCGTCTCCGTCCTGAGGCGGAGGTGGTGGTGGTGGTGGTGTAGGCTGCTGAGCTGGGGTGGGCGTGGGAGTGGAAGCAGGTCGAGCGTGTGTGGGTGTGTGTGTGGGAACCTGCGGGGTGGGTGGGGGTACGCGCGGGAGACGCTCTAAGATCTGCGTCAGGCAGCAGTGGATCTGAGGGATCAGGTCAAAGCGTCCAGACAGCGCAGAGACGGTGGAGGACAGGCTCCGAAGGTCTCCTCTAAGACCACTCACCGCCACCTCAAGAGCACGTATGCTCTGCAGTACGGTGTCGGGCGGGGGTGGTGCAGAGGGACGCACCGGTCTAGGCTGTGCAGGGCGAGGCTGGCGTACGCGTGTGGAGTATGTAACGGGCTCAGCAGGGAATGGGACAAAAGGGGCCGCGCCTGGAAAAGTGGGCCTGGCCTCGGTGTGAGGCCGGGACGCCGGCTGGCGAGGAGTGGAGGCAGCGGCAGCAAAGGAGGCGTGCAAAAGAGGTAACGAGGTGGCCAGAGAGGTCCGTGGCACAGACGTGTGGACAGACGCCACGACGCTCTCGGAGAATAAGGCGGCGGTGGAGACAGAGGAATCTCCCGCTGGGGCAGAAGTGTGCGGTCCAAAAGGTGTAACCCCAGCGGAGATCATGCTAACCATGGTCTCCACGACCGAAGTGAACGAGGGCTCTCCGCACTCGACTATGGTCGGCGGGCGCTCGGGGAGTGCGGAGCAAAGGGGCTCCACGGACAGAGGGCCTGAGGTGGCAGAGGGAGTGGTGGGGACAGCCTCGGAAGTGGTGACAGTGGTGGAAGTGGGCTCAGCAAAAGTACTCTCGACACAGGCAGAGGTAGGGACAGAAGTGTGAAGAGCAGTGGAAACGTCAGGAACAGGCTGAGAGGCCACAGGGTCGACGGGGTGGGCAGCAGGCTCGGCAGGGTGCGCAGCAGGGTCTGCGGGAGCAGCCTGGGCAGCGTGGGCAGCGGGGCCCTGCTCGGCCTCCTCGGCCTCGAGCACGTAGGCGGCGGGGATGAGGACATCCATCGTCGGAAGCCAGTCAACGTGGGCTGGTGCAATCAGAGTCCGAGCAGGGCTCGGGAGAATCATGTAATCGGCCCCATAGGGGCCGTGCAACCAGACCCAGTGACGCTCGCCGTGCGGACGCAGCATCTTCATCCGGGCCATAACGTCTATCGACAAGGAAGTGGGGCCCGGAACGCGTCGCAGGTCGTCGGGGAAATCCTCGCCGGTCATAAGAGCCAGCAGGGTAATCAGGCCGCCGCAGCATATCGGTGAGCGAGCGCCCACCGATACAATGATGCGGTCTAAGTACCATGCCGCGATATCGATCACGATGGCGGGGACAAGCTCGTCTCCATCCCTAGATAGAGCTCTGGGACGTGTCATCGCATAGAGCATGTAAAGCTCTGGCGTAGACATCGTGCCCGGCTCATATCTGGCCAAAAAGGTAGTCGCCATGAGGCGCTGGGCAATGCGTAGGCAGGGATGTACGATGGCCGAGGCCTTGGCCCTACTAGGGTCAAAGGCGGCGTGGAGACCCGTGATACGTGCCCAGAAGGCACCGGCGTCGAAAGAGGGTGGAGGGATATGTGTGGGGCCATAACCGCGATCGGCTCCGGGGACTGCGGGCCATGAGAAAAATGCTCTCATCATATCGAGAGTGACCTGGCACTCTCGATCCATGAACCGGAATGAGCATCCCTCATCGGTCCGGGCGATAGAACTCAAAACCTCAAGTGTCGGACGGGTAAAAGTATCCGCCGACACCTGGAAAAAATCTCGCCAGCCCACGTTGTCATACAACGTGAGCATCCCCTCAAGTACCCCCAGGCGTCCTAGGTCAGCGAGGTGTGCGAACCTGGAGGGTACGATCGAGCGCTGGGAGATACGCTCGAAGACGGCGCGGTGTGCGTCGTCTCGGAACGTAATCCCGAGCGGCCCGACCAGTGGAGCCGGTGGTGGTGGCTGTGGATCGGCGGGGAGAGGCTGTGCGGGCTGTGGGTGCGCTGCAGGCTGTGCGGGGTGTGCGGGGCCTGCAGGCGGTGCGGGGTGTGCGGGGGACGGTGGAGGAGAGTCCTCCAACTCGTGGGAGGGGCCGGCATCATCCGACCGCTTCCGCTTGGCGGAGGCTCTCTTCGACCGCGGCCGTGTCCGGGGCGGCATATCTGCCCCGAGCGCGCGCCGAAAAAGTGAAAAGTGCGGCGTGTGCACAAGAGTGGAAAGAGTTTACCCAAACACGCCGCGAGTGCTAAGTAGTGGAAGCGTGCGAAGTCCGCGCCTCCACGAAGTCCTGAGCAGCCCGTAGAAACTCCCCTGAGCTCCCCTAAGCTCCAAAAAGCAACCTGCGCATGGAAAAGCGATATCAGCGAGTAATAATCAAAATGTATGGAGCAATAGAGGTATAACAGATAGATATAGGAATTGATTTGGGTTAGGGGGGCGTTTAGCACATGGATCCTCAAAATATACACGAGGAGAGGAGAAAACGGTGAAAATAAGCGAACCGGAGGTGATCGGAGGCGGGGCGGCCGGCGGCGACTCGGGCGGAGTCCGGCGACGGGCGGCCGGCGACGGCAGGCCGAGCGGCGGCGCGCGCGGGCGAGTGGGCGAGCGGCGAGGCGAGATCGGGCGAGGGAGCTGAGGGGGCGCGGGCGAAGGGGTTTTTTTTTTGTTTTCGAAAACCGTGCCCCCCCCGGTTTTATATAAAAAAGTTACGACTCGGCCGAGTGACTTTACTCACTCGGCCGAGCGAGGCAATTAAAAATTTCTCCCCGATGTCGCTTCGGCCGAGTGGCTTTGCCAGCCTCGGCCGAGTGGAGTAAGTCCATTCGGCCGAGTGACTCAAGCTACTCGGCATGACTCGCCCTAGGAGGGTATCCGTTTTACTCGGCCGAGTGAATATATGTACTCGGCCGAGTAGCAGTTCTTATGAAATGAGGAAAATAGACAGAGAGTTGGGTACAGCAGACTTCCCTCGTTCGTGAGCGGCTCGGCCGGACGAACTTCTTGACTCGGCCGAGTGACTAGTATACTCGGCCGAGTGAGCCTTAATTTCTGCTGTTTATCTTCGTTTGGACTCTAAACTCCGTCTTTCTTCCTCCAGTCGATTTCATGCTCCTCCTAAGCGTCGAACGCCTTCTTGGGGCGCTCCTCGTCGTCTCGTTCATCCTCCTCATGATGATCTACCTATCTTCTCTCCTGTCAAGAAAAATAGGACCCGTTATCACAAAATTTTGGTCTGGTGACTCAAAATACTAAAAATTTCTAAAACGAAAATAAAGAAAAACGAATGAGAATAAAGCAAAAACCGTCGGGTTGCCTCCCGACAAGCGCTCGTTTTAGGTCGTGAGCTCGACCCCCTATAATTTTCAATCAATGCGGGATGTTTGGTGCACATGAGATGCACCCGTCAAACTTTCCGGGGAGCGCGCTTGGATTCGGACGTGGCGGCGTAGCGGTCTCCCTCGGAGGTCTCCTATCTCGAATAGTGTTGGGGGGAGGCTCCCCCAAGCTAGCATTTGCCCCGGTCAACGGCTTAGCCGGCGATGCCGATTTCCGTACCGGCGGAGCTTTCGTTGGAGACTTTGATTTCGAGAGCTTGCAGAGCTCTCGAATCCTTGCGACATCAGCGTCGCCTTCATCTTCATCAGTGGAGAAGTCTGGGGAATCATCATTATTGTCCTCATGGCCTAAATCCGGGCTTTCATCCAATTCTTCATCAAAAAGGGCACCAATTGAGTGAGGAATCGCCTCCTCTATCACCTCATCAAGGAGGTCCATATAATCGAGCTCCTCATGGTAAGGCATGTGCTTCATTGCCTTGGGAATGTGGAGTTCCACCTCGATGTTTCCGACGTTTAAGGTTAAGGTACCTTCACGCACGTCGACGATGACTCCGGCGGTGGCGAGGAATGGGCGCCCAAGTATCAATGAGGTGTCTCCCTCCTCCTTAATGTCCATGATGACGAAGTCACATGGCAAGCATATTCCTCCCGGGACTTGAAGTGGGATGTCTTCGGCGATCCCCACCGGCCTTGTTATCCGTCCATCGGCTAATTGAATGCGCATGTCGGTGGGTTTCAACGTTGTCCCGGTGTTAAGCTTTAAGAACATGGAGAGGGGCATGAGACTCACACTAGCCCCAAGATCTACCAACGCCTTTTGAAGAGGCACACCGCCCAAAGTGCAAGGAATCCGAAAACTCCCCGGATCTTTGAATTTTGCCGGCTCCTTTTCTCTCTTGGTGAACCAAGAGCCCTCCTCGGCTAGCATGACCTTCTCCTTCCTCTTTCTCCCCGAAATCAAGTCTTTCAAGAATTTGGCATATGTGGGGATCTCGATGATGGCGTCAAGGAAGGGAATATTTAGGCTAACTCCTCTTAGATACTCGAGGAATTTCGCTAGCCTTTTCTCCATTTTCGCTTTCGCTAGTCTTTGGGGGAATGGGACCGGTGGCATGAAGCGCCTCTCCCTAGTTAATAGCTCCGCCCTAGATTTCTCCTTGTCTTGTGGCTCCTTCTCCTTATCGACCTCAACTACCGGCTCAACCGGCTCCAAGCTTTCTTCCACGGCCTCCTCAATAGGAATCATGGCGGGGGTGGTGTCCTTCCCGCCTCTAGTTGTGACGGCAACTACGGCGTTGATGTGGCCCGTGTTGCCCCGTGGGTTTTGCTCCGGTTGCGCCGGCAATCTTTGAGTGTTCCGGTTGAGCACCGCTAATTGTTCCGAAATTTGAGCCACTACGGTATTGAGAGAATCTTGTCCCGCCTTCAAAGTAGCATTCACCTTGTTTTGCTCGACCATGAACGCCTCCACTCTAGTTTCGAAATCGGATCTTTGTGGAGCTTGTGGAGGGTTTTGGTTTTGATTCCTCCACCCTTGGTTGTATCCGGGAGGCCTATAAGGTGGGACTTGTTGCTTTGGTTGGAAGTTTTGTTGTGGAGGCCCCCTCGGCGGATAGTATTGTTGTTGGGGTGGTGGTGGTCGAGCTTGATTAGGCGGTTGTTGTGGCGGGTTCAAAGCTCCTTCATTGTTGGCGTAGGAGAATCCCGGGTGATTTCTTGCGGCCGGATTAGACCAATACCCTTGGTTCCCCGCAACATATTGCACTTGCTCCAAGGATCCTTCTCCTTGCTCTCCTCCCGAATACATGGCTTGAGATTGGTCTTGCCAATCACTCATTTGGCTTGCCGGCGTGGAGG
The DNA here is from genome assembly GCA_030789695.1 of Scilla litardierei. Lineage (NCBI taxonomy): Eukaryota > Viridiplantae > Streptophyta > Magnoliopsida > Asparagales > Asparagaceae > Scilla > Scilla litardierei. Next base: position 72,941,530 of record CM061142.1, read on the forward strand.
TGGAAGGGCTTCCTTGAGGCTCCGTTATGAATTTCTCCAATCTCTCCACCACCTTGTGGAGAGAATCGAATTTGCTCGTAAGCTCCGCTACGGCCTTTGCCTCGTAGATGCTAGTCGGCTTTAAGGAGGACGTAGAGTGTCCTCGCTCATCGCCCCATTGTTGGTTATTGGAGGCCATCTCCTCAATTAGGGCCGTAGCTTCCTCGGGAGTCTTTGACAAGATTGCACCATTCGCCGCGGCATCAATAATTTGTTTGGTCCCCGGTTGGAGACCGTTGTAGAAGCTGTGCACTAACTCCCAATCTTCTATACTGTGGTGCGGGCACTGGTGCTGCAAATCCTTAAATCGCTCCCAAGCTTCATAGAGCGTCTCGTGTGGTCCTTGCTTGAAGGACATGAGAGCGCTCCGGATCTTCACCGTCTTGGATGGTGGATAGAATTTATCAATGAATGCATCCGCCAACCCGTCCCAAGAGGTGAAAACTCCGTCAGCTTGCGTCCTCAGCCAATAGAGTGCTTTGTCCTTTAGCGTGAAGGGGAAGAGGCGCAGTCTGATGGCATCAATCGGGACCCCCGGCATTTGGAAAGTGGCGCACTTCGACAAGAAAGATTGGATGTGGTAGTGGGGGTTCTCGTGAGCGTTCCCATGAAAGGGGTCTTGTTGCATCAAAACCACCAACCCCGTCTTTAGCTCGAAGTTCTTGTCGGCCGCCAACTCCGGCACGGCGATGGATGACGTAGTAGAAGAGGTTTTAGGCCGAAGCCTATCGCGAATAGATATTATTCTCGCCATTCTCGCCGCCAATTCTTCAGGAGTTTCCCGGTTGGTCATAAACCCCCCTTCCGGATATTGTCTCCTTTCCGCTCTGAGTCTCCGCGCGGTACGTTCGATCTCGGGATCGAATAATAGGGCTTCGGGATCCGCCGTAGATCTCGTGTACATGCACAGTGAAAGCAGAGTTTCAAAGAGATGATTAGTACCGTGGAAGGGTTAGGTAGAAACAGCAAAGGAAATAATAATGGTAAAAGAAATAAAATAAAAAGAAAATAAAAGAAAGAAATAGCTAGGTGAAAAAAGAATCAAACGCAATCGCCTCCCCGGCAACGGCGCCAAAAACTTGGTCGCGCCCCGGCGTACACGTCCCGGGACGACGGTTGTAGTTTTACCGCAAGCGCATGGTATAGCGGCGAGCGGGTATCGAACACAGGGAGGACGAATGACCGTGCTTGCTCCTAATCAACCTGGCTATTTAGAGGGATAATTGCCTTGGGCGATCCTGTCACAATCGTCAGACAAGAGTGCGAAATATCAAATCAAATAGAAAACGCCTAGGGAATGGGGAATCCCCACTACTCACCGTATTTCACAATTGTGGTTCGCCGGTATCGAAATCGCTAGGATGAGAATTTGGATGAACTAGTTGCAACTAAATGTGAAACCAAGCTCACGCTCTCGCGCTGTTGCCGGTCTATAGCTATCCTAGGTTTGGGTCCAATCTCTTGCAAACCCTAGCCTAGGGGAGCTAGCATTGGGATCAACATCATCGTCCAATTGCGCACCGAGTCCAATCTCTTGCAAACTCGGTCCACAATCTAAATTAGGATAGTTCCTACCCGTCCAATCTCTTGCAAACGGGTATCGGCGCGGAATTGCAACCGGAGATCCTAGCATCGGTCCAATTTCTTGCAAACCGACACTTCGAAAATCCGACTCCAACCCAATTCGGATTTCTAGGGCTTCCTATCGAATTGGGATCCAATCTCTTGCAAATCCCAATTGATGTGAATACCTAGCTATCCGTAGTAATTCGATCCCAATCTAATCCCTAATAACAATCCTAGCTCAATTTCTACCGGTTCAACACAAACACGAAATTGGGCTTGTAGGGTTCATCCCCACGCCCCAAGACGTGGAGACGACTCACTAATCATAGCAATAGCACAATAATTGGCGGAGAAATAGACAATGGAATTCATCACAACAATGATATAAACAATAAAAAAATAGAGTTTTTGTGGAAGAGAAGTGCAAACCAATGTAGATCTTCAATCAACCCAACAAAAATCCAAGTTTTTCTCTTCACCAATCACAATTAATAAGGCTAAAAAGTAGACTCAAAAAGCTGCAAAAAATCTGAGAGGAGGCTCCCAAAACTAGGGTAAAAACAGAGCTTAAATAGCCCCAAAAATCGTCTAAAAATCCTGACCAAAACGCCCCTGCACAGCCTGTTTTCCGCAAATTTCGCTACAGGCAGCGCATCGCACTCGGCCGAGTGACGAAAGTCGCTCGGCCGAGTGAAAACCCTGTCAATTTCCAGTAAGTCGTGGGCTTCAGGGGTCTTCAGTTCGGGGGCGGCTCGGCCGAGTGAGTTGTCGTCACTCGGCCGATGGCTTCACTTCACTCGGGCGGACGGGATTTGCCACTCGGCCGAGTGGGTCTTCTGAAGCTCAGAGGCCGAAAAACAGTAACTTCGGTCTTTTTGAGAGCCTTCGTCTGGGCGCCACTCGGGCGGACGTGGTTTCGTCACTCGGCCGAGTGGGTCTTCTGTGCTCGGCCGAGTGCACAAGTAACTCGTGTCTGGATTGGTCGGCCGAGCAGTGTCTCGCTGGTCGGCCGAGTGGCTCCTCCACTCGGCCGAGTGGGACACAAAAAATGCCCAAACTGGTCGTTTTGGCCTCCTCGTCGCTCCGGCGACGTCCATTCTTCTTCCGCTCCTTTCCAACAGCAAAATACCCCTCGGGGAGGTCGTCGGTGGCCGTCTAGATTACACGCATCTCGAGATCACTCCTAATCGCGCCAAATCACCTGAAATGCGACAAAAACAACAAATCGTGAAAAGCATCGCAATATCGTCGATATATCGTGAAAAACATAATTTGGGCGATCAAAATGGCATGCAAACATGCGGGAAAAGGGTGTAAAATAAGGAGTGATCAGTGGTCGACGGAGGGGGCGGGGGAAGAGGATACGGGAGATCGGATGAGGGAGAGGTGGAGGGGGAGATCAGAGGAGGGAGATGCGGGCTGGGGGAGTTGGAGGGGGATTCGGTGGGGCTGGGGAGGTCGTCGGAGGGGGCGGGGAAGGGGCAGGGGCGGGGAAGTTAGAGGCGGGTGCGACAGGGCTGGGGATGTCGTTGGAGGGGGCATCAGGGAGGGATGTGGTTGGGGAGGAGGGGAAGTTGGCAGATGGTGCGACGGGGCTTGGGATGTCGGCGGAGGGGGCGACGGAGGGGGCGGGGCCAGGGATGAAGGATAGTTGAGATCTGAGGAGGGAGAGGCGGAAGGGGAGATCAGAGGAGGGGGCGACGGGGCTGGGGAGGTCGCTGGAGGGCGGCGAGCACCGTTCAGCTGAAAATTGCTCATCGCTCACAACCTGTGGTAGTTTTCGAATTTTGTCCCAGTTGTGTGCGGTGTGCAATTTTCAATGACAAACTTGTAACTACATTGATGGCGGTTGTGCACGGAGCAAAAATGGTGGTGCGCATGGCAACTGCCTTATTGTTCAGTCTTATCTGGCCTTTTATTTATTTATTTAATTTTTTTTGTTGCGGAGCAGGAGATATTTCTCGTGCTTCCCCATTTTCTTTTCTCTTCTTGAAATTGGGTGCTAGAATTCTAAAAAGAAGAAAAATTAAACAAAAACAATCTTAAAAACCTCGTGTTTTTGACTCCTTGCGAGGAAAAAGGATTCTTTGTTCAACCTTCTCGGCTCCCGTTTCCTCGCCCTCTTTCCGATCATTCTTCCTCTGACCCATCAATAAATAAGAGAGAATTAGGAGAGAGAGGGAGATTGATAAATAAAAAATCCCCAAAATAGCAAATTTAAACCGAGAGCTAGAAGAACAAATTTATATCGCTCAAAATTAATTTTTCACCTGATCGGTCGCCAATGGCTACCGCCTTCATCACTAACCTCTGCTCTTTCCTCAGCCCCTCATCCTCTTCTACGCTCGAGTCGAAGCCCTATCTGCCGCCCGAAGGCCGCATATTCCTCCGCTCCCGCCGGCCATTCTTCTGTCTAAAGCCAGCCACCTCTGGCATCGTCGGCGGCGGCGGCGGCAGCAGCGCCCTCACTGTCGCTAGGAACGGTGCCTTGATAACCAATTCGGTGAGTATTCGTCTGCGTTCTCTCTTCTTAATTATGGAGCCGCTCTCTTCCATAGTTTTATGATTAGAACCTAAAAGGATGAGAAAATTGTCCGAAGAAATTGAGGAATTACTATAAACTTAATGCAGTTAAATTTGTTGACTTTTCTTGGGATGAACGACTCTATGGATTGGGGATTATGTCCTATGTGTAATATGCTTGTCAATTCTCATTTTTGGCATTCATTCTTGAAATTATTGTGGAATTTTCTGGAATGCCTGCGGATTTTCATCTTGTCCAAAGAAAAATGCATGCAGTTAATGTGTAAAATATTAAATTTCAAACAACGTATATATGCAGGCTGTGCACCTGAATACATATTGTTGCATATACACGCACATGGAAATTTCCTCTGCTGTTAGCACATATACATAAGTTTCTTTATTTCTTTTCAAGGTTTGATGATTTGGTAGGAATCTACACGTACTAAAATTTTAACACAACAAAAATCAAATGAACCTAAGCCAATTGACCCTCGATAGAATTGCTACAAAAAGTTCTTTTGTAGAGAAACCTTTGAATTTGGAACAATCTGATCAATGACCAAATATGCTTGGGTTCACTTGATTTTCGGCGTGTTGGGATTTTATATGCGCAGATCACTTCCAAATTATCAAACCTTAAAAAAAATCTATTTATATGTGATGTAACGTAGGAAATTTCCTATGCTAATAGTATACATTTATTTTTCTATATACACACACACTACATATCCAATTTTATGTTGTACAAATCATATACCCCGTTTTCTATATACACACATACACACACACATCCTGTTATATATATAATTGTATATGTACACTGTCAGCATTGAAATTTTTTTGTGTCGCATGATATATTCAGTGATTTTTTAGATTTTTAACTTTTGATGATTTAGAAGTGATTTACACGTACTAAAACATTAACAAAACCAAAAATCAAATGAACATAAGTCTTTTTGGTGCTCGATCAGATCATTACAATTCAATGGTTTCTTGATCATAGAACTTTTTGTAATGAACTGATTGAGCACCAAAGAAGCTTGGGTTAACTTAATTTTTGATGTGTTATATAGATCATTCCTGACTTATCAAAAGTAAAAAAATAAAAAACACAGAATATATGATGCCAACATATGAAATTTTTTTGCATTGATATTACATATCGAGTTTTCTCATACATATATAGTTGGATTATAAAATTTTCATTTATTTTCTAGATGAAAACTTTACACATCAAATATAAAAATTGTGAACTCAAATCTAAAATACATTCCGTTGGATGTGATCAAAGCTATTTCTAATATTTACAAACAAAATTTTAAATAATTTGGATATGTTTAAAATATATATAATTGAAAAGTAAGTGTGTATATCATAAATGTATGAACAAATGTACAAGATTTGCTAAGGCGGCCGCAAGGAAGGTTACAAAAGTTGGAGAGGCTGGGCAGCAGTCACCAAATACATGCAACACCTAGTGGAGGCCCCTTACAACACAAACATGGCCAGAAAAAGATAGGCCTCAAATCAGGCCCCAATTACTTAGGACCAAGTCGTCCGCGGCATCCTTCTCATTTCACAAAAAAGGGGAGGATAGCGTGGCACTATCAATTGAGATCAAAGCCACCAGGGATGTCTTGGAGAGGGGCCGCGAGTGAAAAATATGGTTGTTCCGCTTTTTCCAGATGTGCCAAATCACATCAAAGAGGACAAGCTAGGAGATCCGTCCCACGATCTTGGTTTTCCCTTTTGCTACAAACTTCTACCGAAGAAGGTGAGCATCAACATGAAGAGATTTGGAGCAAGAGGAAAACCCGATCTTAATCTTGCAGGTGGACCAGACAAAGTCACTATACGCGCAGCGGAAGAAGAGGTGGCGAGCCGTTTCCTGGTGCGCATTTGTATAGAATTTTATGAAAAGTGACAAATTTATTATCCTTTTGATGCATTAGTTAAACATATTCAAATCATTTAAAATATTATTTGTAGATATTAGAAATATGTTTGATCACATCCACTAGAATGCATTTTTAATTTGGGTCGATAATTTTTTAGATCAGTGGTTCGTCCAAAGAATAAACAAAAATTTAGTGATCCAACACACACACACACACACTAGTCATAACCCGTGCCCTAATGGCACAGTTCATTTAAAATAAACCCTTCAAAATTTTAGATTCACTAATTTTAAATGAACAAAAATAACAAAGCACAATAATTGTTATTTAAATCCACCAAATTTTTTAGGTGAGCTCAAAATTTAGTTTCCACAAGAGAATTTAGTTCCTCCAAAAATTTTAGTTCCAACCTCAAAATTTAGTTCCCTCAAGATTTGGGCTTCGTTCATTTAAAATATTGCCCCTCAAAATCTTGAATCCCCTAATTTTCAATGAATAATAATACTTAAAGTGCAATTGTTGTTATTTAGTTTATCCAAAAATTTTAGTCCTCCCAAAATTTAGTTCCACCGTTCTTTTAAAATATTCTCCCTCAAAATCTTGGATTCCCTAATTTTAAATGAACATCAATAATTAAAGAGCACTAGTATTAATTAGTTCAGCCCTAATTTTTTTCTCTCAAAATTTAATTCCATTCAGATTTAGTTCCCTCAGAATTTAGTTTCCATCGAGAATTTAGTTCAAGGTTTTTATTTGTTGTTGCTAAAAAATTTGTCATTGTTCACACTGTATGTTTTAGTATCAAAATTTTTTCCTATCACTGTAGTGTTTATCATGCTTGAGGTCCAATGTTTATTATGGATCCCTCCACCAGCATGATCATGGGGTGTCGTTGTGGCTAATTGTGTATCGGATTGGATCAATGCGCTTGTGTTGGCATTTTATGTCAGGGTATCAGATGAATGTAAGAATTTGTAGGATAGATTCTTAAGAGAAGCTTCATGTGATACTCTTTGTGCTTGTATTGGCATTATTACATCACGAAAAACCTTATTATGTCACAAAAACAGCTAGTAAAAATGTCAATAAAAGAAATAATAATAATTGAACCATGGCCTCTTCAAGTAGAAGTCTCTACATAAAATATGCAAACTTGGAATAGATTTAAAAATAAAGAATGGCGAAAGAAAAAAATACAACAAACAAAACAAAACAAAACCGAAAAGCAGAGATGTTCATATTAAGTTAGCAAAATCCATGAAATGCATCTTCTTATTGATTGGAATACATGTTACATCCTTCATAGCCACTACAACATTGCATATATGTACAATTAATAGCACAAATATTGCAGCTATTAATTTCAAATTTAGCTCACATCCCACCTCAGGTACTGACATAATCTAGAGTTCTACCAAGCAAAGGCACATGGCCATCAATTCCCTTCTTGATCCCCAACATCATATCATACCTCACATACATCAGCATAACACTTTCACATAGTTGTTGTTTCTGTTGTTTCTCACATACAACAGCATCACACATCCATATCCCAGCATTATAACACTTCATGCGCATGCATTTCGGTAATAAAACTTGCCATTAGAAAATTGATATTCTAGCGACGCAGTCTTAGCTTCCCAAGCTTTCCATTTCCTCATCTATTAGTAAAAGATAGCATATTTTTTCTATTTATGGAAATTTTGAGTATTATTAAGTCATAATTTTATGACTCTAGAAGAGCTTTGTTTTTCAATATTTCATAAATAACTTACTTTGCTTTTCTTAAAGCCATTGTGATAACACTATAGAGAACATGAAACACGAGTACAAAGATGAACATATGCAGCTGATGCATTCCGGTTTGCGAGATCGACGTCACGGTACACTGCAAAAAATCAACAAATTTGATGTTAAAAATGGCAAACCATTAGCGTTTTTTAATTAAATCAAGATTATTGCTATTGGGAAACATATGATAAAGTTATGACAATGGAGAAGATTTTTTATAACATATGCTTATAATATTTTTCATCTTTGTGCATTTCTTACCCATTGAGCATAATTAGGATTACTCCTACACTCTTAGCTGTTGTCTATTACTGAGAACGTCAGAACTTTTTAAAGATGTGTAACTTCTTTTTTTATCCATATGAAAGCAGAATAAATGGGTCGTGAAGCATGGGTACACCCGTCCTGATCGCTTAACCTCAAACATGAAGAAGTCATGTATCCATCGGAGCCCAAAAAGCTGGAAGATAAAGAAAATTAAAAGAAGATAGGGGGTAGTGTGGTTCGAACCCGGGCCTCCACCGAGGCAGCCGGGTGATTCAACCACGAGGGTGAGCACCGGAGCTCACAAAACTATTGTGCCACCAAGACCACAGTTACCCTCATTTATCTATGTTCATGCTAAAATTGCTATCCAGGTATTACAACTTGTGCATGTTTACCATAATAAAATTCTTATCCAAAAAACTTAATTTAAAATATGATGGAATTTGTTGTTTCTGTGCAGTAGTGGAAGTTCAAATGCAAACTAAAGTTGAAAGCTATCGTTATAAAAATAAAGATATTTTATAGATATAATATTACAAATTGAAAGTCATACCATAGTGATCTTTCAATAAAAAGAGAAATTTTGTTACTTCATGCTTGGAGCAATGATCAATGGGCGCCCCTGCCAAAACCCGACGCCATTGCCCATTGTCATTGTTTGACAATAATCATCTCATACCGTGATAATCAGCATCTTCTTGTTCACCATCATCATTATCCCTCTTACATGGAAGCATAATGTTTCCAATTTTGGCAGGGATGCATATTTTGACTATATGGTCTTGCCCAACAGCATTAGCTCTGCACATTACATAAATGAGTAAGTTAAATAGATCATGAACTATTAACTGGCTACCAGCTTTCATCGTTACCGTTGAGGATTCCAAACCTTATATCAATTGTAAACAAACAATTATGATCTTAATCCATAATCCAATTGAACTTCCAAACTGTTAAATCAACTGGCTAGAGCATTCTTGAATTAAAGCAAGTAAATTATGCGAACTCACCTAATTGCATAAACTTCAAGTGCTAGGGATAAATTGTTTATAAAAATGCTAAATTATGGTCGAAATTCTAAAGCCTTTCCTATAGTAACCTGAGTTAATTTTGCTATGCGATCCATTAAGGTTTTGGAATAAAAGAGGGATTTTATGGTGAAATATGGGATTTTTTTATGAGAAATGTGGGGTTTTTTTGAGTGAAAAGAGGGGATTTGGAGGGGGAAGAAGGATTTTATTGATAAATAACTGAAATATAAAAGATAAATTTGGTCACAATTCGAGAGGAGGTTGCTCTCCTAGTTTTACCTTCGAGACGAAAGCCTAAATCTCCCAAACTAGGGTTCACGGATGATAGGGATGATAATGGGCATGCCCAAAGCCCGTTTGGGCTTCCATTTGGGCATGCCCTCTACAACCCCTTCATTAAAGTGTATGTAAGACCATCTTTCTTACATACACTTTAATGAAGGGGTTGTAGAGGGCATGCCCAAATGGAAGCCCAAACGGGCTTTGGACATGCCCATTATCATCCCTACGGACGCCTAATACAAATTCCCTCTCAATCCTTAAACTTCCAGAGCCCCCTAGCCAGCCTTATCTTTATACAAATAAAATTACAGAAAATTACAGATTTGCGAAAAGTTCCTAATACTGAAAATTACAAAAAGAACCCATTACTATCTGAAAATTTTGAAAATGCCCCCGATGGGCTTAAATGTAAAACGCTTCATTACTCTGCCTTCCCGAAGAACCACATTGTCCTTAAGGTAGTGTCGTGAAAACCATGGGCTCACTAATCTAAATGGAGGTTCTTGTCCCCTCTCGACTCTTCCTGTTCCACTATTTGGCCTTTTTCATCTTCAATGATCATCATCTGGAGAGCATGATCCTTGCAACGATGTCCTGGTCAGTACCTCTCACCACATCGGAAACAGTGTCCTTTGGTGCGACTTTTTTGGATTTCAGCATTTGTGAGCTGCTTACGCCTACTGTCCAATTGAAGGTCGATGTTCTTCTCGTGGTGGACTGGAGCCCTCATGATGGCGTCTTCTCTGAAGTGCCCTGTGAAGCTACTGCACATGTACTAGAGGGGGGGGTGAATAATACTTAAAAATAATCAAGATAGTTATTCCTAATTAGTGTGCAAGAAACAAACAACAATGCAGAATAGACTACAAACAACAAGAATTAACAAACGCAAACAAAGCATGTAACGGGTTCGGATCCACCCAAGTCTCCCCGACTTGTTCCCGGTGATCCTACGTCCCAACCACCCGGATCCCCTCCGGATACTTGAGTTAGAAACCCTAACTCAAGATTTAGCACTATGAAATTCTTGTGAGAAACCTTCACAAGACCAAATCATAAACAATATAAATGTGACTCCCACAACCCGGGATCACACACTTCTCTCACAACTGAGAGAACAATTCAAATAACGATTGAAATGAAATAAAGAAACACTTACCACAAAATCCTATGCCTTGAGTAAATCTTACCAAATTAGGGCATAGATGTATTTTGGGGAAGATGATGCCACCAAACCCTAGCTTCAAGAAGTTGACCAGCAATGGAAGCCTAGGGTGGAGTATGGTGACTAGAATCAAGCTCTTGGCTTGAAAGGCTCACAATGGAGAGAATCTCTCTTGAGGAATTTGCTCAAAGAGTGAAGGGATAGATTCTTGGTGAGAAGAGAGAGCTTAGATTTAGCTTGAGAAAACTCTTCTCTTAGGTCTGAAATTACTTGTATATTGGACCTCTAACCTTGCCTCAAACGAATCAGGTTTGTATGTATAGAGGCAAGGAAAATCGTGTTGGAAAAGTTCCCAACGGCTCTATTCTGAACCAGACTAGTCGGTTAAAGAAGGATGACTGACCGACTAGTTCATCAACTAGTCGGTCGGTGATACAACGTAGACCGACTAACGGTTGAACAGCCAAAAGGTCGAAGTACAGGAGATGACAACTAGTTGGTCTAAGAAGACTTGCCGATCGACTAGTTTCACAACTAGTCGGTCGGTGAATGATCTTTGACTGACTAACAGTCGAAATAGGATAGGCTGACTTCAAGATGATTTAGTCGGTTTAAGAACAAATGCTGACCGACTAGTTTCTCAACTAGTCGGTCGACAAACGTTCTTTGACCGACTAACTCGAAACAGTAACTCAGGCTGATTTTAGGCAATGATAACTAGTCGGTCTGAGAAGGATTCCTAACCGACTAGATCGTCATCTAGTCGGTCGGTGACTCTTCTTTGACAGACTAATTGATCAACATGGAATGAGCTGAAATGAGCAAGGCATTCTAGTCGGTTCAAGAGGAATTGCCGACCGACTAGATCGTCATCTAGTCGGTTGGTTCTTCTTCTTGAACCAACTAACATGCACTAGAAGCCGAGGAAAGAAGCGATAGGCTTCGGGAAAGTTTCTAATGGCTTCTAAGATAATCCTAGCTCTAAGATATGAGCGAAATGAAGATAATAAAGTAAGTCCTACTCAAGGCTTAACATTCTAATTAATGAAGCTAGAAGACAATAAATAATACATGACGAACCGTCTTCAAAGCTTCAATCTTCATTCTTCTTGACTTCAATATTGCTCCTTGAGCTTCAACGAAGCTTCAGGCACACGATCATGCGTATTGAGAAGTCTTGAGACGTCGCTTTAGATGTACGTAGTATTTTGGCGACGATCTCCATTACTGCGCTCACAAATTGTTAGTCCACAGTATTTATGTTTGCTCATCATGTAAAACCAAATCTGGGGAATCAATACTCAACATTCGCCCCCTTTTTGGTGATGACAAACCAACATAAATAATAATCAATAATAATGATTCAAAGTGAAATTTACTTACTCTCCTTGCATTGATGACACGTTAGTCTCGTATTAAATATTAATCATACGCATCATGCAGACGAGGAAGATATGAAATATAAACCAATTATTGACATATAGGATCTAAATCCATTTTTATATCTTCACTCCCCCTGAATCTAACATATCAAATTAGATTCATGGTAAATTGCTTGAATTATTAATTAGCACATCGTCATTATTAGTTCTCTCCCCCTTTGGCATTAGCAAAAAGAGCGGAAGGAGATCAACGACAAATACAATGGCTAACAATAAAACACGGGAGTCGAAGAATACGACCACGGTCCAAATGACACCAATGTAAAATACCGAAGAAAATCAAAGCGTGCCAATTGGCCATAGTCGAAAGTCGAAATTCTCAAACCATAGGCGAAAATCGAAAAACGAAATCATCAAGCCATAGGCGAAAATCGAAAAACGAAATCATCAAGCCATAGGCGAAATTCGAAAACCGAAAATACCAAGCCATAGGCGAAAATCGAAATCCGAAATCATCAAAACTCAAATCAATTTCACTTATTGAGTTTTGGAACATACTCTCCAAAATCAACATTCTTGGTTAATAAAGTGCATGGAAAACAATTCTATGAAATCATAGAAAGAATCTCTATTTAACCAAGATAATCGTCGAGCGACGAAATCAACATCAGAGGCACAAAATCCAATGAGAATACCAAATGTAGCATGCAAAAGTGTTATGCCAAAAATAGATAGAACATCATAGGACTTATGGTATATGCAATACTAGCATGCTTATTGAAACAAAATGATACCAATGAGAGTATTCTAACAATGCATGCATTCAACCCACATGGATACCAAATGTATATCAAATGTAAGAATATACTTACACCATTACGCTCCCCCTATTTTGGTGCATCGCTTTAAGCACCATCAACTCCTTTTGAGTGAAAATCCTTGCAAATCATGGAGTTGGTAGGGTTGGTATCCCACGGTGGATTGAACCTAGAAAAACTTAATATGGAGCTAAAATTTGATTCGATGCTCCTTCTCTTATCCTTGAGTACCTAAAGATAAAACATCATTCCATGGTACCCAAGGACATTGGGTCCTACGAGATTTAGACTTTTGGAAGCCAAGTCCAATTGGACTTTGACTTCCCAACATACTCATCATTATGCACGACATTTGAAAAATACGAATTCATATATGCTTGTTTTTCTTTCATGCTCGTGTTCTTTGGGCTCCAAATGGTGAAGATTTTGGGAGCCCTATTCCTATTGGGAACATGCATATGTTGTTGATTTCTATGTGATGCATGTCGTGGATAGGCATATGGCATATGATGCAATGGTGCATGATGATAATTATTCTTATGAGAATGTGAGTGTACATATGTATGTGGAGGAACACGTGCATGAGTGTGTCTCACATGGTGTGCACGTGCTCGTGGATGCAGAGCATAGAAATTATCATACGTGCGAACATGTGGGGTAGGATGTGTGTTCCTACGTGGCATGGTATATATGAAAGCATGACCCTTCTTTGGAGGTCCACCCAAAGTGGATTTCTTCCCAAATGGGGGTGTGTTCCTAGTGGAAGCACCATTGGTAGAGGAACTACTCATGAAGTGTTTACTTCCACTAGTAGAAGCATCGGACGTTGGCCTAACAAAGATGCCGGACGATTTGGATGAATCTCCCATCTTATACCCCAAACCAATGTGATGATTGGCCGGAGGTAAGTCATTTAGGATATTATCCAAATGGCCCTTACCTTTATTGAATTCATGAATTCGGCCTAATGTGTACTCATACTTCTCGGTGAGAGAATGCAAAGAAGCATCCAATGTGGACACTTGCGATGTGAGTGCACAAACACGTGACTTGAGATTTTTATTCTCAATACTCAAAGTTGAGTTTTGAGACGTCAAATCCGCTCACATGTTCATCCGAATCCTCGACATGAACATGCTCAAGTTGAGATTTGAGATTTTCAATCTCATTTCTCAACCCTTCAACAACGGTATCGTTGTTGACGATGATGGGTTTAGGCGAGGTTTTAAGACTATCTAGTTCATTCTTAGTCTTAATAAATCTAGTAGCCAAATTAGAAAACTTATTCCAAAGTTGTTCGTTGGCTATTTTAAGTTCATCGTTAGTTACCCATCGCCTTCATCCTCGCTTCCATCCTCGCTTTCATCAGAGGAGGTGTCTTGATCACGATCCTCCTTTCCCATTAAGCACGTGTGTGCTTTCTCCAATCGTTCATCATCCGACTCTCCACTTGAGGAGTCCTCTTCGGAGTCGGTGAATGTGCCGACAAGTCCTTTCTTGTGCCTTCTCGACTTGTCATGCTTGGAAGCCTTCCACTTCTCCTTGTGTTTGTATAGAGGACAATCCGGCTTGATATGTCCTGGCTTATTGCATTTATAACACACGGGAGAGGAAACATTAGTCGAAATAAATTTTGATTTACTTTTCAACTTACCTTGTCGGAAGAATCGGTTGAACTTATGTGCCAAATCGGCCAAAGCTTCCATGTCCAATTCTTCTTCCGATTCTTCATCATCGGTAGATGGGGCGGCCTTGTACGCAATCGCCTTTTTCTTTGGCTCGTCTTGCTTCAAGTACGCTTTCATCTTTTCCTTCATCTTTATCTTGCTCTCCTTGCGTACCTCGTAAGATAATAAGGTACCCATTAATTGAACAACGGTATATTTATTCATATCGTTACCTTCCTCGATGGCGAAGGTACGCTTTTCCCAACAAGAGGGAAGTCCGTCAATAATCTTCGCGACTTTCTCCTTTTGGGTGTAGACCTTCCCAAGGGCTTCCAATTCGTTGGAAATGTCCACGAAGCGAGCATAGTAGTTCTTCATGGTTTCACCCTGTTCCATGTGAAACAACTCAAACTCTTCGTTAGCGACAACGAGTTTAGAATCTTTTACCGTGCTCGTTCCTTCGTGCAAGATGAGGAGTTGGTTTCATACTTGATATGCCCTCTTACATGTGCATATCTTGTTGAAGTCTTCGGGCTCCAACGCACATTGCAACGCATTCATTGCCTTGGCATTGCTTACCTCCGCGGCGACTTCCTCGGTAGTCCACTTCGCGAAATCTTGTTCGGCGGGCTCGACATACTCTGTCAATGTGGCTCTCTAAAGTGAAGCGCTCCGGAGGAAGGTTTCCATCCGGCATTTCCAGTACCCATAGTTGGTACCGTTGAAGTGAGGAGGCCTGACAGAGGATTGCCCTTCCATAACAGAAGACGATCCATGACGATCCTTGAAGACGTTGTAGTCGTTGTTCGTCATAGCTTTAACCTTGTAGCTTTAACCTTGGCTCTGATACCAATTGAAGTGCCCTGTGAAGCTACTGCACATATACTAGAGGGGGGTGAATAGTATTTAAAAATAATCAAGATAGTTATTCCTAATTAGTGTGCAAGAAACAAACAACAATGCGGAATAGACTACAAACAACAAGAATTAACAAATGCAAACAAAGCATGTAACGGGTTCGGATCCACCCAAGTCTCCCCGACTTGTTCCCGGTGATCCTATGTCCCAACCACCCGGATCCCCTCCGGATACTTGAGTTAGAAAGCCTAACTCAAAATTTAGCATTATGAAATTCTTGTGAGAAACCTTCACAAGACCAAATCATACACAATATAAATGTGACTCCCACAACCCGGGATCACACACTTCTCTCACAACCGAGAGAACAATTCAAATAACGATTGAAATGAAATAAAGAAACACTTACCACAAAATCCTATGCCTTGAGTAAATCTTACCAAATTAGGGCATAGATGTATTTTGGGGAAGATGATGCCACCAAACCCACCAAACCCTAGCTTCAAGAAGTTGACCAGCAATGGAAGCCTAGGGTGGAGTATGGTGACTAGAATCAAGCTCTTGGCTTGAAAGGCTCACAATGGAGAGAATCTCTCTTGAGGAATTTGCTCAAAGAGTGAAGGGAGAGATTCTTGGTGAGACGAGAGAGCTTAGATTTAGCTTGAGAAAACTCTTCTCTTAGGTCTGAAATTACTTGTATATTGGACCTCTAACCTTGCCTCAAACGAATCAGGTTTGTATGTATAGAGGCAAGGAAAATCGTGTTGGAAAAGTTCCCAACGGCTCTATTCTGAACCAGACTAGTCGGTCAAAGAAGGATGACTGACCGACTAGTTCATCAACTAGTCGGTCGGTGATACAACGTAGACCGACTAACGGTTGAACAGCCAAAAGGTCGAAGTACAGGAGATGACAACTAGTTGGTCTAAGAAGACTTGCCGACCGACTAGTTTCACAACTAGTCGGTCGGTGAATGATCTTTGACCGACTAACAGTCGAAATAGGATAGGCTGACTTCAAGATGATTTAGTCGGTTTAAGAACAAATGCTGACCGACTAGTTTCTCAACTAGTCGGTCGACAAACGTTCTTTGACCGACTAACTCGAAACAGTAACTCAGGCTGATTTTAGGCAATGATAACTAGTCGGTCTGAGAAGGATTCCTAACCGACTAGATCGTCATCTAGTCGGTCGGTGACTCTTCTTTGACAGACTAATTGATCAACAGGGAATGAGCTGAAATGAGCAAGGCATTCTAGTCGGTTCAAGAGGAATGACCGACCGACTAGATCGTCATCTAGTCGGTTGGTTCTTCTTCTTGAACCAACTAACATGCACTAGAAGCCGAGGGAAGAAGCGATAGGCTTCGGGAAAGTTTCTAATGACTTCTAAGATAATCCTAGCTCTAAGATATGAGCGAAATGAAGATAATAAAGTAAGTCCTACTCAAGGCTTAACATTCTAATTAATGAAGCTAGAAGACAATAAATAATACATGACGAACCGTCTTCAAAGCTTCAATCTTCAAACTTCTTGACTTCAATATTGCTCCTTGAGCTTCAACGAAGCTTCAGGCACACGATCATGCGTATTGAGAAGTCTTGAGACGTCGCTTTAGATGTACGTAGTATTTTGGCGACGATCTCTATAACTGCGCTCACAAATTGTTAGTCCACAGTATTTATGTTTGCTCATCATCCAAAACCAAATCTGGGGAATCAATACTCAATATTCTCCGCCCCTGTTGCCACCTGGTTGCGAAAAGTGGATCCGCTCCATGCTCCCCTGTTCTGCCGCTCCTCTGTCAGCCTGTTCTCCACCATCTTGGCTAGTCTCATCCGGTCTAATAACCCTATGGGCCTCTGTATTCACAACTATGCTCGAATGTCGGGTTTTAGTCCCTTCATGAAGTACCATTCCAAGGACTCACATGAAACTCCACGGACACGGCCTGTCAGCATCTCAAATTTCTTTATGTAGTCCCTGACCGTTTCCTCCTGGCTCAGTGCATAAAGCAGCTCGTACATGTCTCCTCCCCGGGTCTCCCTAAACCGGTCTAGGAGGCTGACCTTGAACTTCTCTCATGAGTGGAACGGTCGCTGCTGCTGCTTCCATCTCTACAAGGATAGCCTCCCCCTCCAAGCACACCCCACGGCCCTCAACCATTCTGCCTCATAAATCAGCGAGACATCGAAATACCGTTCTGCCATGTAGATCCACCCATCGGGGTCCTCCCTCTCAAATATAGGCATCTTTAGCTTTTTGATCATGCTATCGATGTTGAAAATTCCTGCCGGTCCATAATATGGGATGATAAATGTCACGCCGTTCCTCCCTGCGTTGTCTATAGCATCTCAAAGAACCATCGCCTTTGTCTTCATGATCGCTCCAGTCATTCTCCTCCTAATTGTAGTTGTCCACACTCCACACCCTCCTCAAAGCCCAGGGCCTCATCATTTCATTCCGAAGCTCTTTGTAAACCGGTAGGAGTCGGCGTCGTTGCCTTTCTGCAGTAAACCGCTGCCCATGGAGCCCCTAAAATTCTTTCACGTTATCCTTTGGTCCTGGAAGACGCTGAAAATCTTTGCCAATGTCTCGACGGCCTTCCAAACGTCGTGCGTCCATGTATGCTGCTTCCAAAGCTTAGTGGGCCTCTGGCAGGTCTCCAGGGGCATGCGAGGGACCTATCAACCTTGCACAGGGCCTGCAAGGCCCCTTCATGTCTACTGAGCCCATGTAAGGCCCTGTAGGGCCACTGCAGGGGCTTGCAGGTTGCCTGCAAGGCCTGTAGATGGCCTACAAGGCCGCCTGCGGGTGCTTGCACGGCCTGCGGCAGCGCCTGCAGACCCATGGTGGCCTGCAATCTCTTCGCGACGGCTAGGGTTTGGGTTTTCCCCCTTAGTGGGGTTTTGTTCTTTCATGAAGTAATCGTTGGCGTCAAATAGCAAACCCTCGCTGTATTCCCTCGCTTTCGCTTTCTCTTTTCCAAAGACGTCGCCTTTTACCCTAGATTTGGGGTTTCACCCAAATTTGAAATTTTCGACACTTTCAGATATGAAATTTGTTGCATTAGCGCCAAAGTTGTCCACTTCTGATCTGAAAGTTGTTGCGTTAGGGCCAAAGTTACTGCCCCCTTTGATCTGAAAGTTTTTGCGTTAGAGTTTGCAAGGTTGCCCCCAACCTTATTTCCATCACATCCGATGCCTTTAGTCCATTTGTGTGCGATGCCTTAACCTCAGATCTGAGGTCCTCCATTGATTTCTTTAAATCTTTAATCTCGTCGTCATATTTTTCATCCAAAGCTTCGAACTTGTCCTTGGATCTTGTCATCGCCATGGATCGTGGATGCTCTGATATCAATTTGATGTGACCCATTATGGTTTTGGAATAAAAGAGTGATTTTTACGGTGAAAGATGTAATTTTATGGGAAATGTGTGATTTTTAGGGTAAAAAGAGGATTTTGGGAGGAAAAAGGATTTTTATTTGATAAAAAACTGACTTGAAAAATAAATTTGGCCACAATTCGAGAGGAGGCCGCTCTTCTAAGTTTACCTTTGAGACGAAAGCTTATATCTATCAAATTAGGGTTCGTCGATGCTTAGTACAAATTTCCTCTCAATCCTCAAGCATCTAGAGCCCCCTAGCCGGCCTTAGCTCTAATAAAGAGAAAATTACAGAAATTGCAGATTTGTGAACAAGCTCTTAATACTGAAAATTACAAAAAGACCCTCCCAAGATATGCCAATTCCGAAAATGCCCCTGATGGGCATAAATGTAAAATGCATCCTTTGTCATACAAATATGTCCATGATTCTATAGCCATCCAAACAATCAATGTAATTATTCTATCAATTTCCCCTAATTTTGATGCAAACATTACAATTTATACGTGAGAACTGAAAATGTCAACCAAAACAAATTGAAAGAAGAGATTTAATCATTCTGTACCGATACACGAAGATTAATTGGTTGCCAGTTTTCATCGTTGCCGTTGAGAACTCCAAACCCTACATTAGTTGTAAACAAACTATTATGATCTTAATCCATAATCTAATTGAACTTCCAAACTGTTAAACCAACTGGCTAAAGCATTCTTGAATTAAAGCAAGTAAATCATGCAAATCACCCAATTGCATAAACTTCAAGTGTTAGGGATTAATTGTTATATAAAAATGCTAAATTATGGCTGAAATTCTAAAGTATTTCCTCTAAAAACCTGAGTTAATTTTGCTCAATTGTCGTACAAATACGTCAATGATTCTGTAGTCATCCAAACAATCATTGGAATTATTCTCTCAATTTTCCCTAATTTGATGCAAACTTTCCAATTTATATGAGAATTGAAAATCTCAACCAAAACTAATTGAAAGAAGAGATTTTATCATTCTATACCTTGAAGGAAACATGATGTTCGGTGTTAACAACCTTGAGGTTACAATAAGAAGGCTTGTCCAGCTATACTAAAACAGTCAAAATCCATCCACATTTTTCATTGATGGTACCACAGGAAATTTGAAAAAAAGAAAGAAAAAAAGAAAAGAAAATTTGCTTACATTCGAAAGTTAGCTCTTTGTAGATTAATTGGCCGCCAGCTATCATCGTTGCCTTTGAGAACTCCAAACCTTAAATCAACATCACAAAAGCAACGAAGAAGAAAAAGAATCAAAAGTGCAAAAATGATAAAAAGAGGTGAAAAATTATTTTATATAGAGATTTATCTGGGACAGAGAGAAACCAAATTTTTCCTGAAGGGACGAACATCGACGGTACCGGAGAGCGCGACTGGAGAGAGCGACACATGCCGACAAATCTGAAGAGAAGCCACGAAATTTGAGAGAGAGAATGGGGGGAAATGGTTTGAGCAAATTAACTTTTCAAGCATAACATCTGACATGAAAATTAAATCACACTATACTATTCAAAACTATAAATTTGAATTTTACCATCTGAAGCAAGCAAGCAATCCAAAGCAATGGTTCCTCCATCACGCACAACGTACAATTGCCTATAATTATCTGAGTTGCAATAAATAACTTAGAATGTTAAATAGAAACAGAACATTTGAAAACATTTGTAATCAAGTAGCACAGTTGCCTGTGTCATGCTATTATGCTACACCTAAATTGTTCTTGTATCCATTTATAGCAATCAACTACTTTACTTAGAAATCCATGCACTTTTTTCAATTTATAATAACCATATAACTAACAAAGTGAGAAGACATAGTGTCAGCAATTTTTAAGTCGGATAATGTCAGAAATCCTCGCTAAGCATTAAAACAAATGATGTGCTACAATCATAATAACAAAGGTGATATCTCCTTTTTCTCCGTACCTTTTTAATTCCATAGCCTCTTTGCAATCAACAACAAACATATCCTCTTTTTCATGCTTGAGCTTTTTGGCAAAAGTACTTATTTGGCACGTTGAAACTTGAAATCAACTATATCATCTTTAATAGAATAAAAAACCCCACTCTAACTGCTGTAAAAATACATAAAAATACATAACAACAGAAGTCACGAGCCCTTTAAAATTGGTCAAATGAAATGTCATATTTGGTAAAGAAAAGAAGAACCTTTATTTTAAACTTGCCAAACAAAAAGGGGTTATTTCACATCATTGGAATAATTAAGGATGATCCATTTTGGAGACACATGGAGCGTAAAAAGCGTCACATTGCAAAAATGCTCCATATAATCATTATGACTATCAAATAAAGCTGAAATCTTTGCAGTCGAGTGTATCAAAATACCCTCAGTGTATCAAAATACCTTGTATGACAAAAATCCGGTGGCCTCCCAAAAAAATTGAGGAAGGCCGTCTGAAAATGAACAGCAAAGGGTATCAAAATACATCGTATAACAAAAATCCGGTGGCCTCCCAAAAAAATTAAGGAATGGAGTCTGAAAATGAGGACTTGCAAGCCACGGTGTGGCCAGATACATTGACCCAAAAATCCAAGATCATCAACATTAAATCCAAAATCCCTAATAATAAATCAAAAATCACCATAAAAGTTTTACTTCTAGTGAAGTATTCGACACCTGAAGACAGCGAGAAAAGTACCAAATTTTTCATGAAGGGACGAACATTGTCGGTACCGGAGAGAGCGACACAGGCCGACAAATCCGAAGAGAATCCATGTAATTTGATAGAGAAAGAAGGGGGAGGGAGAGGGAGAGGGAGAGAGAGAGAGAGAGAGAGAGAGAGAGAGAGAGAGAGAGAGAGAGAGAGAGAGAGAGAGAGAGAGGTGGGGGATGGATTTGAACTCAGGGTGTGGGCAACAATGACGGAGCTTAGCTTAATCTGGGATTTGGTGGGAGAGAGAGATAAAGAGAGTGTTCGGTGTACCTCCTAAAATTTTGTTACCAATAACCTATTACCCCCAAGATACAAAACCGTTCCATCCAAAAATCATTCATTCATTAAGGTTAAATCTGAACCGTTTTCCTATCAACTCTTTTGTCCTACTCAGCAAACCCATTCAAAAACATCACTCAAATGTATAATAGATGTATATATTAGAAAAAAGAACAAGTGTAGACAACAAGAAATTTTCTGTGCTGACGGATTTATAAAAATTTTCAAATTTTTTTGGGTTTTGTTCTACACATTATGGATGATCATCACACCAAAAACCAATTGAATTCAACGCTATTTGACTCTTGATCTACTCATAGCAAATTTAACGGGTTCGAAAGACTATAACTTGATCTACTCATTGCAAATTTAACGGTTGCAATGGGTGAATCGAGGGTCAAATACACTTAGTGTTCACATATATTTGGGGTTTTAGAATGTGTAAAAAACCCTAAAAAATTTCAAATTTTTTTAAAATAAACACGTGCTGGCAGCGCATGAATTTTCCTGACAGCACATATAATGTATACTTGTATATAAATATAACCTTGTTATATTTATCGTTGTAATGCATATATATTATTGCCTAGACTTCATGCATCTCCTACCTCAGTGGAATGGAGCTACTTGTTATGAATTAGGGACCAGTAAAGCTTGCTAATTCCTTAGAAATGATTGTTAAAAATGTGATACTAATCCATATTAGAAGGATTTGAAAGATGCACATTGTCAGTGCTTGAGATGCTACCTTGGGTATCATTATCATTTTAATCCTGATGGGTTGCTTTGATTCTTATTGTGTTGTATATTATTTCCTTTTCCCTATGTTATCAATGTATCTTTAAATATGGAATGGTTTATTAATAATGCTAATCACATTATCTTTATTATGGAAGTGTGCCTTGGTTGAGTCAGTGATAACCAAGCGCACAAACATATGCCTTATGATGTTAGTGTGTTACTATTAGCTATATATATTCTGTGAAACAATAGTTGGTTTGGACTTGAAGCGAAAGTTCAGGTACGTGGCCTTTCTGTTTAAAGGGCGCTCATTTATAGATATTTATTCAATTAAACAAATTGCCGTGAGTAGTATTAAATGGATAATCTGTGCATGTGAACTGTAATATATTTCAGCTGCATATTTTTGAATCGTTGTTGGTGATGTAATATCACTCTTCATCTTTTCTGCAGTCAAGTAATGGTGTTTACACAGTAGGTGATTTTATGACAAAAAAGGAAGACTTACATGCAGTAACGCCTACTACGACAGTTGATGAAGGTACTAGGTTTCTTTATTATGCTTTTTGGTGACTGTTTTGTTTCTTACAGTACATGCACAATGTTGACAGCATTGCAGATGCTAGTGGAGCATAGGATCACTGGCTTTCCCGTGATTGATAATGACTGGAAACTGGTTAGCTCGTCTTACATGCATGTTTGGAGAAAAACGTTTTCTCTATTTCTTTGTTAACATCGATATACTGGTTATCTCTTCTTATATGCACATTTGGGAGAAAGCTCCATTCTTTATTAAGATTGATTGTGTATATTTTGCTTTTTTGCTAGAGGGGAGTTTGAATCCGTATCATTCAACTGCTATTTTTCTAATCGTGTATGATTGTATATTCATTTGATGTGAAATTATGGTTTGTTCTTATACTAATGGGGAACTACTAAAGAAAAATTATTATTATTGCTTTTTCTTTTTTGCACTGAGAAGGATTAGAATTACAGTAGCTAACTAGATAACTTACCACATTGAAGTCATGGACGGGCTTTCTAGGTTAGTGTCCTGGGGCTACAAATACCGAGGACAGAGTTGATGAACATGATCACTGATTTGCAAGGAGATTATTTTGGTAAATTCCAATTGTTTGTTGACAGAGAAAGATGGGTTCAATCGGACCGGGACCGTGCTCAAGGATGATGTTAGCTCAACCCAACCATTGTAATAGACTAGCTTAAATTAGCATTTCATCAAAAAATTTGAAGGATTCCCAAAATTTTCCATTAGTTCAAATGAAATTTACTTCAAATTGAACTGTGACCCTGCTCGTGGTAATGGATTTTGACATGTTCAAACCTTTTGTTTTAACAAAGGAAGATTTAATTTTCTGCACATGACGTTGCAACACAACCGTACTAGGGTATACAGAGGAAAAAGAGCCACATCGCTAGGGAAGGTTGAGTTATGCTTTATTTACCTTTTTATCAAATGATATTTTTTACCTATGCAAAAGGCAAGATGGTTGAGTCTTTCTATCTGCTTGATTTTGGTTGGTGAGGACTTCGGCATCCAACTCCAAAAAATATATTGAAGAACTGCTTAATCCTTTTGGATCCACCTGAAGAAGGGTTTATAACTTGGTTTATGTGCAACACACCCAATTATAAGGAAAAAAAACCTTGGTTTGGAGGTTCAATGACAAATGGGTCCTTTGATTGATTTCAATCCACTTTATTGGGGGGTTTTGAGCAAAATTTTAGGTTAGAATAAATTGAAGATATCTTCTGAACAGGACATGGAGGATGCGATATGGGTAGGTTGCATAGGCATGAGAATAAGTGGTAGTAAAATATTTTGGAATATGGATGGGAATACTGTTAATGATATAATTGGGAGTATGGTCAATAACAAAGTTGGAGATTTTTTCCTCCTGTGTGAACAAATTTTATGGATCAAGACTATATTGGAAATATGATTAGAGATAACCCTCGGGATTGGAGGCAAGGTTATGGTTATGCACGCAAAGATGGAAAATAAGGTTAGGGTCCTTGGCGATATGGATTGGAATAGGATAAGGCTAGAGTTGGCGGTTGGTCAGAATAGGGTTAGAATTAGATTCAAATAGCATGGAGATAGATAGTAGCATGTAGGCATGGCAGTAGGTCAAGATGGTAAGCACATTTGGAATATGGCTTTGGGACGAGATTGAGAATGAGGTTAGCGAGCATATTGGAAATGTAGTTTGTATTTTGAGCTTGAGCTAACATAAATATATGAGGTGGACTATAAATAAGCATAGAGGGGTGAGTCATCCTTTGATTATTCCCATTAATTTCATCGACTTCTTTAGTTTGGATCTAGATGGTTTTGCCACATAAGCTAGCTTGGTTTTGGAGGGTTTCACAATTTTGAATTGCTGGAATTTAAAGAAGTGTACAAATAAGATGGAATGGTAGAGACAACTGCAATTCTTTGACATGTTCTTTTGAGAATAAATGAATAGTATAATGCTGTTCAATCTTATATGACAAAATAATTAATGTTGTGGTAACTTCCATATGGTTATTGTCTTTGATTGAATAATCTGACTTACTTGAATAATTAGACAAATAAAAAATGCAATAGATTTGGTTTAAAGTTACTTTTCCAACTATTATATATGCATCGCTGTTGAATAAGTTAAGATTAGTTCAAATTAATAATTACGTACAAGTTGCATCTAGAACAATAAAAAGAATTCATGAAGATAATATATGACCAATTTTAATATATCCATCTAATTTGATTAAACTAGACACATTAAATTGGTTTTTTAAAATAAAGATGTTAATCCAACTAATTACTAAACTTCATCATGGGAATTTTCTTGATAATGATATCTCTATAGACGATGAGACTTCAAAATGATATTATTTAACGAGAAAAAGGTTAGAGAGAGAGTTAACTCTAACACTACCTATATGTAGCATTAGCAAACTTTACATAAACCCCCCCACAATCTATGTTCTAACACACCCTCAAGCAGAATTATATATATCATACATGCCTAAATTTTTACAAATAAATGGGGTTGTTTACAAATTTTCAGTTCTCAATTTTGCTGGCTGATTAATAGAAGATACATATCAAGTCTCCATAGTCTTGTCTTCCAGTTTCTGTTAAACAAGATGGTAATCTATCTCAATATGCTTTGCATACAAAGCATGCTCATGAAAGGCTAATGAAAGACATGATTCTCTGTATTATGAGTCACTACCTTACTGTCACAGTATAACCACATGATAAACAAAAGTGTGCTTTGTATGCTCATGGAAGACATGATTCTTTGCATTATGAATCAGTACCTTATTGTCACAGTATAACCACATGATAGACGAAAGTGTGGAGTGAAGCTCATTCATCAGATTTCCAACACAATCCAAATAACATTTAGTGTTCGTGTTTGTGAAGTTAATTTTTATATTATTCGAGCATGTGTTTCATATGTTGGATATTGAGAGATTGTCTAGATACAATGTAACCCAAGGTGTTAAATGTGTGGATATGTTGTACCCTAAATGAGGTAATGCTTGCATGGTGGATTAAAGACTTGTAACACATGTAATTTCTCACCTATAAATAAAGCGCTAAGTGGGTGAGTGCTAATTAAGCTTTCTCATTTACTCTTTCCAACATGGTATTGTAAGTCATTATGGCAACCATAAGAGGGGTCAAATAAGGTTTCTAGGAAATTAAAACAGTACAATACCCAACTTCAAGGTGGATCCTATAAATGCAACAATAAACAATATAACAAGTGATAACCATATATGAATAGAAAATGCAAAAGGTACAAGTTTAGAGAGCAAATCCAAATCCAGATGATACATTGATGTATAATGGTTCATTCTACTCTAATTAGCTTACTCCTCTGGGAGATCTCATATTAGAGGTTTTAAACAAGCTTTTATTGCTTTCGTATCCATTGTTAGCTTTTGTCAGCTTGCTTAGTGATATGATTTTCATTAAGATACCCCCTACTCTTCAAACTCACAAGCACTTGTGTTTCCCACTTATCTATTCAAGCAATTGATCTTAAACAACTTACAATAACAAGGAACAAAAGACATTCTCATATAAACAAGAGTGTGAACAAATATAAAGCTTAAATAAAAGATTATATGATGAGTCATTGTTGGTAAAGAATTATATATACTAAAATAAGCTTGTCAGTTGTCACTAATGCAACTAGATGAAAAGAATAATATAAAGATGAGCTCAATCTAGATTCAGTTATGCGATTGAGTTTGGAATAGAAGATTATTAATCAAGAAAATCAAGAATGAATAAGATTTGGATTATTAATAATGCTAAAGGACTCTCAACAAATAGAAGATCAAAGAATCAAGATGTAAGCTTGCTACTCTATCAGAATTCCGATAAGAAGCAAGCTCCAAGCACCCATATATATGGTAACAGAGTCCTTGAAATCAGCGAAAAAAACTAGTCCGAAACGGGAGTGATTGAATTCAAATTTGAATTCTCTCCGACGTAAGATGGCATACATAGTACCTAGGTCGATTGCATGAGTGATCGAGTGGCCAGTGCCGATTGGACAATAGGGTTTAAAACCTTATATGATGCACCTTTAGGTAGCAAGATAGGGCAAGTCAAGATGCACCAAAATAAATGCAAAATAAATAACAAAGTTGTGTGAAAAGTGCACAACACTTAAGCAAATGCAGTCTAGACTTAGTAGTTGTTGAGAGTCCTCTTGTCTACAACATGCAACATCCACAAATAATGCACAGACAAATGGTCGACTAGTCAGGCTGAATGGTCGGCGACAGAGTCATTGATTGCACCATCAGTCGATTGTTACTCTCAACACTACATTGGGCATTAGCACATGCATTCTTAGTGATCGACCACCCAGTGTGTATGATGAGATCTTATGCGTCGGGGCATGTTTTGCAGTTTTGGGGGTTTCGTAATTTTTAGAGTCTAGGGGGTATTTCTGTAATTTTCTGAAAATCTGATTATTATAAATAGGGGCTTAGAGGATTATGGATTTAACGTTGAATCTTGAGAGAACTTTTGAGAGGTTGAGATTTCTCGCTCGAATCGGTGGCTTGGAAGAGCGAGTTGCTCTCAAAAGAACTCATGTTATCTTGTATTCTTTTCTATTTTCAGTTTATCATCAATAAAACAACATTGTCCCAATATCTCTAGTTTCTAGCACTAAAAATCCCATCTTTCCACTAAAAATTCCATTTTTTCACTAAAAACACTAATTTTATCCATCAAAACCCAAGCGGTTTTTATCAATTTGGTATCAGACCACTACGATCCGATGTCGGCAGCGGAAGCAAAGAAAAAGATTGATCTTTTGGAGGAAAAATTGGGGAGTGAAGTAGAATCTTAAAGGAGCAACAACAAGCGAAAAGGAGCAACTTTTATAAAAAGGAAACAACATCCATGGAGGAGAGGATTGTTTCTCGATTACGGTCTTCCATGGCATCCATGATAAAGGAGGCGTTGGAAACCCTAACAAAAAAGGAAGATTGGGTGAAGTTAGATCTGAAGGACGAATGTGGCAATGATGAAGATCGAAGGCGAAAGGTGCGAGTTTCAAGGGAAAGATAAAGTTGAGGAATTCGTTGAAGGATTGCTCTCCAACACAGATGAGGTATCCGAGGAAGCAGTGGACGACAAGGAAGAAGGTGGCGCAACCGTCTACCAGCCGCGATAGGGCCGCCAAGGCACTGTTGCTATCCTGCAGTGCTGTCAGGGCCCTGTCGGGCCTTGACTGGCTTGCCAGGGGCCTCACGGCTTCCTGGCGGCTCACTAAGACATTGACGATGATTTTCAGATGCTTCCAGGTAGGGGGTGTCAAACGGGTCGGGTTCGACCCGACCCGTTTAGGGGTGGACCCGAACTTGATCTGGATTTAATTCAGGTCGGGAACACAAGACCCGTACCTGACCTTGCGGGGTGGCGGGGCACCCGAACCCGACCCGCCTATAATAATTCCATTCCCTTGAAAAAAAGTTTGAAACTAAGCGCCGAAAGCGGGAATCAAACCGGGGATCTCTGAGAAACAACACAAGCCAACCAACTGAGCTAGCATGCTTTGTGAGAGTTACACATCATTTGTTTTCTCTATGTAAATTCCAAACTAATATTTGAAAAGAAAAAAATTTATGCCGACAACATGATTCGAAGCTGTTATCTCTTTTGAAAGCAACGTTCGAACTGAAGGGGCTAACCAAGCTTCAACATACATCTGCTCAAAATAAATATATATATATATATTTATATATAGTAATTCGGGTATATACGGGTTGACGGGTAGGTCAAACCCGGACCCGACCCGGATTTTATCCGGGTCGGCCGGGTCGACCCGGATCCCACCCGACCCGGATAGACCTATACCCATACCCGGTTAAGGTGGCCGGGTTTGGGTCGGGTCGGGTCCATTCTGCCACACATACTCTCGGACTGAGGATGACTTGGGGAGCTCTAGGGCCTGCAGAGAGGCGACAACGTCGAGTCCTTCCGGCCTACGAGGAGTTTCGAAACGATTATGACGACGACCGGGCTTTGAGGAGTATGTTGACAACTCCGTTTGGGATGCGGGTGACTGGGACGTCAATGGAGGCAGAGGCGACGACCCATGGAGGGGTTATGGGCGACACATGAAGGTACGTCGTGACAGTTATTATTCCCCTTATCATGGACATACATGAGGACGAGCGGGCCAGGAGAGAGTTGGGATTGATGACCAGATGAGGACGATGAAGATGCGGCTGTTCAAGAGGGATGATCCTTACGGTTGGATCTATCGAGCTGAGAAGTTCTTTACGGTGGCATCCCTGACTGAGAGGCAAACATTGGAGGTGTCTGGCATCTGTTTTGAAGGGAAGTCGCTCTCTTGGTTCCAGTAGAGGGAGCATCGACGTCGTTTTCATTTGTGGAAGGAGCTTAAGGATTGCTTGATGGACATGTTTAGAGACCCCCATGGCGGAAACTTACAAGATCAGCTATTTTCACTCAGACAGGATGTGACCGTCAAGGAGTAAAGGGCGAAGTTTGAGACGCTCTTAGCACGGATGATGGGAATACCAGATGAGACTTTGGAGAGGAGCTTCATGAAGGGGCTCAAGGCGAACATCAGCATCGAGCTTCGTATACAAAGGCCGGTGGGATTGCTGGAAACAATGGAGTTAGCCTAGATGGTGGAGGATCGTCTCACAGAGGAACGAAGATCCAGGAGGGCTTGGAGTGGACCCACTCTTTGCGGTCAAGACTGATAGGGGGACATAAGGCACCCGTGGGGGAGATTAGTGGAGCAAAGAAAAGAGTAGTGAGCTAAGGTTGGAAGGACACTTCAGGCGCATGACAGATGTTGAGATAAGAGACCGACATGCGAAGGGATTGTGTTTCAGCTGCGATGAAAAGTTCACCACATGGCATCATTATGACGACCACAAGCTTTAGCCAATGATAGGAGGCGAAGAGGATTACGTGGAGGGGGATAATCCAAGCGGAGGCGAGCATTTCCATTTGGAGTGACGAGACCATCGAGTTCATGACACCACCTGAGGACAAGGTGGGTTTTCCTGGGGCGGAGTAGTGATGAGATCTTATGTGGCGGGGCAAGTTTTGCAAGTTTGGGCATTTTCGTAATTTTTTAGAGTATAAGGGTATTTCTATAATTT
The DNA here is from genome assembly GCA_030789695.1 of Scilla litardierei. Taxonomy (NCBI): domain Eukaryota; kingdom Viridiplantae; phylum Streptophyta; class Magnoliopsida; order Asparagales; family Asparagaceae; genus Scilla; species Scilla litardierei. Next base: position 72,971,613 of record CM061142.1, read on the forward strand.
TCTGAAACTCTGATTATTATAAATAGGGGCTTAGGGGGTTAGGGATTTAACGTCGAATCTTGAGAGAACTGTGAGAGGTTGAGATTTTCCTCTTTGTTGGAAAGCACGGCACCCTCTCGAATCGACGGCTTGGGAGAACGAGTTTCTCTGGAAAGAACTCAAGTTATCTTGCATTTTCTTCTATTTTCAGTTTATTATCAATAAAAATAGCAATCTTTCTCCCAAATCTTCGCTTTTAGCCCCAAAAATCACATATTTCAACTAAAAATTCCATCTTTCTTCTAATACTCAAAATTTATCCATCAAAACCCGAGCGGTTACTATCAATATACCAGTTACTTGGGGGAATGTGATACATATGCATATGCAAGAATGTGTTTTAACTTATGAATACATGTCATAAATCATCTATACGACTTAATTACCTAATTTTGAGGGAGTACAATTTATTTTGAGAATTTAACTATATGAGAAATATGCCAAGATTTTTTTCTTAAGTGCCAAGTTAATGATTATATCCCATAACCTTATTTATGTTTGTGTCACAAAAAGATGGAGTAACAGAAAAGCAATCAATCATCAATGGATCAAAGCATTTCATGCTTTGCTGAATTGTCTGTCCACTCGTCAATTTAAACAGTGGTTATCCTATCCTTGCTACAATTGAGCGAACGCCCGCTTACTTTCCTTTTAACAATTTTTTACCTCAAGAATCTCTATTTTGCTAGCTTCAAATTGCTTATACAGTGGAAAGTTGGATTCCCGTTAGTTTGAATCAGCTTGCTTCTTCTGCGGTTGAGTCATCTTCTAGATGGTTATCTTACTAAAGGTAGGCAAAAGTTGGTCAGCCGCACTGATAAGCCATGCATCACCATATGGAACAAAGACTTTTGAGTAGACTTTTGAGTAGACTTTTGAGTCTTGATGAATCTTGCTCCTAGATTTCTGTACATTGAATTTGAAATTCCTGAGGAAGTGTGGGCATAATTTGTGCTCGATGCGTGCTGAATCAAGTTCTGCTTGAAAATATGGAACAAAGACACTAGAAATGTAAATTTTACTATTATATAGAATATTGTTGTATATCATCACACATAGACATCATGCGGTTATCTGTCTCCCCTTGATGATGGCAACTCCATTTGCTAGCATAAAGCAATTAATGTGTGATATTTGTCAAGTGCGAGGGATATATAAGCTCCCTTACGTATATGCATGATTTAAATAAAAATTTGAGAAAGTGTTGCTTCTGCTGCATATATTCACATTAGGAACATCTCACACAATTATGCGTCTCATATATCACATATCACAATATCATATAATCAATATCTATAACATATTATTATAATATATCATCATATAGTATATAGCAACATATCACATAACTTACAAAAGCACTTACACCCCTTTAGCATCATCAAGTAAAGTAATCAACAAGATATTCATAGCCAGGTGAAGCACATGTTTAATCAACACAAATCCAAGAGTTCCATTGGTGGTGCCTGACAACTATTCAACAAATTGCCCTAGAAAAGCACAATCACGCGTAGCTTTATAATCGTGGGCTATGATCGAAATGAACTCATACACGAGTTTTCTATCTTCGATTCATTTGATGGTTGTAGACTAATGTATCAAGCATCTTGATTTTGCGGTACGCAAAGATTGAACCTAGATTGGTGCCCAATGTCTCAGCGGTCTGTACAGGTCATCATGGTATCTCTTGGGAGTTGGGACAGACTAATCAAAAAATATAATCAGAAGATGCTTCTTGAAATAGGGATTTTCATTATGGGTTAGATGCAGAAATGTGGATGGGGCCTCCAAATTTAAGAGATGATTAAGATGTAAGTCTTGAAAGTTGTAACCATAACGTGCAATTTTGTGGTTGACCTATTTTGCCAAAGCAGGGAGGAATTAAGGAATTCTCACCGGACCTTTGAGAATCAATATGGAAAATAGGATATAGAAGAATTTTTAGTTATAATATATCAATTGAGGGTTTATTTGAGAAAAGTATGGCTGATGGTAAGTTCTGACCCTATCCCTCTCTCACTTGCCCAATTTTGACATGGGATATTGCAAAAGATCATAAATCACTGATTCCCTTATTTGGATAATTTCGTGTAACTTTTTTGTTTGATACTCTCTGCACATGCTTATTTATTTAAATACTGATTTATATAAATAAAATGTACATTATATGTTACTGAAATAATAGTCCTACCTTCTATGATATACATGATTAATTTTAATTTTAATTTGCGTAGCTCAGTTAAGAAGAATATGTGGCTATATAACTACGTTACATTTTACTAGCTTAAGTATACGAAAATACATTTAGAATAGAAGGAAAGAAAATGATTTCCTTTTCTTTTTTCAAAAAAAAAAAAGAAAATGTAACAATCCAATGGTAATTAGGATCATAAATTGTTTGGTCATGGCAGGAACATCAAGAAAAGGCAACAAGCTATGATGGATATTGACTAAATCCAGAGATTTACATTGCATGACTTGCACTTCTTTTTGTGGAATTAGTAACGGTGACAGAGAAAGAGCTTTTTTTTTGAAGTTAACATGTGTTGTATTGTTTGTGGAGCAAATATACGAGTACTTTCATCAAGAGGGTGTTTCTGTTTTGTTGCAACTCTTAAGATGATAGACAAGAAATATTCAGAATCCTACATAAGTGGTCTATGATGTTATAAGTGATATTAGTAATTTTTTTTTCATATTAATAGTTTAATTTATCAAAAGAAAAGAATGAAGAGAGTCATCACTTGTTTTCATACGAATGCTAAACAGACAAGGTCATGCATAAATACGTACCTGTTTTCAAATTTATTAATCGAGTAGCTCAATGACAAGGTGTTAGTTTCATGAAACTACTTGTTGTATGGTTTGAGCTGGTAAAAAAAGAACAAAAATGAAAATTTCATCATGGAGAGGCTTTAAGCACAAGGCTTCTTCAAGCCAAATTATATATTATTATATTATTTATTATTTTCATTAAAACAAATTAGATTTTGTTGTAATAGGGATTTCCTCTTGTTCTTCTTACACTATCTTGTCGAAAGAGAGGCTTTGATATTCTTAATAAAATAGAATTAGACAGAGAATAGTTAGAGTTTATTATTTTTGTTTCTACTTGACAGTCACTTGGTGCACATGATCCTTACGTATCTGCACACTTTACCACATTTAACTAAAATGTGCTCCTCAATTTGTTCATTGTAGGTTGGGGTTGTTTCAGATTATGATTTGTTAGCACTGGACACCATATCAGGTTTCTCTCAAAACTTCTTGTTCGTGAATCTTTCCAGCAACATACTTTGTGGCATTTATCTCTGGATCTTTAGTTAGCATGGTAATCATTAGTGCTGATCCTTGTGGCAGAACTCCTTGCATCTTTACTTCTCTAGATGTTGAAGTACTCTGTCCTTTTTGGAAGGAATCATTGAGAACTTGCTTAACATTGTTAAATAATCCCCCTTTTTGTCTAATTGTCAGTCTATTTGTTTTTTCTGGTATTTGAGGTTCCATCTTGAATCCAACCTACTTGTGTCGTCCAAAAATATTCAGCATGGATGCATGTGATAGTTTCTAGGGTTTGTTTGTGGTAAGAAATAGGGAATTGGGGGAAGAAACAAATAAAAGTGGAATTTTTATTGATTTTCAGGTCTGGAAAACAAAGATAACGCCTCGATTCGAGATGAGACAATTACCTAACTTTCTCTTCGAGATGAAAGTTTAAATCTCCAAAGTCGGCACATTGGCCTATGGTTCACAATATCAAAATAAGCATAAGAAAAACACATTAGGGCCGGCTAATGCTAATAACCCATAAAACTGTAGATTTGCAAAAAACCTCCTAATCTTCAAAATTGCATAAAACCCCCGGATGTTAGAATTCACAAATTTGCCCTTGAAGCTCCCGTGTGCCTCTTCCGATAAGTGATAATCGTATCAGTACTCCCCCCAAAAAAGCCATCTTGTTCTCAAGGTGGAAATTCGGAAACTGTTGTCGGATCACTTCTCGGGATTTCCATGTAGCATCATAATCTGGTAGTCTGCGCCATCTGATTAGCACTTATTGCACCCCAGCTGAACTGTGACGAACACCCTTGACCTCATGTGGCTCCAGCAATACTTCCATGTCCTCGGTCAGGATGGGTGGAAGAGTGGGTGACAAGGTGTGGTTTCCAATATCTCGCCGTAACTGGGACACATGGAACATTGGGTGGATAGTGGATGTAGCAGGCAAATGTAGACGATATGCCATCTTTCCAATCTTAGCAGTCACCTCAAAAGGGCCGTAGTAGCGAGCCGTCAGCTTCTCGTTGATCCTACGCGCCACTGTCTTCTGTCTGTACAGTCATAGCTTCAGATACACCATATCTCCTACTTCAAAATGCACATCTCTCCTATGCATGTTTGCCCTGGTCTTAATGATCTGCTGTGCCCTCAATAAGTGTCGCTTCAGCTCCTCCAGCTGTCTATCCCTCTCCTCCAAATGCTCCTCCACCTGAGACACAGGGCTCGTACCACTGCTGTAGTGTATCAACCGGAGAGGGTCGCATCCGTAAAGAATGCGAAAACGAGTGATCTACGCCGCTGAGTGGCAGGAGGTATTGTACCAGTATTCTGCTCACGCTAGCCACTTTGTCTACTGCTTCGACAACTCTGATGCAAAACATCTCAGATAGGTCTCCACGCTCATGTTTACTACCTCTGTCTGGCCATCAGTTTGCGGGTGGTAAGCCGTGCTCCTCAAAGTGGTGCACTGCAACTTGAATAATTCCTTCCAGAAGCTGCTCAAGAAGACCTTGTCGTGGTTAGATACAATGGAGGCTTGAAATCCGTGCAATTGAACTACTTCCTTCATGAAGGCTGTGGCTACCGTCACTGCTGTGTATGGTGCCGTAGGGGAATGAAATGGACGTACTTGCTGAGGTGGTCTACCACAACAAGTATGACAGTGAAGCCATCTGACCTCGGTAACCCCTCAATAAAATCCATGCTAATGTCCTCACATACTCTCTCTGGTAAGGCTAAAGACTCCGCAGGAGCCATCGCCAGATATTTGTGACGCTGGCAGACGTCACACTCTGCTACTAGATGGGCAATGTTCCGTTTCATCCTTGGCCAATATAGCTCTCTTGTCATCCTTCTATAAGTCTGCTGCACCACCGGATGACCTCCCACCGAACTGCCATGGAACTCATGGAAAATGATGGTATATGGGAAGATCCCTGCGGTAGCACCAACCGCCACTGATATAGCAGCCTTTGCTCGCTCAAAGTGTACACCGGATAGTCTGTAGATCTTCGCTGCAATACCTCACGTATCATTGTCAACCCCTCATCAGCTTCTATCTCCCGTGCAGAGGCTCTCAGTTTAGCAGTACCTGGATAGAAATGGCCTCGACCTCTGCTACCTCCTCCCTATGAGACAAGGCATCTGCTGCCTTGTTCTCCAAGCCTGTTCTGTACTGAATCTCGAACTGATAGTGTACCAACTTGGATAGCCACTTCTGATGCTCTTCTGTAACCATGCGCTGATTCAAAAGGTACTTCAGGCTCTGCTGATCAGTCTGCACCACAAACTTCCTCCCCAACAGGTAAGGGCGTCACTTTTGTATAGATAGTACAACCGCCATCAGCTCTTTCATAAACGGACTTCAGCCGTGCTCGGGCTGACAAAACCTGGCTAAAGAAGGCCACCGGCCGCTGATCCTGCATAAGCACCATCCCAAGCCCATATCCTGACGCATCTGTCTCCACCACAAATGGCCTACTGAAATCGGGTAAGGCTAGCACATGCACTGTCGTCATCGCCTGCTTCAGAGCCTCGAACGCCCTGGTCGCCTCCTCGCCCCAATGAAAGCTGTCCTTCAACTGCTCCGTCAATGACCAAGCAATAGTGCTATACCCCTGGACAAACTTCCTATAATATCCCGTTAGGCCTAAGAACCCTCGCAACCTTCGTAATGTTGTGGGACGGGGCCAATCCATCATGGCAGCAATCTTCGACTTATCTTTCGCTACTCCCTCTGCTGATACCACATGGTCCAAGTACTCCACCTGGGATTGCCCAAAGAGGCACTTCTTCTTGTTGGTGTATAGTTGATGCTTATGTAGCTCATGTAATACCACATGCAAGTGCCCCACATGCTCCTTCAAAGTACTGCTGTAAATGAGAATGTCGTCAAAGAACACTAGAACAAACCTCCGTAAGTAGGGCCTGAAGACCTTGTTCATCAAGGCTTGGAATTCATCAGGGCGTTGGTTAGCCCAAATGGCATGACCAAAAACTCGTAGTGTCCTTCATGCATCCTGAACGCCGTCTTGGAAACATCTGCTACCCTCATCAGTATCTGATGGTATCCCGACTTCAGATCTATCTTCGAGAACACTGCAGCACCATGCAGCTCATCAAGTAACCATCAATAACTGGAATGGAAAATTTATCCGGTAGTGTCTCCTTATTAAGGGCTTTGTAGTCCACGCAGAAACGTCAGCTACCATTCTTCTTCTTCACGAGCAGGACCGGTCTAGAAAATGGACCCACGGTTGACTGTATCACTCTTGCCTGCAACATCTCTACCACCATCCTTTCAATCTCGTCCTTTTGTACCTGGGGGTATCGATAAGCGTGAACGCTAATAAGGGAAACTCCCTCTCTCAGGACAATAGCGTGCTCATGGTCTCGTGGCGGTGGGAGACCATGCAGAGTCTGAAAAACCTCTCCAAACTGGCCAAGCAACTCCTCCAACTTGGGTGTTAACTCCTGCCCCCTGCTCACCTTCATCCTCTAATGACAAGCCCTGAAACTCCACCAAAAATCCCCCTCTTGTCGACTGCAGTGCACTGGTCATGGCTATATAAGAAACTCGTGAGCGTCATAGGCTGGGATCTCCATGCAGTACTACGGTACGTCCATCCTCCTGATACTCCAGCCCGAGTAGCTCCCAATTGGCCTTCGTGTCTCCGAGGGTCTGCAACCACTTCATCCCTAAGATGATGTCTGTACTATCCAGCTCCAGCGGAAGGAAATCAGCTACAATCTGAATCCACTGGATCGTCAGGATCAGTCCTCTGCATATGCCACTACTCTGTGCCAACTGCCCCGTCCCAAGCACCACATCAAACTTGCCTATGTCACTGATCTCCAGACTCAGTTTCTCCACCAACCAGTGAAATGAAATTTTGGGTAGCCTCATTGTCAACCAATACCGTCACCTCCAACTCTGCAACCTGTCCTAACAATTTCATGTTGTGGGTCGCAGTGAACCCCACCACAGAGTCGAGGGAAATCCCTGCCAGATCTAAATGTGGGTGCTCCTGATCCTCTTCATCGTCAGCCTCCAAATTTATCCCGTCCTCTCTGTCTTCCTCGTCAACCATTGTCAGTTTACGGTCGCCGCATCGGTGCACAGGAGAAAACTTCTCATCACACTTAAAACACAGCCCCTTGGCTCTCTTCTCCCGTATCTCCACTCGGTCATCCGCCATACCTGCCCCCCAGCCCCTCTCTCCCTGCTGGCTCCTGTCCCCACGACTGGTGCTCATCCTCCCCCTGTGGCTGCCTTCGGCCCTCCTGCAGGTGGCTGCCCCTCGAAAAGAGGATCCTTCCCAAGGCCCACGGGCCTTCCTCTCCTGGTCCAACCCGTCCTCCACAATCCTCGTCAAACTCATACACTCTTGCAGACTCGTCGGTCTATAGGCCCTCACCTTTGATCTGATAGTCGGGTTCAACTCCTTCATGAAGTTCACCTCCAGCGACTCTCCTGACACCCCACTGATCCGGCTGACCAACATCTCAAATTTCTTGATGTAATCCCTCACATCCCCATCCTGCCTTATTGCATACGACCTCTCAAAAGCAGTGCCAGCCTGTACCTCCCCAAATCGGTCCATCAAGAGCGTAGTAAACTCCCACGTGTGGAAGGGCTGGTCCTGTTGCGTCCATCGATACCATGATACCGCTTCCCCCCTCCAGGCAGACCCCAATGGTCCTAAGCCACTCCTCCGGTATCCTGGAGACATCAAAGTATCTCTTGATCCTGTACATCCACGAATCTGGGTCCTCTACCTCAAAGATGTGCATTTTCAGCTTCTTGACTCTGTTTTCCGTAGAAGACACTCCCGAAGCTCATCTCCACTGTGGGTAGTCGTGTCTACGAAATGGGGGTGGCATGGTACATCATACCAATGACCACCATCTCCCCCGCGCCTCACACCATCTTCCCAATCATCCTCACCTTTTTCGTAACCCCCTCGATTATCCTCGTGGTATCGGCCGTAATCCTCGAACTCCGCTTCTCGTCCTTGGGCCCCTCCTTCATAGTAATCAGCTTCGAAGGCAACACAGGGACCCTCAAACCCCTCGACGAAGCCCCCCTGATGTCCAAACCCCTGCTGCGGGCTCGTCGGAAGCCTATCTGGATGTCGATGGCCAGAAATGATGGCGTCGGGGGCCTGGCGGCTTGGCGGAAGGCCCTCTTGGCCTGGGCAGGTCGCCGGGCCCCCTGGTGGCCCCGACGAGTCGCCAGGGCCATCGCAGGGCCTTGGCAAGTCGCCAGGATTCGGCGAGGTCCTGGCGAGTCGCTAGGGCCTCGTGCCCCCTGGCGGCTCACCAGGTGGGCGCGGCTCCCCTGACTGGTTGCCAGGGGCGCGATGCCCTTCTCTCCTCAGATCCGACGCTCCAGCGTTTGGATCTCCTTCGTGGTGGTCGTAAGGTTCGGGTTGAGCTCCTTCGCCTTCGTAGAAGTTGAGATCTTCATCATTCGTCATTAGATCTGCATCCGAAAGAAGCCCTTTGCGATACAGATCCATCTTCTCCTTCCCCTTCACCAAAGCTCGCTCCTTTCTCTGCAGAGCTAGGGTTTCGGCATGTTGGTGATCCTTCATCTTTCGTTGATCCATCCAACTTTTGGTTGATAGCCTCCATGTATAACTCAAGCTTCCGATCCGTCTCGGCCTCTCGAGCCGCTTGTTCTTCCAACTTCGAGAGATCATGGATCACACTCCCCATCTTCTCTTCAAACGCCTCCATTTTATCCTTCGCTTTCGTGGTCGCCATGGATTGACCGATCTGAACCACTTTTATAGTTTCTAGGGCTTGTTTTTGGAAAGAAATAGGGAATTGGGCGAAGAAATGAATAAAAGTGGAATTTCTATTGATTTTCAGATATGGAAAAACAAAGATAACGCCTCGATTCGAAATGCGACAATCTCCTAACTTTCTCGCCGATATGGAAGTTTAAATCTCCAAAGTCGACACCTTGGCCTAGGGTTCACACTATCAAAATAAGCATAAGAAAAACACATTAGGGCCGGCTAATGCTAATAACCCATAAAACTGCAGATTTGCAAAAAGACATCCTAATCTTCAAAATTGCATAAAACCCGCCGGAAAGTCAGAATTCACAAATTTGCCCTTGAAGCTCCCACGCACCTCGTCCGATAAGTGATAATCGTATCGGCATGTAGGTTTTTGCTGCTTTCATGGGCGAGTTATGACATGCACAGAAGGATGTCATAGCTTCAATCTTGCATATGAGCGGCGCAGTGGAAAGAATAATAAGAAGCAATTATATGTATACAATGGTGCCGATATAGGCATACAAAAACAACTCTTGGAAATCTAGGATGCAGGACAGCAGGCTTAAGTCAAGTGCATACAATGGAACAATTCTTCAAGCCATCAGGCTTAAAATAAGTGCATGTAATGAAACAATTCTTCAAGTTACAGAAATGGAGCATACCCTATTGACTTATTAATGGAAGCAAATTATGCGGATGTATCTGGTATCGTAAATTCGCTTATCTTACCCCCAAAACTTTTCCTTAAGAATTTGGCGGTAGACGACAGGACTCCTGCTGGGCCACGAAAGTCTTTCTTCTCGTCCCCACTGAAGGAAAGGCTTCTTTCTATCCAGGGCCCTTTATCATAACTTGTCTTCCGCAAGCAAAAGAGGATTTCCTAAAAGAAAGAATGTACGCGCGAGGGCATATCACGAAAGAAGTGAAAAAGTGACACGGGTACTACAGTTCGATTTTTCCATGACACGAAAGCCCTACGCTTTGTCATCCCGGCAAAAGGCACGAAAGATTGATCAGTCTTAGGTGCCCAACTGCTCTCTTCGAGGCTATATGATAAAGGAGAGCCGGTAGAACTCGGAAATACGGAAAGGAGAAGGGGGTAAGCGACCAAATTAAGGGAGTCTCCTGCTAACTGGCTCGAAAGCCGAACTTGCTTCTCGCTGGCGCTTGTCTAAAGCCTGATTTAACGACTTCAAGTGCGAATTGCCTATTTCTTAATTTAGCGAAAGTCTAGTCCCATAGACGATTGGAGCACACTACTCAATGCTAGCCGAAGGTAAGGAAGCGGTAGAAAATTATGTGTCTTGCTTTCTATCCTTCGACGCACAGATTGCCCGCCTTTCTTTTGGTCTTGACCGGGGAGAGAGGAATGGAGATATCTCTTCTTTTCACAAACTTCTTTTTATTGCTCTTAAGCACATAATTTTCTTGCTGAAATAATAGTTGACACCTATCCGAAGATAGAATAAAGCGATGTGAATATATCTGTTCTATTAGCGACATCAAGAATCAAAAGAGTAAGGGAAAGAATGAGTTGGAGTTCGAGGATCAAGAGGTCTCGTTTAGTTGACCCTAAAGAGCAGGCGACTTTAATGAACTTTATGTCTTCACCTGTCTTCTTTAACACTCAAGAAAAGGCTGCCATAGATATAGTATACAAAGCGTCCATCGCATTGGGGCACTCAAGCGAGCCACCAGGTTTGAGAATTCTCATTTCCATTCGCCTTACTCTGCTCAGGACTCGTGTATGGTCTGATTGAAATTCGAAAGGCCAGTTTATTAAGACATTTACCGTCCCTATTGATTAATAGGACAGTTAGAGGATTGAATTGAGCCGAGTTTAATTGCAATCAATTAGGAGAACAAACATAAATTACTGAATTATGCGCGCTTAGCTCTTATGCTTTCTATTTATCTATCTTATCTACTGGTTCGAACTCGAATTTGATCTCTTTCCATACTTCACAAGCAGCGGCTAGTTCAGGGCTCCATTTGTTCGCGGATAATCTCATTACCTTCACGAGCAAGATCATGCCTCTCATTACGAGCTTGTACACACGCTTCTAAAGCTACCCGATTAGCTACCGCACCAGGATCCCAAGGGTGTCCTAAAGTTCCTCCACCGAACTGTAGTACGGAATCATCTCCAAAGATTTCGGTTAGGACAGGCATATGCCAAACATGAATACCCCCTGAAGCCACGGGAATAACACCTGGCATAGAAACCCAATCTTGAGTGAAAAAATACCGCGACAATGAATTTTTCTAAATTAGTTTTTTTGTCTTGGATAAGTTGCAGATGTTATGTGATACATCCTGGACAGTTCAGAAGTTTTATGGTATGTTAAATGCTCTTTCCGGTGCGTTTTGGATGGAGTATCGTGTGTTACCTTCTTGGTATGTGCATCAAAATCATCATTATTCTATAGCTATGAAAATATTGGAAATGTAATAGGAGAGCTTATAGGCAGTGACACACAAATGCTTCAGAGGAATGAGCCCCGGCTCCATGTCAGACATCAGTGCTTCTCGGACATGCTGGAGCCTAAATGGATTTAGGATGAAGATGAGTGATAGAGCCATGTTAGCTTTAAAAGAAAAATATATTGATTGATAGTTGGACACTTTTTAAGCCATATTTTGCTTAAATGCACGTAAACATGAATTATCAATATAATCAACATAATCAGTGAAGCAACACTAGCATGGTTCCAAGGCACACCTCAATGGTTGACCTGAAAGTCTTGCGCTTCTAATTATTTATGCACATATCCCACATTTCCATTTTAAACATATTTCAATAAGGTCTCTGTTAGGAATGGGTGTTGCGGCCACACGAGTGGTAATTTTGTAATTTTGAGCCCGAGGGGGGGGGGGGCAAACATGTAATTTTGGGAGTTAATGGTATTTTGTAAGTATGTGCTGTATTTTGTAAGTATGGGCAAATCAGCCGTATATATAAGGGTGACGGGGTTGGGGTTAGGAGATGAAGAAAATTGAAGAATAAAAGTAGAGAGTAGAAGATTAGGGCTTAGGAGTAGTCTAGCTTTAAATCCTGGGAGATTTAGCGCTTTATCTCGAATCAAAGCATAGGAGAGCGGTTCACTCTCGAATCGGAGTACTTATCTTTGTATCTTGTACCTTCTATATAAATCATATTTTTATCACCTCAAACCTTAGCATTTCCTATCAAATTGAGTGTTGGGAATGTGGGTTGTGGCCACACGAGTGGCAATTTTGTAATTTTGGGCCCGAGTCCCTATTCGTTCCTATCAAATTGATATCAGAGCTCTACGATCTATGGCGTCGATGTTTGACGTTGGATGAGATCAGAGATGCGATGAAGGAAGCAGAAGAGGGGATGAGAGCTGCTAGGATGGAGATTTTCGCAGAGGTTCGCCGCGAGATCGCTACAGAAAGAGCCGTGATGAATGAAAGCTTTGAGAAGTTTCGGCGAAACATTAATGAGGCTTTCTTCTCTTTGAAGGAGCCAACAAGCCCAAATCTGAAGAACATGAGCTCAGATCTACCAAATCTAGAGAAGACGGAGGCGAACGGCGTAGATTTGGAAATTTTCGACGTCGATGACCCAGATCCAACTCTGACGGATGCCCGAGAGGATGTACAGAGGCCAACGTCCTCCAGCAGTGTCGACCGAGGCCTCGTGGCCTCCGGGCGACCTTACCTGGGGCCGACGGTCCTCCGGAGTGCCGACGAACCACTGGCGACCTGCTAGACCCCGCGAGGCTTCGCTGTTGACTGTCGACACTTGGGAAGCTTGTCGGTGCTGCCTCCGCAACATCCGGGACCGCCGAAGCCACCAACTTCTTCTCCTCTGGGCAAACTCACCGCACCAAGATTCATGGTAGACCGCTGTTGGAGCCGTCGAAAAAGGGCATCAGTACGGTCGACTCGTCAATCCAGCTGATCTCGCAGAGGAGCCACGTCGTGAGCCGAGCTAATTCGGAGCCGCTAACGTGTCGTCACGGGCCGGCTCAGCGGAGCTGTCGACCTGAACCGGCTCAAGCCGAGCTGTTGATCGGTCAACAGCTGCACAATGCGTCGTGTGATTTTCTGCGAATTTATGGGCTATTTTCGGAGGTATTTCTGCACAGCTTTTGTATTTTGACGATTCCGGGCCCATTAGGAATTCAAATTCAAAATGGGAAGCGCCAGTGCATAGACAAATCAGGCATGGACGCACTGGACATGGCTTTTAAGTGGCCTTTTGATCCAGGAGGCAATGAGACAAGCTCTAGCACTCGGAGAAGCGCACACGGCCTTCTTGCACCACTTTGCGGACATGATGGAGTAGTTTTAGGAATGTGGGTTGCGGCCACACAAGTGGTAATTTTGGGCCAGAGTGGCAAACCGTAATTTTGGGAGTTGAGGGCATTTTCGTAAATATGGACAAATCGGCCATATATATATATATGAGTGGTAGTGTTAGGTTAGGAGATGAAGAAAATTGACGAAGAAAAATAGAAAGTAAAGAAGAGTAGTTTAGGGCTAGAATAAATGAGATCTTGAGAAGATTTACGAATCAAAGCGTGGGAGAGCGGTCTTCCTCTATAATCGAGGCCATCTATATTGTATTTCACCTAAAATCTGTAAAGATCTTCATTTTATCTCTCAAATCCATGCCATTCCTATCAATCTCATGTTATCTATCAACTATATGAGTTATTTTCTCATATGTAGAATCATTGTATCATCATTAACTCATGTGGCACATATCTATAATGACATCCAACCCAGTAACCAGATACATCTTAGGCGAAACAATATCCAAAATAGAATGGGCCAAACAGACCCTTACAGTAACGCCTAAAGGCAATCAGAGCTTCTGGATCAAAACAGATATAAAACATGGGATTGTCAGGATCAAATAGACTCATTAAGCACATGGAAAGCAAACCGCTACAATGTACATAGTCTAGGTCAAATTAGATCCGAAACAGGGACGGTAATGTTGAAACATGCCCGTTAACTGTACATAAACCAAACGACAACAATGTACAAGGTCTGGGTTAAAATAGTCCTGAAATAGGAATTGTCAAGGTTAAATAGACCCAATAACGTTTATGAAAAGTAAGCAGTAGTAAAGTACATCTTCAAGGTCAAAACAGACCCGAAATGGATCAAAATAGACCATATAACAATTCTAGAACCAAGCAGAATCAAGGCACATCTTTAGGCTGTGTTTGGTTGCAGGGAAAAAGAAAGAAAGAAAAGTGAAATGAAAAGGAAATAGAAAGAAAAAGAAAAGGAAAAGGAAACCGATTTCTTTTTTATGTTTGGTTAGTGAGGAAAATTGTAAAGAAAATTAAAAGGAAAATGGTAAGGAAAATGATTTCTCATGTTTGGTTGCTTATGAAAATTAAAATGAAAACTAGAAAGAAAATATGATTTTATTTATAATTAATATTTTAAAGGGTCTCATTTTTCTATTAAACTCAATCCAAAATCATTCTTCTGAAATAAAAAATGAGCAATAACAAAAAGATAATTTTTGTTGTCGATAAAATTTTTGGCTCAGAAAAGGGAAGAAAATTTTTGGGAAAGAAAACGGTTTCCTTCCGATTTGGGAGAGAAAAGTAGAGAAAAATTCTATATGTTTTTTCTTTCATTTTCCCTCTCACTTTCTTTCCTTTTACTTTTCTATACAACCAAACAATGGAAATTAACTTTCCCACCACTTTTCTTTCCTTTTCTTTTCTTTTTCTTGCAACCAAACGCATCATTAGGGTCAAAAAATGAATTGGTTCAAAACAGATCTGATAATAATCTTGAAAAACAAGCCGCAGCAAGACAAAACACCTCATGGAGTCAAAGCCCCAAAATCAAATTATACCCTTCAACAATTCACACAAGAGAATAAAGGCCAATTTTTTCAAGACCACAGGGTAGCTAGGGAGCATACTTATCACCTAAGATCAAAAAGAAGAAGAAAAACACGACACCAACATCCAAGACTTGTCGCCATGCCAAAGTTGATTGTGGTTGCTTAAATCGACAAAGAGGGAGACGAATCTCAAGGTAAAAACTCAGATCTGAGTGTGAGAGAAAATCAGAGGGTTTTATAAACCAAAAATCTTAGATCCAATGTTTTAAATAGAAGAGAAAAAATATAATGGTGAGAAAGTGATGAGAAAGTGAAGGGTCGGAGAATGTGGGATGAAGGGAGGTAAATGAAGAAGGGAAATTCGTAGATCTATGGTGTAGCGATCGTTGGTTACGATAAGGGAGATAGAGCCGCAAGAGCTAGGGAGAGGGAAGCTGTCATCTCTGGGAGAAAAGAGAGAAGAATGAGAAAAATAAGGGTTATGTTTTAAGAGGGATTATATAAGTGGTTAAGTAATGGACTGGTTTCGATAAGTTATAAGGTTTGGGTATTAAGAAAAAGATGGGTTTGGAATTTAAGAAATGGATATTAGGTTTAATATAGTGAATTAGATTTTAAGAATGTGTTAGCGGGTTTAAATAAAACAGTCGTGTGCTTGTGCTAAAATGAGGCCAAAAAAACTGAAAAATACAAAACTTTATAAAAATTTAGATATCAGTTATTTTATTATTTTAAAGCATTTTGTTTAAGAAAAACAGACAAAAATCAGGGCCTTTACACTTCCTTTGAGATATGTTTGCCAAGTGCTTTAAGGGGATACACAATATCGATAATATGACTAAGCATAACATCAATAGAATCATAATGTAAAATAATAAAATTTTCATATTTCTGCATAAGCACGTGAATACATATTTTCTTAACTTTTGTGGTTCCCTCATAAGTTACCTCGAGTCTAGTCCAAAGCTGATTTGTAGTGATGCATAAACATACGGTTAAATTAGTCTTGCTTAAGCCACAAATCATGATATTCACGTCTTTAGCATTAAGACAACATATCATTTTTTAATTCATTACGATTTGGTTTTTCAACTGTGATAAGTCTATCAGTTATTATCTTCTACAAAATCATCTATATTCCCTTAATATGAATGACGATTCTTTTACTTCTCATAACCATAATCACTTTTCGTAACTATAATCAATTCCATCAAACAAAGGTGATCGATGGAATGACTAACTCTCCTTTTGATTTTGTGATTCGTTAGAGTAAGTGTCGGGGATTTATGCCTTGACAATCGAATTCAACTAGATTGTGAGTCTAATTTGAATCCTACTCTGATACCACTTGAAACTTTAGGAATGGTGAATATGGTTATATCATGAAAAAACAACAGATCACACACGTAATAACAAACTCTTGTAGATGCAAATAATAAAAATTTGTTAACGTAGTTCGACTATTTGCCTATGTCTTCGATCTCATCTCGAGGATTTATCCCTTTTTATCTCTTAAAAAGTGTCTTGATGACACATATTGGTGGTGATCCAACCGTTACGAAATTGAAATCAAGTTCATAAATTTTACCACTGATAGTTGCTAGATGCAGTTCGTTTTTTAATAAAAAAATAACGCTTAAAAATTGTTAATCTAATCAAAATAAAACACAATAACAATTAGATTAATATCACCAAAGTATTAAGAAGTCTAAATTGGATTGCTGGTGCTTAGCAAATTTGATGCAGTGTGGAACATTGGAATCCGTGTTGAAAATACCCAAAACTTCTCTTAAGAAAGTTCTGTACTTGACATGCGTCAATGATTGGCTGCTGTCGCTCTGACGCATGCGTCACGTAAGTTGAATCATCTGGTGTTTAATTGAGAGAATGCGTTTGGGGCCTGCCTTTGAACACACCATTTGATGTGAGAGCCGGGCTTGCCTCTGATAGCTGTTATGCGTCTCGTCAAGCTGATGAGATAGATTGAATATTGCTCGCCTTTGATGGCAGCTACGTTTCTCATCGAACTGTTGAGAGAGGTAGGCTGTGCCCACCTTACCGTCAAATCGAACGCAGGCTGGGAGAAAGAAATACCGGGGCATGTTCACGTTAAATCGATTGGCTACTGATACTGTGAGGCTAACACACGCTGAGGTCATCTTGTTTTGTATGAAATCATGCGAAAAGAAGTTGCCGTTCTTTTTCTCGTGATTTATGCTTCACAACATTTTTTAGAATGCGGTTTTTCATATACAGTCTTGATCACAAAAATCCTAATTTTTGAATTGGGCTTTTTTTCACATTAGGCTTCAAATTTTTTAGGCCAGACATGGATTAATATAAGTGTGTTAAAAGTAAAAGAAAAAAATTAATGTAGCTATAACTCAATTATTTTATTTTAGCCTAAGTAATTAGGAAAAGTAATTGAATCAAGATATTTAATTAATTTTTGACGTTTAGATTTTTTCTATAATTGCTTAATGCCTAAAATTTTATAGACCAAATAATTATTTAATCAGAATTCAATTAATTTAATGTGGCCTAAATAAATAGATTACAGATTAATTAAATTTGATGTAAATTAAATTTTCAGCTTTTAATTTTGTCTTTTAAAATTTTTCGAGTTAATTTCAGTCAACATCAAAAAATATTTGTAACATATCTCATTGTTTCATAAAAATTATTAGTCACCAAATGACTTATTTGTTAGCAGTAAAAATAAAAGTGTTGAGTATTGGACTTCTCCCTACTTGGTTTTGATGATGAGCAAACATAAATACTTGTGACTAATCCTCTCCATGCAGTTAATCTATTGCCTAATCTTATCATGAAGATCAAATATCAATTGATGACTATCAAGGGCAATCAAAGTTCAATGAATTGAAGATTGGGTGATCAAGTTGAAGAAGGAAGCTTCAAGGACTCAAGGCCATTCAAGAGAAAGAAGAGAAGCGATTTTCAATATAAATCTTTTTATGCTTTTATTTCTCTTGATTAGAATGTAGCCTTGTAGTAGAACTATCTTGGAGCTCACACACTTCACTTTATCTAGCCTAGGAAGTCATTAGAAATCATTTTTTGGGACCCCAACTCTTCATTCCCTTCATTGTGCATTCTGAATTTTCAACAGACGACTGAAATACAGGCGCCTGTCTCAATACAGGCGCCTGCGAATTGTTCTGCAGTCGTTTGTAATGAACATATTTTGACTTAGGTTTTTGGGCTTTTTCTCTTCTAACTTTCAACATGTGACTGCTGTACAAAGTACACGCGCCTGTCTAGTTTCAGGCTACTGTAACTTGTTAGTCAGTCGCCTGTCTACTCTTGCCCAAAGATCCAATGATCTGTCAACTTACGCACTTGTGCACATAGACGACTAATGTTGGAATCTCAGTCGCTTATCCATGGCACAGGCGCCTGTAGATACCACATCAGTCGTCTGTCCATCACTTGTCCAGATCTTTCATGTGGCAAGTTACGCACTTGTGCACACATACGACTGAAGTTGGTTTTCCTGTCGCCTGCCCATGTCACATGCGCTTGTGGATATCACATTAGTCGCATGTCCAAACTTACCCAGAATTCTTACACTCTATCAACTTGCACACTTTGCTACACAGTCGCATGTAGAAGGTTTCTCAGTTTCCTGTCCAACCTACATCAGTCGACTATCCTACGTGGTAAGTTATCATTTGAATTCTCATCTATCCTCTGACACAGTGCAGCAGTCGCCTGTCCGTTCTTCATCAGTCGCCTATCTTGACTGTAAAATTAATCCGTTGGTATTTTCCAAACGGATTTCAAATGGGGATTTGGGTATTCTGTTTGAGGGTTTAGAGAACCTATAAAGAGAGATTCTATTGTTCTATTGAGACTCTCTTAGCCATTCAAGCATTCATCTCTAAGCTCTCGCAAGATCTCATTTTCTCAAAGCCCTAGAATTCCAATCTTATTCTCTCTTGCTCTCCAACCTAGAATCAAAGTTGATATCCTCTTGGCATTTGGTGGTGACAAGAGAAAGTGCTTCACTCTTTTCTTAGAAGAGATCAACACTCACATCACTTTGGTCCTTCAAGTTCTATTTCAAGGCATATGTGATTTGTAAGTGTAAATTTCATAATTTCATAACTTTCGTTATTTGGTTTTACTCTCGGTTGTGAGAGTGGTTTGCTTGATCCCAAATTATGAGATTCAAGGACATCAATTGTGTATTGATTACACTTATAGGGTTGCTACATGTGGGTTGAAAGGAAACATCAAGTTAGGGTTCTAACTTGAGTATCCGGGTGGTATGTTGGGTGGAAGAGACGTATGATTATCGGGAACAAGTCGGGTTTGACTTGTGTAATCCGAACCCTTGAAACATCTTTGTGTTAGCATTGATTATTTGTTGTTTCGTTTATTTCCGCATCTTTGTTGGATTAGGATTTTAATTAGGCGTAATTTCTTAGTTAATTTTTATAAACAATATTCAAACCCCTTCTAGTGTTTTCCTCATAACCATGGTTCTTGCAAAAAGGACATACCTAAGTAGAGATCCAGTTAAGTCAATATGTATTGGATTGGAGTCTTAGATTCCTTCGTTTGATTTCATGAGTTGATTAAAAGTTACAAATGGGAAAAATAAGGGTTTATGTTGTTTTTGTTAGTGTAGAATATAAAATAGTAGGGTTTTATAATAAATGATAAACTTATATATAATAAAGTATTGGTACCTCTCTCAATCAAAATGATCACAACCCCTTGTCAGAGCTTGACTTGTGCATATCTCATATACATTGTATATTTCTCTTTATTTATTGTGACAAGTCTATTATCTTTCTAAGATTTTAAAAGCCAAATTCTTACTTCAGCAGTTACTGATCGTACTGTACGATCATATGTCACATATACAACAGTGACGCTAGTTACGTATGAAGACTACCCGTTTTCGGATCATAATTATCTGGTTGGTTTAAGACTGAAATATCCTCCGACGTAAATTTGAGTCCGTCAGCAATATCTATTGTGCAGTCTGATCTCTTCTTCACAACTATGTCACCAAGATATCTAAAGTATTAAAATATATCAAATCCTAATAACATCTTAATGTCGTAAAGGCATTAAGTCAAGTATGCATTGTCATAGTTATTATGGACCAAATTTATCACTTCAATAAGTTTATTTATTTTACTTTGGCCAAGGATTTATTATGGATCCATATCAACTTTCTACAGCACTAACCTCTCATATCAGAGGAGATGAATTCTATCTTATTAAGTCAAGTATGCATTTTACTTTGGCCAAGGCATTAAGTTTATTTATTTTACTTTGGCCAAGGATTTATTATGGATCCATATCAACTTTCTACAGCACTTCAATAAGTATGCACCTCGTGAGTATCTAGTAACGACTACATCGTTGGTCGGTAAAAGCTAAAGTGTAATCCTCTCACGTGTAAGGATCTTTAGCGTATATTAGGCCTTAAGAGTAACATGCACCGGCTGCCATTTGAGAGCTTAAATCGACAGTGAGAGTATGTTATCATGTAGAAGGTTCTCAGCAAGTCGTTCTATGAACTTGTTCTCTAAAAGCACATGCATACTGTTTCATGAGATCTCTACATTGAATTGTTATGCGACAACCCGTTATCATCTTAATAGTAAAGATCGGTACACATTAATCTATTCAGAATATCATTATCACATCTTGATTTTCTCATGACCAGGAACATTTTAAAGAGCTTTAAGCAGATCGATTATGTCTCATTATTATAATCTCATTATGATCCTAATCTTTTTACATAATCCAAGGACTTTATTTATGCAATTGTATACTATTATATGCATATACTTATTTTATATTAATAAATCATGGAGATAGAGTACCAAATATTATATTATTATTTTGAACAAGATGTGTCAATTACAATTATTGTCTTACAGGTCTGCATTTCTCAACATCTCTCACTTACACTTACAACCAATTATTATAGTATATCATATCAATTTTATCCAAGTTTCCAAATAGTTTTGTGGAAGTATCTTCGTGAGTGGATCCACTATGTTTTCATGCGTACTAACTCTTTGAAGCTCTATATTATGTCATATTTGAAATTTACATATTACATGAAACTTTCTCACGATATGTATTGATTTAATATGAGATCTTAGTTCTTTGGCTAGGATGACAGTTGCATTGTTATCACAATACATAGGTATTGGATTAACAATTGAATGAACCACTTCAAGCTCAACAATAAATTTCTTTATTCGGACCATCTCCTTTGCTGCATCATTTGCCGTGATGTACTCTGCTTCTATCGTAGAGTTACAGTGTTCTGCTTAAAGCTCTTTCAATTCACTGTCCCTTCAATTAGGATTAAAAACACATACTGACATCAACTTACTGTCATCCATGTCACTTTGGAAATTAGAATCAGTGAATCCCATACAAGGAGATTATTGTTACCAGTGTAAAGTAAGAACGTAGTTTTAATTCTTTTCAAGTACTTAAGTATGATCCTTTTGACATTACAATGCTACTTCCTAGGATTAGATTGATATTAACTAACAACGCTAAGAGTATATGCAATGCCAAGTCCAGTATATAACATGGAATACAAATAGATCACACAACCGAAGCGTAAGGGATCTTGCTTATGCGTACTTTCTTCTCCTTAGTCTTGATAGAGATGTCCTTTAAGATAGTTATTTCATGACAAGAGGGTACATTACCTTGCTTATTACCTTGCTTGGAGTTTTTCATATCAAACCTGTTTAACATGGTCTCAAAATATTTAGACTGAAACAATCCTAGCAATCTTATTTGATCTCTATAGATCTTGGTATATATGATGTTTATTCCAAATACATCTTTATACCAAGTGTATATGATGCTTCTTTTAAGTTCTTCATAAAGAAGTTTTGTGACAATCATACTTTAATTGATTGCAAAATTGACATGCCAATACCAATTAAGCGTAGGTTATCCACATACAAGTACGAAGAATAAGACATCGCTCATACTGACCATCTTATATATACATGGTTTATCCTCATTTTAATAAAGCTGAATCTTTTGATAGTCTCGTCAAACTGGATGTTCCAGCTTCTTGATGCTTGGTTCAATCTATATATGGATTTTAGCAGCTTGCATGCCTTCTGTTGCTCTTATTGATTTCGAAATCCTTTGGTTGTTTCACATATACGCACTCTTCTAAATCATCATTTAAAAAAATTGGTCTTTATATCCAGGGGCGGAACTACATGGGATTTGCCCTGGGCAGCTGCCCAGGGCAAACAAATTAAAGAAAAGTTAATATCGCATGTTAGCTACCACATTTTGTATCCAGATGGCTAAGGCATTGGTGCTTGTGTTTTATAGGGTATGGTTTCGAATCCCGTTGGTGACATTATTATTTTAACATATTATACATACAACAATTATTTTTTTAGAATAAAAAATTTTGTTTGGTCATTATTCTTTTACAGCCCAATGGATAATTATTTATTTAGAAAAACATATCTTTTGTTTGGTCATTGTTCTTTTACAGCCCAATGGCTAAGGTATTAGTCGATCTGATCACGTATTATGTGTTCGATTTCTTTGAGGTCATTTTTTATTTCTTACATATATTTTTGTAATTTCTTACATATATTTTTACATACAATAATTATGTATTTACCATCAAAAATTTATTGCACATTAGATAAGTTGTATCTTAAAGCGCGCTTTGTATTTCGTCTTCTAATAGTGTTTCTTTTTTTCCTTTCTTTTTTTTGATCATGGTTATTATGCTAATACAGTACGCAGTGACAGAATTGTATACAACTTGCCATGGACAGCTCAGGACAATAAAAAAAATATAATTTATCATTATGTGAGGACATTTTTTATTTCTTACATATATTTTTACATACAATAATTATGTATTTACCGTAAAAAATTTATTGCACATTAGATGTATTTTAAAGCGTGCTTTGTATTTCGTCTTCTAATAGTGTTTCTTTTTTTCTTTTCTTTTATTTTGATCTTGATTATTATGTTAATACAGCACGCAGTGACAGAACTGTGTACAACTTGCCATGGATAGCTCAAGACAATAAAAATAATAATTTATTATTATGTATAATCACACTCTGACTTTCTCCTCCCTCTCTCATTACCTCTCACTTTTCTTACTCTTTTTTCTCTCTAACTCTCACTCTGCTCTCTCTAAATAAATGTAAAAAAAATTCTATATCAATTATTATTTTCCTATGTTTGTGTGTATATATTAATGTAAACAAATTAATCTTCAATTATTAGTTTGTTTATCAAATATTATTTTCATAGGCATGCATGTCTATATGTATAATACTATTTTGTAAACTAAAATAGATATCTTGTAGGTATTTTTTAAAAAAATATTCGTTACATCATCTTTATTTTCGCCCAGGGCAAAAGAAATTCCTGATTACGCCACTGTTTATATCCATGTATCAAATTTATAGTAATAGAAAGCTATCATAGCAAGCAATATTTAAAGGACAATTTTTGCAAATAGGCCAAATTAATAAATTAATTAGGAAAATCGACCTAATTTTTTTTAATTAGCAAAACCGACCTCTTTTGGTTTTGGGAGCCAAAAGAGGTCGGGCTGGGGTTGGGGCACGTGTGTGGCCTCGGCCGCATCTTCAGAGTGCGGCCGAGAGCCGCACCTTCAGAGTGCGGCCATGGGCCGCATCTTCAAAGTGCGGCCCTTGGCCGCACCTGACAGCTGCGGCCAAGTCCACAAGACCTCACAGCAGCCCGCGACCTTGCGGGCTGCAGCAGACGTCTTCTCCTTCAACTTGCGGCCGCTCCTTCAAAGTACGGCGATTGATTTTTTTTGGGTGGTTATTCTACTTTGTTTCAGGTTAATTCTACTCTCTATGTTATGTTATTGACTGTTTTTTGTGATTTTTGTTCAATATAGATTGAATTTTAGGGGTTTTGAGATAAATCTATATTTGGGGAAATTTTATAGGTTTTTTATAAAATGGAGGAGGCAGGACCTATTACTAATGCGGTCTTGTATGATCAAGCACGTCATCGTTCTGCCGATGTAGTGCAAGTGCAGGTAAATAGAAAGAATTAATATGCAAAGTACGTAATTATTATTGAAAGGAAAAAAATTAAGGTGTGAATTATATGTTTGCAGGCATCCATAGCAATTGTCGATCATGGACAGAAACATACAAAGTGGAGATTAGATCAGCGCGCGCGACCATATATTGAAGCGTCCAGATTACACCTATGTGCGCGCTTGCGTTGGGTACGGTTAGACCACGCATTGCTGACTGCTTTGGTTGAAAGATGGAGGCCAGAGACAAATACATTTCACATGCGTCAGGGAGAGATGACAATCACGTTACAGGACGTGGCAGTCATCATAGGCCTACCGATTGATGGAGAACCAATATATCAATGTGAAATGCGAGATGGCAGCTGGGGTGCATTGATGGAGAGACTACTTGGACAGGATACTCCACAAAGAAAAGCAGCCAAGGTAAAACTTAGTTGGTTGCGTGATACATTTACTGATTTGCCTGAGGATGCAGATGATGAGGACATTCAGCGGTATGCACGGGCATATCTGCTTCATATGATTGGAACCTTACTGGTTCCGGATCCAAGCAAAGGATCTATAAATCTCCGCTGGTTGACAACGTTAGATGATTTTGAGGAGTCCGGTGGATATTCATGGGGAAGTGCGGTGCTTGCGCACTTGTATGCTGAGCTCAGAAAGGTGGCATTAAAGCAGACAAAGGCTTTATATGCATGCGGGTTATTATTGCAGGTATAATTTTTTCCGTTAGCTATAATAGTGATATATCTATATATATCTATATATTTCACATTCTGAGGAAAAATTCATATTACAGGTTTGGAGCTGGGAGAGAATGTATGTAGGAAGACCAAGGCTCCTGCAGGATGTATTTGCTGACACCGTTCCCTATGGGTTCAGGTGGAATACAGGAAAATCATTCATGGAAACTGCTCATGGAAACCTTGATACATACAGAGACCAATTTGATACATTAGAGAGTACGCAGGTGTGTATATGAAAATTTTATAACGTAGGTGATCAATTGATATATAATATAGTACACTGATATATTTGTGTACTTCATGCCTCATAGGTTACCTGGGAGCCTTATGTAGAGCGATTCGAGCAGCTGCCGGCGTTATGTCGTGAACATCCCGAGTTATGGCGAGCGAGGGTGCCCATATTCTGCTGGGAAGCACGGGTTATGCATGCACCCGACCGTGTCATGCGGCAATTTGGTTTACGGCAACACATCCCATCTGCCCTCCCAGTCTTGGCGGGGAAGCCAAGACCAGCGCAGCCAGCAGACGTGACTGTAATCAGGGATCCTCTTGCACATTGGATGGGTAGAGTAGATCACATTGTGAATGAGGGAGATGTGGTATCGGTTGCTGCCTATATGGAGTGGTATTGGGGGATTACCAGGAGGTGGATTTTTCTGAGGCAGCAACCACCGTTCGCACAAATGCCCCGAGGACCCATCGAGCGCCAACATGTAAGATGTTCAAGTTTAATTTTTTATAGTATTTTTTATAACCAAGATGCTTAGTACTTAATTTGTTTTACAGGTTGCCGGATATGTTTCATTGTACGATATGGCAGGGCAAGTATTGCAAACACAGGATCAGGGGTTGCTGCATACGATGAGGACCCATATCGATGATGTGCTACATCGTACACGCCATCTTCCAGAAGGTGTAGATACGAGCGAGCTGCGTCGTTTATATAGGATGGGTGAGGCCGGCACTTCTCAGCAGGAGCATACCAGAGATGATGACGCCGGCACTTCTCAGCAGGAGCATACCAGAGCAGATGACGCTGGCACCTCTCAGCAAGAGCATACAGGCGTACATGAGTCCTGCAGTTGGCAGCTGGACCAGCCCATAGCTTATGACAGCACGTGTCAGCAGCCCCCTCACGGAGGTTATGACACCGACACTTGGACGCAGCACCCTCATGGAGGGTATGACCCCGGCACTTGGCAGCAGCCCCCTCCCATATCATTTGACGCCGGAGCTTGGCACCCGAGCATATGGGATGTTCCATCCGATTGGCAGCAGCAGCCTACCCAGGGTACATGGTATGACGGCAGCACTTGGCCACAGCATTTGACACAGGCAGATTGGCAGCCTACCTAGGGTGGCACGTCACAGCCGCAGCAGACAGAATGGGATGACACATGCATTTCACAGCAGCATGTGGAAGAGGATGTTGGCCCGTCTCAGCCACCTCAGACACAAGGTGATGTTTACGGCGTGTCACAGGTTGACGTGTCACAGGCTGGAGAGGTGTCACAGGTTGGCGAGGTGGCACAGGCTGGTGAGGTGTCACAGGCTGGTGAGGTGTCACAGTCTGGCGAGGGGTCTCAGCGTGTGGCAGGTTGGCGGGATTTCCCAGTAGGCAAAAAGGGAACGCATTCGGATAGGCCCTGGTATTCTCGTGTATTTAGTCGGCGCAAAGGGAGTCGTCGATGATATGTATCTTTAAAATGTGTTATGTATATTTGCTGGATTTCAGACATTTGATATGTAGTGTTTCTCAAATGAATTTGATATGTAGTGTTTCAGACATTTGTTATGTATGAATTTGATACGTAGTGTTTCCAAACACCCTTATTTATTCAACGAATTCATTCATACACCCAATATTTATACATCACAGATACATACGAGGAAGGTTGTTTTCGGGCTTGATGGAGGTATTATGTTACTGAGTTGGGCTGCGCTCCAGAGGAGAATTTTCTCCTCCCGAACTCATCTACGCACCCTTTTGCTGCTTCGGTGGCAGTTTGAGCGGCGGGATTTCTCCACAGATTACAGGAGGAAGACAGCGGCTCAAGCGGCCAACGAAGCGGTGAAAAGACCCGTAGATGAGATCATGAAGAGAAAATTCTCCACTGGAGCGGAGCCCAACCCAGTGACATAATACCTTCATCATTCCGTCAACAATCTTTCTCCATTTAGCGTGACCACATTATCCACGTCAAGCAAGCGCGAAGTTGGCGGGAGTGTGATACGTGTCACAAGCGGGAGTGTGATACGTATCACAGTATCAGGGCAGCCACGTTTTGAAGTTGGCGGGAGTGTGATACGTGTCACAAGCGGGAGTGTGATACGTATCACAGTATCAGGGCAGCCACGTTTTGAAGTTGGCGGGAGTGTGATACGTATCACACTCCATGCCTGAAGATCACATTCTGGCTGCTGGAAATATATAGCAGCCAGAGCCGCAGTTGTCAGGTGCGGCCCAAGGCCGCACTTTGAAGATGCGGCCGAGGCCGCATCTTCAAAGTGCGGCCTTGGGCCGCACCTGACAACTGCGGCTCTGGCTGCTATATATTTCCAGCAGCCAGAATGTGATCTTCAGGCAAAGTGCGGCCTTGGGCCGCACCTGAAAACTGCGTCCAGTTGTCGACACCAAAGCGCCCTAGGCCGCGGCTTCTGTTTGCCGTGGCTTCTGTTTGCTGTGTTTGTTTTTGTGCGACTGCTGTTTGTGTTTTTTGCAACGGCGGGATTTGGTCCGATCCAACTCAACTACCCTCCGAAACCCTTAGCCATACGAGAACTTATCCGTGACGATTCAACTCGCCTAATAGGTATTAAGAGTTTTTTGTTCATCTTTATGTTATACTTTAGGGAGTTAGGGATTTATAATGGTGTATGTGCAGGTTGTTGAAAATGGCAAGTGATTCAATTTTTGTCATATGCTATTTTGCTGGTGAATTATATATTAATGAAAATCACGAACCACGGTATGTCGGAGGGAAAGCTAAATCGATGAAGCTTATAAGTGGGTCGACCTATAACGACCTAGTAGATCGGATATACAATATCACGAAGATCTGTCGGGAAGAATATATGTTGAATCTGGTGTGCAACTGGCCAGTAATGGGAGGAAAGACTACCGCAGTTAAAATATCAGACGACGATGATATGGAGAATCTGTTTGATTTATCGCAAGATAATCGTGGAGTTGAAATATATGTGGGTCTTGATGCAATAAACACCGCCCAAGAAAATACGACAGGAGTAGGGTGTTCGCAATATCCGCAAGATGAAGCTAACATGAACACGTAAGTCTATATTTCAATCAAGTTTTGCGAATTGTAACTAAATTTTTTTGTATTCGTCGTAGCAACTAAAATTTTAAACCGTTCATATGTCAGTAACAGGTTGAATGAGGAAGCAGTGGGAATTGAACTTCAACACTCAACTTACATGGAAGGCCCTTTTGTACCGGAGTCGATGCCTGAAGATCCATACATACCTGTTGATGAAGAAATAGAAGAGAGCGATGACGAGGAGCATGTCGGGGCCGGAGAGGATAGCATGCTTTATGCGGATGATCCAAACGAAGATGATATAGCATGGATACAACAATCGGTCGCCGTTAACACAATTGTGGAAGATGAGGAGGCTTTGCCCGATGAAGTTGAAGAGGAGGAATGGCTAAATGCAACAGTTATGAGTAATACACTTGAAAGGAGAGTGGAAGCGCCTAGACCTCAAAACGATAGGGGGGTGTTCAATGTCGGCGATATTTATGATACAAAGGCCGCCTTGATTAAAGCAATAACGGAGTGGAGCATTAAGCATAATGTTTCATTTAGGCCAATCAAGACAAACAAGACAAGTTATAATGTGATATGCGCCCTAAATGCTGCGGTCAATCCGGCAACACAAGATGAGGCTAGTAGGAATTGTCCGTGGCGTATCCATGCAGCAGTGCGGAAGAGTAGCATTGGGAAGTTCAAGCTCTCAAGGGTTGTGGAGGAACATACTTGCAATAATCCAACCCTAAATACAGATCATCAAAAAGCCACAGCATCTTTCATTTGTAATATGATTATGCCAATGGTGAAGACAAAGTTAGATTTGACACCGGCAGAAATCCAAGAGGCCATAACCGCCCTGTTACGGATCCGAATTTCATATTACAAAGCATGGATGGCAAGATCGAAGGCATTAGAAAGGATTTTTGGAGATTGGGAGGAGTCATATAATCGGCTACCTCGGTATTTAGAGGCCATTTCAGAGACTAATCCAGGCACCGTATACAAGATCACTTATGACACTATAAGTGAAGGAGTAGCACAATTTTCGGGGGTCTTCTGGGCATTTGGCCCTTCAATCAAGGGTTTCAAACATTGTCGGCCGATTTTAAGTATTGATGGTACCCATTTGTATGGGAAATATGGTGGGTGTTTACTTGTGGCCACCGGTGTGGATGGTAATGGTGGGCTGTTTCCCTTGGCATTTGCGGTTGCGTCAGCGGAGAACCAAGAAAACTGGAAGTGGTTTTTCGCATGTATATATGAATACATACCAAGTGCGCATGGACGAACGATAACCTTCATTTCAGATAGAAGGAAAGGAATTCCTCGAGCACTAGAAGATGGATGGCCAGCACATTATCACCATAGGTATTGTCTGCGGCATATTATTGCAAATTACAAGGCGAAAGGATTCCGAACACGTTTCTTGGAGGGAAACTTCTGGATGGCTGGCATTGCATCAGACTTGCTGACATACAATGCCTATCGTGCCAAAATTAAAGACGAGTCCATTGAAGCAGATGCGTGGATATCTGCAGATTTACATGGAGAAGAAAGCATGTGGGCGATGCATGCCGATCGTGGGAAACGTTATTGCATCATGACAACAAATTGTTCTGAGAGCTTTAATGGGGTGCTCAAAGGTGCTAGGGCTCTACCGATACAAGCGTTGATTGCAAGAACATTTTACAGGTTAAATAGATATTTCTTCAGTCGAAGACTAAGTGGGCAAGGGTGGACGACAGATTTTGTGCCCACAACAATGGACATTATTGCGGCACGGAGGGAAGCAGCCCGAACGTTTATGCTCACAAGGTTTAGTGATTGTGAGTGGCAGGTGACTGACAATGATGGTCTCTGTTATACTGTTAAGTTGCATGACGAGAAATGCAGATGTAGTTGCAATATTCCTTCGCTTCAACACATCCCATGTGCTCATGTTATCGCCGCAACTTCCAGACAAGAATATGGTGCTAATATAGCATATATGCCATTCTGTTCGCCATGGTATAAGGTTAGCAGATATCGCCTTGCATATGAACCTTTATTTCACCCCATACCCGATGCACGGTATTGGAAGGCTTGGGATGGTCCCAAATTACTTCCACCCGACAAAAGAAGACCTCCAGGTCGGCCTACATCTACACGTATTCGGGGGGCAATGGATATTCCGCGCGAAGGAAGCCGACAGAATAGATGTGGCAATTGCCATCAACTCGGGCACTACAAATCACGCTGCCGAAATCCTCCAACACACGCGTATGTTGATTCTTCAATTCATATATTTCTTGTGTATATACATATGTTGTTCTAATTTATGCTTATCTTGTAGGTATTCATCTCAAGTTCGGGGCGGGTCTTCATCACAAGGCCGCGGCGCGTCTTCATCTCAAGGCCGCGGCGCGTCTTCATCTCAAGGCCGCGGCCCGTCTTCATCACAAGGCCGCGGCGCGTCTTCATCTCAAGGCCGCGGCGCGTCTTCATCTCATGGCCGTGGCAGATCCCGCACATGATGTAATGATGGATGTTACTCTACTGATACTGTTGTGTTATGGCCATGATTGATGTGTTAGGGCCATGTTTTTTTGTAAGTTTATTGAATTCGACTTGATATGTATTTTGAAATTTAAACTACTATGGTTGATGAATTCATTGTTGTTTGATTTATGTGTTACTTGAGCTTGAATTCTATGTGATGTGTGTTTTGATTTATATGACCGTTTGGATATCCAAGTGATGTGTTGTGATATACTATTTGTGATACGCTATGGCTGTGAGAAGTATTATTTTGAGAATAATTTGGGACACGTTTTGATTTTTATATGCATATGCTGGAGTGAATTAGGGTTGAATTATCGGGAGAGTATGAGAAGCAGCTGCTGAAATGGAGAAGAGCAGCAGCAGCATATTTGAATTTGCAAACATAGAGGAGCAAGCAGCAGCAGCTACTGCAATTCGGCTCTGTAATTGTGTGGACTTGGCCGCAGCTGTCAGGTGCGGCCAAGGGCCGCACTTTGAAGGTGCGGCCCATGGCCGCACTCTGAAGGTGCGGCCCATGGCCGCACTCTGAAGGTGCGGCCGAGGCCACACACGTGCCCCAGACCCAGCCCGACCTCTTTTGGCTCCCAAAACCAAAAGAGGTCGGTTTTGCTAATTAAAAAAAAATTAGGTCGATTTTCCTAATTAATTTATTAATTTGGCCTATTTGCAAAAATTGTCCATATTTAAATGGATTTTAGCATAACTACCGGTGAAAGGTTTCGTTATAGGCTAAACCAAGTCTTTGACGATATTCTTTTATCATCAATCTTGCTTTATAGGTCTCCACCTTTTCTTCTACACTAATCTTTCTCTTGTAGATCCACTTGCTCTTACAAGGTTTTATCCTATTAGCAACACCCACCAAAGTCCCAATGTTGTTGGAGCGCATAGATTCTATTTCAGATTTCATTACGTCTAGACATTTTCCAGAATCTTTATTTTGAATGGCTTCTTAGAAACTAATGTGGTCATTACCAACCGTGATGCTATTCTTAACACCAACAATTATGAGAAAATCATAGATCTCTCAGGTGGTTGAAGTCACCTATTAGATTTCATATAGCTAAGAGTCGTTTAGTAAGTGTGTGGTTCCGTCTCTTGATCTTTTACAATCCGTGGTTTTGGAATTTCTTCCAGCTCTAGCATACTACGTTCCACCTATTCAACACTAGATTCTTTCTTTAAGAAGGTTACATATCAAGAAATAATAATTCTTTATTCCTTAGGTTGATAGAATAGATAACCTTGAGAGTTCTTTAGATATCATATAAACTTACACATCATTTATTGTGCCTCTAGTTTATTTTGTATTATGCCTTTTTTCATATGCAGTACATCCACACATCTTAATAAACTTAAAATTAAGTTTCATACATTTCATATCTCAAATAGAGTGATAGGCACGGCCTTAGATGGACCCATGCTTAATTTGCGCTCTACTGTATCTAGGGCGTAGTCACAGAAGGAAAGATGTAACTTAGTATTACTTATCATGAATCACATCATATCCAATAAGGTGCGATTTTTTCTTTTTGACATATCATTATGCTGTGGTGTGCAAAGAGAAGTAATCGAAAAGAGAATCACATTCTCTTTTAATTAGGCAAAGAATTCCAGACTTAGGTATTCTCCTTGATTTGATTGAATAATTTTAATGCTTTTTTATGTGTGGTTCTCTATTTCATTCTTTTACTTTACGAATTTCTCAAAAGCTTCATGCTTACGTTTCATCAAAAGCACATTAAACTTGAGAGATCATCAATAAAGGTGATGATCTGTCACTGCCTTCACCATGATCTGCTTCTGTCTTTTTTTTCTTAAACTTAACGCTTTTGCTGCCTTTAGACCTTAGATCATACACATTCACTGCCTTCACACCTTAAATCCATCGCTGTCGCCGCCTTCCCACTTAGATCCAATACCGTTGTTGCCTTCTTACCTCAGATCTGATATCCCCACTGTCTTGTTAACTTGGTTTTGATGACGAAGAGGCTATTTCAGCCTTGATCCGGCAACGCCTAAGTCTCACGATGACGACAAAGCTGTATTCGCCTTGATTTTACAACAAAGATGAGATAAGCGCCACCTAAATCTAGATCTAACGATGACAACCCTTCTATATCAATGGTGATGCCTATTTGTTCCCTCTTCGATGATGACAGCTCTTTGATGATGTGGCATTTCCAATCCCTTTTTGACGATGGTGCTCTCTCTGATCTACTTCAACATCACCCGCATTAACTTCTATGATCATCTTCATTTTCTTCTTTCCTTTATTTTTTAATGATATAACATGGCAGTATGTTGTAAAAATATTGTACAATATACTATAGCAAAACTGTAATTTTCTTGTTCTTTTGTCTCTCTCAGTAGGTAATCTTTTTGGTGATATATTTGGGATCCCAAGGGATGATCATTGTCCATTGGATGTGTTCAGAGAGTTTGCCATGTTTTGAATGTGTTTGCTAGGATCTTAAGGGAGGACCAGTTGTGGTTTGGAACTGTTATAGGTGTGCAAGTGTGGCATCACGAGGGAGGATCACAGGTTGGGATAGTTCAAATAGCTTGGTGATTTAGTTGTCTGAAGGAGCCGTCCTGTCAGAGACAAGAAATGAAGCTCATTGTGCCCAAACTAGTTCCTTTTAAGCTTTCTAAATGGAAAGTAGACTGAAAAAATTATCTGAAGGGGAAAAGAGTTGCACGTAGTCTTTGTGGTAGCAAAAGTGTACACACCCCATAAAAGAACCAAGGGGGAAAAACTTCCCAGAATTGGAGAAATGGGACCGGTAAGACAGATAAATTCTTAGTCAGATGCCAAAGTCGACGAAGGAGATATCACAGTTAGTGATGCACTGTGAGATAATAAAGAAGATGTGGGAGTTTTTGAATGCAATGTTTTTTTGAAAAAAAACATTCTGTCTAAAGCCAGTGATGTTTCTTAAGAGTTCTATAGATCTAAGTAGTAGAAAAAGATACGCTTACTGTACTATGCAAACTTCTGCATGTGTAGTGATAAGTTGAGTATCTTGTTTTTGATATAATCAAATATTAAGAAAATACATGAGCAGAGGGAACAAGTAGCATTATTGACTTTCTTGTGTAGTTTACGATCATGTACATTGCATCCATAGATTATTGAGCAGTCTATACCCGAAACATGTCACACTCTGCAGCATATTTTCCAAAGCACCTCTGGATACCTGCTAGTATATCTGATCGATCATCTCTCACACCCAATAATGATATGAAAATGCTACAAGAGGTTAATGGGGACATAAAAGAAGTCGTGCAGATAGAGGCCGTGGTGGAGACTGTATGTATGGTGCCGATTGAGTTGGTGTCGTGACATATAAGATAATGCAAGAGGTGCTCCGGAGAATACTTTTCTAAAGAATAGAGTTTGCCATTACTGCATGAAAGAGGGATACAAAGTTCATGTGTTTGAAGTTGCATGGGAAGGCGCTAATTGGATCGGCACATGTTGCCCCATCACATGATTATTATTCTACATCAAGGAATGCTATAATATCCAAATTTCTTCTTCCTCATCCATAGCGAATTTAGCCCAAACAGGTAACCATATTATTTGTCTATCTGCATCCAATTCAAGGGTTCGAATCATAAATTCATGTGCATCTTATTATATAAGTGGAGCTTTAGGTATCTTATCATCTTTTTGTTATACATCATAGACTTGGGCACAAGTCTATGACATTGGCTGATGGCTCTACATCCACAGTTAAGGGTGTAAGCTCAGTTAATGTCACACGTTTATCATCATCTTCAGTTTTGTATTTCTGCAAGTTTTCTTCTAATCTGCTTTTTATTAGCCAGTTGATGCATGGACATTTTCGATATTTCATAAAAATTTAAAATTATGCAGGGGCATTTTGTAAATATGTCTTGCAATTCAAGTCGGATTGTAGTGCCTTCTAACGATGTGGATGTCAAGTGGTTTATCGAAACTTGCCCCTTCTAAAGATGTGGAGATTGACTGAATTTTTAAATTCCCCCTTTTAACGACTTGGTGGTCGATTGGATTTTCTGATTTTGTTATTTTGATGTCGTGATGGTTGATTGGATTTTAAGATTGTGCCCCTTCTAACGTTGTGGAGGTATTTGGGTTTGAATGACTTCGGCTTTGGCTTTTTTAGTTTAGATACTGAGTGGTCTCTGGGATTTGTGCTCAATGCCGACTGCTTTAAGTGTAAATTAGATAGTATCAATGTTGCCGAGCATACAAATTTATGCTAGTTTCTTAAAGCCAGGTTGCATATTTACATGCTTCAGTAATGTTTTGGTTGGAATAACTTAATGAGTCATGTGCTCTTATTAGTTCGTATTACTGGTTTTAGGCCTGTACCATACCCAATCAGAATCTGACCTAATTCCTTAACAGGTCAGGCAGGTTAGATACGGTTTACCTAGGCCAGGTATGGGTGAGGGTCCTTGTCCTGAATATAATTCGGGCCCGGTTTAGTTCTAGCCTTAACCAGTTCGGGTCAAATTTGACCTGACGCGGCCTGATTGCCACCCAAGCCTAACATCGACAGTTACTTCCACCTCAAAATCTGTATTGGAGGTTCATCCCATCACCTATGTACGATTCAGCAGTGTATTATTGCCTTCTTTGTTTCCTTAGCTTCCAAAATTCATTGAAGTCTTTAACTTCTATACACTCCAAAGCTGACAACATGTTGTTTCATTCGATGAATCCCTCCTTTCCCATGAAGAATCGACATTGTGAGGTTTTCGAGTCAGTGATCACTGGGCTCCTTCATGGACTAATAAAGAAAACAAAGGCCCTCATGTGAAGGTACTTCTCTTGGTATTAATCGCGAGAGAATTGGGCCACAAGGAGTTGCCGACTTTGCTAGATATCAAGTCAAGACAGGAGGAGAGGCTAGAAGAGGAAAGTGGCAGATAATGCTTCGTTGGTGGATATTAGTTTATTACAAGCATATATTTTGTTGGCATGTGTTGTTTTGGAGGTTCAATTAAGTCATTGGTTATCGTGGAGAAACGCTTGTCCGCTATGTTGATGTGAACCTACTGATGTCAGAATCATTGTTGCGGTGATGTCAAACTAGAATTCCTTTTCTCTTTTTCATGTGAAATTATGTTTCCAATTGTATATATGTTTTTTCTAATGTTTTGCAATTGCTCTTACGTAACTAAAGAATGTTAGCCATAGATATATTGGTTTAATATTTTTTCCGCTGTTTGGTTGATTTCAAGATGTGGCTTCTGTGATTGTAAGATATGGATCTTGTTTTGTCTAACTCCTTGTCATTGATAGTTGTTTCTATTCAAAAATATACGATATGGAGAACATATGTGGTTGAAACCAATTGATTTATTTCATTCTAGTTATGTGGTGTTTGCTTACACATGTTTGCTTTTTTGCCGTTATTTTATGTATCCAACGGAAAAATAAATTTATCTTGTTTGTATATGGAAATTAGTCAATTACAGAGAATGGTGGTAACAGATTATTTGCATGTTGCTCCCCTCAATTATATAAATCAATCAGAGAGATGCGTTGTTAAAGTTATACTGTCTCATTTTGCGGATTTGAATTGTTAAGAGATGTAAGGAGAAGGGCTGGTTAGGGACACATTGACAGTTGACACCATTGTCACCGTTTGAATTTATTCAGGTCATTCACAGTAAAAGACTTTTTGTGGATGGGAAAGTTGACACCGTTGGGTACTGGAGAAAATTCAGGGTCTCAGATGCCCATATTGAGGGGAAGCAAGTACGACGGGAAAGATTCGCAATATCTTTTTTTGTTTTTGTTTTTTTTTTTTTTTGGGGGGGGGATACGGATTTCTCCTTGATAAATTTCTCAGATTGTATAAGTCTCTCAAATTCACTTATTTTCTCTCTTTCACTTATTGTTTATTGTTGGAACATGAACCGACTGAAAGGGGTCCAAATGATGTTGGTGAAACCATAAATAGTAACTAAAAGCATATCTAAACCAAAAGCTTAAGTCATAGGTGGAGGCCCAATTTCCAATTATGGACATCAACTTCTTTTAAAGTTTCCAATGTGTGACTTGTTGTGCACAACAATGCGGAAGCTTCGGACCATCGGATGGCGAGATGACGAGCAAGAAACACAAAAGAGCACAATAGAGAATATAATTTTAGGCCGTCAATCGGCCAAGGAAACACTCAGTAGCTTTTATTTTAAAGTAAGAACAAAATACAACTCTTCTAACTTTTCAAGGAAGAAGAAGCCCTCGAGATATCCCTAAAAGCTCTTAATACAATCTCTCAACTTGGTTCTTAATAATGGCATCTCAAAGCTCTCTATGTGTTCGTGCACCTATACAAAAAACCCTCCTCGAGCGCTACTTTTATAGCCCCTAGGGCATGGGCGCAAATTGAATTCTACTGGGATCTAAACTCCAGTTCCAATAGAATTCTATTTAGAGAGCAATCTGTACTCTAACAGAATTCTATTGGGAGAGCAACTCTAACTTGAATAGAATTCTACGTCATGTAGTCGGTGCCTCTAAGCTGCCGAGCTCCCTGCCGAAGCTCGAATTGTCGAGCTACTGAACTTTTGAGTTGCCAGGCTTTCGAGCTATTAAAAGCCGGTCTGTCGAGTTGTTGAGCTTCTAAAATGCCGATCCTCCGAACTAAGGATTTAGGCCTGTAGAAGTTAGCACAGCATTGAATCCCCGTATCTGGCCACGTAAAGCCAAATACATGTGACCCAAGGCACATGCAAGCTAGCCCTACATGACACACTTCTCTAATACTCCTCCATCGCCTCAAATTGTGCCAATTTTTCCAAATCTCCACATTGGCGAGATTTGGGCCTATGTCAATCAACCCTCAATGCTTCACCTTGGAGAGAATCACATTGTGTTTCCTTCAACTTACCCCGAAGAGCCCACCTGGCTCCTCTCACTCTCAATGCCCCCACCAGGGCTCACTTGACTCCTGCGAGCCTCAATGGCCCCATCAGGGCGAGCCTCAATGGCCCCATCAGGGCGATTATCGACATCATCTCGAAACAAAATTGAGCAAATCCAAGCAATGCTTGAACTTGACTCCAGATATGACCTTTGTCAACACGTCTGCTGGGTTGTCTTCCGTTTCGATCTTCAGTAAGTTGATGTCGTCGTCTTCTTCACCCACGTAGTCACGAACAAAATGGTATCTCACATCGATATGCTTGGTGCGTGCATGAAAGACTTGGTTCTTTGCTAGATACACCGCTATTTGGCTATCACAATGCAGGTCATACCTCTCTTGGTATATAACCCTAGTTCATCCATCAAGCCCATGAGCCATATCGTCTCTTTTACCGCTTCAATCAATGCCATATACTCTGCCTCCGTAGTTAATAAGGCCACCGTAGACTGAAGAATACCATGCCAACAGATCAGAGCTTCTAACAGGGTGAAGACATAACCCGTCATAAATCTCCTCCCATTCAAGTCGCCTACAAAGTCGGAATCGATATATCCCACAACTAGCAGACCATCATCACATCAGCTATATGTCGATCCTGTTAGGATCCTGAAGATGACAAGCAAACACTAGAGTGGTGTGATTGCAACCAAAACAAATAAAATCTTGGTTCACCCTCCTATGGGCTACGTCTAGACTCCAATTCTCCTTCAAAGCACAATCTCTTCTAACATGTCCTGGCTTATTGCAACCAAAACAAATAATTTCATTAGTTAATTTAGATTTTTCTTTTAGAAAATTTACCTCTAAGAAATTTCTTGAAACTCCTTGATAAAAGAGCCATTTCCTTCTTCTCACGTTCTGAAAATTCGGATTCCGATTCACTAGCATTGGCTTTGAAAGCTAGGCTCTTTTTCTTCGGTTGGGCTTCCTCATTTTCTTCATTGAGCTTTATCGCATATGCCATGAGATTGTCCATAAGCTCTTCCAATGTGACTTTGTTCATGTCATTGGTTTCACGTATGGCCGTTGTCTTTGGTTTCCACTCCGGCCTTAATGATCTAATTATCTTCATTACTTGATCATAATGGAGATTTTCTTGCATAATCCTACAAGATCGTTAATAATCTCCGAAAACCTAGTATTCCTTTGAGCAATGGTTTCATTTTCAAGCATTTCAAAAGATTCAAATTTAGAGTTATGCATGTTGATCTGGGACTCGTTTACCTTGTCGGTCCCTTCATGAGTTACCTCTAAAGTATGCGAAATTTGGTGTGCCGTCTCGCATTGCGACACACGTGTGAATTCGTTACCTACAAGGACACAAAATAAAGCATTCATTACTTTAGCATTAAGGTTACCTTTCTTTTTGACATCCCTATCCCACATATCCATGGATGTTATTGGCCTCATGTATCCATTCTTCATTATAGCCCAAATGTCCAAGTCAAGAGATTGAAGATGGTACATCATGCAAATCTTCCTATTGGGGTAGTTTGTGCCATCAAAGAGAGGTGGTCAGGTTATAGAGAATCCTTCTCGACGGTGTGAAGTTGTTGCCATCTTTTCAACTCAAGTTTTGATATCACGTGTTGGGGTCCTGAAGATGACAAGTAAAC
The DNA here is from genome assembly GCA_030789695.1 of Scilla litardierei. Classification (NCBI taxonomy): domain Eukaryota; kingdom Viridiplantae; phylum Streptophyta; class Magnoliopsida; order Asparagales; family Asparagaceae; genus Scilla; species Scilla litardierei. The sequence goes on from CM061142.1 coordinate 73,010,763, forward strand.
ACTAGAGGGGTGTTATTCTAAAAATTAGTGCACGATTAAAAATTAAACCCTTTAAGATATGCTAAGTCTCTTAAGGGAGTTACTCCTTAAGTACTTAATCAACACACAAGTTGAACTTGCAAGAAATAAATAGATTAATGCAACAGAAGTCCATACACAAAATTGCAACTTATGAAAGTATGAAGACAAGTAAAATCAATCACAAACATTTTGATTTTTGTCTTGGTTCACCCTCCTGTGGGCTACGTCCAGACCCCAAGCACTATGTGATTTTCCACTAATTAAATCTTACCAAAAGAGAGCAACTTGTCTCAAATGAGGGCTTACACTCACCAAGCTTCTCTTGCTAGGAATTTTAACTGACCTTGTACAAGCAAGGGTTTCCAAATATAATGAAAACCTATTCTCCAAAGAGGACATCAAAGAGGCTTTTACACCAATTGAAATGCAAACTACTACGTCCAGACCCCAAGCACTATGTGATTTTCCACTAATTAAATCTTACCAAAAGAGAGCAACTTGTCTCAAATGAGGGCTTACACTCACCAAGCTTCTCTTGCTAGGAATTTTAACTGACCTTGTACAAGCAAGGGTTTCCAAATATAATGAAAACCTATTCTCCAAAGAGGACATCAAAGAGGCTTTTACACCAATTGAAATGCAAACTACTTAGCACTTACCATCACCCATTGAGGGGGTTTACAACCCTACTTTGATGGTGGTGATACTTACAATTCTCACATAGCCAATAATCTTGGAGTTTTAGAGTTGTGTGTGCTAAGAGAAAATCTCTTCTTTGATCTTTGAAAAAGTGAATATAAAATCACTAAGAATCAAAGAAAAAGACTTGAAATACTCTCTGAAATATTCAAGCTAAGATTTTGAGAGAGAGAATTTAAGAATTGGTGAAGTAAAAATTGCTTAAAAGCTTTTAATGAGAAAAACAGTTTTTGGCCAAAAGAGTTGAAGAAAATCATTTGAAAGCTTATCAAACTTCAGAAAATTTGAGCAGTAATGTTAGCAATAGCTGCAGCCATCTCCAACTATTTATAATCCAACTAATTATTCAAAACAGTTCACCATTTGCCCTTACAACGATGGGAAAAAACAAAATCCCGTAAAATCTGGAACTGTGTTTTTATGTCCTTAACACAGAGTATACACGATGGGAAAAACAAAATCTACAACGACTGCAGTATACATGATAGTCCACTACTCACAACACTGTAGTCGACTATTTTGAGCAACATGGAGATTGCACATTCTTCCCATTCAAAGTAGTCGGCTACTATATAAAAAGTAGCCGGCTACAAATATGATACATGTGATTTTGCTTAAAAATATTCAGGAAATCATTTCAAAAATATTTAGAATGTTTTTAAATCATTTTATGAGTTTAAAATATGATTTAAAACTTTTCTGTGTGTGTGTGTGACTCTAATCCTAAGGCCTACAAATATTCTAAGAGCATGAATATAAATTACATCAAGATTTACCACTTTTGGTTTCTTTGATGCACTGCATATCTTCGTCTTTATGTCTTAGCTTCCTTTTGATTCTTTTGCCTTTGGTTGAGCTTCCATATATCTTTTGATCATTCTTGAATGCTTTTGATTTGGAATTTTTTTGATCAAGCTTTTGGGTCTTTATTTTGAGTCAATTTATGAGATGTTGACATCTTTGACTTTGAAGCTCATTTCATTGGCTTTATGAATCCTACACACTTGATAATGAGATTAGTAATAATCATTTGGTTAATCATCATCAGAACATAATTATGGATACTCAATATCCAACAAATTTCATATCAATGATGCCGTTGATATGTCTTAATATCAACTGCACTGCTTGCTACACAACATGGCCTGCATCAAGGCACCTACCCTATTAGCATACGATATACTCCATGAATTTCTTTTCTTTCTCATTCTTTGAACAATGCTTTGTACAAAGTTTGAATTGAGGTGTAAGCAGAGTAGTTACAGACTTTATGCTTTCACAATTGAATCTCTAAATAATAGTCTTCAAGTAGTGACTTTGTGAAAGATGTACAATACCTCTACTTTGGTCTCGGTAGATCTTCATGCCAAGAATCCTTCGTGCTTCGTTTATGTCATTCATCTCAAACGCACAACTCCATTCCTCTTTCAATCTTTGTATTTCTACTTTATTTGATTACGCTATTAGCATGTCATCAACATAAAGTAGAAGATATATGAAACATAACGATTATTGTGACTCCGTAAATGCCGTTGATCCTCTGTCATGAAGCGCTCAAAACGCTTGTACCATTGCCTACACGATTGTTTCAACCCATAGAGAGACTTCTTCAACCTATATGCAAGTCCATCACCTCTATCGTAGCCATCGGGTTGAGATATATAAATCTCCTTTTCTAGCTCTCCATGTAAGAATGCAGTTTTGACATCTAGTTGTACCAACTCAAGATCTAGTTGTGCAACTAATGCCAATATCATCCGAATAGAACAATGCTTGTCCACTGGAGAGAAAACCTCATTGTAGTCAATGCCTTCTCTTTGAGCATAGCCTTTCGCAACAAGTCTAACCGCAAAGCACATTTCTCCATCTTCGGCTCCATCCTTCTTTGTGTTGACCCACTTACACCCTTGCTTTCTTTCTAGTAGGAAGCTCCACTAATTTCCATGTATCGTTTTTCCATAATGATTCCATCTCAACCATCGCTTTCATCCACTTCTTTAGGTCTTCAGAATGTTCTACATCTTTGTATGGAGTGGGTATATCAATATTAAGTGGGAGAAAAGCAAATGAGGCCAGCTCTGTGTATTTTGTAGGTCGCCGTATCTCACACATAGGTCTTGAAACCGCAATAGAGTCCATCTGCCGTGCAGTATGTGGAGAGGGAGTATTTCCACCATCCAAACTTGAACCACCAATGTCATCATCTGTCTGGAATGTATCATCTGCGGTCTTTGGTGAACTCTGGCTAGAGTTAGTAGACACTATCTCACGAACCTTTGATACCTCTATTTGTACTTGCTCCATCTGTGTCTCTATAGGCTCCACCGTCGGTCCATGTTCCTTCATGATGCATCGAATGTCACATCTTTGCTCAAGGTCACCTTCCTCTATATTGGATACCACAACATGTATCCTTTGACACCTTCGCTAAAGCCCAAGAAGATGGCTTTCTTGGCTCTAGCATCAACCTTGTCCTCCTTCACCGCATAGTAGGCAGTACATCCACATATATGCAGAGAATCATAGTCAGAAACTGACTTTTTCGACCTATCTGCAAAGGAGGTCTTCCATCCAAAACTGCAGAAGGTAGCTTGTTGATCAGATAGGTCGCATACGCCAGGGCCACGGACCAAAATTACTTTCGTAGGTCGGTTGTAGATAACATGCATCGGACCTTCTCTAGCAAGGTCTGATTCATTCTCTCGGTTACTCCGTTTTGCTGTGGTGTACCACTAACAGTGAAGTGTCTCTGAATCCCTTCTATTCTGTAATACTCTTGTAAGGGATCCGACTTTATACTCTTTACCGTTGTCATTGTGGAGCCCCTTGACCTTCTTGTCGACCTGTTTCTCAATTAGTACTTCCATTCTATGAACTTACTAAGAACCTCGTCTTTAGACCTTAGAGGAAACATCCAAACCATGCGTGAGAAATCATCAATGAAAGACACAAAATAATGTTATCTCCTAATGAGGTCGTCCTCGTTGGTCCTCACACATTGGGGTGGACATAATCAAGCACTCTCTTTGTATTGTGGATGTCAGTCACAACAGATGCACGTCTTTTTGTCAAAAACATAATGCTAGCAGAAATCAATTCTTCCGGTCTTAGCTCCTTGTAGACGATCTCCCTCAATGAGCTTTTGTAGAGCTCTCTCCAACATGCCCTAGACACATGTGCCAAATTAATGAATCATCTCTATCAATCTCTGGGACAGTGCTGCAGTGCCAGTCACCATCGAACCATCCAACTAGTAGAGGTTACCTCTACGCTTCCCTTTCATTAAAATCATTGCTTATCAAGTTACCCTCAAAGCTCCGTTCTACATGGTCACTTTACATCCTTGGGCTTTAAGTGACCCAAGCGATATGAGGTTTCGCTTTAGGTTGGAAACATACCGTACCTCGTCGATGTCCCATGTGACTCCATCACCCTTGATCCGAACTGTGCCAATGCCAGTCATCTCCACGTAGGACCGTACTCTTACCACCTTCATGAAAGGTTGTAAAGTACTATCTACGTGGCGTCATATGAAAGGATCATCCATAATCAAGCACCCAAGTTTCTGACGTCACACCCTCCGAAGCACCGACCAATACACATTAATCCAACACCCTTGATGACGTTCACAGTAGCAGCATGCTTCTTTTTTACCTTTGGACAATTTTTGATCCAATGTCATTTCTCTCGACAAAAGGCAGATTGGTCATTTACTAAATCCATGCGAGGATGTTCTCTGCTCTTGTCCTTAGACTTGGATCGGAAATACCCTTTTCGCCCTCTACCCCTCATTGCGTTGGCCTCTTACCACGGTAAGAGCAGTGTTACATTTGCCCCTCGTGTCTAACTTGTCATTCTTCCCGAATTCCTCCTTTGTAAGAGCATTGGACGTCTCTTCAAAAATGATTGAATTCTTTCCGTATGTAAGGACCGAAACAATATGCTCGTACTATTCGGGTAGAGAGTTGAGAAGAATCATCACATTGTCTTCATCAACAACCTTGATATCAACGTTTCTAGGTTGGTTAATAGCTTGTTGTAGTAATCAAGATGTTCTTTAATGAATATTCCATCTTCGAGCTTTACGGCAAATAACTTCTTTAGGTGCAACTAATTTTGGATGTTTTTCTTCATGTATTTATTTTCGAGCTCATCCTAAAACGCCTTAGCGTTGGTCTTCTCCATGAAAGGATACTTCTTCTCTTTTGTCAAATACAGTCGGTTTGTACCGCACATGTTCCGGTTCAAGGTCTTCCACTCTGTGTCCGACATGGTTGGCGGTTTTTCATCCAATGCTATGTCTTAACTGAGCTGGTTCAAGACATCTAAGGCCTCACATCTCCACATCCGGAAGTTGATTTTTCCATCAAACTTCTCTATAGGTTGCTCCTTGGAAATCGTCTTTAGGGTGTTGTCATCACCGTCGTTGCTCATCACCACCACCTACGTAGATCTCCAAAACAATGCTCTGATATCAATTTGTTGTGCGCAATGATGCAGGAGTTTCGGACCGTCGGACGATCCAGTGACAAAAGGACGAGCAAGAAACACAAAAGAGCACAATGGATATTGTAATTTTAGGCCGTCGACCGGCCAAGGAAACACTCAATAACTTTTATTTTAAAGGAAGAACAAGATACAACTCTTCTAACTTCCTAAGGAAGAAGAAGCCATCAAGATCGTCCTAAAAGCTCTCAATACAATCTCTCAAATTGGCTCTCAACAATGGCAGCTCAAAGGTCTTTTTGTGTTCATGCACCTCTCCGAAAAACTCGCCCCAAGCGTCCCTTTTATCGCTCTTAGAGCATGTGCGCAAATCGAATTCTACTGGGAGAGGAACTTTAGTTCCAAAAGAATTCTATTTAGAGAGCAATCTGTACTCTAACTCTAACTCGAATAGGATTCTGCATCATGTAGTCGACGCATCCGAGTTGCCGAGCTCCATGCTGAAGCCTGAGTTGCCGAACTTACAAGTTGCCGAGCTTTCGAGCTACGAAAATCGATCTATCGAGTTGTTGAGCTTCATAGCTGCCGATCCTCCGAACCGAGGTTTCAGACATGTAGGAGTTAGCACGGTACAGAATCCTTGTATCTGGCTATATAAAGCCAGATACGCGGGACCCAAGGCATATGCAAGCTAGCCCTGCATGACTATTTCCTTGCACATCTCCAATACTTTTCCATCGCACCAAATCGAGCCAACTTTCATAAATACACTTGTTGGGATTTAAATATGGACTCAACTCATCAATCTCCACATTGGTACGAGGCTTTTTGGGGAGAGCCCAAGAACAAAACCATGTGGGGCTTGTGAAGGCCCAAAGTGGACAATATCATACCAATGTGGAGATTGTTTAGTTGATACCATATTTAAACCCCAATAAGTGGTATCAGAGACATGCCCCTAAATTAGCCATATGTAATTGAGCTCTCGAGTAATGATTTGGACTTCACGTAACTACGTAAGGCGCCTGCCTCTGCACATTGAAGATGTAACTCAATCCATCAGATGTGTTGATACGATCCACTAGGATTTTGATGGTAAAAAAGGGATTTTATTGATATTTCAGATCTGAAATTATCAAAACACTACTACAAATCCACTACTTGCTAAATAACTATTACAAATCGGTAGAACAATTAACTATGGATTAATCTAAGGGAAATAGGGAAAAAGCCTAAGACAAATTATCTAAGAAATTAACTAAAGAAATAAAATAGAGGATTATCTCCACAAATCTCGCATGCCCCTATTAGAGCCGGCTCAAGGCTTTAAATAGAAAAACATTACAGAAATTGTCAATTTACTAAAATGCCTATGTGGCCAAAATCCAAGCCGCATCATTACTCTGCCCTCGAAAAACCACCTTATCATTAAGGTGGTGCGTGAAATGTGTGGACGGGCTACTCCACGTGCAGGCGTTCTTGTTCCTTTTCCTTGCCAGCTTCCAGCATTACCACGCATCTCCATCCTCTTTATTGTCATTCAATATCAGGATCTGAAGGTTACGGTCACCGCACCGGTGCCCTGGAGTAAACTTCTTATCGCATTTGAAACACAGACCCTTGGCCCGCTTGTCACGAATTCCCGCCTTCATCATCCTTCGTGCCTGTCCTTCAGGTCGTGGTTCCACACTCTTCTCATTGTTGGTCGATGCCCCGTCTGTGACTGCTCCTCCCCATGTGGTCGTCTTCTGCCCCCGAAAGGAGGAGCCTCCCCACGCTCCGCGGGCCATCATATCTGAGTCCTGATGATCATCGACTATCCTCGCCAGATTCATCCTCTCTAGCAGGTCTGCAGGCTTCTGGATCCTTAGCTCAGATTTAATGGTGGGTTTCAACCCTTTCATGAAGCACCACTCCAAGGATTCCCCGACGCTCCGCGAACTCTACTCAACAACACCTCAAACTTCTTGATGTAATCATGTACCGTACCATCCTGCCTCAGAGTATACAATTTCTCAAAAACATCTCCAGCCTGTACCTCCCCGAAACGCTCCAGCAAGAGGGTGTGGACTCCTCCCAAGTACGGAAAGGCCTCCGCTGCTGTGCCCATCTGAACCACCCCAGTGCCTCTCCCTCCAAGCAGACTTCTGACCGGCGTCCCGTTTATGATTAGGGCACGTTGTCGTTTTACCGCAATGCACGGTTAGTGTAGGGTGCGGGTATATCGAACACAGAGAGGTGGATGGCTTGATGGCTACTAGCTTCGCCTAGGTTGTGTGTGAGCTACGCGGATGATATAAGTGGGTAGTGAAGAAATAAAGGGAAGAAATAAAAAAGACAAGAAATGAATCTCCGCTAACACGGGCTAGAGCACTCATGACACTTGGTATTCGACTCGACCCAGGGTGAGACATTGCTCCAAAAGGTGGTACCTAGTGCCCAGTGGGCCCGATATTCCGGTCGGTGCCCAGGATGACACGCTAGGTCTACCCGGTTTCGGACGGTGGGCATTCCCATGTCCAACACCCTCCGCAACCGAGAGCATTAAGGCCACAATGATAGCTCCCAACATTTCGTCCAAGCCGTTCCCACGTGCAAGGACTCAATGTCAACGCTAGGGCGTGAGCTACGACTAGAGAATCAAACTCCCGTTTTATTTCCTCTTGGCCCAACGGTCAAATGAGGTCTTTCTCCTGCCGATGACAATGAAACGCCCTAGCGCAACCCTAATGGCCAAATAGGCCGAATGTGATTTCTAGTAATACATCAAAGCGAATCTTGACGGGACAAGCATCCGGAGCCCAACCCCTAACTCCATCTGGTGTGTTGCCATACGGGTTGGTCTCAGATTGCTAGACATCACCATTGACACATTCCATCAAACACTTGCCATGCAATCAAGTCAAATGAAATATCCTAAGCATCAATCCTACTCTAATCCATATTAGGGTTCATTAAGAACTACTTAATGATGAAGAGCATGATAGCAAGCAATAATAAATGCAAACAAACATTCATCATCATGCACAATCAAAATTACACAAAGCATGGAAATAAGAGAAAAAATACTTATCTTGCATTAGAATCCATCAACCCATTGCAAGATTTATTGAAAGAGAAACCCTAATCTAAACTAATCTAAAGCTCCCATGAAAGGGGCTGAAAAGCCCTGAAAAATAGAGGGGAACCCCTTACAAGTCGTGCAACATCTCATATTTATAGGCACTCACAAAACCCTAACAGTTTGGATACAAATACCCACTAAAACTGCTGAAAAAGTGTCACCCGATCGGGTGGAAGTTCACCCGATCGGGTGGAAACAAACAGAGACATTGAACTGCTGAAAATGGGCTCACCCGGTCGGTTGGATAGGCCACCCGATCGGTTGAAGTTCAAATTCCAGACAGCCCAGAATTTCAACACCCAGCTGCGTTCAGAAAATTCCACAAAAATGTAGAAAATTCGAATTTGGGCATGCGACCTATCATTGGAAATCTAACGATGATGCCGACATTAGAAAAATAAGAGATCACCCAAATTCCTACTGGAATGATAACAGATTTTCAATGAATGCAGCAGCAGTGCACGAAAGGGGAAGAAAAGGCCACCCGATCGGTTGAAGTGTCAACCGGTCGGGTGAGTTCTTCCCCAAAATGACCCGAGGAGATGACCCGATCGCTTGGGAAGCTCTCCCATGAATGCCACTCTGTCTCCTCACAATCCGGTCATCCACCCGATCGGGTGGCGCACTGTGTTGTCCGGGTGGAGCGCATGACTGATACCATGATACGAACCGATCGGGTGGCTCATCCACACGACCGGGTGAAGCTCCAAAACTTCAACTCCTCATCTTTGGCCATCAGATCTTTGTCGTATAAGCGCGCTTTGGTCCCGACATGCAAGGTTGACTCCAGAAGACACCGAAATGCCGACATTTACCTGAAATACAAACAATACACCCAATAGTCAATATGAACCAAAATGTGATATATACAACATGGAATGAGATGAAACGCATATGAAAACACGATGAAGAGTGTGTGCAAAAGGTGAAATATGAACACGCGTCAAGCCCCCAAGCTAAACTCTTCCTCGTCCCGAAGAAGACGAGTTGGAATGAAGATCGGGTGCGAGAGCAAGAAAGGAAAGCGAAGAATCCTTGATCACCCTCTCCAAACCACAAATGTAATCACCAACACAATTAAGCACAAGGGAAAAGCATAACACAATCTAAATCAAGAATTCAATCTCATAATATAACATCATGGGTTCATGTCAATGGAGCACAAAAGAGATAGAAGCGGGACATTGGCAAATGCATAGCTATCATAGCATGTTATAGTAGATAATATGCCCAAATATGAGAAAGCTCAAAATTCATATCAAATCTTCCAAACGGTGAATACGAGATACCCATACATGCATGAAGAAGTAAGAAAGAATAGATATGAATCATGGGAATAACTATCAATCTCTAGGATGTAAGGAATCACCACACACACTTGTCGTTTTTGATTTTTGAAACACTTTCTTGCCTTGCTTGTATTTTCAAAAGGAGATGGAGAAGATGTGGAAAGATCACTTGGTACAAACTCTCGCCTTCCCTATATACATTGGTGCTCTCAAATATAGGAGATGTGGAGAGCGAAGGAAAATGGGAGAATGTGGCATATATACATATTTTTGGTTTTGGTTTGTTTTTGTTGTTTTGATTTGATTTTAATATTTTTGTCTTGCAAACTTGCGGAATCGCAATGGAATGCAAGGGCGGCCTACGCATCCCAAGCTAGATGGCTTTAGGGCGTCGGGTTACGAAGAACCCCGAAGGACCATTATACAACAATACGTACAAAAGTGTTTATTTGGGTAATGTTTTTTTGTGGAAAATGAAAAGTGTGCACTTCCCCAAATGGGAGAATGATGCACGACGAGGGGGAATGTACAAAGTAAAACAAAAGAGAATTTTTGAGAAATCCAAGCATGGCAAGAAAATCCTCCATGAATTAAAGCACGGAACAAAGGTGTGAATATCCTAATCCCGTTGAAAGGTAGCTAACACATGCGATAAAAGTACACATATAGTATTTCATGCAAGAGTTAGAAGCACGGGGGTAGGATGGCAAAATAACCGTTTTTTGGAAATGAAGCATGAAAATCTAGGAAGAACTTCAAAATTGAGGGGCATATTAAAATATGATATATAGCTAGAAGCATGCCTTAAACACAATCACAACCAGCAATATCGAAATATAGCAAATAAACCCAAAAGATGGCAAAACACATATATAAGCATTGGATAATCAAAGAAATAGCGTGATGGAAAAAAGGTGCATAAATGCGGAAAGTGAAGCATGTGTGGAAAAATATCATTGAGGGTTCATCTCTAGAAAGAGGCAAGAATGAAATGGAGAAAGAAAAACACATGATAGGAATGATCCATAAAAATGAAAAGAAATTTTTTTTGATGAATGAAAAAGGTGAAAATGGAAGAAAAGGAAACATTCATGTAATGCTACTCCCCAAGCTAAAGCTTGCATTGCCCTCAATGCAATAAGATCACACATGAGAGGGCAAAGATAAAATGGGTGGGGAAATGCATCAAAATAACAAAAATGACTATGGGTGATACTCTCCCCCAAGCTAATATAAGCTATGCCCAAAAGATATGAAAATCCGATACGGGGCATAAAAGATAAATGGGAGAGTGAACAATAGGCAAAACATGCATCATCACCCTTTGGAGGTGGTAGGGAGCTCATGGAGAAAAATGATAACGGGGCCAAGAAAAGTGCCAAAAGAACAAGGATATGGTGATGGGGGTGAAATGATAGAAGGGCACAACATGATCGGTTATTATGATGCAAAAGCAAACCCTAGATACGTTCCCCTCGCTAATGAGAGGAGACGAGATTATTCTAATCTAAACTAGAAAGCTGTAAATATTTACACTACTAGATTAGGATACACCTGAGCATAGACGGATCCAGAATTTGGAGTGGGGCAGGTAGCTGCTCTAATTGCTCCTGATGTGGCTTTGCCAGAAGCGCTGTGCCACGTGTGCCAATGGACCCAAGCAATGCACCTCCAAGCATCCCTCGTAGGTGTCCACCTGTAGCTTGCAAAGAATGAGGTGCATTAGCCCATGGCAAGAAATCATTTCCCAAAATAAATGTATCTCAGAGATAATCGTCAACATAAGATGGAAAAATAATAAAAGGGTGACGAATACTCCCTGAGAATGGGTCGCTATCCTCTGTGCTAGTGACGACCAAATCATCGCTCTCCATGAGAAGTGGCTCTCCAGGTGGTGACGCACCGCAGCATACCTCAAGGGAAGTAGATCCTGTCTCCAGCGAGAGATATGGTGTGTCAAAAGTATATGAGTATAAAGAAATAAGAAGTGAAAAGCGAGACTCAAAAGTGGAGTGAGAGTGAGTATGAAAATTTCCCCGAATAAGGGCAATATGCTCAAGTAGATGCTCAGCCGCAGAAGAAGTGGAGAGTGACGGTAAAGGTAGATGTGAATCGGGTTTCATGAAGTGGACCATCGTATCCAAACCCTCATGCACATTCTCCTCGATGATATGCTCATGCTCTACCATCTACCCGATGTCCTGAATGACATCATCGTGCTTGACCACAGACCAAGGAAGAAGCAGCAACAGAGATGGCTGTGGAGGTGGATGTGGAGCGGACCACTCGTATGTGGTTGTGGTGTCCTCGTCCTCACGCACATCCTCCTTGCCGGTATGCATAAGCTCTGTAGTCTCCTCGGTGCTCTCGTAGGACTCATGTGGGGTATCCAAATCAAGATGAGAAGTCTCTCCCACAGCTCATAGAGAAATCACCCCATCCTCCCTATCATCAACAAAAAATGCTTCGTCATCTAAGTGGTAGTGCGGGAAAAATGGGACATCGGCTTGAGATGTGTCTATGGTGGCCTATGGGATGGTGGTCTCAACCATGAAAGTGGGTATGTCCTCTCCTCCATCCCCTCTCCTCGGTGTAGGCTCGGTGATTGGTATCATAAATGTTTGCAATATTAGTTCTTGGTTAAAAATGGCTCTTTCAAGGAGAGACTCAAGGCTTGATTTTTCTTGTGTTGGTGGAGGGATATAAGGTTGAGGAAATGGATGTGAGGTGTTTGGGGGCTAAGGTTGTGGGAAAATGTTTGGCCTTGGTTTAGAATGAGGCTCTCAAGCGTAAATGTGCAATCATTATGCACGTGCCTTGTCATCCCACAAATCTCACAAACCACAAATGAATAAGGATCATAGCCTCTCATCTGAGCATCGAAATTTGGTCTCCACATGGTAATAGCAAAGATACCTGGACAACAAAAATAAGAAAACTAGAGAGGAGCGTCAATAGTACATGAGAATAACAAAAAGATAATATGATGGTGGGGGAAAAATTTCTTGGTTATTGTATTTGTTTTTTTTGTTTTTAATGTTTTTATGCGTGGTCTAACGAACCCAAGCTAAGCTAATATCAAACCGAACGCCTCATCGGCAACGGCGCCAAAAACTTAACCGGCCCCCCGTTTATGATTAGAGCGCGGTGTCGTTTTACCGCAAGTGCACGGTTAGTGTAGGGTGCGGGTATATCGAACACATGGAGGTGGATGGCTTGATGGCTACTAGCTTCGCCTTGGTTGTGTGTGAGCTACACGGATGATATAAGTGGGTTGTGTAAAAATAAAGGGAAGAAATAAGAAAGACAAGAAATGAATCTCCGCTAACACGGGCTAGAGCACTCATGACACTTGGTATTCGACTCGACTCGGGGTGAGACATTGCCCCAAAAGGTGGTACCTAGTGCCCCGTGGGCCCGATATTGCGGTCGGTGCCCAGGATGACACGCTAGGTCTACCCGGTTTCGGACGGTGGGCATTCACTTGTCTAACACCCTCCGCAACCGAGAGCATTAAGGCCACAATGATAGCTCCCAACATTTCGTCCAAGCCGTTCCCACGTACAAGGACTCAATGTCAACGCTAGGGCGTGAGCTACGACTAAAGTATCAAACTCCCGTTTTATTTCCTCTTGGCCCAATGGTCACATGCGATCTTTCTCCCGCTGATGACAATGAAATGCCCTAGTGTAACCCTAATGGCCAAATAGGCTGAATATGATTTCTAGCAATACATCAAAGCGGATCTTGACGGGACAAGCATTCAGAGCCCAACCCCCAACTCCATCTAGTGTGTTGCCATACGGGTTGGTCTCAGATTGCTAGATATCCCCATTGACACATTCCATCAAACACTTGCCAGCAATCAAGTCAAATGAAATATCCCAAGCATCAATCCTACTCTAACCCATTTTAGGGTTCATCAAGAACTACTCAATGATGAAGAACATGATAGCAAGCAATAATAAATGCAAACATTCATCATCAAGCACAATGAAAATAACACAAAACAATGGAAATAAGAGAAAAAAATACTTATCTTGCATTAGAATCCATCAATCCATTGCAAGGTTTATTGAAAGAGAAACCCTAATCTAAACTAATCTAAAGCTCCCATGAAAGGGGTTGAAGAGCCCTAAAAATAAAGGGGAACCCCTTACAAGTCATGCAACATCGCATATTTATAGGCCCCCACAAAACCCTAACAGTTTGGGTACAAATACCCACTAAAACTGCTGAACAAGTGCCACCCGATCGGGTGGAAGTTCACCTGATCGGGTGGAAACAAACAGAGACATTGAACTGCTGAAAATGGGCTCACCCGGTCGGTTGGATAGCCCACCCGATCGGTTGAAGTTCAAATTCCAGACAGGCCAGAATTTCAGCACCCAGCTGCTCTCCAAAAATTCCAGAAAAATGTAGGAAAATCGGATTTGGGCATGCGACCTATCGTTGGAAAGCTAACGACGATGCCGCCGCTAGAAAAATAAGCGATCACCCAAAATTCCACTGGAATGCTAGCAGATCTTTAATAAATGCAGCAGCAGTGCACAAAAGGTGAAGAAAAGGCCACCCGATCGGTTGAAGTGTCAACCGGTCGGGTGAGTTCTTCCCCAAAATGACCCGATGAGATGACCCGATCGGTTGGGAAGCTCTCTCATGAATGCCACTCTGTCTCCTCACCATCCGGTCATCCACCCGATCGGGTGGCGCACTGTGTTGTCCGGGTGGAGCGCAGGACTAATACCATGATGCGAACCGATCGGGTGGCGCATCCACATGACCGGGTGAAGTTCCAAAACTTCAACTCCTCGTCTTTGGCCATCGGATCTTTGCCGTATAAGCGCGCTTTGGTCCCGACATGCAAGGTTGACTCCAGAAGACACCGAAATGCCGACATTTACCTGAAATACAAACAATACACCCAATAGTCAATATGAACCAAAATGTGATATACAACATGGAATGAGATGAAACGCATATGAAAACACGATGAAGAGTGTGCAAAAGGTGAAATGAACACGTGTTAAGCCCCCAAGCTAAACTCTTTCTCGTCCCGAGGAAGACGAGTTGGAATGAAGATCTGGTGCGAGAGTAAGAAAGGAAAGCGAAGAATCCTTCATCATCCTCTCCAAACCACCAATGTAATCACCAACGCAATTAAGCACAAGGGAAAAGCATAACACAATCTAAATCAAGAATTCAATCTTATAATATGACATCATGGGTTCATGTGATGCGATCATTACGTACGAGAGGAGGCCGAAGGAGAAATTGCTATGCGCACCGACTATTTGGGCGAAGTTTCTTTATGCACAATAAGATTTGCTAGTTTTGCTGTATGCACCACGCCTAAACATTATATAAGTGAGGGCGTGGGCTAGGGTTAGGATATGCTTGATTTGTGAAGAAACTTGTTAGGCATCCTCGAGAAGGTTCTTAGGCTTTGATCCGACATCCAAAGCTAGGAGATAGGGTTTCGTCTCGAAGGAAACCCAACTATTGTAGTTCTTCGCATTTCTTATCTATCAAAAATATTGTTCTTCACAATCTCAAGTCCACTAAAAATCCTCTTTTTATATTTTTCCTCCTTTAAAAATCTGAACTTTATTGATTCGATCCACCGGATCGTATCAAATTGGTATCAGAGCTTCTACGATCCATGAGTGATTTGCTACAACAACTTCGGTCCATGAGAAGGGAAGCCGCGCAGACAAGCCGCGATCTCCAAGAGTTGAAGGAAGCCGTGTCGTCGATCCCGGCGATGATGAAGATGTTACAAGCCCTAACGGCCGAGAAAGAGGAGAGCGGCGCCTCAGATCTTTCAGATCCAGATCTGAAATTCTCAGATCTGAAAGTCTCAGATCCAGATCTGAAAGTCTCAGATCCATATCTTCAAGTCTCAGATCCAGATCTTACAGATCCAGATCTGAAATTCTCAGATCCAGATCTGAAAGTCTCAGATCTGAAATTCTCAGATCCAGATCTGAAAGTCCCTGATCTGAAATTCTCAGATCCAGATCTTTCAGATCCAGATCTGAAATTTTCAGATCCAGATCTGAAAGTCTCAGATCCAGATCTGAAAGTCTCAGATCTGAAATTCTCAGATCCAGATCTGAAATTCCCAGATATGAAATTCTCAGATCCAGATCTGAAAGTCCCAGATCTGAAATTCTCAGATCTGAAATTTTCAGATCCAGATCTTCAAGTTTTCAGATCTGGATTTCTTCAGAACGACAGTGAAAGCGGTGGAGATCATTTTTATCCTTTTGATCCAGGAGGAGGCTTGCGCGCACTTGGAGTAGGGCCTCCGCGGACTTCATGCACCACCTTGAGGACAAGGTGGCTCTTTTAGGGGCGGAGTAATGATGCGATCATTACGTACGAGAGGAGGCCGAAGGAGAAATTGCTATGCGCACCGACTATTTGGGCGAAGTTTCTTTATGCACAATAAGATTTGCTAGTTTTGCTGTATGCACCACGCCTAAACATTATATAAGTGAGGGCGTGGGCTAGGGTTAGGATATGCTTGATTTGTGAAGAAACTTGTTAGGCATCCTCGAGAAGGTTCTTAGGCTTTGATCCGACATCTAAAGCTAGGAGATAGGGTTTCGTCTCGAAGGAAACCTAACTATTGTAGTTCTTCGCATTTCTTATCTATCAAAAATCCTCTTTTTTTTATATTTTTCCTCTTTAAAATATATCGATTTGCATATACGATCCTCCGGATCGTATCATCATGTCAATGGAGCACAAAAGAGATAGAAGCGTGACATTGGCAAAGGCATTGTTATCATAGCATGTTATAGTAGATAATATGCCCAAATATGAGGAAGCTTAAAATTCATATCAAATCTTCCAAATGGTGAATACGAGATACCCATACATGCATGAAGAGGTAAGAAAGAATAGATATGAATCATGTGAATAACTATCAATCTCTAGGATGTAAGGAATTACCACACACACTTGCCGTTTTTGATTTTTGAAACACTTTCTTGCCTTGCTTGTATTTTCAAAAGGAGATGGAGAAGATGTGGAAAGATCACTTGGTACAAACTCTCGCCTTCTCTATATACATTGGTGCTCTCAAATATAGGAGATGTGGAGAGCGAAGGAAAATGGGAGAATGTGGCATATATACATATTTTTGGTTTTGGTTTGTTTTTGTTGTTTTGATTTGATTTTAATATTTTTGTCTTGCAAACTTGCGGAATCGCAATGGAATGCAAGGGCGGCCTACACATCCCAAGCTAGATGGCTTTAGGGCGTCGGGTTACGAAGAACCCCGAAGGACCATTATACAAAAATACGTACAAAAGTGTTTATTTGGGTAATGTTTTTTTGTGGAAAATGAAAAGTGTGCACTCCCCCAAATGGGAGAACGATGCACGACGAGGGGGAATGTACAAAGTAAAACAAAAGAGATTTTTTGAGAAATCCAAGCATGGCAAGAAAATCCTCCATGAATTAAAGCACGGAACAAAGGTGTGGATATCCTAATCCCGTTAAAAGGTAGCTAACACTTGCGATATGAGTACACATATAGTATTTCATGCAAGAGTTAGAAGTACGGGGGTCGGATGGCAAAATAACCTTTTTTTTGGAAATGAAGCGTGAAAATCTAGGAACTTCAAAATTGAGGGGCATATTAAAATATGATATATAGCTAGAAGCATGACTTAAACACAATCATAACCAACAATCTCGAAATATAGCAAATAAATCCAAAAGATGGCAAAACACGTATATGAGCATTGAATAATCAAAGAAATAGCGTGATGGAAAAAAGTGCTCAAATGCGAAAAGTGAAGCATGAGTGGAAAAATATCATATTGAGGGTTCATCTCTAGAAAGAGGCAAGAATGAAATGGAGAAAGAAAAACGCATGATGGGAATGATGCGTAAAAATGAAAAGAAATTTTTTTATGAGTGAAAAATGGAAGAAAATAAAGGAAATTTGCATGAAATGCTACTCCCCCAAGCTAAAGCTTGCATTGCCCTCAATGCAATAAGATCATACATGAGAAGGCAAAGATAAAATGGGCGGGGAAATGCATCAAAAATAACAAAAATGACTATGAGTGATACTCTCCCCCAAGCTAATATAAGCTATGCCCAAAAGATATGAAAATCCGATACGGGGCATAAAAGATAAATGGGAGAGTGAACAATAGGCAAAACTTGCATCACTACCCTTTAGAGGTGGTAGGGGTCTCATGGAGAAAAATGATAACGTGGCCAAGAAAAGTGCCAAAAGAACAAGGATAGGGTGATGGGGGTGAAATGATAGAAGGACACAACATGATGGGTTATTATGATGCAAAAGCAAACCCTAGGTACGCTCCCCTCGCGAATGAGAGGAGACGAGATTATTTTAATTTAAACTAGAAAGCTGTAAATATTTACACTACTAGATTATGATACACCTGAGCATAGGCAGATCCAGAACTTGGAGTGAGGTAGGTAGATGCTCTAATTGCTCCTGATGTGGCTCCGCCAGAAGCGCTGTGCCACGTGTGCCAATGGACCGAAGCAATGCTCCTCCAAGCATCACTCATAGGTGTCCACCTGTAACCTGCAAAGAATGAGGTGCATTAGCCCATGGCAAGAAATCATTTCCCAAAATAAATGTATCCCAGAGATAATCGTCAACATAAGATGGAAAAATAATAAAAGTGTGACGAATACTCCCTGAGAATGGGTCGCTATCCTCTGTGCTAGTGACGACCAAATCCTCGCTCTCCATGAGAAGTGGCTCTCCAGGTGGTGATGCACCGCATCATACTTCAAGGGAATTAGATCCTGTGTCTCGCGAGAGATATGGTGTGTCAAAAATATATGAGTCTAAAGAAATAGGAGGTGAAAAGTGAGACTCAAAAGTGGAGTGAGAGTGAGTATGAAAATTCCCCTGAATAGGGGCAATATGCTCAAGTAGATGCTCAGCCGCAGAAGAAGTGGAGAGTGACGGTAGAGGTAGATGTGACTTGGGTTCCATGAAGTGGACCATCGTATTCAAGCCCTCATGCACATTCTCCTTGATGATATGTTCATGCTCCACAATCTGCCTGATGTCCTGAATGACATCATCGTGCTTGACCACAGACCAAGGAAGAAGCAACAACAGAGATGGAAGTGGAGGTGGATGTGGAGCGGACCACTCGTATGTGGTCGTGGTGTCCTCGTCCTCACGCACATCCTCCTCGCCGGTTTGCATAAGCTCTGTATCTCCTCGATGCTCTCGTAGGACTCATGTGGGGTATACAAATCAAGATGAGAAGTCTCTCCCACGGATCCTAGAGAAATCACCCCATCCTCCCTATCATCAACAAAAAATGCTTTGTCATCCAAGTGGTAGAGTAGGAAAAATGCGACACCGGCATGAGATGTGTCTATGGTGGCCGATGGGATGGTGGTCTCAACCATGAAAGTGGGTATATCCTCTCCTCCATCCCCTCTCCTCGGTGTAGGCTCGGTGATTGGTACCGTAAAGGTTTGCAATATTTGTTCTTGGTTAAAAATGGCTCTTTCAAGGAGAGACTCAAGGCTTGATTTTTCTTGTGTTGGTGGAGGGATATAAGGTTGAGGAAATAGATGGGAGGTGTTTGGGCTAAGATTGTGGGAAAATGTTTGGCCTTGGTTTAGAATGAGGCTCTCAAGCGTAAATGGGTAATCATTATGCACGTGCCTTGTCATCCCACAAATCTCACAAAACACAAATGCATAAGGATCATAGCCTCTCATCTGAGCATCGAAATTTGGTCTCCACATGGTAATAGCAAAGATACCTGGACAACAAAAATAAGAAAACTAGAGAGGAGCGTCAATAGTACATGAGAATAACAAAAAGATAATATGATGGTGGGGGAAAAATTTCTTGGTTATTGTATTTGTTTTTTTTTGTTTTTAATGTTTTTATGCGTGGTCTAACGAACCCAAGCTAAGCTAATATCAAACCGAACGCCTCATCGGCAACGGCGCCAAAAACTTAACCGGCCCCCCGTTTATGATTAGAGCGCGGTGTCGTTTTACCGCAAGTGCACGGTTAGTGTAGGGTGCGGGTATATCGAACACAGGGAGGTGGATGGCTTGATGGCTACTAGCTTCGCCTTGGTTGTGTGTGAGCTACACGGATGATATAAGTGGGTTGTGTAAAAATAAAGGGAAGAAATAAGAAAGACAAGAAATGAATCTCCGCTAACACGGGCTAGAGCACTCATGACACTTGGTATTCGACTCGACTCAGGGTGAGACATTGCCCCAAAAGGTGGTACCTAGTGCCCCGTGGGCCCGATATTCCGGTCGGTGCCCAGGATGACACACTAGGTCTACCCGGTTTCGGACGGTGGGTATTCCCATGTCTAACACCCTCCGCAACCAAAAGCATTAAGGCCACAATGATAGCTCCCAACATTTCGTCCAAGCCGTTCCCACATGAAAGGACTCAATGTCAATGCTAGGGCGTGAGCTACGGCTAGAGAATCAAACTCCCGTTTTATTTCCTCTTGGCCCAACGGGCAAATGCGGTCTTTCTCCCGCCGATGACAATGAAACGCCCTAGCGTAATCCTAATGGCCAAATAGGTCGAATGTGATTTCTAGCAATACATCAAAGCAGATCTTGACGGGACAAACATCCGAAGCCCAACCCCCAACTCCATCTAGTGTGTTGCCATACGGGTTGGTCTCAGATTGCTAGACATCACCATTGACACATTCCATCAAACACTTGCCATGCAATCAAGTCAAATGAAATATCTCAAGCATCAATCCTACTCTATCACTATATTAGGGTTCATCAAGAACTACTCAATGATGAAGAACTTGATAGCAAGCAATAATAAATGCAAACAAACATTCATCATCAAGTACAATGAAAATAACACAAAGTAATGGAAATAAGAGAAAAAAATACTTATCTTGCATTAGAATCCATCAATCCATTGCAAGATTTATTGAAAGAGAAACCATAATCTAAACTAATTTAAAGCTCCAATGAAAGGGGCTGAAAAGCCCTGAAAAATAGAGGGGACCCCCTTACCAGTCGTGCAACATCTCATATTTATAGGCCCCCACAAAATCCTAACAGTTCGGGTACAAATACCCACTAAAACTGCTGAAAAAGTGCCACCCGATCGGGTGGAAACAAACAGAGACACCGAACTGCTGAAAATGGGCTCACCCGGTCGGTTGGATTGCCCACCCGATCGGTTGAAGTTCAAATTCCAGACAGCGCAGAATTTCAGCATCCAGCTGCGCTCAGAAAATTCCAGAAAAATGTAGAAAAATCGGATTTGGGCATGCGACTTATCGTTGGAAAGCTAACTACGATACCGACGCTAGAAAAATAAGAGATCACCCAAAATCCCACTAGAATGATAGCAGATTTTCAATGAATGCAGCAGCAGTGCACGAAAGGGGAAGAAAAGGCAAACCGATCGGTTGAAGTGTCAATCGGTCGGGTGAGTTCTTTCCCAAAATGACCCGAGGAGATGACCCGATCGCTTGGGAAGCTATCCCATGAATGCCACTCTGTCTCCTCACCATCCGGTCATCCACCCGATCGGGTGGCGCACTGTGTTGTCCGGGTGGAGCGCAGGACTGATACCATGATACGAACCGATCGGGTGGCTCATCCACACGACCGGGTGAAGCTCTAAAACTTCAACTCCTCATCTTTGGCCATCGGATCTTTGCCGTATAAGCACGCTTTGGTCCCGACATGCAAGGTTAACTCCAGAAGACGTCGAAATGCCGACATTTACCTGAAATACAAACAATACACCCAATACTCAATATGAACCAAAATGTGATATGTACAACATGGAATGAGATGAAACGCATATGAAAACACAATGAAGAGTGTGTGCTAAAGGTGAAATATGAACACACGTCAACTTCCACTGCCCTGAGCCAGTCCTCCTGTACCATCGCCACTTCAAAATATCTCTCCACACGGTGCAACCAGCCATCAGCATTCTCTCCCTTAAAACGAGCATCTTCAGTTTTCTCACCCGATACTCCGCAGCAAATCCTCCTGGTCCTCACCTCTCATGTGGATGGTTATGGCATCTCTGCTGAAATGGATGTGGTCCCTCGTGTACATACCCCGCTACTGGGTTCCGCGCTCCTCCATCTACACCATCATGCGGCATGTCTCCCCAACCTGCTCCATCACCCCGATCATCTCTCTGCCGTCGTCTGTAGTTCTCCTGAGGTGCTCTGTCCTGGTCCCGACGCCCTCTCTAATTTCTCGATACTCCCCTAAAAGGTTCTGGATGTGTCGACGGTCTCCTAAAAAATTGTTGATGTGATCTTGAGTGCTGAAAATCTCCAACGGGTCCAATCTAGGGTTGAAATGGAGGCGGTTGCATTTGTCGGGCCCCGTATTGGGCCGACGGGGTGTCTGAAAAGGGGGGCGGGGCCTGTCGGCCCCCCTTTTGGGCCAACGGGCCTTGTGCTGACGGGCCCTCAAACACTTGAGGCGGGGGCTGTCGACCCCCTTCAGGGGCGGCGGCCTCTCAAACTGGGGCGGCTGTGCGGCTGGCCCCAGATCTGGGCCTGTAGGGCTCTTGCGTGGGCTGGCGGGGCCTGTCGGCCCCCAGTGGGGCCGGCGGGCGCCAAAGCTGCTGCCGGGGTCAGTTGGCCCCTGGACCGGTGCACCCCCGGAGGGGTTGGGGAGGTCAGGCGGGCCTTTCGAGACTTTGGATCCGTCGGTTGGTGATGTCTGAGGGGATGGAAACCCACGATCCGATGTTATTCCTTCGCGGCCTCCTCTTCGTCTGTCGCAAAATATGTATCGGCATCGGCGAGGAGTCTTTTAAAAATGTCATCTTTCTCCTTCCCTTTCACCAAAGGTTGCGCCATTATACTCAGATCTAACTTTTCTCCATGAGCCGCTACACTCCGATTTGTTTCCGCTATCACCGCATTGCTATGTTGGATGGCCTCCATAAGTTGAGCGAATCGCCAATCCAATTGTGCTGCCGCATCCTTCCTTACCCCTTTAGAGTTCTTCAATTTTGTTCTCAAACTTTTCCATCTTCTCTTCCAACAAGTCGATCCTCTCCTTGGTATGCGTCGTCGCCATGGATCTACTGCTCTGCTACCAAATGATACGATTCACTAGGGGTTCGATGGAAAAAATGGGATTTTTATTGATATTTCAGATATGAAATTATCAAAACACTACTACAAATCCACTACTTGCTAAATAACTATTACAATCGGTAGAACAATTAAATAGGGATTAATATAGGGAAATAGGGAAAAGCATAAGACAAATTATCTAAGAAATTAACTAAAGAAATAAACTAGAGGATTATCTTCACAAATCTCGCATCCCCTCATTAGGGCTGGCTCAAGGCTTTAAATAGAAAAACATTACAGAATTGGCAATTTACTGAAATTCCCTTGGGGCCAAAATCCAAGCCGCATCATGTGTCACTAGTTGGAGATGAACTTGATTGGTTAATGATGTGACCTCTGCCCATCTGAGCTATGAATGGATCAAGTTGATTTGTCAAAGGGTGACTGTGTGAGACTATGTTTGAGGTGGAGATTTGTGGGGATATCAAACATAGTCCCACATTGGCTAGACAAGGAGATTTGAGGGGATTGAATCTCCATTGGTATGAGGTCTTTTGGGGAGAGCCCAAGAACAAAATCATTTGGTCCTTCTGAAAGCCCAAAGTGGACAATATCATACCAATGTGGAGATTGATGAGTTGAGCCCATATTTAAACCCCCAACATGAGTATAATTTTCAATACCTCCCCTTCAAACTCACAATGCAAGCCTTGAGTATAGATATTAGATTTTTTAAAGAATTTGAACAAGACCATGATTCATATTGATCCAAATCTGAATTAGGCCGTTACGATCAAGTTGGATTACAAGATAGACGATCATTAGGCTTATAGACGGACATGATGAAATAGATGAACATACATAATTATAAGACAGATGGCCATTGCATGATTTAACTCAGAAATCAGGTAGCTTACCATGTTTGAACACGAACTTAGAACACGAACAGACTAAGAGGGGGTTCATAATTTATGATGTTGGTGAAGACATAAATAGTAAATCTAAACTAAAAGCTTAAGCATATGGGTAGATCCCCCATTCCTAGATTTTGAACATCCACTTCTTTCAATTTTTCCAATGTGAAATTATTATTCTCAACATTTATGTACATATATTACAAGGGAAACTAATATACCCCTTGTTATAGATGTCATCGAGTTTTATTTACTTCTTTTCTTGTGTCTGTCTTTCACTTGGTACTGATTTGCTGATTGTGGGTACTATTGCATATTGAACATTTTTCTTTTGTCATTAGGTAGCAGACAATCCGATACGAGCTTGTTTCCGGAAGTTGATAGCACCTGGAAGGTATTTAAAACTTATGCCATTAGATTTCTGTGAAGTAATAGAGTACCCTTAATTTATCTTTGCTTATTTATTATTTTAAAGGTGCATACTTCTGGATTTTTTTAGATTAAGGGGAAAACACTTGCATGGTGGAAAGAGTAATTTATCTTTCCCTGTAAAATCTTTTAAGTGTGTTGGTGTCTTGCTTTTTTTAAATCCCATTGAGTGTTGTTAATGACACGCTAGTGAAGTGTGGAGGCATAATAAATTAATAATAAGTGCTCTCCTACATAGCTCAGACGTCGCAGAGTGAATTCTCTTTGAATGACATTAGATATTGCTGGAAACTAAAGTAATAGAAAAGATTCTCACACATTGACAAGTAATGGACACTGTTGTCTTTTAAGACGTTTGCCTGTTTCATTCTGATGCAGGTTTTTAAAGAACTTGCAGGGCTTTATATATTGTCCTCATGAGTTAGCTATAATAAAATTAGATGTAGCTAAACTTCTTTATGTATTCTGTTAGGAACTAACAAAGATGGAATTTTTATTAGAAAACAAATAGCAAAATAGAAAGATAATTGAGCACAAAAGAGGTGTGCTCTCCTCCCAAGACGCCTAGAGGACGTCCGTACTTGTCTACCTATGGAATCACCAAATAACAATCATCAAATTAGCATATGTATACAAGAGAGACTCCCCCCTATTTATAATAGAAACTAGGGCAATCCTAGGACTAGGGGGATTGGGCAATCCTAGGACTAGGGGGATTGGGCAATCCTAGGACTAGGGGGACTCGAAGCCAAGAGGGGTTGCGGCTTGGGCCTGCGGGTGTAAACCCGCAGGGGCTGCGGCTGGGCCAGAGGCCCATCAATACTCCCCCCAAAGAGCCACCTTGTCCTCAAGGTGGAAGTCTGGAAAGCGCGCCACCATATCATCCATGTCTTCCCACGTGCTGTCGTGCTCTGGTAAGCCCCTCCACTGCAGTAATACATGCCTCTCGCCTGTGTCACTCTGCCGAACCCCTTTTAGCAACTCGGGCTCCATCCTCACCTCCATATCCGCAGTAAGGGTCTCTGGTAATGTAGGAGAAGAGGTGTGGTTGCCAATGGCCTGGCGCAACTGTGAGACATGGAAGACTGGGTGAATGGTAGATCCTGGGAGTAGGCGTAATCTGTAGGCCACCGGTCCTATACTCGCCGCGACCTCGAAAGGTCCAAAATACCTCGGCGCCAACTTTTCATTCCTCCTATGAGCCACCGACCTCTGCCTATAGGGCCTTAGCTTTAGATAGACTATATCACCGACCTCAAAGTGCATGTCTCGACGGTGTAAGTCTGCCCGAGCCTTCATCACCTGCTGAGCCCTCGCCAAGTGGAGCTTCAGCTCCTCTAGAATCAAGTCCCTCTCTGCCAGGTACTGCTCGACATCTGATACCGGAGTAGTCTCATGACCGTAATGAAGTAAGTGCGGATGATCCCTACCATACAAAATCCTGAAAGGTGTAGTCTGCACCGTTGTGTGATATGAAGTATTGTACCAGTATTCCGCCCACGGCAGCCAACGTGCCCACTCCTTAGGATTCTCCGAGATGAAGCATCGTAGGTAAGTCTTCACACTCCTATTGACTACCTCCGTTTGACCGTCAGTCTGGGGATGATAAGCTGTGCTCCGCTTCAAGGCCGTTCCCTGTAGTCTAAAAAGCTCCTGCCAAAACTTGCTTCAGAATACCTTGTCTCTATCCGAGACTATGGACTTCGGCGGGCCATGCAAACGAATGACCTCTCTCACAAAAATCTCGGCCACTGAAACGGCGCTGTAAGGATGCTTAAGCAGGATAAAATGTGCATATTTGCTGAGGCGGTCTACCACAACAAAAATGACGCTGTAACCGCCCGACTTAGACAATCCATCGATGAAGTCCATAGAGAGGTCCTCCCAAACTCTGTCTGGTAAAGATAGCGGCTGTAGTAGTCCTCCTGGGGACATGGCCTTATATTTGTGACGCTGGCACACGTCACACTCTGCCACCATCCTTGCCACATCCTTCTTCTGTCCCTTCCAATAGACCTCCAGTGATAGCCGCTGGTAGGTCTTGAGGACTCCAAAATGTCCTCTTATAGCACTGCCGTGGAACTCCCGGAAGATGGTCGGTATAAAAGTAGAAGTCATCGGTATCACCAGCCGCCCCCAGTAAAGTAGCCGCCCATCCTGCAAAGAATATCCTGGGTACTCAGTCGACTCATGTAAAAGGGCCTCTCGTATAACCTCCAACTCCGGGTCCTGCTCCACCTCCTGTCGCAGTGGGCCACAATCCTCTAGGATCGACACCGTAAGGGCTGCTAACTCCGTCTCTTCCTCCCGCCGAGATAACGCATCTGCTGCCTTGTTCTCCAATCCCGGGCGGTACTCGATCTCGAACCTGTAGACCATCAGCTTTCGCAGCCACTTCTGATGTTCCTCTGCTACCATCCGCTGCTCTAACAGGTATTTTAAGCTCAGCTGATCCGTGCGCACTATGAAGCTCCGTCCCAATAAATATGGTCTCCACTTCTGTATGGACAACACTATCGCCATCAGCTCCCTCTCATAGACCGATCGCAATCGGGCCCTCGTGGTCAGCACCTGGCTGTAGTAAGCTATGGGACGCTGCTCCTGCATCAGTACTGCTCCCAGCCCATGTCCTGATGCGTCCGCCTCTACTACGAATGGTCTGGTGAAGTCGGGCAACGCCAATACTGGCACAGTGGTCATTGCCCTTTTCAGGGCCTCAAAAGCTGTCGTCGCCTCCTCCCCCCAGTGGAACTGATCCTTCTTCAATAACTCCGTCAATGGCCAGGCGATCGTCCCATAACCCTCTACGAATCTACGGTAGTAACCTGTAAGGCCCAAGAAGCCCCGTAGCCCTCTGAGAGTAGTAGGGCGCGGCCAGTCCAGCATGGCCGCTATCTTTGCTCTATCGGCGGCTACCCCTCCTGCTGAGACCACGTGTCCCAGATACTCCACCTGCAGCTGCCCGAATAGACACTTCTTTCTGTTCAAATATAGCTGGTGGTACTGCAGCTCCTGAAAAACCACCTGCAGGTGGTCCAAATGCTCCTCCAGAGTACGACTGTACACCAAAATATCGTCGAAAAATACTAGTACGAATCGTCTGAGAAAGTAACGGAATACCTTATTCATGAGAGCCTGAAAGGTGGCTGTGGCGTTGGTCAACCCAAATGGCATGACCAGGAACCGTAGTGGCCCTCATGCGTCCTGAACGCCGTCTTGGGCACATCCTCCCGTCGCATCCGTATCTGGTGATAGCCTGACTTAAGATCTAGCTTGCTGAACCAGGCTGCTCCGTGTAGCTCGTCCAGGAGCTCATCAATCACAGGTATCAGAAATTTATCAGGGACCGTCTCCTTGTTCAGCGCCCTGTAGTCCACGCAAAACCGCCAACTACCATCCTTCTTCTTCACTAGCAACACTGGGCTGGAGAACGGGCTTACGCTCGGCTGGATCACCCCTGCCTGCACCATCTCGGAAACCATCCTCTCTATCTCGTCCTTCTGATGCCGAGGGTATCGGTAGGGCCGCACGCTAATCGGGGAGACACCCTCTCGTAGAACTATGGCGTGCTCGTGGTCCCGTGGTGGTGGAAGGCCCCGAGGCTCCTGGAAGATCTCCTCAAACTGGTCCATCAGCTGCTGAACCTCTCCTGGGATGGGATGCTCTGTACTGGCCTCTGCGCCTCCCTCACCTGTCAAAGAGTACAGCTCTACTAGGTATCTGCCTCCCTCTGTCTGGATGGTCCTGAGCATGGTCTTCAAAGAGACCAAAGCTCTGTAGAGGCTAGGGTCTCTCTGGAGTATCACTGTTCGTCCCGCCTCCCGAAACTCCATCCGTAGCAGCTTCCAATTTATGGTCATCTCACATAAGGTCTGTAGCCATGTCATGCCGAGGATGACGTCTGTGCTCCCAAGGTCTAGGGGTAAAAAGTCTGCAATGATCTGTATCCCCTGCATGGTCAGCACCACCCCCCCTGCAAACTCTGCGGCTGCTCTCCTTCTTCCCCGTCCCCATCATCACACTAAAGCTGCCGCAGTCTGTCAGCTGAAGTCCAAGCTGTGTCACCACCCTCCTGGAAATGAAATTGTGGGTAGCCCCACTATCAATCAGCACAGTCATCTCCTGGTCGCCGACCTCTCCCCTCAGCTTCATGGTATGGTTTGGTGTGAACCCTACCACGGAGTTGAGGGACACCTCCGCCACGTCCAACTGCTGGCCCTCCAGCTCCTCTCCCTCAGCGGCCTCATCCTCGACATTAGACCCGCCGTCATCCTCCAACAGGATCACCTGGAGCTTGCGTCCCGCGCACCGGTGGCCCGGCGAAAACCGCTCATCGCACCGGAAACATAAACCCTTCTGCCGCTTTTCCCTCATCTCTGCGTCCGTCATGCGTCTGAACTGCCCCCCAGTCACTGGCGTGCTGCTCTTCTCCACAGTCTTCTCCCGGCTCGTCTGGACCACTCCTGCGGTGGTACCGGATCCTCCAGCCCTAGATGGGGTGCCTCTCGAAGTCTGACTGCTGTAGCTGCCTCGGACCTGCCTATCCTCAGTCTGTGCGTCCTCCACCATCTGGGCCATCTCTATGACCTCTGAAAGCCCCCTGGGCTTGTAGGGTCTCACTGCTGCTCTCAGACTGGGACGCAGTCCCTTCAGAAAAGTACCCTCCAGTGACTCGTTAGACACCCCATGGACTCGCCCGGCCAGTGTCTCAAATCTCTCAATGTAATCCTGCACCGGCCCCTCCTGCCTGAGGGCGTATAGCTGCTCGTGTAGGTTCCCCAGACAAGGGTCTATAAACTTCTCCAGCACCATGTCCTTCAGCTCCTCCCAGCTCCTGATCTGCTGCCGCCTCTCCGTCCACTGGTACCATCCCAAGGCACGCCCCTCCATGCAGATCGCTGCCGCCTCCAGCTTCTGGGCCTCGGTCATGTGATGCGCCGTGAAGTATCTCTCTGCGGTAAATAACCAGGCGTGTGGGTCCTCCCCAGAAAATAGCGACATCTTCATCTTCCGGACGCGGCAATCTCCTCCAAAACGCCCCTGCTCGGGCCTCCCCTCCTCTCTGTGCTGCGAACGGTAATGCCGACGTCTCTCGTCCAGTGTCTCGTAGCGCCTAGGTGGTACCACTCTGTGGCCCCCCGTAGTCTCCACGACGATCTCTACGCCGCCCCTCAAAATCTTCCCAACCTGCGTCGTCACCGAATTCTGCCTCGTAGCCACCCCTACCGTCAGAATAATAATCTCTCCCGCGTCCGTCGCCGTAGTAAGGGTCCTCCGCTGCTGGTCGACGCTCCGGAGGGTCAAAATAGTCTCCCGAAAACTGCCTGTAACCCTCCTCGTTCGCTGTCCGCTGTGCGGGAGGCTCAAAAAAGTCATCTGGGGGCTGTCCATGCGTTCCCCGCACTTCGGGAGGCTGCCAGGGGGGTTCCCGCCCCTGGCGGCCCCAGTTGGAGGTGCCGCCGCCCCCTGGCGGCTGCCAGGGGGCCTCTGGTCCTTTACTGCACACAGGCGGGCCCCTCCGGGCCCCCCGGAGGGGCGGCAGGCCCTGCCGGAGGCCCGGCGGGGACGCCGGGCCCTGCCGAGCCACGACAGGGCTTGGCCGCCCCTGCCGTGACCTGGCGGAGGCAGGGGAGGGTCCCCCGCCTGTTTCTCTTACCGGCCGACCCCCTGGATGCATGGGGGGGTTCGGCCGGCCTTCATCTTGGCCGTGGGTATCTCCGAGGGGGCGGCTAGGCCCCCCGCCCCTCCTTTGGCTCTCTTGTGCCTTCCGCCGTAGATCCTCGCGGTAGTCCTCCCTCCATGGCTCCCCATCATCTTCCTCGTCCATCTCCTCCACGTAATATGGTTGCTTTTGGGGGAAAGTCTCCTCCTTCTCCTTCTCCTTCTTCAAACGTGTCGTCTTTTGCATCGGATTAGGGCTCTCATCGCCTTTGGAGTTAGTCGCCAATTGATTTAGGGCTCCCATCAATTGTGCGAATTGATCGTCGTGCTTTGCTTGATTTGACGCCAATTGGGAGATGGATGTAGTTAATTTCGCCATGGATTCGTCGTTTCCCGCCAAGGACTTTTTGATTGCATCAATTTCGCCCGTGAATTTCGCCTCCAACGTCTCAAATTTGTCTTGCGATCTTGTTGAAGCCGCCATGGATCGTCACGTGCTCCGATACCAAATTGTTAGGAACTTACAAAGATGGAATTTTTATTAGAAAACAAATAGCAAAATAGAAAGATAATTGAGCACAAAAGAGGTGTGCTCTCCTCCCAAGACGCCTAGAGGACGTCCGCACTCGTCTACCTATGGAATCACCAAATAACAATCATCAAATTAGCATAGGCATACAAGAGAGACTCCCCTCTATTTATAATAGAAACTAGGGCAATCCTAGGACTAGGGGGATTAGGCAATCCTAGGACTAGGGGGATTGGGCAATCCTAGGACTAGGGGGACTCGAAGCCAAGAGGGGTTGCGGCTTGGGCCTGCGGGTGTAAACCCGCAGGGGCTGCGGCTGGGCCAGAGGCCCATCATATTCTTAACTTCTTTTTGGTTTTGTTTTGTTAGGTGTCATGTTCCTCAATTTGTTTTCTTTCTAAGCCGTGCCGCAACTATCATGCTATCTTACTCTACTTTCTCATAACTCTTCCCCTGTCGAAGATGAACATAAGGAGAACTGAGTTTGCATGGCATGTGATTTGCAATAATGATGTTGCGAGTTCACGGCATGCCACCAACAACATTAGAGGACATTTCTCTCCTAATAGTGGTCTTTTTTGTTTTTATTTTAGTGTCTGTTTTTTAGTGTCTGTTGGTGTGGATATGGTCTAGGAGGGTTATTATGTTAGTGTGTGGGTGTGGTCCGGGAGGGTTGGGAGCTGAGTGATGACCAACGTTATTGGATTCAAATGCTTTGGTCCATGGTACAGCTATGGGTTAGATTACATTACAAAGGGGTCGCCTTAATTAGATTTCTATTTGGGTCATTGTACACCATTGAGATGTGATAAGGTCATTTTGATAATTATGCACGTAATATCGGCATGCATGTGCCAAAGAAGAGATGCAAATAATTTGACGATATAAAATATAAAGGATTGTGGTAATAGAAACTTTCATCTGTTAACATCTGTAACGGTCCTAATCGGACACTTGCTAAAAATATATCAAATATATTAAACAAACTGCTTTAGTTTAAAATGCATGACACCAATGATCGCCATTTTTGTCAAGGCTTAATTGCAGGAAAATAATCTGAAGTGCACCTACCTGAACACAGTTGCACCTTAATACGCTCCTCATTTTTCGGTTGCACTTTAATACCACATGGTTCCTTTTTGCGCCATTGTGCCATAATCAAGTCTATACCCTTCCCACCATCCCTAACACACCAAAGTAAAATTTTATCCTCTTTTTAACTTTCTGCTGTAAAACTGGTCTTAGCCCACTTTGTTAAGACCCTTACTCGCAAAGTCTGCTCGGCTCATCCGAAATCACTGCACAATCCGTCGTTTTCTCTGTTCTACGTCAAAGGATTTTTCAGAATATTGGACCATGCAAAGGTAGGGTTTGAATATTGTTAACAAGTTGAATCTGTGTTATTATAGAGTTTGTTTGGAAAGTGTTTTGTTTTCGGGTCTCAAGATGGCTTTTCAAATTACTTTTGGACCACCAAACATCTCCATTTATGTTGGAGCTCTGCAGCTTTTCAGCAACACTGTGGACTTTGAAAAAGAGGCTGTATTGTATTATAGAGATGAAGGGATGTGAGGATTAAGGAGGGTGATCATTAAGGAGTGATTAACAAATGTTTAGAGGGAATAAAGACATCCACGTTCTCAGACTCTTGTGGAGAGGAAAAGATGACTAGATCATATAGAAGAGGGTCAAGGCAGACTTTGTAATTAAGTGTAATCACAAGGGTATAAAAGTTAAAAAATTTCACATTTTGCACATATGGAAATATTTCTTGGCAAGTTTGATGGCAAGATGTAGGTAGGATACGTGCAAGGTTTTTGAATCTGTGGGGTATTGTGCAACTGCAAAATAGTGGGTGTATTTAGGTGCAAAGACGGCTAAATTTTGGGGCTTTTTCTGGCAATTAGGCCATTTATCAGCACTAACTACATTGTTCAAAAATTCAAAGATACTCATGTCTCAAAAACCACAAATTGGTCTACAAAGATAGCTCGTTGCATTATCGATCATTATAATATATCTAGTTACCAATTTTAGCACTTGTAAGCGTGACTTGGATTGCAATACGAAGGGGATTGGAGGAAATCAGACAACACTGAGGGGAAAACACCTTTTGAAAATAATTAAAAAACAATCTTCCCCAGCTCTCTATCCTTTGATAGATGGACTTTCTTAGATTTATGTGGAACGGATTATGTAAAATCGTTATTAATCTCGTAATTATCACTTATCCAATTTGTTATATTTATGTTGAAAGTTAGACTGCACGGATACGGCTACAAATATCGCGGGTATGATCCGATACATTAATTTTTGTCGATTAAAATCGTATCCCACGTGTATCGGATCATACCCAAAGCTTGTTTCCAATGCATATCCGATTCTTCCAAAATGGTTACAAATCCATTTTTTTTGTATACATATCATTTTGTATCGTATACTTGTGGCCGTATCCATAAAGCCTAACTTTCAACCAGTATTTCATGAAAAGTTGTCATATGAAATCATCATGCCATGTTACTTTACTGTTATTGGTTTGTCGGCAGTCCTCCTGACTTGTAAGTCTGAAGTGTAAGAGGTCTAATGAATGCTTGATCTTAAAAATTTCCATGCTGCAGACTTTCAATGAGATCCAGAAGCTCTTGAGTAAAACAAATGGAAAAGTTATTGGCGAGCTGATGACACCTGCCCCACTTGTTGTCCGCAAAACAACTAATCTCGAAGATGCCGCAAGGTTATATCAAGTGGTTTACCGACAGTTTTCATTTACATGTATGAACTGAAATTTAAGCTGAACTCCTCTTACATGATCGCAGGCTACTACTAGAAACTAAATACCGCAGGCTGCCTGTGGTAGACGGTGATGGCAAATTGGTAGGAAAACTTAAACCTCTCCTTCGGGTTTTATGCAGTCTTTTTCCTCGCATCTGATGTGTATTTCTTCCTTTGAAGGTTGGGATCATTACGAGGGGAAACGTAGTAAGAGCAGCTCTCGAGATTAAGCGTGCAATGGAGAAGGGTTCCCAAGCATAACATTGGAGTGTCTTGGCTTTCAACATACCGTCCCTTTCAGGCCTACGTAGTAAACCGTAACGATCATAGCCATATGTATATGCTCTGTATGGGGCCTTCTCTTGAATAACTTGAAAATACTTGAGATGGTCTAGAACCAAGTACACTTGTAGCACTAGAAATACGTGTCAATAGCCCTGTAAGGGCTTCATTTTTGAACTGCCTGCTAGATAGAACGTTGGAATGAATTCAAGAATTGATCATGAG
This sequence comes from Scilla litardierei, assembly GCA_030789695.1. Taxonomy (NCBI): domain Eukaryota; kingdom Viridiplantae; phylum Streptophyta; class Magnoliopsida; order Asparagales; family Asparagaceae; genus Scilla; species Scilla litardierei. Next base: position 73,044,242 of record CM061142.1, read on the forward strand.
CCTCAGCCAGCCTGTAATGTCAGCAGTTTGAACAAGATCTATGGCACACCAGGAGATTGTTCAGAATATATTTGATTGAATCTTTGGTCAAGGATCATTGAGTGGTTTGGTAATGCTTATGAGCTTTTACTCAGTGATTTTGTCCCTTCTGCCTTAAAATTGTCAAATGCACCTCTATTGGTTTACTTCCCTGCTAAGAACATCAACTGTCAGCAAAGTGAAACCAAATGCCAACGAGATTACATGGCTAGACGATGGGGGTTGAATATGAGCTATGAGTAGTTGTTAAATGGGTCGGTTTTTTTCATAAGAAAGAGAAAATGTGTTGATGACAATTATAATTTTTACCTGTCAAGTGGACAAAAGATTAATAGCTTGTGAACCACCCTAACAATGTCCCACTTGGGGTTCATAAAGTTTGCACCACCCATGTCGTTCTTGTGGGGCTGGCAGCATCAATCATGTCGAGGTATCATTTCTATTTAAGGAAGGTGTTTCTGATGGATGTCAAATCTTAAGGAAACAATGAGGGAGGATGGCCGCAGTAGGCACTGTGTGGTTGTCAAGGAGGCCCACTTTTTGTTTCTTGTTGGATGCTAAAGGATCTTCTATGCTCTAGGCTAATGTCAATGCCCTTAAGCTCCACTCAAAAAAGGCAGAAATAGTAACACATTAAATCACTTGGGGCTAAAGCTTTCAATGGTATGCCCACAATGAGGTGCATTCTTATTTTAGAAATTTTGTAGGTTCTAGTGCATGCTGACCCAGTGAAAGCAACCTTTTACTATTTGGCTTCACTGCCATCCCATTCTCCTCTCAATTCCCTGTTGGTTTCTAGTTCCTAAGATTATTTATTATACCAGTCACAAGTCACAAGTTGACGGTGACAAACGATTGGCCAATTGTGCTCCACCTTTTCTCGGTGGGGCCCAATGGATGGTATGTGCTGGGTTTTTTGGGGGAGTTTGCTTGGGATGAGTTTTTTTGCGATTCGATCCATGATTTTTCTCCTTTTGGCGGTTTTGGGCTGGGTTTTTTTGGGGGAGTTTGCTTAGGATGGGTTTTTTTGCGATTCATATCTATTTTCTATGAGAATTGCTATCTACACCGGATAACCAGTATAGGGATAAGACATATTTCCAGATTTGAAAAGAAAAAAAACAAAAAATCCATCACATCATCCACCGCTCTCCTTATTTCTCGTTGTTTTTAGGGAAATGTCACCTCTATACACCGAACCCTCGATGTATAGAGTCCGGCTCTTCTCTATTTACACGCAAAAGGTGTTCATTTTACCAAGACCTTAAGATGATAATACCAATACGATTTTTTTTTCTTGTTTGACCTGGCTACTTTGCATTCTTAGATGTAACTACCTCCAGCCTGTCAGGGTAGTTGAGAGTTTAAAGAAGACAGCTCATGCCCCCATCTGATTTCCCATTTGAGGAAAGCAAGAAGCTTCATGAACTGAATGAAGAAGCAAAACAGTTTAAATTCATTGGATATTTGATATTTAGTGTTTTTTGTTAAAAAATCAAGATCAGCAATTCTGATTGTCGAAAAAACTAATGAAAAATAATTACTTGTTGACGAGCTTACGCACATATTCTGCTTGTCGAAAAGCTATGGACTGCTAGGTATGTTATTTATGTAGCTGCAATCTTTCTCTAAAAGCCAGTGTCTTAAATTAGCAATTTCAACGACAAAGTCACATCATACTTTTAATCACTGATATGGCTTTATTCCACTTTAGTATATGCATCCAATGGCTTGCTTGATGGCACCTAGGCATCCATTTTGTCTGATGACAATATTTGAAGTGCGGTGACACACAGAGAGAGGGAGAGAGGGGTCCCAAGAATGGTACCAAAATATATTAACTTGTTAACTATGAACGTAACTTGAATAATACAAAATTGGGTGGATGACAACAAAGCTATACTTGGGTGTGTCTCGGCTCAATGGAGAATAAGCCTACAATTTCTAGCATGCTCTCCAATCAAATCACAACTAAAAAACCTTTGAGGAGGGGGAAAAAAAACTAGGGACAGCTCTTGCTTTGGTCCCACTAAACATGTGATCAGTGCAATTTCTATTTGCCATCACATATGGAAGAGAATCCATGTTGGTGTTTTTTGTTGGAAAATATTTGAATATAGAAATAGTAATAATATTTGAAATTGTTGTAAGTAGATAAAATGGTATGAATAGATAAGGGTGTATCTATTAGAAAGTTTGTATCTCATCCATGTATGTATTAACACATCTTCAATAAATAATGGTTTGGGGTCTCCACCAGAAGCTACGCATTCATAACATGTTATCAGCACGAACTAACCAACTGAGAGAGAGAGAGAGAGAGAAATTGGATTGTTGCGGAAGCCGTGGCAGACGACGGAGGATCGAAAGATCGTAGCTGCTCGGACGTCGAGAAACCAGATCCAAATCTCGCGAAGGCGACTCAAACGTCGCTAGATCTGTTGGTCGGATCTAGAGGTATTCATACATATCAAGGAAATCTTATTTTTTTCATGATCATGATGCCTACAACGTCGATCTCATAAGATCGGACAAGAAAATTGATTTTTATTCTCCCTAGATCAAAGACGACGGCTTTCCACCGTCAATCCTAGGAAAGAACTCCATAAAACCATAAGCTAGGGTTATTATCATTAAAAAAAAAATCATACAAACATATCTTCCCATGGCCCAGCCAACGGCACCCCTACCGCCAGCTGTCGTGTCCCCCCACTCGCCTCGCCGCCTCCCCAATGGGCGGCGGCGGCGAACCCCTAAATTCAGGTTTATTTTCAAAAAAAAACAAATACAAATATATCCGACGCCGACGACCCCACCGCCCTTCACCGCCCCTCGAGGCGGTGCGCCGCCGCCCCATACAGCGGAACAAACTACCCCCTCTCTCATTTACGACGCAACAATGCCGTGGGGAGCGGCGACAGCAAACCCCGCCTCTCCCCCCCTTCGCTTGGGCCTTTGGCCCAAGCCATCAAAAAAAGAAAGAAAGAAAGAAAAAGAGAAATGTCGTGGGCCTGAAACCCATGCCAACCAGTGGGCTCAGGCCCACAGGCAAGAAGACAGACAAAAAGAAATCAAACCAAAGGCTACGGACCTGAAGCCCGCAGCCCATGCTGTGGGCCTCAGGCTTGCATGCCTTTAATTTTTTTTTAAAAATAGTATTTTCTGCGGGCCTGAAGCCTACAGCCCAGGCTGCGGGTCTCAGACCCGCATGCCGTTGGTTTTTTGTTACACACACACACATACATGTTTGCTACGGGCATGACGCCCACAGCACAAGCTGCGGGCCTCAGGCCCTCAGGCTTTATTTTTGAGAAAAAAACAACATGGAGGGGGAATGGCTGTGGGCTTAGAGCCCACAGACCACTATATATTCCAAAGGAATAATTTGGTAGGGGTGGGGGGTTTAAGGGCCCAATAAATAAATGAAAATATGGGTAAAAAGGGATATAATATGGAAATTCAAAATGGGGGCAAATGTGGAATTTTGGGGATTTATTAGGGGGCATAAAAAGGAAATATTTCCTTTTACAAAACAAAATATTTGAGAGCACCATTCAATTGAATTGACCCTTATACGCACAATTGATGTATAACATATTATTATATATGATGCATGTCTAGGATCATATTTTATGCTTTGCATCACATATTACTGCCACATTTTCTGGGATAAATTTATGTTATATTGTGCGAGTATTAACTTAATAATTATAAAGATCCTACGACCGCTCTACCGTTGGTTATCTAACCTAACAGTGTATGACATCGCCTCGCGGTTTAAATAATTATTAAGCATTAATTTTGAAGTATTTATCCTATTATGAATCTATGATGCCTGTGATGCATTATAAACATGTTTTATGAGCACAAATTTTGCATGCATGGCTAATTGTGCTTTTGGATCGGATGTTTAGTCTCATATTTTACTTTTCATACACTTTTCTTTTTCTTTTGAGAGAAATTATAGTGAGGAAAATATGTAATGCTCAAGACTGATGACCATTGATCACTCCATATTTTACACCCTTTTTCTGCATGTTTGCATGCCACTTTGATTGCTCATATCGCGTTTTTCACGATTATTCGACAATATTGCGCTGCTTTTCACGATTTCTTGTTTTTGTCATATTTCAGGAGATATAGAGCGATTCAGAGTGATTTTGAGATCAAGAGGATTTGCACCCACTCCGGAGTGTCACCCAAGACTCTTCTGAGGACTATTCGGCGATGGAAGACGAGTGGAAGAAGAAGGAACTTCGTAGGAGCAATGTTGAAGCGAAACGATGAAGATTGGGCATCTACAGTATCTCACTCGGTCGAGTGAAGCACTCACTCAGCCGAGCAAGAAGACCACTCGGTCGACCAGACCGGACACGCACCACAGAAGGAAATCAGCGTGCACTCGGCCGAGTGACGATAGTCCACTCGGCCGAGTATGAAGATCCCTCGCCCGAGTGGCACGGGAAAATCCACCCATCAAAGGAGCCGACTTACTGGAATCCGTCAGTCGATTGAGGGTTCCGACTCGGCCGAGTACCTAATGTCCCTCGGCCGAGTGGGTAAAGCCACTCGGCCGAGTCACTTCCGAAGACAGACCCCCGAAAATCCCCGACTTACTGTAAATGTACATGGTTTGTCACTCGGCCGAGTGACATTTGTCACTCGGCCGAGTGAGCCGCTCCGCCTGCTGCGTAAAGTGCGATTTCTGGGCTGCGCAGGGGCATTTTTGTCACGAATTTCTGGGCGATTTTGAGGGGGTATTTAAACCCAATTTTTGCCCCTAGTTTAGGAGGACTTTTTGATATTTTTGGGCAGCCTTTTTTGAGAGCTTTTTAGATCATTAGATTTAGTCTTTTTGGAGAGATTAGAAAGGCTACTTTTGTTGGATGCTATTGGATTCTCATTGGTTTGTCTCTCTTCTTATCAAAAACCCTATTTTTGTTGATAATTTCTCTATTGCAATGAATTGTGTTGATTTTGTTATTGATTTTCTTATGAATTGCATGATGATTAGTGAGTAGTTTCATCGTTTTAGGGCGTAGGGATGAACCCTATAGACCATATTTCTAAATTGTGATGAATTGGTGAAATTCTTGCTAGAATTGATTGGGGTTAGGTTGGGATTGATAAATTACGAATAGCTAGGGATTCATATCTATTGGGATTTGCAAAAGATTGGGTCTCAATTGATAGGAAGCCCTAGAAATTCGATTTAGATTTACGATTGGACTCCTCAAGGATTGGTTTGCAAGAGATTGGACCAAGGCTAGGGGTTTCAATCGTAATTCTATACCAATACCCGTTTGCAAGAGATTGGACGGGTAGGAACTATCTCAACCTAGGTCGTAACTCGAGTTTGCACGAGAGTGGGCTCGAGATACGATTGAACGATGATGTTGATCCTAATGCTAGTGGCTTATGTTAGGGTTTGCACGAGAGTGGGCCCTAACCTAGGTTCGCTATAGACCGGCAATAGCGCGAGAGCGTGAGCTTGGTTCTACATCTAGTTGCGACTAGTTCACCTAAGATTCAAGTCTAGCAATGATGAAACCTACAAATCACAACGTTGAGATACGGTCCATGGCGGGGATTCCCTATCCCTAGGCATTTTATTTTATTGATATTTCAATCGACATTTGAACGATTGTGACAATTTAACCCCGAATCATTCTCGACCATTTTGATAGCTAGGTTATTGGAAAGAGACACTGTCGTTGTTCCTCCCTGAGTTCGATACCCGCTCGCCGCTACACCGTGCGCTTGCGGTAAGACTACGAGTCGCTTGTCCCGGGTGCGTGTGCATCCCGGGGCGCGATCAAGTTTTTGGCGCCATTGCCGTGGAGCGAACTTGACGGTTTTTAATTTTGATCACCCGGTTATCCCTTACCATCTATCCACCTTTCTTTCTTTACTTTTCCTTATTGACTCTGTTTGCTGTCCAATTTACTTGCTCTCCCCGAATTCTCCATGAGACCTTGACAGGAACATGGGAGACACAATTTTGATGACTGAGTCTAGCCCGGAGGACGATGATTCCTTCGCGAACCTTCTTAGAGAACTTGTTGATGAGGTTCATGCCACAGGGGCGTTCACCGTTGATGTCAAGGACCCCATTGAGCAACGATTTGCTATTTTTGTGATGGATCGAGTCTCCCCGGAAGAGACTATCGAGGGCAACGTCAGAGTTGATGTGAGAGACGACAAGTTATATTTTGAAAGCGGCGGAGCATGCATCGAAGAGTATAACGCTTCCGAGAAGTCCACTGGTCATGCTGAGATTCAGGGAAGTACACTTTACGACCCTTACTCTTATATTTATGAACCTACTGACGCATCTCTTGATCTCAGGTTTGGACTGGAGCACGATGGTGATCCCATCGATGCCCGTGCGGAGTTGTGCAGCGTTTATTCCGATGCGCCATCCTCACCAAGAAGTGAATCTGAGTCTGCATGGGGAAGCCCACTCAAAGAGCAGGAACTAAACCCGTATGTCGCAGGAGAGGTCAAGCTTCTACCAGGAGAAAAAGTGGAGGGTACATCGCCACCTGAGGTAGAGCTTAAACAATTACCACCAAATCTAAGGTACGCTTTCTTGGGTAATAAATCGACCTATCCTGTTATTGTTAATGCCCACCTCAACCATGATCAACTAGAGAGACTCTTAGATGTCCTTAGGAGTTACAAGGATGTGCTTGGCTACACCATCTCTGATCTTAAGGGAATAAGCCCTAGGCTTTGCACGCATAGAATCCACTTGGAAAACACTGAAGCCACCTCCATAGAGCCTCAAAGGCGGTTGAACCCTAACATGAAGGAGGTGGTTAAGAAAGAGATTCTTAAATTACTTGAAGCCGGTATCATCTATCCCATCTCTGACAGCCGGTGGGTTAGCCCCGTTCACGTTGTCCCGAAAAAAGGGGGGATGACCGTTATAAAAAACGAAAAGGGAGAACCCATTTCTACGCGTACCGTCACGGGATGGCGAATGTGCATTGATTATAGGAAATTAAACAAAGCCACCCGGAAAGACCATTACCCATTGCCCTTCATTGATCAAATGCTTGAGCGTCTTGCTAAACATAAATACTTCTGTTATTTGGATGGCTATTCGGGATTCTTTCAGATCCCCTTACATGAAGACGACCAAGAAAAGACCACTTTCACATGTCCTTATGGTACATATGCCTATCGTAGAATGCCCTTTGGACTTTGCAATGCTCCCGCCACTTTTCAAAGATGCATGCCATCAATCTTTTCCGATTACATTGAAAATATTATGGAAGTCTTCATGGATGATTTTTCTGTGTATGGAAGTGAGTTTGATTCTTGTTTGGCTAATCTTACTAAAGTCCTCGAACGATGCCAACAAAACAACCTCACTCTTAATTGGGGAAAATGTCATTTTATGGTCACCGATGGGATAGCACTTGGGCATCTTGTGTCCTCTAGAGGAATTGAGGTTGATAAGGCGAAAGTTGAGGTAATCGAAAAACTCCCTCCTCCCATTAATGTAAAGGGCATTAGAGGCTTCCTTGGTCATGCGGGGTTTTACTGCCGCTTTATCAAGGACTTTGCCCAAATTGCCCGACCCCTTACTTCTTTACTTGCTAAAGATGCCCCCTTTGTCTTTTCAGGAGAGTGTCTGCAAGCATTTAATACGTTGAAGGAAGCGCTCATTTCCGCCCCCATCATACAACCGCCGGATTGGAGCCATCCCTTCGAGCTTATGTGTGATGCAAGTGACCAAGCCATTGGTGCGGTGCTAGGACAAAGGAAAGACAAAAAGCTTCATGCTATATTCTATGCTAGCAAAACATTGGACGACGCGCAGAAAAATTATACTACCACCGAGAAAGAGCTTTTAGCGGTTGTCTACTCCATCGAGAAGTTCCATTCCTACCTCCTTGGATCCAATGTTATTGTCCACACCGACCATGCGGCATTGAAGTATCTTCTAAGCAAGAAAGCGACAAAACCAAGATTGATAAGATGGATACTTTTGTTGCAAGAATTTGACTTGGAGATTAGAGACAAGAAGAGAACGGACAATGTTGTGGCGGACCACTTATCTAGACTTGTTCGCGACAAGGAGGATGAGAGCTTGCCAATCGATGACACCTTTGTCGACGAGAGGCTATTCGCCGTAAGACCTGGAGAGGTGCATTGGTATGCGGATCTCATTAATTATTTGGCTTGTGGGATAAAACCATGTGGGATACCCACGCAACAAAAGAGAAGATTTATGCACGAAGTCCGAAGCTATTTTTGGGAAGATCCGTATCTCTTCAAGATTTGCAAGGATGGTGTTATTCAGAGATGTGTTTCCAATGAGGAAGCCACGTCAATCATCTTGCATTGCCATAGTATGCCATGCGGAGGACATCACGCCTCATCTAAGACCACCGCTAAGATATTGCAATGCGGATTCTTTTGGCCGACCATGTTCAAGGATACGCATGACTTCGTCAAGGGATGTGATAGATGACAACGAACCGGGAACATATCAAGGCGAAACGAGATGCCGATGAGGCCCATTCTAGAAATTGAGCTATTTGATTGTTGGGGAGTGGACTTCATGGGACCTTTTCCGTCAAGCAAGGGAAACAAGTACATCTTATTAGCCGTGGATTACGTCTCTAAATGGGTGGAAGCCATTGCGACCCCTACTAATGATGCGAGGGTGGTGTCCAAGTTTTTCAAGTAAAACATCTTCCCACGCTTTGGGGTGCCTCGTACTTTGATAAGCGATGGGGGAAGCCACTTTATAGAAAACAAATTTGAAGCCATGTTGAAAAGATATGGGGTGAACCACAGAGTTGGCATGGCATACCACCCTCAGACGAGTGGCCAAGTGGAGGTGTCAAACCGAGAAATCAAGCAAATTCTAGAAAAGACCGTAGATAGATCTAGAAAAGATTGGTCAACGAAGTTGAACGATGCACTATGGGCTTATCGCACGACTTTTCGCACTTCAATTGGCACCACACCGTACCGTCTTGTCTATGGGAAAGCTTGTCACTTGCCGGTAGAGTTGGAGCACCGCGCATATTGGGCTATTAAGACATTCAATTATGATTACAAGAGTGCGGCGGTGAGGGAAATTTTAGATATTAATGAGCTTGATGAGATTAGACGAGATGCTTATGAGAGCTCAAGGATTTATAAGGAAAGGACTCGAATCCTCCACGACGCACGCATCACCGTTACGGATTTCAAGGTCGGAGATAAAGTCCTCCTATTCAATTCCCGGCTCCGACTCTTTCCTGGAAAGTTGAGATCGCGATGGTCAGGACCATTCAATATTAAACACATACAACCGGGGGGGGGGGGGGGGGGGGGGCTTTGAATTGGAAGGGAAAGACGGAGCCACATTCAAGGTGAATGGACAACGTGTTGGATATGGAAGACGTTTGTACACCCTTGTGGGGGATGTACGAGGGAATACGGACCTCGAACGTCGCGTACACGAAGTCGTGTACAAAGGGAATCTGTTCCCTTGCGGAGAGGATCTCTGGATGAGTGGGAAAGTCGCATTATATATGCATAAGTGCATGCGACATATGGCTAATAAAGGGGGAATATCTTAAGCTTATGTTGTACCATGCATATGGTACAACTTAAGCTTTATAATGTGCCATGTATCATGGCACACCCTTAATTAAGTTGTTTCAAAGGAACAACTTACCCTAAAATAACTACCTTGGGGGCTATAAATAAGACCCAAGGGTAAGCCATTTCTTACACCATTTTGCATGAAATTCATGCATGCATCTTCATCCTAGCGAAGCTCTGCAGAAATCCTTTCTCTCCCTCTTATCCAAGTTCTTAATCTAAAGTAGAGATTTAGATTGTGGATTAGTAGCCTTACTCCGTTCGTGAGAAGACTCGATCCGTCGTGGCGAATCCGAAGGCGAAGTTCGTAGGACTACCGTGCCGCATACGCAAGCGTAAGTCTAAACTTCATGTTATCGATCCTAACTCTGTTTTGGACAGGATCCTACATTGGTATCAGAGCCATACGGGTTCGCCCCGGAGAAACTATGAACGAGTCGTTGTCTTTTTCACGGATGGGTATCCTACCATTACGGATATGGTAGGAACGCTTCGTGACGGAGAGAACGCAGCGGTTGTTCTTTTCACGTTAGGGTCTTCTGTCATTACGGATATGGCAGGGACTCTCCGTGACGGGAAGAACCGACCGTTCATATCGTCAAACTCGCTCTCTTCATGGATGCTGAGTCTCCATTCATAGGGAATGGGCGCTCTCTTCATGTGGAGCGCGTAGTTTACGAATTTTTGAAGTGGGTTCATTTTTTGGCACACGGCCATTGGAGGACAACTACTTCCTCGACGAACGGGTGCTTCACCGGAGAAGAAGATGGTGGTTATTCCCATCGGGGAAGATGAATTTTTTTTTGCATGTGCACCATGACCAAATGGGTTATGAAGGCCATGCACCCCCCTCCCCATGCGGAGGGGGTTGGCTATGGCCAATAACCACCCGCAGCAACCCCCCTCCGGCGGGGGTGTGCGGCCTCCCATGAAAGGGGAAACCGGCCATGGCCAAAGGGACATGACCGGTCAAGGCAAAAAAAAAAAATGCCATGGCCGGGCCATGGCCCGGCCCGGCTCTGGCCGGCCACGGCCAGGGGCAGAAGGCCCTGGCCGCGGCCAGGCCAGGGCCTGGCCTCCCCTGGCCGAGGCCAGGGCAGGGGCCCTGGCCCCGGCCAGGGCCTGGCCGAGGCCAGGGGCAGGAGCCCTGGCCCCGGCCAGGGCCCTGCCGCCCTGGCAGAGGCCAGGGCAGCGCCCTGGCCTCAGGCCAGGGCCCCGGGCCGCCCCTGGCCGAGGCCAGGGCAGAGGCCCTGGCCCCGGCCAGGGCCTGGCTGCCCTGGCAGAGGCCAGGGCAGCGCCCTGGCCTCAGGCCAGGGCCGCCCTGGCAGAGGCCAGGGGCCGCCCTGGCCGCCCTGACCGAGGCCAGGGCAGAGGCCCTGGCCTCGGCCAGGGCCTGGCCGCCCTGGCAGAGGGCCAGGGCAGCGCCCTGGCCTCAGGCCAGGGCCCTGGCCGCCCCTGGCCGAGGGCCAGGGCAGGGGCCCTGGCCCCGGCCAGGGGCCTCTGGCCGAGGCCAGGCCAGGCAGAAGGCCTGGCCGGCCTCTGGCCGAGGCCAGGCCCAGGCAGAGGCCTGGCCGGCCTCTGGCCTAGGCCAGGCCAGTGGCCAGGCCGGCCCTGGCAGTGGCCAGGGCTGCCGCAGGCCGTCCTTGGCCGGTTGTCGGACTGATCGGCACTGGACGGGGGAAGTTTCAGACCAATTCGGCAAAGGCCTTGGTCGAACTAGCCCATACGGGGCCAAACGACAGTCGTCTGCATCAAATTTCTCTCATACGGGGGGAAACGCCTGGATCCATACGGGAGCCGGCGACGATAATTTGCAGAAAAATCCCCAAAAAAGGGGGATCCGACTTAGGCACGGCTACGGCTCATTCCCGACAAATGGTCAGGAAGTGCCGAATATTTCACTAGTATCATAAGGGTACTAAGTTGAAATATATTTTATTTGAAAAATACGTTTTCATACGTTTTGAAAAATAAGTTTTCAAAAACGCTTTTCCGCTGCAAAGTACTATAAGAGTACTAACATTTGATAAAGTGAGGGAGAAATATTGAAAGTTACTCTAGATGGTGATCGAAAACGTAGTGACCTTTCCGACTCTAGAGTAACATCTTCAATATTTTTCGAAAGTAACTTATCAAATTATGAATATCATTCCAAGTGGGAGTTGATTTTAGAACTATCCATATGGGATATTCTATTATCATTTCAAGTGGGAATTATATTTGAAAAATACGTTTTCAAACTCGTTTTTCCGCTGCTAGTACTATAATAGTACTATTGTTTGATAAGTGATGGGGGAATATTGAAGGTTGTTCTAGATGGTGATTGGAATCAAAGAGACCTTTTCGATTCTAGAACAACATCTTCAATATTTTTCGAAAGTAACTTATCAAAATATAATATAATTTCAAGTGGGAGTTATATTTTAAGAATTTTATGCAATATGTTTTTGATCGAACCTTCGGTTTTTATGTCTTTTGCAGCATTTTAAAAGTAAAATGTCTTCCGCTTCAAAGAATATCGTCGCTGAGTTAAACAAAGGTGAAAAACTCAACGGCGATAATTACAAACTTTGGTCCATCAAGATACAATACGTTCTAGAGGAGCAAGAAGTGCTCGAAACTCTAAAGAACGTTATGATTGAACCTGAGTTGGGCACTACGGCCCAACACCGACGAGACAAGGAAGCTTTTGATGCTTGGTCCTCGGAAGAACAAGATAGCGCGCATTACGTTATTAAGCAGTATGGCTGATGACATAATGCGCATCTTCCGAGAACATGACCTAGCCATGGACATATGGTCCAAACTAGAGGAGAAGTTCGGTGGCACATCAGTGTCCAAACTTCGCGCCTTAACTATAAAGTTCGATACATATAAGAAACGTCCAGATCATTCCATGGGGAAACATCTGCGACATATGGCGAACCTTATATCAGAGTTAAAGGACGCAGGTCATGTGCTCACAGATGAGCAACAAATCCAAGCAGTCATACGTTCCCTACCAAATGGGTGGGACCAAATGAAGATGCATCTCACTCACAATGAGAGCATCAAGACCTTCAGCGATGTTTCCAAGCACCTCGAATTAGAGGAAGAGCGGCTTACGGCTGCCAAGCCAAGTGCAGAAGTGCACATGGTTGCTAGTTCCTCACACGGGGGAAAGAAAAGGAAAAATCGTTCGAAGTTCACTAATGAACGTAATAAGCAACCTGAGTCTACCAAGAAACCCAAACATAAGGGTGGGCACAAGAAATGGCACAAGAAGAAAGACTTGAAGAGGATCAAGTGCTTCAAGTGCAACAAGCTCGGTCACTATGCTCGTTCGTGTACGAGTGGAGGCGACGAGGTAACTTGTAAATATACTAGTTACATATATGTTTCTAGTTCAATATTTCTTGTGGAATCTAATCCATTTTGGATAATTGATTCAGGTGCCACCGACCACATAGCAAGGGACAGACGGTCCTTCGTGGAGTATCACCGGATACCCCAAGGAACGAAGTGGATCTATGTAGGAAACAACACACGTGTTGAAGTGAAAGGCGTTGGGACTTGCAAGCTAGTCTTGGACAACGGCCGCACTCTCCTACTTCATGATGTCCTCTTCGCTCCAGATATTCGAAGGAATATAATTTCTGTGGTTGTATTAATGGGTCTTGGCTATAACCTGGTTTTTTTCATGATTGTAATGTGGACTTAAGTTGTAATAATACTCTTATTGGTACTGGGTTTGTATTTAAAGGATTTATTGTAATAAGTACAATGTATGATTCCTCATGTAATGAAAATTTCCTTATTGCAAATTCTAAGACTTATGAGTCTGATGTGAATTGTTGGCACGCAAGGCTTGGTCATATTGGACCAACGCGTATGGATAGACTCGCCAAACGTGGTCTTCTATCCAATGTTTCAAAGGTTGAAATGTCGACCTGCGAACATTGCCTTGTGGGGAAATCTTGTCGCAAGCCGTTTGGAACCGGCACAAGGGCCGAGGTTCCATTACAGCTTATCCATTCGGACATATGTGGTCCGATGAATGTCAAGACAAGACGCGGAAAGTCCTATTTCATCACTTTTATTGATGATTTTACCCGATTCGGACATATCTATTTGATATCCCACAAAAGTGAAGCTTTGGCTTGCTTTAAAAACTATATGAGTTTAGTGGAGAATCAATTAGATCGCAAGATTAAGGTCTTGCGAACCGATAGGGGCGGTGAATATCAATCAATAAGTTTTAAGGAACTCTGTGATGAAAAAGGCATAGTACATCAGGTAACTATGCCTTATACTCCTCAACAAAACGGTGTTGCAGAAAGGAGAAATAGGACTTTAATGGAAATGGTCCGTTCAATGATGGCGCAAGCTAACTTGCCAATCACCTTTTGGGGAGATGCATTATTGACGGCCACTTTCATTTTAAACCGTGTACCCTCGAAATCAGTTAGCTCCACTCCTTATGAGTTGTGGAACCAAAGGTCTCCTGACTTAAACATTTTGAAACCTTGGGGTTGTGCATCCTACGCACATATTTCCTCCCATAAGTATGGAAAACTTGGGCCAAGGGGAAGGAAATGTATCTTTATACGATACGCAGAAAACTCCAAAGGTTATGTTTTTGTTAGTCAGGAAGACAATGGTGGGCTAATTGAGTTTGAGTCGAGGGATGTCACTTTCTTGGAAAACGAGTTTCCAAGACAGGGCGAGATAAGTCAGGACTTATCTCTATTTGAGATTTATGATCAAGAAGGATTACCTCATTCGAGTGGGAGAATTCTTGGTGAAAATGAAAATACGTTTCAACCTTCACCAATGGATTATACGAATGACGATTATCCTATTCCATACGGGAATAATGATCCAAGTGGGAGCAATTCTAACGACATTCCAAGTGGGAGTGATATTAGAATTGATCTAAATTCAAGTCAACAAGGACTTGAAGAATCTCAAATACGACGTAGTAGTCGTACAAGGTTGGCTCCTCTAAGATTTGAGGATGAATTTCCGCAAAACCTTTATGACTTTACTACAAGAAGATGACGAGCCTGCTACTTTCAAACAGGCCGTATCTTGCCCTGCTAAAGACAAATGGATGGAAGCGATGCAAGAGGAATTAGAATCCATGAAAGTTAACCAAGTCTGGGACTTAGTTGACTTACCCAGAGGACGTAGAGCTATTGGGAAACAAATGGGTTCTCAAGATCAAGCATAAGGCTGATGGCTCTATTGACAGATATAAAGCTCGCCTTGTCGCGAAAGGTTTTACGCAACAGGAAGGGATAGACTACGAAGAGACCTTCTCACCTGTTGTTCGTTTTACCTCAATTCGCCTGATTCTGGCAATGGTAGCTTGCTTAGACCTCGAATTACATCAAATGGATGTAAAGACTGCTTTTCTCAATGGAGAATTGGACGAGGAGATCTATATGGAACAACCAACAGGGTTTGTAAAAGAAGGAAACGAACATAAGGTTTGTAAACTTCTTAAATCCATATATGGTCTTAAACAATCCTCGAGGCAGTGGTATATACGATTTCAAGAGGTTGTCTTATCAAATGGATTTTCCATGCTTGATGAAGATAACTGTGTATATATCAAGAGGAATAAGAACAAGTATGTTATTATGTCTCTATATGTAGATGACATCTTAATAGCCGGAAATGACAAGGGCTTTGTGATGGATATCAAGGCTTGGCTTTCATCAGTTTTTGAGATGAAAGACATGGGAGAAGCCGCATATATCCTTGGAGTTAAGATTTCAAGGAATCGTTCGAAGAAACTTCTTTCTCTTTCACAGGAGACTTATATAAAGAAGGTTCTAGAACGTTTTAATATGCAGGACTGCAAGTCCATTGATACTCCAATAAGCAAGTGCGACAATTTATGTCTGAAATCATGTCCGAAGAACCAAAAAGAGAAGGAGATTATGGAAAAAGTTCCATATTCCAGTGCAGTTGGTAGTCTAATGTACGCTATGATGTGTACAAGACCGGACATCTGTTTTGCCGTTGGAATGGTAAGTCGTTACCAATCCAACCCAGGGCAAGTACACCTGGAAAGCGGTTAAGAGGATAATGCGGTATCTCAAAGGAACTGCAGACTTTGCTTTATGCTATCAAGGAGATGCCTTGAGGCTCGAAGGCTACACTGATGCTGATTGGGCGGGTGATCTCGATGAACGACGATCGACCTCAGGATATGTTTTTCTACTCGGATCTGGTGCAATATCCTGGAGTAGCAAGAAACAATCCTGCATCGCACTTTCAACCATGGAAGCCGAGTTTGTAGCATTTAGCATGGCAGTTCAAGAGGCTGTTTGGCTTAGGAAGTTCTTAGACAGGCTAATTAATGCAAGTGACTCAGGTGCTGTACCTATACACAGCGACAGTCAAGCATCTATAGCCTATGTCAAAGATCCGAAATTCCATTGTAAGACCAAACACATAGATATCCGCTACAAATTTGCAAAAGACTATGATAAGACCAAGAAGGTAGACATAAGGTACATATCTACGCATGAGATGATAGCGGATCCGCTTACAAAGGCGATCCCCAGAGATGTGTTTTACAAACACTTATCATCTCAAGGATTGCGTAAGAGCTGAGTTGTACCAATGTAAATTCCCATGTCTGTAAATGATCAAAATTAATAAAAGAATAAGTTCTTTTTCAAACATTGCATATGAATTTCTTAAGAAATGTTTGTGTACATTTTTGAAATCTCAGCTGAATTGTGTGTATGTCGGACAGATTAAGGTTGGCTCTCTCACATGAGCAACCCGCCTTATCTTATCAGATGGATAAGATAGAGATGAGACTAGTTTAAAGTCAAAATCATTAGACGAATGATTTAGAGTCATGACTTAAACAAGATAGTCGAATGAAAGATCTGCATCATATGGATGCTTACAAAAGATCTGAGATCTGTATCACAAGGATATTTGAAAGAGATCTCATATGATTTTTTCCTATCTGTCTTATGCAGGATGAGAGTCCGTGAATATTTCACGAGTAGTAAGGGGACTCAAAAAGATAGTCACTGTGGTGTCTGATCTTTTCATCCGTACAACATCATTAAGACATACTCTCCCTGGGAAAGGAGTGATGTTGTAATACGTGTTCATACCACGTATGCATTTCGACCACTGAGTTAGTAGCAATAGTGTTTGCTATTATGTGAGACTCAAAGGCCATATGGGTCTTTACTCTTACCCTCAAGGACTCCAATTGGTTCCTTTAGATTTGACGAAATGATCGCTATCTTAGCGTGTTACTTATGAGCTATGATAATTCGGCTCGGCGGGGCACGTTAGAAAAGCGAGTCTAGTCAAGATCAGAAGGTTCGCAAGAAGAGGAAGATTGATTTCATATTCGCATTTGGACTTTAATGATTCAAAGCTGGCCAGCCAATTGTAATCCAGATGGGATTCAATTGTTGAATATAAAGTATAAGAAATGTGAAGAAATAATCTAGGGTAAAGCATGCGTTGAACTACTCAACTTTGCACCTTCGAGGTCGTTGTGTATCTCTAACAAGTGCACAACAACAGACTCTACGCGCATGACGGTCCGCACGGTCTATTTCTCGGTATGATAGATGAAAGAACTAAGGGAAAGACGTTCTCTTACAATCCCCTCAAGTGTGAGTGGGAGATGTTGGATATGGAAGACGTTTGTACACCCTTGTGGGGGATGTACGAGGGAATACGGACCTCGAACGTTCAATATTAAACACATACAACCGGGGGGGGGGCTTTGAATTGGAAGGGAAAGACGGAGCCACATTCAAGGTGAATGGACAACGGCTCAAGCATTATTCCGAAGGAGTCCCCTCCGGTGAAGTAGATCGCGTGTATCTACTCAAGGGACATCCCCACGATCTTTCATATCTCCTCGATGAAGTGATTGAAGAAGCTATCCCCCATTCTATTAGCGCTCTCCATGACGAAGGCTTCGAAGAAGGCCAAGCTTCTAGCGATGAAGAGAAGTTGGAGGACCCTCCAGATAGCTCCACGGACGATGATGAAGGCAACGCTGATGTCGCAAGAATACGAGAGCTTTGCAAGCTCTCAATGGCCAATAAACCAAAGAAAGCTCCACCGAATAGGAGATCGGTGTCACCGGCCAAGAAGAAGATAAGAACAAACTCTAGCTTGGGGGACTTATTCCCCAACATTGCCCATGATGAGGAGGCGCCGAGGAAGACCAATGATCATCACGACCCAAATCCAAGTGGTCTTCCCGGCAAGTTTGATGGGCGCATCTCGTATGCGCCCAATATCGCGAGCTAAACGAATATCTAAAGGGGTCGAGCTCATGACCTTAAACGAGCGCTTGTCGGGAGGCAACCCGACGGGTTTTGTATTGTTTTTATTTGATTTTCATTTTTGGTTTAGACTTTTATTAGTGTTTAGAGTCTAGTGTCCATGAAAATTGTGACAATGTGTCTTAATTTTCATGACAGGAGAAGGAGAAAGAGGGATCAATCATATGGAGGATGATCGAGGCAAGGGAGAGCACTCCAGGAACGCGCTCAGGCCTTAGGAGGAGGAAGAAACTGACTGGAGGAAGAAAAACAGAGACTGGAGCGAAAACGAAGAGCCGTTGCAGAAAACAGCACATCACTCGACTGAGTAGCATCTGCCACTCGGCCGAGCAAAGAGTCTACTCGGCCGAGTGGAGCACCAATCAGGGAAGTATCTGCAGACCAACTCTCTGTCAATTTCTGTAAGTTTTAGTTTTAATTGCCACTCGGGCGAGTGACTTGTCACTCGGCCGAGTGAAACAGATACCCTCCCAGTCCTTTAAAATTGCAGAGCGACAGAGCCACTCGGCCGAGTGGAGTTTTTTCATTCGGTCGAGTGTAGCAAAGTCACTCGCCCGAGTCGTAAGTGGCGAGGACGTATTGAAATTATTTTCGTTTACGCCACTCGGCCGAGCGACGTTGTCACTCGGCCGAGTCGTAACAATTCTATATATAAAGAAGCGGCAGCGGCGTGGATTTCGAAACGAAAAAATCCCCAAATCCACCCGAGCTTCTGCTGCTTCTGCTTCCGTCGCCCGCGCCCACACGCCACTCGGCCGATTCGACCCCACGGCTACCGCCCCTAGCCGCCGACGACCGCCGCCGCTTCTCTGTAGCCGCTCGTCGCCGTCGCCGGCCGTCCCTAGCCTCCGATCGCCCGTTTTCACCCCGAAATGCCCATTTCTCCCCGTTTCTCTTGATTCGTACGCCCGTTGAGCCCCAAATTTAAATCAACCTTCATATCTATCTATTATCCCCTACCTCCCCCATATATATTGAATATTATTCGCTGATTTGATCGTTTGATTTGCAGGCTAGCTTGGGGGAGCTTTGGGGAGTTTTTGGACGCGCTTTAAGCTTCACGACGGAGGCGCCTCTTTGCACACACTGCTGATTGCTCTCGCGGCGTGTTCAGGTACACTCGTTCCATCATTTAGCACGTCACATTACTTATTTGGTTGGGACACGTCTCGCGGCACACATGCCACTGTGCACTAGGCCACGTACACGGGGAGCCTCTTCGAAGCGAAAGAGGACCGATGATCCTGGTCCCTCTTCCGCTAGGGAGGACTCCCCTCCACCTAGCCCGCCATCGCCAACTACACAGCCTATCCCTGCTGATCCCGTCCCTCCACCCGCTCCCGCCGTCGGGCCGATGGGGATTACGTTTCGAAATGACGCACACCGCGCCAGATTCGAGCGTATCTGCCATCGCTCGATAGTACCCTCTAGGTTTGCACACCTAGCCGACCTAGACCGCCTAGGGGTACTCGAGGGTCTTCTCACGTTGTACGACAACATGGAATAGCGTGATTTTATGTCGGTGTCGGCAGATACTTACATCCGTCCGACACTAGAGGTCCTCAGTTCCATTGACCGGACCCCTGGAGGATGCTCCTTCCGTCTGATGGATCGAGAGTGCACTATCACTCTCGACATGCTTAGAGCATTTTTCCAGTGGCCCACAGTCCCTGACCCTGACCGCGCCTACGCTCCCACGCACATCCCACCACCGTCGTTCGACACCCACACCTTCTGGACACAGATCACGGGATCCCCACTCGGCTTTGACCCTAGTAGGGCCAAGGCATCTGCTATCCTCCACCACTGCCTTCGCATTGCACATCGCCTTATGGCGACTACTTTCCTCACGAGGTACGAGCCCGTGACCATGTCTACGCCAGAGCTCTACATGCTCTATGCGATGACTCGCCCTAGGGTTCTAGATAGGGGTAGTGACGATTTGGTCCCCGCCGTCGAGATCGACATTGCCAGTTGGTTTTTAGACCGCATTATCATTTCGGTGAGCGCTCGCTCACCTATCTGTTGCGGCGGTCTGATCACCCTTTTGGCCCTTATGACCGGCGTGGACCTAACTGACGACATGCGTCGAGCTCCGGGCCCCACTACACTTTCTATTGATGTTATGGCCCGGATGAAGATGCTTCGTCCCCACGGTCATCAGTACTGGGTGTGGTTGCACGGTCCCTTCAGCGCTGATTACATGGTTCTCCTGAGCCCTGCTCGGACACACATTGGACCGGCTCACGGGGACTGGATTCCAGCAATGGATCTTCTTATCCCCGCTGCCTACGTGCTTGATTCCGAGGGTGCTGAGCAGGCACCCCCTGCACCACCTGTCGACCCCGTGATCGCTCAGCCTGCGCCTTCACTGTCTGCACCTCCCGACACCTCTGTCCACACGTCTGTTAGTGTCAGGAGCACTTTAGCTGAGTTGTCCACCACCACCACCACTGCGCCTATTTCCGTCGAGCCCATTGCCACACTGAGCCCCGAGCGTCCACCCACCATTCTCGAGAGCGGCGAGTCTTCCTTTACAGCTGCCGTGGAGACCCTCTCCCGATTGCTATCCTCGACTCCTGGGGAGTCATCTTTTGTGAACTTCACAGCCTCCCTAGTCATCGACCTTTCGGTCTCCACCGCTCCTGTCTTTACCGAAAGCGTCGTGACTTCTGTCCACACGTCTGCGTCACTGACCTCTCCCGCCTCCTCGTCACCCATTTTGACTTCCACTTCTACTGCTGCTGCTTCCGGTTCGACACAGCCTGCGTCCCAGCCTCACACCGAGGCTGGGCATCACGTCGTGAGCACATCACCACTACCCCACTATCCTGATGGACCCATCCTCTACACTGCCCGCGTGAGACAGCCCCGCACTTCACCTGTTAGACCTGTGCGTCCCTCTGCTCCACCACCCCCCAACACTCTAGTTCAGAGCATTCGTGCTCTTGAGGGGGCTGTTAGTGGACTTAGAGGGGACTTTAGGGCTCTCTCTGCTACAGTCAGTTCTATGCAGACACACGTCGCCATGCTTCCCGATATTCAGGCTTGCCTGAATCAGATTCTGGCACGTCTGCCCCCACCACCGACACCCACCCAGCAGTTACCACGCCCACCACCTCTGCCACAGGACGGTGCTGGTGCAGCGCCACCACCAGCTTAGGCACACTCTTGATGCCTTTGATATTTTCTGTCGTTTTGCTGCCCGTTTGTTCTTGGGCCTGGTGATTTTTTGCCCCCCTCCTCCACGTACTACTTTGGTGCCTTCCTGATCATATCTTTTTATATCTTTTTGGGAGTGAGGGAGAGACTTTTTAGGGACACTTATATTTGCACCATCCTGATCTTTGCATGCATCACATTCATTCACATCTTATTTTCTTTTTATTTTTCTTTCTTTTTCATCATGCATGCATCCTCACCCACCCCACCCACTTCACGTCTCTCGGTGTGCTACACTCCGCACATTGAGGACACTGTGCACTTCAGCTTGGGGGAGTGAGTTCTCACACTTTTTTATTTTTGCCGCCCTTTATTTTTGATTTCTCACATTTTCTTTCCACTTTTGCACTTATTTTCACCACCTTTTCATTTTTTATCATGCATCACGTTTTCTTATATTTTTTGAGTATGCTGCATTGTATATATAGTTCTATTTTCTTTTATCTTTGTTTCTTTCATCTTTTGCTAGAGATGACTTTTCTGTGATGATGATGACATGGTGTTAGCTTATCTCTATGTGCATGCTATTTTGTCATGTCCTAGTTTTTGTTTCAGATATCATATGCTATGTTCTGCTTTGCATTTGAAATAGTAACCCACCCTTTTTCTGTATGAATATGGATGAAATTCTGTTATTAGCTGACGTCTGATGATTCATATGTATGCTTTTCATAGCAAACACACCAAGCTTCACACATTGATTACTTATATCTGGAGTATTGCTTTCCTTTCTCGTATCACTTCTTATTGCATGAATTGTACGCTTCACCTTCAGGTTGATTGAATGTTTGCTAGGATGATATATCTAGACTAGTTTACTTTTTGAGATTAAACTGAGTAGATTATATTACTCTGCTGAAAGTTGTCGTGCACGTCCTATAGAGTGAACCGAGCGATACATTTATTTCTTTCTCCACATATCTTGAGCATTATTTCTCTATTTGAAATTTATTGGTGAATCCCCCCTTAGCAAGTCTATTATCGGCATTTCCCCGCTATTATATCCCATGCTCCAACTCCCCAAAATCAAAAAGAAAAAAATATATATATACCTGTATATCCTTCTCTCTTGTGATTTGGGATCGCTTATTCGCTTATGTATATATGTTTATTCAAAAAAAAAAGAAAAAGAGAAAAATTGAGAAAAAGAAAAGAAAAGAGAAAAGAAGTTTATAAACGATCCCATCTCATACTCTTTCTCTCTTTCTTCCCTCTTTTGTTTTTATTTTTTTGGAGCTTCAAAAGAAATGGGGAATGTACATATTGATTTGTTTATGCCACCACGCTTATGGATAAGCTTGGGGGAGAGGATCCGATGATGTGTGAGAGAGTAACTACCTGACAGTGCATGACAACCTAGGCTAAGTAATCTTCTATACTCGGCGAGATTGCTAAAGTTTCACGAAATCCAGAAATCGACACTTAGCATTCATTTCATTAAAACCATACTTTTCTTTCTTACTATTCCATATTGTGTGATATCTCTTATACTCTTTATAGAAAGTATTCAATTGAAAAGTGTGTGATCTATGATTATGCATACCGCTTTAGATGCTTCAGATGATGTTAATCCTAGAATGATTCCATATTTCATGCTATTTTGATATTTTGGGGTTTTTTATTTCGAATGCATCATTACACTATGATATCGAGATAAAAGTCTTTGGCATGTGTTCTATATTCGATGTATGCTATATGAGTAAGCAAAACCCACGTCCTGAGAAAAATGATCTAGCACCCCCTTCTTCGCTTTCTATTCTATTTTTATTTTTATTTTCCCTCTTTTCCGTTATTTTGCCCGTCGGGTTCGCTTTTTACTCATCTTTCTCGAGGACGAGTAAGAGGTAAGGTTGGGGGATTTTGATCACTCCATATTTTGCACCCTTTTTCTGCATGTTTGCATGCCACTTTGATCGATCATATCGCGTTTTTCACGATTATTCGACAATATTGCGCTGCTTTTCACAATTTCTTGTTTTTGTCGTATTTCAGGAGATATAGAGCGATTCGGAGTGATTTTAAGATCAAGAGGATTTGCACCCACTCCGGAGTGTCACACAAGGCTCTTCTGAGGACTATTCGGTGATGGAAGACGAGTGGAAGAAGAAGGAACTTCGTAGGAGCAACGATGAAGCGAAACGATGAAGATTGGGCATCTACAACATCTCACTCGGCCGAGTGAAGCACTCACTCGGCCGAGCAAGAAGACCACTCGACCGACCAGACCGGACACGCACCACAGAAGGAAATCAGCGTGCACTCGGCCGAGTGACGATAGTCCACTCGGCCGAGTATGAAGATCCCTCGCCCGAGTGGCACGGGAAAATCCACCCATCAAAGGAGCCGACTTACTGGAATCCGTCAGTCGATTGAGGGTTCCGACTCGGCCGAGTACCTAATGTCCCTCGGCCGAGTGGGTAAAGCCACTCGGCCGAGTCACTTCCGAAGACAGACCCCTGAAAATCCCCGACTTACTGTAAATGTACAAGGTTTGTCACTCGGCCGAGTGACATTTGCCACTCGGCCGAGTGAGCCGCTCCGCCTGCTACGTAAAGTGCGATTTCTGGGCTGCGCAGGGGCATTTTTGTCACGAATTTCTGGGCGATTTTGAGGGGGTATTTAAACCCAATTTTTGCCCTAGTTTAAGAGGACTTTTTGATACTTTTGGCAGCCTTTTTGAGAGCTTTTTAGATCATTAGATTTAGTCTTTTTGGAGAGATTAGAAAGGCTACTTTTGTTGGATGCTATTGGATTCTCATTGGTTTGTCTCTCTTCTTATCAAAAACCCTATTTTTGTTGATAATTTCTCTATTGCAATGAATTGTGTTGATTTTGTTATTGATTTTCTTATGAATTGCATGATGATTAGTGAGTAGTTTTATCGTCTTAGGGTGTAGGGATGAACCCTATAGACCCTATTTCTAAATTGTGATGAATTGGTGAAATTCTTGCTAGAATTGATTGGGATTGATAAATTACGAATAGCTAGGGATTCATATCGATTGGGATTTGCAAGAGATTGGGTCCCAATTGATAGGAAGCTCTAGAAATTCGATTTTGATTTACAATTGGACTCCTCTAGGATTGGTTTGCAAGAGATTGGACCAAGGCTAGGGTTTTCAATCGTAATTCTATACCAATACCCGCTTGCAAGAGATTGGACGGGTAGGAACTATCTCAACCTAGGTCGTAGCTCGAGTTTGCACGAGAGTGGGCACGGGATACGATTGAACGATGATGTCGATCCTAATGCTAGTGGCTTATGTTAGGGTTTGCACGAGAGTGGGTCCTAACCTTGGTTCGCTATAGACCGACAATAGCGCGAGAGCGTGAGCTTGGTTCTACATCTAGTTGCGACTAGTTCACCTAAGATTCAAGTCTAGCAATGATGAAACCTACGAATCACAACGATGAGATACGGTCCGTGGCAGGGATTCCATATCCCTAGGCGTTTTATTTTATTGATATTTCCATCGACATTTGAACGATTGTGACAATTTAACCTCGAATCATTCTCGACCATTTTGATAGCTAGGTTATTGGAAAGAGACACTGTCATTGTTCCTCCCTGAGTTCGATACCCGCTCACCGCTACACCGTGTAACGGCCTGTATTTTTCAAACACTTCAAATACGTACTTAACGTATTTTTATTCTAAATCTTCTTTATAATGGTTAGTTAGGAGTTGTATATCAAAACTGATTTCGAAAATTCTTTTAAAAATATTTTAGAGCACTAGACTTATTATATTGTATTTCAGCAATTTCAGATTTCCGCAAATGCCCAAAACATTCCTGTTAAAATTCATCTTCCAAAATTACCATTTTGATTCGACTAATTTATTTTCTATTCAAACGTATTCAAAACGTTTTCAAACTTCTACAGTAACATCCTATTATTATTTAGGGCTCCCCACATTAATTTCGTAATTTTCAGACATCGTTTCAGCCTAGAACCCGCAAACCCGCTTTCTAAATGTTTTGGCCAAAAACTAGTATTTCCGTAACTCAAATCCCAGAACGGATCTTGTATTCGCGGTCCTCGCGTCGATACGATCCCGTGGGTATGTTTTCGTAATTTTTCGGAGTCGTTTGTAAAAACGTGTCTGTATTTCACCGCCCTGCTAATTACATTCACTAATGATCTTTTTACCCTTAACTAGTTACTTTTACCCCTAACCCCCAAATACTCTAATTATCCACCGAATTTCTGGTTGGATCTGAAATCATATCAGATCCAACATCCCTCTCCCCTCTTTTAATCCCTTGTCCCCTCTCCCCTATTTACAAATTTGCCATTGATAATCCCTATTTAAACCCCCAAGCTTCACAAAAATAAACACACAGTAACTTAATCTCTCTCTCCCTTGTTTTTCGTTCGAAACCAACGACAGGCTATCACTCTCCCTCTCTCAACGTCTCACCCTCACTCTCCCGCCCGTTCTCCATCTCTCTCTTCTCACTCTCCCTCTCTATCTCTCCCCTCCACCCTCTCTCCGACGACGGCCACCGCCCCGCAGCCCGACGGCGCCCGAGCCCCGCCTCCGTGCAGCACCTGGCCCCCGCCGTCAACCACGCCGACGAAGCACCGCCCCGCCGGGCCTCCTCCGACGAAGCCTCGAGCCCCCCACCGCTCGTCTGCACCCTCAGCACCGCCAGTGACATTCCCCCCCCGCTCCGACAGACCCCCGCACAGCTCCCGCCGCCGCCGTCTCCTCCGGAGCCCCCCCCAGCAGCGCCGACGCTCCGTCGCCGCGAGCACCGCCTTCCTCCGACCTCCTCCCCCGCCCTCGCTCCTCCTTCGCCGTCGACGAGCGAACACAACCCCCCGGCGATCGTAAACGGTGGGGTGCGTAAGTTTTGTTGATGGCGCACTCGTAAATACTAAGAAATTTCGTATTTTAATTTATTAAATAATTATTAAATAGGGTTGAATGGTTTTAAATTCATAAATAATTATACAGGGGCCAGAAAAATGTGAAACCAACTCTGGAAAATCCGAAACGATATTTCGGACCCAATGGCACTGGTCTCATCTCGATCGGACGTCTAGGTTTTCCAGAATTAATTTTTAAGCCAAAAGATTAAATACGTATAAATCTTTCTAAAAATCATAACTCGCTGTTTTCACTCACAATAATATGTGATAAAATTATATGTGAAAGTAAACTTCGAGACGGTCATTTTGACTGTTCACTCGAGTAATTCCGACTTGTATTGCTTCCGTAAGAAATTACGGAAGATACGCGCTAGTAGAATAAATTGGGTTTTTAAACTAGTTTTGAGTTTCTAAAAATTATAAAAATTACTATAGACTTCAGAAAAATATTCCCTTTTGCAGTAAAACTATTTTTATCATATAGAGAATATATAAAAATTTAGAACACTTTTCATCACCGTTTCAACCAGTTTCGAAAATCAAAACAACCAATTAATTAGATAATAATTAATGTAGCCGTTAGCTGATATCTTCTTGTGTTTGCAGGTACCACTCCCCGCGCTCTAACTCCATCCTCGTCTTGCTACGACAATCCCAATAGTGTAAGTCACAGTAAATTCTACCCTTAGAAATATAGATAGTGTACACATATGAACATAGGACTTGACACTTAGTCTCGGAACAGATATTGACCTGAACAGATTATTAACATGCTTGATAGAAAGATTGTAACTGGAAATATGAGAATGGTAAATGACTCGTAAAATTGCAAGTACGGTAACCTGCACAGACACTGGGTTTTGGGGTAACTTATAATTGCGGAAGTGCGGGAGCGACTAGTCCAGACTTTGTTGTCACCGTGCGGGTTCTAGCAACCCATAACAGTGCCGGTGACAACCATCACAGATCACAGATTATTGCACAGTTCTAAGAGATTATTGCATAGTATTCATAGCATAGTTCGCCCGGGTAGCACCCGCGGCAAGAGTTGGCCTCTTGGTTGCTCACTGTACTTCCCGTTATAAGTCACGAATTAGGCTAGGCACAATTACTCTCATTATTGCTATTGTCATTGCTATCGTCATGGTTATTACTATTGTCTTGCTCGGTCACCTTTACTTTACCTGTCACCCTTGCATGCTTGACTAGATGTACTTTACTTATCTCACTTGCATGCTTGTCTGTCTCTACTTTACTTTCCGCACTTGTTTACTATAGACTGCTCCATATTTGTGCACTCCTCTTTTTCTATCGCTAGAATTGTTGTGACTTACTTTCGGTTCCATTTATGGCACCGGCAGACGAAGACCTGATCGAAGAGATTGCCCCAGAGTTCGTGGAGCCTACATTGACCCAGAGACGGAAGAGTTTTAGTTACTTCTCTGTTGGTGTGTGTGTTGTACGGTGTATTTCCTTTTCCGCATTTCCTTTCAGTACTTCCCTTATGTATTCGTGAGAGAGTGTGCTGGTTGTTGTTGTACTTTAATTTGGACTGTAATAACGTCTGTACGCTGGTTTGAGTATTGTGATACATCTCTGAGTTGTGGCTATGCTGATTTCACTGGTAAACTGCGGAACCTGCGAATAAACCAAATAAGTAACGGGCCCCCGAGAGCGGGTCGTTACACACCGTGCGCTTGCGGTAAGACTACGAGTCGCTTGTCCCGGGTGCGTGTGCATCCCGGGGCGCGATCAACCATATCCACGGATGCAGATGTCACTCTTGACGATGAAGATTTTCAAATCGGACCCAAGTGGTTTCCAAAGCTGTAATTTTCTCTTTCATTTGTTTAAAATGGACTGTAATATGGAATTTGGTGCATTATTTTTGTGTGGTGACGGGTCGATCCACACAATTAGCTCATTCATTTAAAATTTCCTCAGCATGAAATTGTTTACAATATTATTAATTCATGCAAAATTGTGCTTTTTTAGATAAAATGAAAAAAATCGCAAGCGTTGATTTCGAAGTACTAGATGCATCAGAGAAAAATTATCTAAGATGACATTGTGATATTAAATTCCACATTTCTGCAATTACAAAAGATGTGACGACGACAGACATTGAAAAGGCAAAAGCCATTATATACATTCGTCGCCACGTAGATAAGACCCCAAATGCTGAATACCTTACGATCGAGGATTCACTGGAGCTGTGGACTGCAGTTGAGGACAGATAAGACCCCAAGGGCACATTATGAGTGTGAGAACCTGAGACTTCATGACTTTAAGTCCATAGCTAAGTACAACTCAGCTCTATTCAGCATCATCTCACGTCTGAAGTTGTGTGGTGAGAAAATCTCAGAAGATCGCATGCTGGAAAAAGACTTACACGTCTTTTCATGAAAAAGATGCGATATTGATGCAGCAATACCGTTGATGAAAGTTCACTAAGTAGTCTGAGCTGATGTCATGTTTACTAATGGCTGAACAAAATAGAGAGCTTCTACTTACCACTCTTAACATGCGCCCTCTTGGCACGCGCCCCCTTACGGAAGCTCACAATGCATCTTCTTCCAAAAAGAAGAAAGACAATAAAAGGAAGGAAAATTCCAAAAGAGGGGCCAAATAAAAAGGTCTGAGGATAAGTCCACTAGCAAAGAAATGAAGGGAGACGAAAGTTCACATGGCACAGAAATGAAAACAACAGAAATAATGCACCCCAACCTAGAAAGGATTGGGAAGACCAATGCCATAGCTGTGGCATGAAAGGACACTGGCCCAAAGTGTGCAGATGTCACGACCCGCTTCCCTAAAATGGAAGGCGAGACGTGAGGAGGTCCGCTCAGACGTGGAGCTGTGAAGCTGCAGTCTGATAAGTGTCAGTAAAGATTATGAAAAGTAGCAGGTCCTTTGCATTACGACGAAACAACAACAATAATATTAATGAAGCAGATAAAAGAACATCCACCATCAACAACATCCAATAATTTTTCTCAACATCACAGAAAAGTCACCAAAAAGTATGAGTCTGAACAAGGCCTAAAGCATGGCCAAAACAAAGCTAAAGAGAAAGGTGCTACGCATCGAAACCTAATCAGCAACTACTGAAACAACTACTAAAGGAGACTCCAAGTGAGTCTAGGACTGGTCACCAGTGTCCTCGAACTCAGTCTCTGGAGGAACAACAAACTCAGAGTCCACGAACTGCTCGTCCTCTGCTACCTGCTCTGTCTCAAAACCTGACATGTGACACCAAAAGAGAAAAGGGCACATGTCAGCAAAAGTCTCCCAAAAGAAAGCGGAGGACTTTTGTGCAAGGATACAAATATAGGAAAAACAACTAGAAGTTCTAAACAATATGGAATGACATGACATTAAAAGATTGTAACAATTTAAAATGACATGATGACATGCATGCACGGTGTAGCAGAACTACGAAAACACTATCTCACGATTCGTGAACACTAGCTTGTCACTTTGTGCACAGGGTTTACACCTTTTGGCTGAAGTTGCTGATCGGGCACACTTCTACGCTCAAGTGATCGCTTAACCCTACCCCACCCACGTGTATCGAGCCAGGGTTTTCCAAGTACATGAGCTCGCTTCTAGATCACGAGCCAGGAAGTGTATTTGGTTTTGGCATAGGGTTGTACCTGCAAAAGCAGGTGCCTAGCCTCAATAGCAATAACATTTGTAGCGTGTGCTACTCAATCACGAAGAAACATATGATGCATACCATGACATGGAATGAACAGTTAAAGTGCGTACAGTTAATTGAATATTAAACATGACATGGCAGCATGAATAAAAGTAAGAAAAAGTGTCGGATCTAGCTTCGTTGTCAAGCTAGAATCAAGAATGGTGTCGGATCTAGTTTCGTTGTCAAACTAGATCAAAAAGGGCGTCTAGGCAGCTATCATTTCACTGTCTAGTCTCTTTTACGCTAACAAGCAAATTGGCCTAAAAACGTGGCCTAAAACATTTACTGGCAAGTATCACTTGCCTGCACAACCAAACTGAAGTCACGATCAACCAGAGTCCAAACTACCTACGTGCTCAGATCGCAGTCCAGCCTACAACCCAATTTATTAATCTTGATTAGTGAGTCACAAACAAACAGAAATTACCAATTTTAGTTGATTAACAGGCAAGTGGTGATTCCTACGGGACAGATCTTACCTCAACACGATGCGAGAGCTACTCTGACGTCTGGTAGCGATGTCAGGGGTTGGATCTGGTATCATGAACGTTTTGGGACAAACGGTTCTCTGCTGATAAGACACGGGTTCGATAAGTTCTTGATGGAACCAAAAGTTCTTAGGTAACCTAAAACGTCTAATATCCCAATTTTAATTAAGTTCTCTGTCCTACGGTGGGTGTCACATCATTAATAACGTTATAGACTCGCTAATAGTGCTAAGTCGCTAGTACAAAAATATACTACATGTAGCATAAGGTTAAACACTCACTGATATAATAATTAACATCAATATCTTACCAAGATTTAATAACACAAGGTTACTGTCTTAATATCTAACCTAAAATAACTATATAAGGCTAACATATGATGTATGATGATGAGTTATAAGAAAACACATGCTTACGTGTATAAACGGCGAACTCCTCGCGGATGACCTAGCAAGGCGGTGTCGGAAGTCGGACGGGAAGCCGATGCGCGCGTCAGGGGTTGGTCTGCCGCTGTCGGGGCTTGGGCAGTTCTGTTACAGCGCGTGGGGGAGTTGTTTTGCGCGAAGGGAAATTAGCGGCGCCTGGGGTTTTTGTTGCGTGAGTTGTAAATAAAGCAGACCTAGGCTACGGTTTAAATAGGGTCTAGGGCTAAGGCAACACGTGAGAGGGTAGTTTAGGGCTGCTGCTTAAAGTAGGCTAGGGTTAAGTAGCACGTGAGTTGCTAGTGTTAGCCCTATGTTCTTATAATAAAAGAATTATATTAGGGTTTCTATTAAAAGGGGGTTTCAAAAGTCA
This sequence comes from Scilla litardierei, assembly GCA_030789695.1. Lineage (NCBI taxonomy): Eukaryota > Viridiplantae > Streptophyta > Magnoliopsida > Asparagales > Asparagaceae > Scilla > Scilla litardierei. The sequence goes on from CM061142.1 coordinate 73,075,306, forward strand.
GTACATGAGGAGTGGGCAGGCCTATGGGTTTTTGAAATGGCTAGCTTAAAAGTGATTAGGATTTATAAAAAAAATAATTAGTGGGTTATACACATAAAAACTTAGGGTTAAAAAAATAAGAGATTGGAACAATAGTGAAAGTGGGTCAAATGTGGCCCTAAAATTATGAAATAAATACTGGGACGACCGTGACGACGAGAGAGACAAACTAAGAAGATTGATCACAAGTTTGATGACGAGAAACGAAATTAAAAATTAAAAAGGTCTCACGACAAAAGTGAAAATCTTGACGCCTCTGCAAACAAAGTCATTTTGTGGGGAAATGACCCGTGAAATGACGTCCCAAAATAATTTCACAAATTAATACTCTTCAAGAGGGTTACAACGGCATATCACACCATAGTGTTCGGTTACAAGGAAGGTCCAAAATAAATACATGTACGAATAAAAGTACACGCACGAAGAAAGTACGATCGAAAACTGACCGTGACATCCTACACACCTTAGAATAAAGTCTGTCCTTGGACTTTCTAACTATAAATATATTTAGTCACTCTAGTAACTACCCCAGTTATATCACATTATAATTCAAACCAAATATAGTCACTACAAGTGCTTATATATGTACTAGGTAGTCAAGCAGTAATACCACCAACATGTATATATTTATGCCCATTCTATAGTTACACCTATCATAGTCAGTCAAATTCATACACGTACTTCAATCATTCACATAATCACGTACATCCTTATATAACTATCAAACACTTATTACCTACCATGGTACACATACTCACAAACAATTAAATAGTTCACACCAGCAAATACAATCGTAATCCTCCACGTATAGATAACTACCTATGCACAAAACAAACATGGGTATACTACTCCCTAATATCTCCTAGTATACATCCAACACCAACACATCAACACATATAATCACATCATACCATTATTAAATCAGATTTACTATGCCGAATATACATTTACAACTACTATAATTTCACAATTATATAGTCATTCAAATGCACGCAAGTATTTCACCATTTATTCACACCACATACTGTCCTATAACTATATTCAGGGCACGCCACACATACCATTGTCACTAATACCTATAACTAAGCACATACTTACCCGTATACGGTGCACGCCAGCACACGCTAACATATCATTCATACATACCACTCATACCAGTATATACTTAGCACACCTATGCACCTAGTTCAGCTAGCACATATACATTCAACACATAAGTCCTTAGTAAATAACTTTACCACAAGACCAACACCTATAACTATACAATGGTATAGCCACCCACAATCATGTGCGTAACACAACCAGACACAACCAATCCTATCACTATACATACATCATCCATTATTACATTCATAGTACTACACGCAATCCACAGACATATGTAACAATATACTTAGTATACCCACTTAAGCTTGAGTGAGACTCCAAAACCCATATCAGAATACTCTACATACATAACACGATATTTATACCCATACCAACACCACTCCAATGTTGGATATGGAAGACGTTTGTACACCCTTGTGGGGGATGTACGAGGGAATACGGACCTCGAACGTCGCGCACACAAAGTCGTGTGCAAAGGGAATCTGTTCCCTTGCGGAGAGGATCTCTGTATGAGTGTGAAAGTCGCATTATATATGCATAAATGCATGCGACATATGGCTAATAAAGGGGGAATATCTTAAGCTTATGTTGTACCATGCATATGGTACAACTTAAGCTTATAATGTGCCATGCATCATGGTACACCTTAATTAAGTTGTTCCAAAGGAACAACTTACCCTAAAATAACTACCTTGGGGGCTATAAATAAGACCCAAGGGTAGCCATTTTCCTTACACCATTTGCATGAAATTCATGCATGCATCTTCTTCATAGCGAAGCTCTGCAGAAATATTTCCTCTCCCTCCATCCAAGTTCTTAATCTAAAATAGAGATTTAGATTGTGGATTAGTAGCCTTACTCCGTTCGTGAGAAGACTCGATCCGTCGTGGCGAATCCGAAGGCAAAGTTCCAAGACTACCGCTCCGCATACGCTAGCGTAAGTCTCCACTTTAATTATCGATCCTAACTCTGTTTTGGACAGGATCCTTCATTGGTATCAAAGCCATATGGGTTCGCCCCGGTCAATCCACCGCCCCGTCGAAACTACGAACGAGTCGTTGTCTTTTTCACGAATGGGTCTCCTACTATTACGGATATAGTAGGAACGCTTCGTGACGGAGAGAACGCAACGGTTGTTCTTTTCACGTTAGGGTCTCCTATCATTACGGATATGTTAGGAACTCTCCGTGACGGGAAGAACCGACCGTTCACGTAGTACGTTATTCATTTTTGGCACACGGCCATTAGGAAATAACTAATTTCTCGACGAACGTGTGCTTCATCGACGAACGGGTGCTTCATCGAGGAAGATGATGGAAGTTATTTCCATCGGGTAAGAGGAAAAATTTGGTGCATGTGCACCATGGCCAAATGGGCTATGAAGGCCATGCACCCCCTCTCCCCATGCGGAGGGGGTTGGCTACGGCCAATAACCACCGGCGACCACCCCATCAAGGGGGAGGAATGAGTGCGGCAACCCCATTTAAAGGGGGTGGCCGGCCATGGCCGGCCAACGCCGAATGGCCTTGGCCATGAGGCCGGCCATGGCCAGGCCGGCAGTGGCCGGCCTTGGCCAAGCCCTGCCGGCCAGGCCGGCCCTGGCAGTGGCCAGGGCCGGCGCCCTGGCCACTGCCATGGCCAGGCCGGCCCTGGCAGAGGCCAGGGCCGGCGCCCTGGCCTCAGGCCAGGGCCTGGCCGAGGCCAGGGTAGGAGCCCTGGCCCCGGCCAGCGGCCTGCCGGCCCTGGCAGAGGCCAGGGCCGACGCCCTGGCCTCAGGCCAGGGCCTGGCCGAGGCCAGGGCAGGAGCCCTGGCCCCGGCCAACGGCCAGGCCGCCCTGGCAGAGGCCAGGGCAGCGCCCTGGCCTCAGGCCAGGGCCTGGCCGAGGCCAGGGCAGGAGCCCTGGCCCCGGCCAGTGGCCTGGCCGGCCGGCCCTGGCAGAGGCCAGGGCCTGGCCGGCCCTGGCCGAGGGGGCCAGGGCCCTCTGGCCGGCCAGGGTAGAGGCCCTGGCCGGCCCTTGGCCAAGCCCCGGCCAGGGCAGAGGCCCTGGCCGGGAAGAAGTTGCTTTCGAAAATTGGTCGACCAATTTTGTGTTTTTGGTCGACCAATCTGGCAGAAGGTCTGAATCGACTGCAAACTTGCCTACTGACCTATACGGGGTGACAAAAGGCATTGGCCAAACTCGAATGTGTCGATTTGCCCATACGGGGCTAATCACAGTGCCGACTAGTTCATACGGAACTAACGTTTTTAATGAAGTTTTTCATTGGGCTCTACTCCTTGAAGATTAGCCATAGTGCTCTACTTCATGCGAGATTAGTCATGTCATTGTGCTCTACTCTACGGAGATTAGCCAATGTACTTGAGACGTTGTGCTCTACTCTACGGAGACTAGCCAACGTGCTTTCAAATTTTTGAAAAAGATGTTTTTTCAAATAGGTTATGTCCCGTCCTCAAATCGGGATAGCGCAATTTAGAATTCCAAGTCCTACCACGATCCGGCCATGGTTATCTAACCCATGGGTGTGTAGAACAGGTCTCGTGGCTTGACAATTGTTGCGTTAAAATTCTTTGCGCTAATTCTCACCTATTCTATTTTGAAAGATATGTTTTTCAAAGTAATTTTCCGCTGCTAATACCATACGGGTATTATTTCTGATTTCTTTTTACTTAAGATAAGTAAGAGGGATACTTTGAAAGTTACTTCTAGATGGTAGTTGGGAACATAGTGAACTTCTCGATTCTAGAGTAACACTTCAACGCATCCAAGGAACTTATCAAGTGTTTAAAGAATCGAAACTTTATGCATTGAATTTTGATCGTGTTTTTCCATTTTCTTTGCAGTTTTTTGAATCGAATATGTCTACCGCTTCTAAGAATATTGTCGCAGAGCTTAACAAAGGTGAAAAGCTCAACGGCGACAATTATAAACTTTGGTCAATTAAAATCCAATATGTTTTGGAGGAGCAAGATGTGCTCGAAACACTCCAAAACATAATGGTAGAACCTGAGTTGGGCAATACAGCCCAACACAAGAGGGACCGGGAAGCTTATGACACTTGGACTCGAAAGAACAAAATAGCACGTATTACGTTACTGTCCGCAATGGACAATGACATAATGCGTCTATTTCGGGAATTCGACCTAGCCAAAGACATATGGTCTGAGCTAGAGATAAAGTTTGGTGGAACTTCGGTTACCAAACTCCGCTCCTTGAATATTCAATTTGATTCGTACAAGATGCGGCGAGATCATTCTATGAAAAAGCATCTCCGCCACATGGCGAATCTTATATCTGAATTAAAGGATGCGGGAGTCACGCTGTCTGACGAACAGCAGATCTAAGCAGTCATTCGTTCACTCCCAGATAGCTGGGATAACATGAAAATGCATCTCACTCATAATGAGTGCATTAAAACTTTAAGCGATGTATCGAAACACCTCGAACTCGAGGAAGAACGGATTCAAGCCGCAAAACCAAGTGCAGAAGTGCACGTGGCCGCTAGTTCCTCACATGGAGGAAATAAGCGGAAGAATAAACGCTTAAGGTTTGTGAACGAACGAAAGCAAGAACCGGAAACCTCAAAGAAGACTAAGAACAAAAAGTGGCAAAAGAATGTGCACTCAAAGAAGAAAAACTTGAAGAAGATCAAGTGCTTTAAGTGCAACAAGTACGGTCACTTCGCCCGTAAGTGTACGGATGGAAGTGATAAGGTAACTTGTAGGGCTAGTTACATATGTGTTTCTAGTTCCATGTTTCTTGCTGAATCTAACTATTTTTGGTTGATTGATTCAGGGGCCACAGACCACGTTGCGAAGGACAGAAGGTTCTTCGTAGAGTATCGAAGGATAACTCAAGGAACAAAGTGGATATACGTCGGCAACAACACTCGTGTTGAAGTCAAAGGCGTCGGAACATGTAAGCTAGTTCTCGACAACGGCCGGACATTATTATTGCACGACGTCCTCTTTGCTCCAGATATTAGAAGAAATATCGTATCCGTGGTCATGTTAATGTCTTTAGATTATGAGTGGAGGTTCTATAAACAATCCGTTGACCTTGTTTGTAATAATTCTTTGATTGGTTCTGGTAATGTTTGTAATGGATTAATTGTATTAAACACAATGTATGATGATTCTTCTTCCATTTATGAAAGTTTTCATTTGACAAATGCTTCTAACTCTAATTCTGAGATCATTTGTTGGCATGCAAGACTTGGTCATATTGGACCAACTAGAATGGATAGACTTGCCAAAAGTGGCTTGCTATCTAATGTTTCAAAAGTTGAAATGTCGACTTGCGAACATTGTCTTGTAGGGAAAACTTGTCGCAAGCCGTTTGGAACTGGCACAAGGGCCGAAGTTCCATTACAGCTTATCCATTCGGACATTTGCGGTCTAATGAATGTTAAGACAAGACGTGGGAAGTCCTATTTCATCACATTCATTGATGACTTCACCCGTTTCGGACATATCTATTTGATATCCCACAAAAGTGAAGCTTTGGCTTGCTTTAAAAACTATATGAGTTTAGTGGAGAATCAATTAGATCGCAAGATTAAGGTTTTGCGAACCGATAGGGGCGGTGAATATCAATCAATAAGTTTTAAGGAACTTTGTGATGAAAAAGGCATAGTTCATCAAATAACTATGCCTTATACTCCGCAACAAAACGGTGTTGCGGAAAGAAGAAATAGGACATTGATGGAAATGGTCCGATCAATGATGTCTCAGGCAAATTTGCCTATCACCTTTTGGGGTGACGCATTATTGACGGCAGCATTCATCTTAAACCGTGTACCCTCGAAGTCGGTAAGTTCTACTCCTTATGAGTTGTGGAACAATAGAACTCCAGACTTAAACATTCTAAAACCTTGGGGTTGTGCCTCTTACGCACATTTATCCTCTCACAAATATGGCAAACTTGGGCCACGTGGGAGGAAGTGTATCTTCATCCGATATGCTGAAAACTCCAAAGGATATGTTTTCGTCGGTCAAGAGGACAATGGGGGTCTAATAGAATTCGAATCGAGGGATGTTGTCTTCTTGAAAAACGAGTTTCCAAGACAGGGTGAGATAAGTCAAGACTTATCCTTTTTTGAGACTTGGGATCAAGAAGGATCGGAACGTTCGAGTGGGAGAATCCTTGGTGAAGAAGAAAATACGTTTCAAACTTCACCAATGGATGATACGAACGATACCAATCCTATTCCGAGTGGGAGTGATGTTATTCCAAGTGGGAGTGATGTCATTCCAAGTGGGAGTGATCAAACTCAAGCAAGACGTAGTAATCGAACGAGGCTAACACCTCTGAGATTTGAGGATGAATTTCCTCAAACATTCATGACATTACTACAAGATGATGACGAACCTGCAAATTTCAAACAGGCCGTCACATGCCCTGCTAAAGATAAATGGATAGCGGCGATGGAAGAAGAACTTCAATCCACGAAAACAAACCAAGTCTGGGACTTGGTTGATTTACCTAAGGGAAGTAGAGCCATTGGGAACAAGTGGGTTCTCAAAATCAAGCATAAGGCTGATGGCTCCATCGAGAAATATAAAGCTCGCCTTGTTGCGATAGGTTTCACGCAACAGGAAGGAATAGACTACGAAGAGACTTTCTCTCCTGTCGTGCGTTTTACCTCGATTCGCTTAATTCTGGCAATGGTGGCTTGTTTGGACCTCGAATTACATCAGATGGATGTAAAGACTGCCTTTCTTAACGGAGAACTAGATGAGGAGATCTACATGGAACAACCAAACGGGTTCGTACAAGAAGAAAACAAACATAAGGTTTGTAAACTTTGTAAATCCATATATGGTCTTAAACAATCCTCAAGGCAGTGGTATATGCGCTTTCAAGAAGTTGTTTTGTCGTATGGATTCTCCATGCTCGACGAAGAAAACTGCGTATATATTAAGAGGATTAAAAACAAGTATGTAATTATGTCTCTTTATGTAGATGACATACTTATAGCCGGAAATGATAAGCGTCTTGTCGTGGATATCAAAGCTTGGCTTTCATCCGTCTTTGAGATGAAAGACATGGGTGAAGCTGCATATATCCTTGGGGTTAAGATCTCAAGGTATCGTTCCAAGAAACTTCTTTCTCTCTCTCAAGAGACATATATAAAGAAAGTTTTGGAACGGTTTAATATGCAGGACTGCAAGCCAATTGATACTCCAATAAGCAAAGGCGAGGGTCTATGTTTGGAGATGTGTCCCAAAGATCCAAAAGAAAAGAAAGCTATGGAAAAAGTTCCATACTCCAGTGATGTCGGGAGTCTGATGTACGCCATGATGTGTACCAGATCGGACATTTGCTATGCTGTTGGTATGGTAAGCCGTTACCAATCCAACCCAGGACAAGCACACTGGAAAGCGGTGAAGAGGATATTAAGATACCTCAAAGGGACTGCGGACTATGCGTTATGCTATCAAGGCAATACCTTGAGACTCGAAGGCTATACCGATGCTGATTGGGCGGGTGATCTCGACGAGCGTAGATCTACCTCAGGCTTTGTTTACTTGCTCGGGAATGGTGCAATATCCTGGAGCAGCAAGAAGCAAACCTGCATCGCCTTATCAACCATGGAAGCCGAATTCGTAGCATTCAGCATGGCGGTCCAAGAAGCTGTTTGGCTTAGGAAATTCTTAGACAGGCTGACGAATGCCTCTGACTCGAGCACTGTTCCTATATACAGTGATAGTCAAGCTTCAATTGCCTATGTCAAAGATCCTAAATTTCATTGTAAGACCAAACACATTGACATTCGATTCAAGTTTGCGAAGGATTATGACAAACGGAAGGAAGTAGACATAGGATACATATCCACGCATGAGATGATAGCGGATCCCCTTACTAAGGCGATCCCCAGAGATGTGTTTTTCAAACACTTATCATCTATGGGAATGCGTAGGTGCTGAGCTGTATCATGTAATATTTCCCATGTCTATAGAAGATCAAAGTTTAATAAAAGAAAGAAGTTCTTTTATATATTGCATACAAGTTTCTTACAAATGATTTTAAACATTTGTGTTTTAGTCTCAGCTATTTTATTGTGTGTATGTCGGACAGATTAAGGTTGGCTCTCTCACATGAGCAACCGCCTTATCTTATCAGATGGATAAGATAGAGATGAGACTAGTTTAAAGTCAAAATCATTAGACAAATGATTTAGAGTCATGACTTAAACAAGATAGTCGAATAAAAGATCTGCATCATACGGATGCTTACAAAAGATCTGAGATCTGTATCACAAGGATATAAAGATCTCATTGGATTTTTTAAATCCTATCTGTCTTATGCAGGATGAGAGTCCGTGAATATTTCACGAGTAGTAAGGGGACTCAAAAAGATAGGCACTGTGGTGTTTGATCTTTCATCCGTACAACATCATTAAGACATACTCTCCCTGGGAAAGGAGTGATGTTGTAATACGTGTTCATACCACGTATGCATTTCGACCACTGAGTTAGTAGCAATAGTGTTTGCTATTATGTGAGACTCAAAGGCCATACGGGTCTTAACTCTTACCCTCAAGGACTCCAATTGGTTCCTTTAGATTTGACGAGATGATCGCTATCTTAGCGTGTTACTAATGGGCTATGGTAATTCGGCTCGGCGGGGCACGTTAGAAAAGCGAATCAAGTCAAGATCAGAAGGTTCGCAAGAAGAGGAAGATTGATTTCATATTCGCATTTGGACTTTAGTGATTCAAAGCTGGCCAGCCAATTGTAATCCAGATGGGATTCAATTGTTGAATATAAAGTACAAGAAAATGTGAAGAAATAATCTAGGGTAAAGCATGCGTTGAACTACTCAACTTTGCACCTTCGAGGTCGTTGTGTATCTCTAACAAGTGCACAACAACAGACTCTACGCGCATGACGGTCGCACGGTCTATTTCTCGGTATGATAGATGAAAGAACTAAGGGAAAAACGTTCTCTTAGAATCCCCTCAAGTGTGAGTGGGAGATGTTGGATATGGAAGACGTTTGTACACCCTTGTGGGGGATGTACGAGGGAATACGGACCTCGAACGTCGCGCACACAAAGTCGTGTGCAAAGGGAATCTGTTCCCTTGCGGAGAGGATCTCTGTATGAGTGTGAAAGTCGCATTATATATGCATAAATGCATGCGACATATGGCTAATAAAGGGGGAATATCTTAAGCTTATGTTGTACCATGCATATGGTACAACTTAAGCTTATAATGTGCCATGCATCATGGTACACCTTAATTAAGTTGTTCCAAAGGAACAACTTACCCTAAAATAACTACCTTGGGGGCTATAAATAAGACCCAAGGGTAGCCATTTTCCTTACACCATTTGCATGAAATTCATGCATGCATCTTCTTCATAGCGAAGCTCTGCAGAAATATTTCCTCTCCCTCCATCCAAGTTCTTAATCTAAAATAGAGATTTAGATTGTGGATTAGTAGCCTTACTCCGTTCGTGAGAAGACTCGATCCGTCGTGGCGAATCCGAAGGCAAAGTTCCGAGACTACCGCTCCGCATACGCTAGCGTAAGTCTCCACTTTAATTATCGATCCTAACTCTGTTTTGGACAGGATCCTTCATCCAATATATATATCTACCAACGTAACCACATACATACCATAATATCAATCACTATATTTAGTTAAGTAAAGCCCACATAATGCAATCACTTTTCACCCTATAATAATATTATAAATATCAGCACACGTATAATCATGCATTCATCGTATAGTCACATACATGTAATATATATTCACACCATAGCCATCTACCTATAATTAGTATACCAACACATCTACTTATCCACACATAGTTTAAGACATGCAATAATCGTGTATACCTCACGGTATACACGCACACACATAACATCCCGTAAAGGCAAGCAGTACCGAATAAAATTATAACCATATTATCATCCGTTTATCACCCGTATTCATGCAGCAAATACATATCTACTAACGACTAGGCACAATACATATCTACGTACGAGCACACACTCACACGTACTAATATATAGGTCATATAATAGACCTACACACTTTACTTATAGGTACACCTATACTATTACACTTAACATACACATGACTTACAAATATATATATCAAGTATTTACAAGTATCTTCAAACTACATACACTACTAGTATATACTCCAATTCAATTTCCCATATATATATATATACAGACATTCTTAAAGTGGTATAGCTATCCACACTTATATATAAGCATTATCATTCAAACCACTTCATATATATATCATATAGAACACTGAGTATGTATATATCACACAAGAGGCATACATTAATATACTAGAGGGGAGTACACTCATACGTGAGTGATACGCAGGGGTTCACACAGACGGGTCCACACACTTGACTAATACATGCACCACACGACATCACAATAAAATCAATGGGCTCACTACTATACTAAGGTTGACACAGGCAACGGCAAGCACTATTGGCTAAACAATAGAAAGGAAATCGAAGCCAAAGCGTAACGAAGAAAAGATCGGAAAGAACGAGTTCCGTCAAGGTAAGGATAATGAGACAGCTTGGTTAGGTGAGTCAGGGATATATTGTGGACTTTTAGGTGGGGAAAGGAAGATGTAATAATACTCTTTATAGGATACAGAAAAATAATGTAAATGACATCGTACTTCGAAAGTTTGAGCTCTCCTTGGCATAGAAAATATTTGGAGGTCGATAAAATGAGTTGTTCGAAATAAGTTTGAGTCGTATATACATAATAAGAGAAATAGGTTTATTGGCTTATTGAAAAATCATTATAAGGAAGAAGTAAAACATTCACACGAACATTATGGACGTAGGTTAGAAAATATTATACGACAGTAATTTAATAATTTCGGCAAAAGTTTCGAAATTCAACGAATGAAATTAATTCAACTGAAGTGTAGGAAATCTAAGCTTATGCTAAATGTTTTCAAAGTCTTGAAACTGGGGAGAAATGTAGAATAAATAATATTGGAAATACTTTTAGAGAAACCAGGATTCGCCAAAAGAAACGGGTTTATATAAAGATTTTTGAAGTACGAGTACAACGAACCTAGAACTGATATATATAAAAATATTGAAGTTCTATTTAGCTTAGAAAAATATTCTAAAAGTATGTATGGTAAGCGGTTAGAATAAATTTCGTAGTTTAGAGGAAGATGGTATATCGAATTATCAAAATAATAATAAAGTTTTAAACCGAAATGCGAAAGATATAGGATAGAAAATGGTCTCGAGATTGTAATAAAAATTTACGACCAAGACGACTTCAAAATCTAAGGAAGTATTTTAACTCACCAAAAAAGTAAGGAATTTAAATATATAAGAAGGGGTTTAAAAACAAAATTTTAAACTGAGTGAAAACTTTTAGTAAGGAAAATCGAAAATAACTTTGGAAGAATCAAGATTGGCAATGGAAAAGATTCGAAAGATTAACGAAAATCGTCAGAAAGCGGTCACGTGTATCGTGGGCAAAGATTATGATCGCGTGATGATTACGCCTAGGATACGATTCATGAAAAACTACGATGGGGGTCGATAACACAGAAGCGTAATGATTAGGAAAATGATAGAATCAGGGGTTCTAATTATCGGGTTGACTAAAGGTCAAGAGAAACTTAACACTAAGACTCTCTAATAGACTAGATTGTAATAAAGGTCTCGGGGTGGGGGTCCTAAGAGTAACAAGATTGCGTTCTGCTGGGCCCGAAATTGTCGGACTCAAACGAACGGCCAAAAGAGAAGCTCTAGGAGTCTAATGTGGTCAGGGCTGGGTGGGAGACTGCTAAGGCAACCTAAGACGAGTACAACTAAATCTTGACGAAGGCACTGGGCTATCAACCTGGACGTCTAAGTCTTTCTACCATCTAAGACACGGAAAACTTATAGATTAGACTCAATCATGACTTGGATGTTCCGAGTATTTAATTGGATGTCGTTTATCATTATTGTTGTTCCGATATTTTGCGGATGCAAAAAGGACCTGTATGGGCCACCAATAAAACCTGTCATGCCCCGCTTCCCTAAAATGGAAGGCGAGACGTGAGGAGGTCTGCTCAGACGTGGAGCTGTGAAGCTGCAGTCTGATAAGCGTTTGTAAAGATTACGAAAAGTAGCAGGTCCTTTGCATTGCGAAAAAACAACAAAAATAATATTAATGAAGCAGATAAAAAGAACATCCACCATCAACAACATCCAATAATTTTTCTCAACATCACAGAAAAGTCACCAAAAAGAACGAGTCTGAACAAGGCCTAAAGCATGGCCAAAACAAAGCTAAAGAGAAAGGTGCTACACACCGAAACCTAATCAGCAACTACTGAAACAACTACTAAAAGAGACTCCAAGTGAGTCTAGGACTGGTCACCAGTGTCATCGAACTCAATCTCTGGAGGAACCTCAAACTCAGAGTCGACGAACTGCTCGTCCTCTGCTACCTGCTCTGTCTCAAAACCTGACATGTGACACCCAAATAGAAAAGGGCACATGTCAGCAAAAGTCTCCCAAAAGAAAGCGGAGGACTTTTGTGCAAGGATACAAATATAGGAAAAACAACTAGAAGTTCTAAACAATATGGAATGACATGACATTAAAAGATTGCAACAATTTAAAATGACATGATGACATGCATGCACGGCATAGCAGAACTACGAAAACATTATCTCACGATTCATGAACACTAGCTTGTCACTTTATGCACAGGGTTTACGCCTTTTGGCTGAAGTGACTGATCGGGCACACTTTTACGCTCAAGTAATCGCTTAACCCTACCCCACCCACGTGTATCGAGCCAGGGTTTCCCAAGTATATGAGCTCGCTTCTGGATCGCGAGCCAGTAAGTGTATTTGGTTTTGGCATAGGGTTGTGCCCGCAAAAGCAGGTGCCTAGCCTCAATAGCAATAACATTTGTAGCGTGTGCTACTCAATCACGAAGAAACATATGATGCATGACATGACATGGAATGAACAGTTAAAGTGCGTATAGTTACTTGAAAATTAAACATGACATGGCAGCATGAATAAAAGTAAGAAAAAGTGTCGGATCTAGCTTCGTTGTCAAGCTAGATCAAGAATGGTGTCGGATCTAGTTTCGTTGTCAAACTAGATTAAAAAGGGCGTCTAGGCAGTTATCATTTCACTGTCTAGTCTCTTTTACGCTAACAAGCAAATTGGCCTAAAAACGTGGCCTAAAACATTTACGGGCAAGTATCACTTGCCTGCACAACCAAATTGAAGTCACGATCAACCAGAGTCCAAACTACCTACGTGCTCAGATCGCAGTCCAGCCTACAACCCAATTTATTAATCTTGATTAGTGAGTCACAAACAAACAGAAATTATCAATTTTAGTTGATTAACAGGCAAGTGGTGATTCCTACGGGACAGATCTTACCTCAACACGACGCGAGAGCTACTCTGACATCGGGTAGCGACGTCAGGGGTTGGATCCGGTATCACGAACGTTTTGGGACAAACGGTTCTCTGCTGATAAGACACGGGTTCGATAAGTTCTTGACGGAACCAAAAGTTCTTAGGCAACCTAAAACGTCTAATATCCAAATTTTAATTAAATTCTTCGTCCTATGGTCGGTGTCACATCATTAATAATGTTATAGACTCGCTAATAGTGCTAAGTCGCTAGTACAAAAATATACAACATGTAGCATAAGGTTAAACACTCACTGATATAATAATTAACATCAATATCTTACCAAGATTTAATAACACAAGGTTACTGTCTTAATATCTAACCTAAAATAACTATATAAGGCTAACATATGATGTATGATGATGAGTTATAAGAAAACACATGCTTACGTGTATAAACGACGAACTCCTCGCGGATGACTTAGCAAGGCGGTGTCGGAAGTCGGACGGGAAGCCGCTGCACGCGTCATGGGTTGGTCTGCCGTTGTCGGGGCTTGGGCAGTGCTGTTACAGCGCGTGGGGGAGTTATTTTGCGCGAAGGGAAATTAGCGGCGCCTGGGGTTTTTGTTGCGTGAGTTGTAAACAAAGCAGACCTAGGCTGCGGTTTAAATAGGGTCTAGGGCTAAGGCAACACGTGAGAGGGTAGTCTAGGGCTGCTACTTAAAGTAGGCTAGGGTTAAGTAGCACGTGAGTTGCTAGGGTTAGCCCTAGGTTCTTATAATAAAAGAATTATATTAGGGTTTCTATTAAAAGGGGGTTTCAAAAGTCAGTACATGAGGAGTGGTCAGGCCTAGGGGTTTTTGAAATGGCTAGCTTAAAAGTGATTAGGATTTATAAAAAAAATAATTAGTGGGTTATACACATAAAAACTTAGCTTTAAAAAAATAAGAGATTGGAAAAATAGTGAAAGTGGGTCAAACGGGGCCCTAAAATTATGAAATAAATACTGGGGCGACCGTGACGACGAGAGAAACAAACTAAGAAGACTGATCACAAGTTTGATGACGAGAAACGAAATTAAATATTAAAAAGGTCTCAGGACAAAAGTGAAAATCTTGACGCCTCTGCAAACAAAGTCATTTTGTAGGGGAACGACCCGTGAAATGACGTCCCAAAATAATTCCACAAATTAATACTCTTCAAGAGAGTCACAACAGTATCTCACACCATAGTGTTCGGTTACAAGGACAGTTCAAAATAAATACGTGTACGAATAAAAGTACACGCACGAAGAAAGTACGATCGAAAACTGACCGTGACAGCAGAACTCCGCAGCCCCTCCAAGATTTGTACATAGAAAGCTTGAAGAAGAAAGCTGAAACAAATCTGGTGACTACACCTGTTCCAGACCAGTTCACTACTTAGGATTTCGAAAAAGACGACTTGTCTGATTAGCCATTTTTATCTTTGTTGAAAAACATTGTCATGAGAGCCATTCATATTTTTCATGAAGTATGCTTCTGAATAAATTAGTTATGTTTTTCTAAAATTAAATGTGCGTACTTGCTTCATCTTTTAATAGATGAACTGCTCTCATGACTGCTTATTAGACAGTGCATCAACACATACGATCCTTCAATACAAATGCTATTTTATAGTATTATACCATATGAAAGCTCAGTAAATATAATATCAGGGCCATCAAGCATAATTGAAGGTTCTGAGAACGCAACAATGTTGCTCCCAAATGACACAGTAATAAAAATAAAGGATGCATTATTATCTCCGAATACAAAAAAAACTTATTAAGTTTCAAGAACATCTGTTTAAACGGGGCCATTTAGAAACTGAAATGTGAACAAAAAAATATATCTGTATGTAAAGTCTAAAGAAAAAGGAGTTAAATCCATACTTGAACGTTTTGAGAGCTTTTCATCAGGCCTATATAATACAAAGATTCAAAGAGAGGAATCAAATCTAACGGTGCACTTGAAGTGCCCGATATCAGCTGAGTTTCTACTTTGGCATGATAGACTTGGCCACCCTGGATCTGTTATGATGCATCACATTTTATTCCAATCCCATGGGTATGACTTAAAGAACCAGAAGATTCTTCAGAAAGAAGAATTCACTTGCATCCTTTGATATAAGGAAAAATTAATCACAAGGTCATCTCTACTAAGTGGACAAAGAATCTCCCAGCTTCCTCGAAAGAATACAATGAGATATATGTGGACTTATTCACCCCCTTAGTGGGCATTTTCGGTACTTTATGGTACCGATAGATTCATCCTCAAAATATTCGTATGTGTGTCTACTATTGACTTGCAACCTAGTTTTTCCAAATCAATTGGCACAAATAATAAAGTTGCGGACGCATTTTTCAGACAATCAAATAAAGAAAATATGTCTGGATAAAGCTGGGAAATTTACCTCCTGGTCATTTCAAGAATCTTGCCTAGCAACTGGGATAGAAATTGAACATCATGTGCCACATGTTCATACCCAAAATGGGTTGACAGAGTCATTAATAAAAAGACTCCAATATATTGCACGTCCATTACTAATGAAATCCCAGTTGTCGGTGACAGCATGAGGACATGCTATATTACATGCTACTTCGTTGATAATAATTAGACCATCTGGAGGTCAAAGTATTTCTCTAAATGTATCTTGCTTATGGAATATCACCGAACATTTCCCACCTAAGAATTTTTGGTTGCGCAGTTTATATCCCCAGTGTTGGATCCTGTCAAAACAACGATGTTAGGATCGAATAATAAAGTAGAGACTTACGTTTGCGTACGCGGCACCGTAATCTCTGAACTTTGCCCTCGGATTTGCCACAACGGTCGATACTTCATCACGGAGGATCGAAGCAGAGTTTCATCGTCTAAATCTCTATTTAGAAGAGGATTTTAATGGAAGGGAGAAGAAGAACATAAGATGCCTTTTGCAAACTTATGGCATGGAAAGTGTAGTATGAATGCCTTACCCTTGGGTCATATTTATAGGCTTTAGGGGTAGTTATTGTAGGAAATAACTAAATATAAGCTTATTAGCCTATATTAGCACATTCATTTATCCTCTTCTTCATTCACTTATCAAGTGCCTTTATGCACTTATAAAGTGAATTTTTCCACTTATCGAGTGGCTTTTTCCACTTATCGAGTGGTCCTTTTCACACGAGAAAAGGTTCCCTCCGTGCACGCTTTCGTGCACGCGACATCTGAGGTCCGTGTACCCTCATACATCCCCTCATGGGTGTATTCATGTCGTCCATATCCAACATCTCCCACTCACACTTGAGGGGATTGTAAGGAAACATCTTTTCCTTTAACTCTTCTGTTTATCATACCGAGAAATAGACCGTGTGACCGTCATGCGCATAGAGTCCGCTGTTGTGCACTTGTTAGAGATACACAACACTCCTCGAGGTGCAAAGTTGAGTAGATCAACGCATGCTTTACCCTAGATTATTTCTTCACATTTCTTATACTTTATATTCAACAATTGAATCCCATCTGGATTACAATTGGCTGGCCAGTTTTGAATCTCTAAAGTCTAAATGTGAATATGAAATTAATCTTCCTCTTCTTGCGATCCTTTTGATCTTGACTTGACTTGCTTTTCTAACATGCCCCGCCGGACCGAATTGACCATAGTCCATAAGCAACATGCTAAGATAGCAATCACCCAGTCAAATCTAAAGGAACCAATTAGAGTCCATAAGGGTAATGAGTTAAGACCCATGTGGTCTTTGGGTCTCACATAATAGTAAACACAATTACTATTCTAACCCAATGGTCAAAAATGCATACGTAGTATGAATACGTATTACAACATCACTCCTTTCCCAGGGAGCGTATGTCTTAATGATGTTGTAAGGATGATAACCAGACACCACAATGTCTGACTTTGAGTCCCCTTTACTACTCAAATAATCTTCTGGACCCACATCCCGCATAAGACAGATAGGATTTCAAAATCCTCTTAGATCTTTTGAAAACATCCATATGATGCAGATCTTTCATACGACCATTTTGTTTAAGTCATGACTCTAAATCATCCGTCTGACGATTTTGTAACGGCCTGTTTTCATTAAGACAAACTATTTACGAATTTGACCAATTTTTCAATTTTTAAACTATTTTATAATGGTTTGTCAGGAGTTTTACTGATTTCAAAAATTTCTTACAAAAATATTTTGAAGTACCAGAATGGTTATGGAGTATTTTAGTAAGATCGGATTTCATCAAATACTCAAAACATTTGTGATAAAAATTCATTTTCAGATATTACCGTTTTGGCTTAATGAATTTTATTTTCTATACAAACGACATCAAAATGTTTTCAAACTTTTACAGTAACATTCAATGATCATTTAGGGCTTCCCATATTAATTTCGTAATTTTCTGAAGTCAAACCAATAGAGAACCCATAAACCCGCTTCCTAAATGTTTTGGCCCACGACTCGTATCTCCGTAGCTCAAACCCTGAAGTGGATCTCGTATTCGCGATTCTCGCGATGATACGAACCCGTGGGAATGTTTTCGTAATTTTTCGGACAAGTTTAATCCCAAGGGCAAAACCGTAATTACATGTTTCTAATTACCTAATTAAATTACCTAATTACATTAACCCCTACCTAATCCTTATCGGCATCCACCCACGTTTTCACGTGGTTCCTCTCTTTCCGCAGTTAGTCAAATAGCCACCTAACATATTGATTTCTGGTGCATTGAATCTTACCAAATTGTGTTAAACACCCACCTCTCTACTAATTTTATCATATGTTTCATCTCAACTGAGAGGATAACCCCACTTCCCTCGTTAGTCAAGACTCTCACCATCATCAGTAAATGACCATATTAAAATCTAATGAATACAATATTATATTTTATATCTATTTAAAACCCCTCCTAAAACTCCATCAAGAACCCATCACTCAGTAACTCACGCACCCAATGCCTGCATACACACAGCTCTCCCTCTCATCTCTCTCTCATCCCCGTAACAAGCCCCATGTTCTCTCTTCCCCATTCAACCCAACGGCAGTCCCATCCCCGTGCTCGACTCCCTCTATCCATCATCTCCCATGTCACCATCGCCGGAGCACGCACCCCACCGCCGGCGACAACCCCCGCACGGCCAGCGCCGCCCTGCCTCCTCCCGAACGTCGGAGCCGCACACATCCGCCCGGAGCACCGCACAGCCCCTCTCCCCTCGTCGTCGCGCGCTCCGCCTCCACGCCCGCCACCGGTGAGTCGGTGACTGCCCCACCGGCCGCCGAACCACCGACCCTCCTCCAGCCAACCACCCGCCTGCCGCCCCTCCATCTGCAGACACAAGCCCACGCAAGTTGGAACGAAGCACACGCAAGTTGGAACGAAGCACATGGCAGGGGGAACGAAGCACAGGGCAGGGGGAAGTTATTTAAATATAAATATAAATTAAATTATATAAGGTTATATATGTTGGCATGAATAGTGATTTCTGATATACGTATCAGAATAACGAATGGATATCACCAGAAGGTCCACGCCTTCGTCACGAACACGTAGGCACTGGTTTCGTTGGAATCAGGCAAGTATATCTCCCGTAATAAATTTTTAAAGCTATCCGATTCATCCTAATGAATTATTTCATCCTGATTTTACATAAACTTAGGTGTGATACAATTGTCTATAAATATACTAGTTAAGACGAATATTTTGACATATAACATGAAAATTTCTGACAGGTACATATTTTTAAATAAATTGTTGAACATTACGATAGTTATTTTGTAATTTAGAAATTAGTTTTTAATTCATTATAATTTCTAAAAAAATCGTTTTAAAGATTTTAAAACCTATTAAAAATACATATGAGCTTCAGAAAATTATTTCCTTCCTAGATAAAATTATTTTACTCCCATCTAACCTATCTAAAAATTATTAGCGAGTGTTTTAACCCGTTTTAAGCTATTATAAAAATACGAACACGTTAAGAAAAATAGATAGAAAATAGCGTGATCGTTAACCAATTATTTCTGATGTTTACAGGTACTGTTTCTCATGCACCAGCACCCTTAGAAGCCCTAGCTCCAGCCTCGGGTTACTACGACGGTCCCAAAATCCGTAAGTCACTCTAATTCTATCAGTAGAAATCTGGATAGTGTACTCGTATGAACTTAGGACATGTCACCTAGTCTCAGAACAGCTTTTGACTTGAACAATTGAATAGAGACCTAATTAAGTTGAGGATTAATCAATAGTGGAATGACCAAATGACTAAATTGGGATAGTTGTTGGACTTCAAAGCATTGCTCGGACTAAATTGAGATAGTAAACTTTTATGGAATTAAAAATCATAGTTGTTGGACTTCAAAGCATTGCTCCGGACTAAATTGAGATAGTGCACTTTTATGGATTTAGATATCATAGTTGTTGGACTTCAAAGCATTGCTCAGGACTGATATTCTCTTTTGAGGCTTCTGCCTTGACTTATCAACAGGTAAAAACCATATATATGTATTGGTTGTACTAATTGATGGATGTATTATTGTACACTTTGCTGGATGTAAGAAATGATGGGCCTATGTGGCCATATAGATACGGATATGGATACGGACACAGATACGGATACGATTGTAAATGTGAAATGTGATACAACACGGGTTACGGGGTAGTCTTGAGCTACGCAGTGTTCGGAAGTGACTGGGTCCACCCTTATTAGTTAAGCTGTACCATCACCCTGTAGGGAATGGTAGGTAGATATTCCACGAGTTGCTACGTGGGATGGGTGCACTTCTGGTTGCATATCGTACACTCGAGCTAAGACTGTTGCACTAGCTGATTGATACAGGGCCCATGAGGCCATATCGATACGAACACTGATATGGATATTGGACTATGATAATACACGGGATACGGGGTAGTCTTGAGCTACGAAGTGTGCGGGAGTGACCGGGTCCACCCTTATTAGTTAAGCTGTACCATCACCCTGCAGGAATGGTAGGTAGAGATTCCACGAGTTGCTCCGTGGGATGGGTGCACTTCTGGTTGCATATCGTACACTCGAGCCAAGGCTGATGCACTAGTTTGATTTCTGTATTGTACTCATGATTGTTTGTATTGTCGGAACACACTATTGGGCCTTCGGGCATTTACGGAGCACATTTACGGAGCACGCTATTGGGCCCTTGCGGCATTAAGACTGATGCACTAGTTTGATTGATGTTGCACTAATTGATAATTGATTGATACCATTGCTTCAGTCACGACTACTACTATTCTACAGACTAAGTCGAGACTACTCGAACGTGATAGAACGGTTTAATAATGAGCGGTCTTGAATTACGATTGAATCAGTGTCTAGGAAGGAATGGGAAGGGGGTTGGTCAACCAATGGACTTGTTCCTGCGGTCTTTGAAGTGACCTGTGCCTTCAAGCCCTGACTGACTGGCTGATTTGGGAGTTAAGTTAGACTTCTTATTATTAGGCCCGCCTACACTATTAGATAGCCAAACGACGCTCATCTTTCCTTAAGAATTACTAGATCAATCCATTGTCAACCCATTGGTCAAAACATTGTTAACCTGGTTGTCTTACTATTGCCATTAGTCAAAATATTGTTACTACCACATGCCACGCCATAGTCGCTACTTTTGCACTTACTTTATGCATTACATACCACATCTGTACATACCTGTCAGCTCATACTTTACTTTTTGTACCTATCTGACCATCTTTTGTTTACTATAGTCTGTTCTATACTTTTGCACCACTTTATTTCTATTGCTAGAATTGTTGTGACTTACCTACGGTTTCATCTCTGTGGCACCGCAGACAACGTACATATGGAGGTAGATGCTCTTGAGTTAATAACGCCAGATTTCGACTGCAGCTTTCAGAGTTATTTTCAGCTGTATTTTCTTTCCTTCATGTACGTTTGTTGGAACAATTTGTACAATATGGATGTAATAATTGGACACTATTTGGGTATTTTTGTACATCTCTGCATCGTGGCTATTTTGTTTTCACTGGTTAACTGCAGGACCTGCGCAAATACCAAAAAGTAACGGGCCCGGGAATCGGGTCGTTACAGCTTTGGAGGCCCATGCAGGTCCGCGCTAACTACCTCGTGAACAATATAGCAAGATCAGGGTGTACAGTATAAAATACTCAAATAGAACTCTCGAGTACCGGATGTCTCGAGTATTCACCGGTATTGGATATACAGGTGAAACATCCTCATTACCATCTTCCTTAGGTCTTCCTTGATTCTCATCATCCTCCTTGAACTCTTGACCCTTGGCTAGAAATTCGTATTTCATTCTTTGGATATACCTTCCTTAGTAATCTCCTTAGGCCCTTAAAGTGATTTTTCATATGTTGAACTATTTACCCACTTCATCAAATGTCATCTTTCTTCAGTTGATAATGGCCACTCTTGGAGTATTTATAGTTGTGCTCAGTTCACCCAAACTTTAGCTACGTCTATTTTAAGGGGGGTAGCTCGACAACGAAAGTGAATTGAAGGACACTCATAATGGTTGGAGAATGATGCTAAAGGATTTGAGACGAGCCAAACCTGACGTGCGAGGGTAGGTTGTTACGTCTTCTTGAGATCGTATTTCTATTCTAACCCCTACTCGTGTCCGGTTTTCCATGAGACGTATCTTTTTCACCTACCATCTCCCCCTCTTTAATTCGTTTGTCCGCTTCCCACCTCGAGCCCCGTTCCCGCCTAACACCGACGACTGTCGGTGCCCCCCTTTTTCTTTTTTAAACCCCTCCTCTCCTTCCTCCCCAAGCCACCCCGCGGTTCCCTTTTCGCTCAGACATCACCCCCCTCCTTCTCCCGGCCTCTTCCCCAAGCGAACTCGACCCACCTCACCCGAAGCTCCGCCAGCTTCCGCTCCACCCCACATCAGAAGCCCCTGCCATGGATCGCCAACCAGCCACAATCCTCGCCGCTGTGGACCCGCAGCCGCCAATAGCCTGCCGACGACCTTGTAGATTGTTGGCCTTGGCGACGACCCTCGCCGCCACCATCGCTACCGCTGCGTGGCTGAGATCTTGGGAAGCCATGATCCTTGGGCTTCTCTTGAGCTCTCTGCCCTGGGTCTCACCCAGATTGATGTCCCGTTTAGGCTTCCTCTTGCGACTACTCCTTTTGGTTTGCGGAAAAGTGTGTTTTTGGTTGTTTATTTGTTGGGTAATGTTGGGTGTTGCGAATGTCAAGTATTGGTCTACGGAAGGAGTGATGGCGATGCTTATTGGCATGATATTGGCCTTGGGAGTTGAAGTTGGGTGTAGGCCTTGTGCTTGGCTCTGGATGAGAGCATGGATCCCGCCTTATTGTGGGATATTATGGAGATTGATGGAAGGAATACTAGAAGTGAGTACTGATTTTGGGTGTTGGCCCTGTACTTACCTTTGGGCGTTGAGCTGGACGTTAGCATGTGGTTGGGCATTATGGAGATTAATGATGTTGGTACCCGTGGATTAATCGTTACATGATATATTATGAAAGACATCTGTGACTAGAACCAGTTGGTCACTAGTAGCATGAATAAACTTTATGATCTTCCGATTTATGTGGTTTAAATAGCTTGCTACTGGCTTATCACCTCAGGTTCCAAGTTCGAACAGATATTGTCATCATAATAGCCCTCATTTTCATGTGATGTTATCATCTCATATTAATTTTCGACTACTTGAGAAGTCAGAGTAACTATTGTAATGATACTGGCCTCAGGAATAGTTACGGAAACTATGGTGATGTCAATAGTATGCATTTATATATAACATCACTTGTTTTCTTGATGATGTGATATCACATTATATTTCATGTTATTTACAACCTATTTTACTAGATTACTATCTTTTCTATCATTTATTTGCTTGAGCTTCTTCATAACATCAATTATTTGTTTCAAAAAGATTTTTAAATTCCGAGGACGGAATTATGTTAAGGAGGGTAGGATGTAACAGCCTGTTTTCATTAAGACAAACTATTTACGAATTTGACCAATTTTTCAATTTTTAAACTATTTTATAATGGTTTGTCAGGAGTTTTACTGATTTCAAAAATTTCTTACAAAAATATTTTGAAGTACCAGAATGGTTATGGAGTATTTTAGTAAGATCGGATTTCATCAAATACTCAAAACATTTGTGATAAAAATTCATTTTCAGATATTACCGTTTTGGCTTAATGAATTTTATTTTCTATACAAACGACATCAAAATGTTTTCAAACTTTTACAGTAACATTCAATGATCATTTAGGGCTTCCCATATTAATTTCGTAATTTTCTGAAGTCAAACCAATAGAGAACCCGTAAACCCGCTTCCTAAATGTTTTGGCCCACGACTCGTATCTCCGTAGCTCAAACCCTGAAGTGGATCTCGTATTCGCGATTCTCGCGATGATACGAACCCGTGGGAATGTTTTCGTAATTTTTCGGACAAGTTTAATCCCAAGGGCAAAACCGTAATTACATGTTTCTAATTACCTAATTAAATTACCTAATTACATTAACCCCTACCTAATCCTTATCGGCATCCACCCACGTTTTCACGTGGTTCCTCTCTTTCCGCAGTTAGTCAAATAGCCGCCTAACATATTGATTTCTGGTGCATTGAATCTTACCAAATTGTGTTAAACACCCACCTCTCTACTAATTTTATCATATGTTTCATCTCCTCTTCAACTGAGAGGATAACCCCACTTCCCTCGTTAGTCAAGAATCTCACCATCATCAGTAAATGACCATATTAAAATCTAATGAATACAATATTATATTTTATATCTATTTAAAACCCCTCCTAAAACTCCATCAAGAACCCATCACTCAGCAACTCACGCACCCAATGCCTGCATACACACAGCTCTCCCTCTCATCTCTCTCTCATCCCCGTAACAAGCCCCATGTTCTCTCTTCCCCATTCAACCCAACGGCAGTCCCATCCCCGCGCTCGACTCCCTCTCTCCATCATCTCCCATGTCACCATCACCGGAGCACGCACCCCACCGCCGGCGACAACCCCCGCACAGCCAGCGCCGCCCTGCCTCCTCCCGAACGTCAGAGCCGCACGCATCCGCCCGGAGCACCGCACAGCCCCTCTCCCCTCGTCGTCGCGTGCCCCACCTCCACGCCCACCACCGGTGAGTCGGTGACTGCCCCACCGGCCGCCGAACCACCGACCCTCCTCCAGCCAACCACCCGCCTGCCGCCCCTCCATCTGCAGACACAAGCCCACGCAAGTTGGAACGAAGCACACGCAAGTTGGAACGAAGCATAGGGCAGGGGGAACGAAGCACAGGGCAGGGGGAAGTTATTTAAATATAAATATAAATTAAATTATATAAGGTTATATATGTTGGCATGAATAGTGATTTCTGATATACGTATCAGAATAACGAACAGATATCACCAGAAGGTCCACGCCTTCGTCACGAACACGTAGGCACTGGTTTCGTTGGAATCAGGCAAGTATATCTCCCGTAATAAATTTTTATAGCTATCCGATTCATCCTAATGAATTATTTCATCCGGATTTTACATAAACTTAGGTGTGATACAATTGTCTATAAATATACTAGTTAAGACGAATATTTTGACATATAACATGAAAATTTCTGACAGGTACATATTTTTAAATAAATTGTTAACATTACGATAGTTATTTTGTAATTTTGTAATTAGTTTTTAATTCATTATAATTTCTAAAAAAATCGTTTTAAAGATTTTAAAACCTATTAAAAATACATATAAGCTTCAGAAAATTATTTCCTTCCTAGATAAAATTATTTTATGAGCTTCAGAAAATTATTTCCTTCCTAGATAAAATTATTTTACTCCCATCTAACCTATCTAAAAATTATTAGCGAGTGTTTTAACCCGTTTTAAGCTATTATAAAAATACGAACACGTTAAGAAAAATAGATAGAAAATGGCGTGATCGTTAACCAATTATTTCTGATGTTTACAGGTACTGTTTCTCATGCACCAGCACCCTTAGAAGCCCTAGCTCCAGCCTCGGGTTACTACGACGGTCCCAAAATCCGTAAGTCACTCTAATTCTATCAGTAGAAATCTGGATAGTGTACTCGTATGAACTTAGGACATGTCACCTAGTCTCAGAACAGCTTTTGACTTGAACAATTGAATAGAGACCTAATTAAGTTGAGGATTAATCAATAGTGGAATGACCAAATGACTAAATTGGGATAGTTGTTGGACTTCAAAGCATTGCTCGGACTAAATTGAGATAGTAAACTTTTATGGAATTAAAAATCATAGTTGTTGGACTTCAAAGCATTGCTCCGGACTAAATTGAGATAGTGCACTTTTATGGATTTAGATATCATAGTTGTTGGACTTCAAAGCATTGCTCAGGACTGATATTCTCTTTTGAGGCTTCTGCCTTGACTTATCAACAGGTAAAAACCATATATATGTATTGGTTGTACTAATTGATGGATGTATTATTGTACACTTTGCTGGATGTAAGAAATGATGGGCCTATGTGGCCATACAGATACGGATATGGATACGGACACAGATACGGATACGATTGTAAATGTGAAATGTGATACAACACGGGTTACGGGGTAGTCTTGAGCTACGCAGTGTGCGGAAGTGACTGGGTCCACCCTTATTAGTTAAGCTGTACCATCACCCTGTAGGGAATGGTAGGTAGATATTCCACGAGTTGCTACGTGGGATGGGTGCACTTCTGGTTGCATATCGTACACTCGAGCTAAGACTGTTGCACTAGCTGATTGATACAGGGCCCATGAGGCCATATCGATACGAACACTGATATGGATATTGGACTATGATAATACACGGGATACGGGGTAGTCTTGAGCTACGAAGTGTGCGGGAGTGACCGGGTCCACCCTTATTAGTTAAGCTGTACCATCACCCTGCAGGAATGGTAGGTAGAGATTCCACGAGTTGCTCCGTGGGATGGGTGCACTTCTGGTTGCATATCGTACACTCGAGCCAAGGCTGATGCACTAGTTTGATTTCTGTATTGTACTCATGATTGTTTGTATTGTCGGAACACACTATTGGGCCTTCGGGCATTTACGGAGCACATTTACGGAGCACGCTATTGGGCCCTTGCGGCATTAAGACTGATGCACTAGTTTGATTGATGTTGCACTAATTGATAATTGATTGATACCATTGCTTCAGTCACGACTACTACTATTCTACAGACTAAGTCGAGACTACTCGAACGTGATAGAACGGTTTAATAATGAGCGGTCTTGAATTACGATTGAATCAGTGTCTAGGAAGGAATGGGAAGGGGGTTGGTCAACCAATGGACTTGTTCCTGCGGTCTTTGAAGTGACCTGTGCCTTCAAGCCCTGACTGACTGGCTGATTTGGGAGTTAAGTTAGACTTCTTATTATTAGGCCCGCCTACACTATTAGATAGCCAAACGACGCTCATCTTTCCTTAAGAATTACTAGATCAATCCATTGTCAACCCATTGGTCAAAACATTGTTAACCTGGTTGTCTTACTATTGCCATTAGTCAAAATATTGTTACTACCACATGCCACGCCACAGTCGCTACTTTTGCACTTACTTTATGCATTACATACCACATCTGTACATACCTGTCAGCTCATACTTTACTTTTTGTACCTATCTGACCATCTTTTGTTTACTATAGTCTGTTCTATACTTTTGCACCACTTTATTTCTATTGCTAGAATTGTTGTGACTTACCTACGGTTTCATCTCTGTGGCACCGCAGACAACGTACATATGGAGGTAGATGCTCTTGAGTTAATAACGCCAGATTTCGACTGCAGCTTTCAGAGTTATTTTCAGCTGTATTTTCTTTCCTTCATGTACGTTTGTTGGAACAATTTGTACAATATGGATGTAATAATTGGACACTATTTGGGTATTTTTGTACATCTCTGCATCGTGGCTATTTTGTTTTCACTGGTTAACTGCAGGACCTGCGCAAATACCAAAAAGTAACGGGCCCGGGAATCGGGTCGTTACAGATTTTGACTTTAAACAGGTCTCATCTTTATTTTATCCGTCTGATAGAATAAAGGCGGTTGCTCATGTGAGAGAGCCAACCTCAATCTGTCCGACATACTAGAAAACCAGCTGAGATTAAAAATGTACACAAATATTTTCAAGAAACTCATATGCAATGTTTGAAAAGAACTTATTCTTTTATTAAATTTGATCTTTTACAGACATGGGAATATACATTGGTACAACTCAGCTCTTACGCAATCCTTGAGATGACAAGTGTTTGTAAAACACATCTCTGGGGATCGCCTTCGTAAGCGGATCCGCTATCATCTCATGCGTAGATATGTACCTTATGTCTACCTTCTTGGTCTTATCATAGTCTTTTGCAAATTTGTAGCGGATATCTATGTGTTTGGTCTTACAATGGAATTTAGGATCTTTGACATAGGCTATAGATGCTTGACTGTCGCTGTGAATAGGTACAACACCTGAGTCACTTGCATCAATTAGCCGGTCTAAGAACTTCCTAAGCCAAACAGCCTCTTGGACTGCCATGCTAAATGCTACAAACTCGGCTTCCATAATTGAAAGTGCGATGCAGGATTGTTTCTTGCTACTCCAGGATATTGCACCAGATCCGAGTAGAAAAACATATCCTGAGGTCGATCGTCGCTCATCGAGATCACCCGCCCAATCAGCATCAGTGTAGCCTTTGAGCCTCAAGGCATCTCCTTGATAGCATAAAGCATAGTCTACAGTTCCTTTAAGATACCGCATTATCCTCTTAACCGCTTTCCAGTGTACTTGCCCTGGGTTGGATTGGTAACGACTTACCATTCCAACGACAAAACAGATGTCCGATCTTGTACACATCATAGCGTACATAAGACTACCAACTGCACTGGAATATGGAACTTTTTCCATAATTTCCTTTTCCTTTTGGTTCTTTGGACACGATTTCAGACATAAATTGTCGCATTTGCTTATAGGAGTATCAATGGACTTGCAGTCCTGCATATTAAACCGTTCTAGAACCTTCTTTATATAAGTCTCCTGTGAAAGAGAAAGAAGTTTCTTCGAACGATTCCTTGAAATCTTAACTCCAAGGATATATGCGGCTTCTCCCATGTCTTCCATCTCAAAAACTGATGAAAGCCAAGCCTTGATATCCATCACATAGCCCTTGTCATTTCCGGCTATTAAAATGTCATCTACATATAGAGACATAATAACATACTTGCTCTTATTCCACTTGATATATACACAGTTATCCATCAAGCATGGAAAATCCATTTGATAAGACAACTTCTTGAAATCGTATATACCATTGCCTCGAGGATTGTTTAAGACCATATATGGACTTACGAAGTTTACAAACCTTATGTTCGTTTCCTTCTTTTACAAACCCTGTTGGTTGTTCCATATAGATCTCCTCGTCCAATTCTCCATTGAGAAAGGCATTCTTTACATCCATCTGATGTAATTCGAGGTCTAAGCAAGCTACCATAGCCAGAATCAGGCGAATCGAGGTAAAACGGACAACAGGTGAGAAGGTCTCTTCGTAGTCTATCCCTTCCTGTTGCGTAAAACCTTTCGCGACAAGGCGAGCTTTATATCTGTCAATAGAGCCATCAGCCTTATGCTTGATCTTGAGAACCCATTTGTTCCCAATAACTCTACGTCCTCTGGGTAGGTCAACTAAGTCCCAGACTTGGTTAACTTTCATGGATTCCAACTCTTCCTTCATCGCTTCCATCCATTTGTCTTTCGCAGGGCATGATACGGCCTGTTTGAAAGTAGCAGGCTCGTCATCATCTTGTAGTAAAGTCATAAAGGTTTACGAAAATTCATCCTCAAATCTTAGAGGAGCCAACCTTGTACGACTACTACGTCGTATTTGAGATTCTTCAAGTCTTTGTTGACTCGAATTTAGATCAATTCTAATATCACTCCCACTTGGAATGTCGTTAGAAATGCTCCCACTTGGATCATTATTCCCGTATGGAATAGGATTAGCGTCATTCGTTTCATCCATTGGTGAAGTTTGAAACGTATTTTCGTCTTCACCAAGAATTCTCCCACTCGAATGAGGTAATCCTTCTTGATCATTAATCTCAAATAGAGATAAGTCCTGACTTATCTCACCCTATCTTAGAAACTCGTTTTCCAAGAAAGTGACATCCCTCGACTCAAATTCAATTAGACCTCCATTGTCTTCCTGACCAATGAAAACATAACCTTTGGAGTTTTCTGCATATCGTATAAAGATACATTTCCTTCCCCGTGGCCCAAGTTTGCCATACTTATGGGAGGAAATATGTGCGTAGGATGCACATCCCCAAGGTTTTAAAATGTTTAAGTCAGGAGACCTTTGGTTCCACAACTCATAAGGAGTGGAGCTAACTGATTTTGAGGGTACGCAGTTCAAGATGAAAGCGACCGTCAATAATGCATCACCCCAAAAGGTGATTGGCAAGTTAGCTTGCGCCATCATAGAACGGACCATTTCCATTAAAGTCCTATTTCTCCTTTCTGCAACACCATTTTGTTGCGGAGTATAAGGCATAGTTACCTGATGAACTATGCCCTTTTCATCACAAAGTTTCTTAAACTTGCTGATTGATATTCACCGCCACTATCGGTTCGCAAGACCTTAATCTTGCGATCTAATTGATTTTCCACTAAACTCATATAGTTTTTAAAGCAGGTTAATGCTTCACTTTTGTGGGATATCAAATAGATATGACCGAATCGGGTGAAATCATCAATACAAGTGATGAAATAGGACTTCCCGCGTCTTGTCTTGACATTCATCAGACCACATATGTCCGAATGGATGAGCTGTAATGGAACCTCGGCCCTTGTGCCGGTTCCAAACGGCTTGCGACAAGATTTCCCTACAAGGCAATGTTCGCAAGTCGACATATCCACCTTTGAAACATTGGATAGAAGGCCACGTTTGGTAAGTCTATCCATACGCGTTGGTCCAATATGACCAAGCCTTGCGTGCCAACAAATTATATCAGACTTATAAGTCGAAGAATTTGTAACAAGGAAATTTTCATTGCAAAATGAAGAGTCATACATTGTATTTAATACAATAAATCCTTTGAATACATACCCAGTACCAATTAAGGAATTATTACAAAACAAGTCCACTTTACAATCATGAAAAAACCAGCTATAACCAAGACCCATTAACACGACCACAGATATTATATTCCTTCGAATATCTGGAGCGAAGAGAACATCATGAAGTAGGAGAGTGCGGCCGTTGTCCAAGACTAGCTTGTAAGTCCCAACGCCTTTCACTTCAACACGTGTGTTGTTTCCTACATAGATCCACTTCGTTCCTTGGGGTATCCGGTGATACTCCACGAAGGACCGTCTGTCCCTTGTTATGTGGTCGGTGGCACCTGAATCAATTATCCAAAATGGATTAGATTCTACAAGAAATATTGAACTAGAAACACATATGTGACTAGCATTACAAGTTACCTCGTCGCCTCCACCCGTACACGAACGAGCATAGTGACCGAGCTTGTTGCACTTGAAGCACTTGATTTTCTTCAAGTCTTTCTTCTTGTGCCATTTCTTGTGTCCACCCTTATGTTTGGGTTTCTTGGCAGACTCAGGTTGCTTATTACGTTCATTAGTAGACTTCGAACGATCTTTCCGTTTCTTTCCTCCGTGTGAGGAACTAGCAACCATGTGCACTTCTGCACTTGGTTTGGCGGCCGCAAGCCGCTCTTCCTCTAACTCGAGGTGCTTAGAAACGTCGCTGAAGTTCTTGATGCTCTCATTGTGAGTGAGATGCATCTTCATTTGGTCCCATCCATTTGGTAGGGAACGTATGACTGCTTGGATTTGTTGCTCATCAGTGAGCACATGACCTGCATCCTTTAACTCTGAGATAAGATTCGCCATATGTCGCAGATGTTTCCCCATGGAATGATCTGGACGTTTCTTATATGAATCGAATCTTATAGTTAAGGCGCGAAGTTTGGACACCGATGTGCCACCAAACTTCTCCTCTAGCTTGGACCATATGTCCATGGCTAGGTCATGCTCTCGGAAGATGCGCATTATGTCATCTACCATACTGGACAATAATGTAATGCGGGCTATTTTGTTCTTCCGAGACCAAGCATCAAAAGCTTCCTTGTCTCGTCTGTGTTGGGCCGTAGTACCCAACTCGGGTTCAATCATTACGTTCTTTAGAGTTTCGAGCACTTCTTGCTCCTCCAGAACGTATTGTATTTTAATGGACCATAGTTTGTAATTATCGCCGTTGAGTTTTTCACCTCTGTTTAACTCAGCGACGATATTCTTTGAAGCGGAAGACATTTTGCTTTTAAAATGCTGCAAAAGACACAAAACCGAAGGTTTGATCAAAAATCATTGCATAAATTTCATATACATAGTCATCATATTGTTACATTTTCATGATTCATTAGTCTCAGCCAGCGGACCGACCAGGAAAATGGCTAGTCCATGGTTCACTACCCCCAGACTGAGCTGAGGTGTCCCACAAACTAGTCCAAAAGACCACTGGTCGAATCATGATCCATTGAGATACTGAATCAATTGAATGTGAAATTTCAGACTAGTTTAATATCACTCCCACTTGGAAAAAAAATCCCACTTGGAATGATATTAATATATTTGATAACTTACTTTCGAAAAATATTGAAGATGTTGCTCTAGAATCGGAAAGGTCTCTGCGATTCCAATCACCATCTAGAACAACTTTCAATATTTCCCCTCACTTATCAAACGATAGTACTCTTATAGTACTTCGCAGCGGAAGAGCGTTTTTGAAAACGTATTTTTCAAAAAATATTTTGCAAACGTATTTTGCAGTATTTTGAAAACGTATTTTTCAAATGCAAAAGCGATATTTCAACTTAGTACCCTTATGATACTAGCGAAATATACGATAATCCCTGGCCATTGCCGGGATGAGCCGTAGCCGTGCCAAGGCCGGATCCCCCCTTTGGGGATTTTTCTGCAAGCCATCGTTGCCAGCTCCCATATGGATCCATCGTCCTCAGAGGCCAGCCAGGGTCTGGCCCTGGCCAGCCAGGCCCTGGCCGAGGCCAGGGCACCGTCCCTGGCCCCTGCCAGGGCCGGCCAGGTCGGCCCCTGGCTCTGGCCGAGGCCGGCCAGGGCATCCTGGCCCTGGCCACGGCCAGGGCCCCCTGGCCGTGGCCATGGCCGGCCAGGGCCGGCCTGGCCATGGCCATGGCCGGCCATGGCCCATATGGCCATGGCCGGCCACCCCCTTGCATGGGGTTGGCCGCACACCCCATCGGAGGGGTGGCCGTGGTGGTTTTTGGCCATAGCCAACCCCCTCCGCATGGGGAGGGGGGATGCATTGCCTCCATGCACCAACATTGTCATCTTCTCCGTTGAGAATAACCACCATCTTCTTCTCCGATGAGACACCCGTTCGTCGAGAAAGTAATCATTCTCTAATGGCCGTGTGCCAAAATGAAAAATAACATACTTTAAAATTCGTAAACTACGCGCTCCACATGAAGAGAGCGCCCATTCCCATTTGAATGGAGACTCAGCATCCATGAAGAGTGCGAGTTTGGCGATATGAACGGTCGGTTGTTCCCGTCACGAAGAGTTCCTGCCATATCCGTAATGACAGAAGACCCTAACGTGAAAACAACAACCGATGCGTTCTCTCCGTCACGAAGCGTTCCTACCATATCCATAATGGTAGGATACCCATTCGTGAAAAAGACAACGCCTCGTTCATCGGTTCGATGGGGCGACGGTTTGACCGGGGCGAACCCGTATGGCTCCGATACCAATGTTGGATCCTGTCAAAACAACGATGTTAGGATTGAATAATAAAGTAGAGACTTACGTTTGCGTACGCGGCACCGTAATCTCTAAACTTTGCCCTCGGATTCGTCCCAACGGTCGATACTTCGTCACGGAGGATCGAAGCAGAGTTTCACCGTCTAAATCTCTATTTAGAAGAGGATTTTAATGGAAGGGAGAAGAAGAACATAAGATGCCTTTTGCAAACTTATGGCATGGAAAGTGTAGTATGAATGCCTTACCCTTGGGTCCTATTTATAGGCTTTAGGGGTAGTTATTGTAGGAAATAACTAAATATAAGCTTATTAGCCTATATTAGAACATTCATTTATCCTCTTCTTCATTCACTTATCAAGTGCCTTTATGCACTTATAAAGTGACTTTTTCCACTTATCGAGTGGCTTTTTCCACTTATCGAGTGGTCCTTTTCACACGAGAAAAGGTTCCCTCCGTGCACGCTTTCGTGCACGCGACATCTGACGTCCGTATACCCTCATACATCCCCTCATGGGTGTATTCATGTCGTCCATATCCAACACCCAGAGCACCACCACAGAGGACAAAAATGGGTCCTCAACATCGTCTAGGTATCTATGTAGGGTTTGACTCAGCCTCCATAATAAGATACCTAGAACCCCAAACGGGGGACGCATTCAATGCATGTCTTGATGACTGTGAATTTTGATGAGACAAATTTCCCCAAATTGGGCTCAGATACTGCAAAATCTGGAGCCACACATATAATAGCATGGGATACAAAATCATTGACCCACTATGATCCGATAACAAAGCAATGTGAAGATACGATCCTGAAGATCCTACACATACAGAACACTGTTCACCAGTTACAGGACTCATTTACTGATAACAAGAAGATTGTCAGATAATACATCCCTGCTGCAAATACTTCAGCAGGGATTGACATACCCGAGAATGGATACAATCCACCAGCAGCAGAAATGGCTGTGACTCAACTAAAAAGAGTCAGACCACCATGCTCCAAGGACAAAAATCCAAGAAAAAGAAAAACTCTTGGAGGTCTTGAGACAATACTACCATAAGACAATGAGCTCATGTCCATATCATCACCCCTCCTGGAATCCCCTGAAGTGGAAAATCCAGAAGAACCTGAAATAAAATTAAATGTTGTACTTACTGTGGAGGTGTTGGACAGAAAGAACACAATTATCGACAATATATTCATGTATCATATTGCCACATATATCGAAAAAGCGATGATAATTATATAATATCGTTCCATAATCTGTTGCTAAAATGCAAACATAGAGATTGGCCAAATATGTAACAATGCAATTATAGATGCGCTGGACTCGCTTATGAAACATGAAGTGTTCAAACCTGAAGTCCAGACACCAAAAGGTGTCAAACTTATGGGCATAATAAGTATTGCACAAATAAAAATATATAAGTATAAATTAGTATGCTATAAGGTACAACCTATCGCTCAAGGATTTTTTTCGCTAAAACTGGGGAATAAACAAATTAAAATGAGCATGACTCATAAATAAATGATGCATCAGATTCCCTAGTTATACACTGCAAATACCTTATGATTTGGCAAAGGAAATTTTGGATATGATGCTATTGGATGTTATGACGGCATGCCTCTGGATATCTTGATAATGATAAATTCCACATCTCCATAAATGCCTGAACAGCCTTCGGGACGTCTATCATATTGAAGATATAATAAAATAAAATATTGTACAACCAAGAGAATCACTTGACAAAGCAATGATTCCTACTAAGGGTTGTCTTTGCATCTTTATAAATAACAAATGACATGATTTGATATCATAATTGTAAGCAACTTAAATCTCATCGGATTTTCTAAAGAGAAAACCGAAATATCTGTTCAAGCCTGATTATCAAACATGATATGAAAGACCTAGGCAAAATATAATAAGTCATGGCTCACAGATTTATCTATGTAGATAAAATCCTGTTACATTGAAATTCATACACACAGAATGTTTTGAAGAAATTACAACAAGGACCAATGCCGTCCATTAACTACACCTATGGTAGTCCCTCTTTGGATATACATAAAAACCCCTTCTGTCAGCTGGAAGGTGTGGAGGATATACTTGGTCCTGAAGTTACTTATCTAAGTGCAATAAGAGCACTTATGGTTAACTGCATGCGTCCCAATATAGCAATTACAGTAAATTCATTAGCCAGATACAGTAATACACTTAAAAAGTGCCATTAAACTGGAGTTAAGCATCTTTTGCACTTCCTCCAAGGGTCGATAGAGATTTGGGCTTACATTATAAAGAATTATCATCCATGCTTATGCAGATGCAGGTTATAGGTCCGACCCCTATAATGAGAAATCTCAGACTGGTTCCCTACAGTGTGACGGCCATCTACTGCGGATCTACAAAGCAAACTATGAAGGAAACATCATCCTATCATTCCGAGATCCTCACCATTCCAGAAACAAACCGTGTATTTGAGAGCGCCTGATGGTACATCACATCCCAGTGACGACTGCGACAGAGACTAATGTTTTGGAGCTGACCAAATGTCTGAAAACCATGCCATATGCTTACCCCACTTTTGAGGAGACCACATCAGAGGCGACGAAACTAAGCACACATCTCCAGAATTTTTGGATTCAGCAGCTGCTTAATGATGGTGATATTTGTAATTTGTGTATACTCTTGGAATGTTGTAAATAGGAGCAATGAAAAATGCCTGAGAGATCTAAAAGGCTAAAAGGGCTTATACAGATCAGGGGGAGTTAGAGGGAATTTGTACTCTTTTCCCTTAGCGATGGGGTTTTCCACTGGGTTTTCCATAACCAAATGTTTTAACTCGGCAAATCCCATTAACTCAGGATCCTGAAATATCCACCCCTAGTGATACTCATATGATGCTCAGAATCTCGAAGTATCCACCCCTTAGTGATACGCATATGATGCTCAGAATCCCGAAGTATTCATGAGTAGAGTTCACACTTATGGCTGGATAAAGGGGAGTGTTGTAAATAGATAAAATGGTGTGAATAAATAAGAGTGTATATATTAGAGAGATTGTATCTCATCCATATATATACTCTCCCATCCCCTATAAACAAAGGTCTGGGGTCTCCCCCAGAAGCTACGCATTCATAACGTGATTAAAGTAGAATAAAATAGCATTGGTATAAGATCACACTTGGATAGTGTTTACGGGTGTTTTCTCACCGCTGAATCGTTGACCGGAGGACGAGAGGTCAACGTGGTCAAGGGGACACGTGGGACCCCCAGATTCCGTCAAGTATGTGATTTCCCGACGAGGGAAGCTTGGATCCTCGTGCTTGCTTGCCAAAGGGTAGCCTCGGCGTGACGAGGGCGAGCAGGCTCGTTGCTGGGAGCACTTGGCCTCGGTCGGTGGGGCACTGAGGGGTAGCCTCGACGCCACGGGATCTGCTTATCCTGGACAGACGAAGAATCTCGTCAGGGGGGGCGGACCTTGGTTTCAGCCAAGTCCCCTCCGATGCTTAAGTCAGAACGGATCTGAAAGATGCACGTCGGGACCGGTATGGCTCACAGGGTGGCCGATACACGTGTCCTCGGACCGAGTTATGGGAGGGAATATAAAGTGGAAACCAAGGTCTTTGTGTAGAATACCTCTGTCTCTTGGTATCCAGGGAGCGATCCCTTTCTACGTTGCCTCCTGAGTCCCTTTATAGGGATAATGCCATGTTCGCTCCCCCTCAACGTCCCCCCTTTCCGCCCCCATGATCCGCCTCCTTGAATGCACCTTCATGCGCCATGAAGGTAGGTTAATGGGGTCCCTTAATGGTCATTAAGGGGGCATATTTTGGGGAGCGGTTAACTCCCACTGACTTGGGCTGACAGGGCACACGTTCTTGTCGTGGTCGACCCGATTCCGAGTCCTCGTGAGGGCCTCGACGCTTGGCCCGAACTCCTTTGGGGGCCTCCTGCTTCAAATGTGGTCTTGGGCCGCTCGATCTTAGGCCGTCTCAAGATGGTCATAACAATTGCCCCCATTGCTGGAGCCGTTCGGATTCTGCCGGTTCGGTTCGGGCAATGTGATTTGTGCGGATTTTTGACAGGCGTGTCAGTCGAGACCGTGGCATTGAATGAGAGTCATCATGGCACCGGGATTTTTTGAAGTCCGCCTGTCCCTGGGGGTGGAGCTCGAAACACCATGCCTCGTGGGATGTCGAGCATGTGCACAGGTGGACGACTCGCGATGGGATGAAGGAATTCGAGGGGGCGGTATAAAGGGAGGCCGCTGTCTGACGGACGAGGGTTCCTCTCTTTCAACGTCATCCTCTTCTCCCCATCCCTCACAGCTGTCCCAGATCTTCCTCAGGTGCTACGTCATGTCGTCCTCCTCTTCGGCCGCTGGTTCAGGGCGCCAGGCCGCTGCTATCATTCCAGGCCAGGCTCGTGGGTCCATCTCGGTGTTACGTCGCTACGGGGGTGAGCTCTCCGGGGTGCCCTCCGAGGTTATGGGGTGGCAGTCATCTGTTTGCACCACTTCGATTGGAGCATTGCGCTCCATCTATCTTCTCCCCCATGTTCTGCCCAAGCCCCTAAGAAGGACGAGCTGATCTGCTTTCCCAGCCCTCGCGAAGTCGGGGTGTACGAATAGAGCTTCCGGTTCGGGCTCTGATTCCCTCTCCATCCCTTTGTCGTCATTTTTCTGCGAGCTTATGGGCTTGCCTTATGCCAATTCTGCCCCAATGCCGTCGGGTCTCTAGTGGGGTTTGTCGTTCTCTGTGTGCTAAAGGGGATAGAGCCGTCTCTCCGAATCTTTGCCCAATTCTTCCGCCTGAGCCATCATCAGTCGGGAGCCTGGCTTTACATCAGTGCCCGACCAAAGAAGAGCTTGGTACTGGGGCTGCTGAGTTCCTTGAAGCACTGGAAGGGAGAGTACGTCTTCATTGGCTTCCTGTCGAAGGTGGAATTCCCAGCCCGATAGGGGGCGACGAGCGCGCTGACCCTCGAGCTAGGGAGCCCCACCGACGCCGAGCTTAAGGTATTCGACACTTTGTTGGCGGTCCCCGTCGCGGACCGAAAGATCGACGTCCTCTTTTCCGACCTAAACCTGCGGAAGACCATGTGGCCCATCGGTGAGTCTTGTTGAAGTCCTGAGTTTGGAGGGGCTGTTGTCCGAAACCTTCCCAAGTGATATTTTTTCCTTATCTTGTCCTCCTGTACAGGTGGGTTCGGCCAAGGTTCTTCTCAGCCCCCTATTCCAGCCACAGCCCCAGATCCCAACCCATGGCGGAGGGACCATGTGTTGGAAGTCCGGAAGAAACCGCGGGTTGGGTTCTCTGGAATGTGCTCTAAGAGGGCGAGGGGGCAAGCTCCATCAGCTCCAGGAGAGGACGTGTGGAAGAAGGCCTGGGTCCTTGCTACTGCCGGGGGTGTCCCTTTCCCTGAGGGTCTTGCTCGGCCTTCCCAGACGAAGGACACATGGCCTTGGGTCGGCCCCTCGCCTCCTGCATCGGGATCGCTCCCAGAAGTTTACAAGCGATCTTTGGGTGTGTTCCGGCCAGCCGAGGCCGATCTACCGCGGTCTGGGAAAGGTTTGCTCAGCCCCCGCTTTCCCGTGGGGGTGAAGGAGTCTGTCTTCTCCGATTGCGGGGTGGCGGCTCGGCTGGCTGAAAACTGTTGCCTTCCTTTGGACCAATCCGTGCTGGACGGGGTAAAAGGCGACCGACTTGCGGCCTTCGTGATACAGGCCGATCAACATGTAAGGTCTTTCGTACGTTCCATTTCTTGCAGGGGCCTTCAACTCATCTCTTTCCCCTGATGCAGTTGTCCTCGGTCGGCCTTTCGATGAGACGCCAATTCATGGCGTTCTCAATGGTCGGGGCAGGTCGGGCCCAGAAGCCTGAAGCCGTGAAGGGCGAAGGCAAGGCGACCCAGGTAGCTGAGGCGCACGTCAGGTTATGACTCGGATGGCCGAGCTCTCAGCCGACCTGGAGAAGTCGGATCTGGAGAGAGCTTTAGCACTGGCTGAGAAGGCGAAGGCTGAGGATCGGATAGCCTAGTTGACGAAGGCCACCGAGGCAAGAGGGGATGGTGGCCCAGTAGTGGAAGCCGACGCCACGGAGCTCGCAAGCCTCCTGGAGGCGGTGGAGGAGAGAGAGCGGTTTCTCCTGGCAAAACTCAACACGAGTTCCCTGGAGATCGAAAAAGAGCGGGCAGAGCTCCAACACCAAGTTGCCGTCCTCGAGGGCCAGATTCAGGAGCTGGGAGCGGTGGATCTCGGGCGGATTTCCAGGGAGGCAGTGGACGAGTATGCCACATCTTTTGTTGCTGGGGCGTTGTGTGAGGCATTTGAGAGGGGATTTGCTCGTTATCGGTCCGAGATCCAGCGGAGGTTCCCGTGCTTCGGGATTCGATTCGAGGAGGTTCGACTGGATTTCGAGGGTGAGGAGGAGGCATGGGATGTACACCTCGAGGGTGCTGAACAGCCAGTTGATGCTTTTGAAGATGCTCAAGATGCTCGTACAGGAGGTGGGGTTTAGCCCATTATCCTCACCGTTCTTTCATAGTTTGGCACATGGCTTTTCTTGTAACACACTCTTCTTGTTTGTAACGAGGCTCCATTTTTTTTTGTGGTTGCATGCTCCCTCCTCTAACCCTAATCGGGACACTCGAGCAGACCGGGTTTGGGAGAGTATCCTCGACTTGCTCAGAGATCTGGCCGCCAGGTTGGTTCCCCAGGATTCTCAGCCGTTTGGGTCGCCGAAGGGCCGCCCTCGGTCTTAGGGGCCGATCGCCCTGCGGGGGGACTTGCCCCCGGTCCTACAGGCGATCGGGTGATCGGCCTGCTGGGGGAGCTACCCCGACCTTACGGTAGATCGGATTGGTCGGCCCGCTGGGGTGGGGGGCATGGGGGCTACCCCTCAGGCTTACAGTCGACCGATACTCTGACCCGCTGGGGGGGTTGCCCCAGCCTTACAGTCGGTCGGGTCGGTCAGTCCGCTGTGGGAGCTACCCCCAGTCTTACAACTGATTGATGGACCGGTCTGCTGGGGGAGCTACCCCCAGCCTTACGGTCGGCCCGGTGATCGGCCAGCTAGGGGAGTTGCCCCCATCCTTACGGTCGGTTGGTTGACCGGCCTGCTGGGGGAGCTGCCCCCAACCTTATGGTCGGTTTAAGCCGATCAGCCCGCTGGGGGAGCTACCCCCAGTCGTACGACTGAACGACGGATCGGCCTGCTGGGGGAGCTGCCCCCAGCATCACGGTCGGTCCGATGACTGATTAGCTAGGGGAGTTGTCCCCAACCTCCCAGTCGGTCGTGTGGCCGGCCCGCTGGGGAAGTTATTCCACAGCCTTGCGGTCGGTCAACAAGATGCTCAGCTAGTTGGGTTTGCCCCACCCCAGTTGGGTTCGTGAAGCGAACAGAGGTAGAAAGAGTTCTTCATTCGTGGATGTTTTCTCTTTTCAATACATTTGCTCAGACAAGGGGATGGGAAAGTACTTTCGTGGTTGACTTCACTAATAGTACTTGTGCAGGTGCTCATCGTTCCAAGTGTGAGTCAGGGCCTTCCCTCCCAGAGTGGTGAGCCGGTAAGTCGCGGGGCCGAGGACCTCGGTGATCTTGTAGGGCCCTTCCCATTTAGCAGCAAGCTTCCCTTTGCGGGTGACCACTGGACTGAAGACCGCCTTTCTGAGGACCAGATCACCTTGGTGGAAGCTTCTTCCCCTAACCCGGGAGTTATAGTAACGGGTGATGTGTCATTATATTCCACATTTTATCTAAATGATTACCGTCAAAATGATTGCTCAATTACACATTTCATACACTTTTACGCTTATAATTAGAACTATCATACTTTAAGAGCGTTTGGTTGCATTTCAGGAAATATCGAGTGATTTGGAGTATATTAAAGGAGAGAGTGCGTGCTTCGACATCGGAGCTCCTGAGGCGCCGTGTTCGGTGACTTAAAGCTGTTGGGAAGTAAGGAAGGGGCAAGAGAGAAGGGACGAAGAAAAGGAGAATGAAGAAAGCATGGTTCTATAATACCATGACTCATGAATTCCAGGTCACTCGATCGAGCTATGATGCAGCGAAGGAATCGAGCGATCCAAAGTGCTGGAAACAGGATAGCCGTGCACTCTTTTCAAATCTGCTATCACCTGGGATTTTTAGTATTTTTTCTGATATTGTTTCTAGATAGTAGACTTCAAGATGGTTCTAACGCCACCAAGAACGTGCCAATCGGAGGTCGGATGAGCTCTGGGGAATTTCTGCAATCTGATACTGCAGTGCTGAAATCTGTTTTCGACCACCTACTCGACCGAGCAGCCACCTACTCGATCGAGCAGAGTGACAAATTGTGCTGAAATCTGTTTTTGATCACCTACTTGACCCAGCAACCACCTACTCGACCGAGGAACTACCTACTCGACTGAGCAGGACCCTATTCGGTCCGAGCAGTCAGTGCGATGTTTTGGGCGATGGATTCTGACTTCTGACGACTCGACCGAGCAGCCACTTACTCGATCGAGCAGCTACCTACTCAGTCCCAGTAGACCCTACTCGGTCCGAGCGGATAGAGTGACGTTTTGGACTATTTTCTGACGACTAGACCAAGCGGATACTTACTCGGACCGAGTCGTCGTGGGCCCAGAACGTAAGTTGCGACTGGATCTTCTCTAGGGCACAACTTTGGGAGAGATGTTAGAAGGGTAGCCGTCATTTTTAGAGGGGACTTTTTGGGGACGTTTTAAGAGTTTTTAGGGAGATCTATCAAGTTTTGGGAGACGATCTTTTGGGGAGTTAGGCTATGCCCTAGGCCCCTCCCTTGTATCAAGATAAGTACTTTCGTTCTCTTTAATTCTATTGTTAATTCCTAGTGATTGTTTATTGTTTATCTCTCTCTTTGATGCATGCAATGAAGTTTTTCTTGCGTTTTATTATCTGTTGCTATGCTTGAATAATCTTTTCTAGGGCTAATGGATTAGCCCTAGGATTTTAGGATCTAGATGCAAAGATATGATTTTTATGATGCGTTTGGTATAAAAGGGGTTCTACTTTTGTTGATCCAGCCAAATCCCGGGAAGAACTCGTACTGGGATCATACCCATGGTACGTAGAATTGATTAACTTAAGGAGTATCCTTAGGATTTAATTAGGGAGCCAGTAGATCCAACCAAGGCTCGTGACCATGCCCGGCTCGTGCCTTGAGGGGATCGACCGACAAACTATATCACTACATTGACGGCTACCGCCATTGCGTCAATGAGAGCCACTGATGTACCTCGAAGCTCTAACCCACAAGGGTGGTACGAGCAGAGAGACCATCCTCAATAAAACCAATGCAACGTAAGAGTCCTAGCCTAGCGTCGACATCCGACGGTCCTAGTAGTGAGTCCTAAAGCCCTAGTCTTTTATATTTTATTTCTTTTTTTGTGTGTGGAACCCCTTGTTTGTGACATCGAGTGACATGACTTTCGCATCCATCACCATTACGACCCTCCACAATCCACATCCATCAATAAATCCGCAAGTCTAACTCAACCTAGGAGTAGATAGATAGTATAGCACCGCTTCCCCGTGTTCGATACCCGTTCGCCACTATACCGTGCGCTTGCGGTTAGACGACATCGTTTCGGAGTTAGTTCCGGGTCAGTCAACATGCCACCTTTTGTTTTTGTCGGATGATAGTGGCCAAGGCCTGTTCTCGTCATTCGTCCACGAGCTCCAGACAGAGTTCCAGGCCCTCCGAGTTTTCTCTTTGTTGAAATGCCTGAGGCGAAGAGACTTCTCGCCCACTTCAACGGGCACCACCTCTTCGATGCCGTAAGCGAGCATGAAGGGGGTTTCACCCGTGGCCTGCTTGTGGGTTGTCTGGTATGACCAGAGTATCTCGGTGAGTTCCTCCAGCCACCTCCCTTCAGCTTCTGTTACTTTCTTACGAAGTGGCTCGATGATACATTTGTTGGCGGCTTCGGCCATCCCATTGGTCTGAGGATGCGCCACGGAGGCGAACAAGAGTTTGATCTTCCAATCTGCGCAGAAGTCCTTGAACCCCGCATAATCAAACTGCTTCCGGTTGTCCGTGACGATGGGTCGAGGTATTCTAAATCTGGAGATGATGAAGTTCCACACGAAGCTCTTCGCCTTCTTCCAGGTTATGGAAGCCAGTGGTTTAGCCTCAATCCACTTGGTGAAGTAATCCACCGCAACAATCAGGTACCTCCTCTGCCCCCTCCTGGAAGTAAAGGGTCCGAGGATGTCCAGTCCCCACTTAGCGAAGGGGACGTGGCTGATTATTGGAACGAGCTCTGACGGAGGAGACGAGCTGAGCTTGGTGAACTTCTGGTATTCCTTACACCTTTG
Source organism: Scilla litardierei (assembly GCA_030789695.1). Lineage (NCBI taxonomy): Eukaryota > Viridiplantae > Streptophyta > Magnoliopsida > Asparagales > Asparagaceae > Scilla > Scilla litardierei. The sequence continues at coordinate 73,119,031 of CM061142.1, forward strand.
GACGTACTCGGTGGCATCGTTGGCTAAGGTCGGCCAGTAGTACCCTTGCCTCAGGATTTTCTGGGTGACCATTGATCACTCCTTATTTTACACCCTTTTTCCCGCATGTTTGCATGCCATTTAGATCGCCCAAATCATGTTTTTCACGATGTATCGACGATATTGCGATGTTTTTCACGATTTGTTGTTTTTGTCGCATTTCAGGTGATTTGGCATGATTTGGAGTGATCTCGAGATGCGCTTACTCTAGACGGTCACCGACGACCTCCCCGAGGGGTATTTTTGCTGTTGGAGAGGAGCGGAAGAAGAATGAACGTCGAAGGAGCGACGAGGAGGCCAAAATAAGCAGATTGTGCATGTTTTGTGTCCCACTCGGCCGAGTGGAGGAGCCACTCGGCCGACCAGCGAGACACCGCTCGGCCGACCAGTTCAGACACGATTTCTATGTGCACTCGGCCGAGCGACGGAGACCACATCGACCGAGTGACGACATCTCGTCCGCCCGAGTGGCGCCCAGACGAAGCCCTTCCAAAATCTCCAAGTTACTGTTTTTCGGCTGCCTGAGCTTCAGAAGACCCACTCGGCCGAGCGGATTATCCCGTCCGCCCGAGTATCAAGAAGCCATCGGCCGAGTGACAACAACTCACTCGGCCGAGCCGCCCCCGAAGTAGAGACCCCTGAAGGCCCCAACTTACTGGAAAATTACAGGGTTTCTCACTTGGCCGAGCGACTTTTGTCACTCGGCCGAGTGCGACGCGCTGCTTGTAGCGAAAATTGCGGAAAACAGGCTGCGCAGGAGTATTTTGGTCACAGTTTTTGGACGATTTTGGGGGCTATCTAACCCATGTTTTTACCCTAGTTTTAGGGAGCTTCTTCTTAGGTTTTTTGCAACTTTTTAGATTAGCTTTTTAGTTTTATTCTTGAGATTGGAGAAGAGACAAAATTGGATTTTTGTTGGATTAATTGAAGAACTCCTTTGGTTTGCTTTTCTCTTCTCTAAAAATTCTATTTTTATTGCATATCTCAATATTGTGATGAATTCTATTGCTTATTTCATTGATTATTTTTGCGATCTTGCTATGGATTATGAGTAGTCGCCACGTCTTGGGGCGTGGGGATGAACCCTACAAGCCCTATTTCATAATTGTGATGAATTGGTAGGAATTTTGCTAGAATTGCTATTAGAGATTAGATTGGGATCAACTTACTACGGATGGCTAGGTATTCACATCGATTGGGATTTGCAAGAGATTGGATCCCAATTCGATAGGAAACCCTAGAAATCCGAATTGGGTTGGAGTCAAATTTCCGTAGTATCGGTTTGCAAGAGATTGGACCGATACTAGGGTTTCTGGTTCCAATTCCGTGCCAATACCCGTTTGCAAGAGATTGGGCGGGTAGGAACTATCCCAATCTAGGTTGTGGACCGAGTTTGCAAGAGATTGGGCTCGGTGCGCGATTGGACGATGATGTTGATCCTAATGCTAGCTTCCCTAGGCTAGGGTTTGCAAGAGATTGGACCCGAACCTAGGATAGCTATAGACCGGCAACAGCGCGAGAGCGTGAGCTTGGTTCTACATTCAGTTGCAACTAGTTCATCCAAAATCTTAATCTAGCGATTTCGATACCGATGAACCACATTCATGAAATACGGTGAGTAGCGGGGATTCCCCATTCCCTAGACGTTCTTTATTTGATTTGATATTTCCACACTTTGTGTGACGATTGTGACAGGATTGCCAAAGGCAAATCTTTCTTCTAAAATAGCCAGGTTGATTGGAGCAAGCACGGTCATTCGTCCTCCCTGTGTTCGATATCCCGCTCGCTGCTACACCGTGCACTTGCGGTAAAACTACAACCGTTCTTTAGGGTTACATCCCGGAGCGATCAAGTTTTTGGCGCCGTTACCGGGGAGGGCATTTTGACGGTGTTCGTCATCGACCACCCGGTTACTTCTTCTTTCTCTCTTTCTATACTTTCTTCCATTCGCACATTCTCCCTGTATTTTGCATAAGGTCTTTGCAGGAAGAATGGAGGATGCAATGTCAACAATAGGACTCAGTCAGGAAGATTATGACTCCTTCACAGACCTCCTTAAGGAGCTTGTCGACGAGGTCCACGCTACCGGAGCTTTCGCTATCGATGTCAAGGACCCCGACGAACAACTGTTTGCTAGTTTCGTGATGGACCAGATCTCCCCGGAGGGGACTATCGGGGGTAATGTCAGAGTTGACGTGATCGACGACAAATTATATTTCGAAGACGGTGGAACAAGTGTCGAGGATCACTATACTTCGGAAGGATCTTCAGAGCAAACCAACGTTCAGGGAGTTACACCCCATGACACTTACTCTTGCTTCTATGAATCGTCTGATGTGTTTCTTGATTCCATGAACGAACTGGAGCCGATTGAAAACTCTGACGACGCTAGCACAGAATCGGAGCACGCCTATTTCGATGCATTGTCCTCACTAAGTAGTGAGTGTGACTCTTCACAAGAGAGCGCGCCACCTGAACACGAGCTAAACCCAGCTGACAAGGAGGAAGCCGAACTCATGCAAGCTGATGAAGTAGAAGGAGCGGCGCCTCCTCAGGTAGAACTTAAAAAATTACCTCCGAATCTAAGGTACGCCTTTTTGGGCAACAAATTAACTTTCCCGGTGATAGTAAACTCCCACCTCACGCCAGACCAACTTGAAAAACTCCTAGACGTTCTTAGGAGCCACAAAGATGTCTTGGGATACACTATCTCCGATCTAAAAGGGATAAGCCCTAGGCGTTGCACGCATAGGATCCATTTGGAGGATACCGACGCCACCTCCATAGAGCCTCAAAGGCGGTTAAACCCGAACATGAAGGAGGTGGTTAAAAAGGAAATCCTTAAATTGCTAGAAGCAGGTATAATTTATCCTATCTCAGATAGTAGATGGGTTAGCCCCGTTCACGTCGTCCCCAAGAAAGGGGGGATGACTGTCATAAAAAATGAAAAAGGTGAGCCCATATCTACGCGCACCGTCACGGGATGGCGAATGTGTATTGACTATAGGAAACTCAACAAAGCTACCCGAAAGGACCATTACCCATTGCCCTTCATTGATCAAATGCTTGAACGACTTGCAAAACATAAATACTTTTGCTATCTAGATGGGTATTCGGGATTCTTCCAAATCCCTTTGCATGAAGATGACCAAGAGAAGACAACTTTCACTTGTCCCTATGGCACCTATGCCTACCGTAGAATGCCGTTTGGCCTTTGTAATGCTCCCGCTACCTTTCAGAGGTGTATGACGTCCATATTCTCCGATTACATTGAAAATATTATGGAAGTTTTTATGGATGATTTCTCGGTTTATGGAAGTGAGTTTGACTCTTGTTTGGAAAATCTTACTAAAGTCCTAAAAAGGTGCCAACAAAACAATCTCACTCTCAATTGGGAGAAGTGTCACTTCATGGTCACGGAAGGTATAGTTCTCGGACACCTTGTCTCCTCGAGAGGAATTGAGGTAGATAAAGCAAAGATTGAGGTAATCGAGAAACTCCCTCCTCCTATTAATGTCAAGGGCATTAGAGGCTTCCTTGGTCACGCGGGGTTTTACCGCCGCTTCATAAAGGATTTCGCCTCGATTGCCCGACCACTTACTTCTTTGCTTGCTAAAGATATTCCTTTTATTTTTTCAGGTGAATGCTCACAAGCCTTCAATGCCTTGAAGGAAGCACTAGTCTCCGCGCCCATCATACAACCACCGGATTGGAGCCTCCCTTTTGAGCTACTGTGTGATGCTAGCGACCAAGCCATTGGAGCGGTGTTGGGACAAAGAAAAGATAAGAAGCTTCATGCGATATACTATGCGAGCAAGACATTGGATGACGCGAAGAAAAATTACACAACTACCGAGAAAGAGCTTCTAGCGGTCGTCTATTCCATAGAGAAGTTTTGCTCTTACCTCCTTGGATCCAAGGTTATTGTCCACACCGACCATGCGGCATTGAAGTATCTTTTAAACAAGAAGGAGGCCAAGCCTCGGTTGATTAGGTGGATACTCTTGTTGCAAGAATTCGACTTAGAGATCAGAGACAAGAAGGGTACGGACAATGTCGTAGCGGATCATTTATCTAGGCTCATTCGCGACAAGGAGGACGAAAGTTTTCCTATCGACGACACATTCGTGGATGAGAGGCTATATGCCATAAGGACCGGAGAAGTTCCTTGGTACGCGGACTTCGTCAACTACTTGGCTTGCGGAATTAAACCGCATGGGATGCCCACGCATCAAAAGAGGAGATTTCTTCATAAAGTCCGTAGCTATTTCTGGGAAGATCCATACCTCTTCAAGATATGCAAGGATAGCGTTATTCGGAGGTGTGTTTCTAAAGAGGAGGCGACATCCATCATTTTGCATTGCCACGGTCTACCATGCGGAGGACATCATGCCGCCTCTAAAACCACCGCTAAGATTTTGCAGAGTGGGTTCTTCTGGCCGACAATGTTTAAAGACACCCACAACTTTGTAAAGGGGTGCGATAGATGCCAACGGACCGGAAATATCTCCAAGCGCAATGAGATGCCAATGAGGCCCATCCAAGAAATTGAGCTTTTTGATTGTTGGGGAGTAGACTTCATGGGACCATTTCCGTCAAGCAATGGCAACAAATACATCCTATTGGCCGTCGACTATGTCTCCAAATGGGTGGAAGCAATCGCCACCCCTACTAATGATGCAAGGGTCGTCTCCAAGTTCTTCAAGCAAAATATCTTCCCGCGCTTCGGAGTGCCTCGTACCTTGATAAGCGACGGGGGAAGCCACTTCATAGAGAACAAGTTTGAAGCCATGCTAAAGAAGTACGGAGTAAACCATAGAGTTGGCATGGCCTATCACCCCCAGACAAGCGGCCAAGCGGAAGTCTCAAATAGAGAGATCAAGCAAATTCTCGAGAAAACCGTGGATCGATCTAGAAAGGATTGGTCAATGAAGCTAAACGATGCTCTATGGGCATATCGCACGGCCTTTCGCACTCCCATCGGTACCGCACCGTTCCGACTAGTTTATGGGAAGGCTTGCCACTTGCCGGTAGAGTTGGAACACCGCGCATATTGGGCCATCAAGACCTTTAACTACGACTACAAGAGTGCGGCGGTGAGGCGACTCTTGGACATCAACGAGCTTGATGAAATAAGGAGAGACGCCTATGAGAGCTCGAGAATTTACAAGGAAATGACCAAGATTCTCCACGATGCCCGCATAACCGTCACAGACTTCAAGGTGGGAGACAAGGTCTGACTCTATAATTCCCGGCTCCGACTATTTCCCGGAAAATTGAGGTCACGTTGGTTCGGACCTTTCACCATTAAGAACATACAACCGGGAGGGGCCTTCGAGTTGGGAAGCAAAGACGGGGCCTCGTTCAAGGTAAATGGTCAGAGACTCAAGCATTATTCCGAGGGAGTCCCAACGGGAGAAATCAATAGAATATATCTACTTAAGGGACGGCCGGATGATCTTTCATACCTCCTTGATGAGGTAATAGAAGAGGCGATCCCCCACTCAATCGGCGCTCTATTCGATGAGGATTTTGAGGAAGGCCCGGATTTAGGCCAAGAAGAGAAGATAGATGATTCCCCCGACTTCTCTGCTGAAAATGATGAAGGCGACGCTGATGTCGCAAGGATTCGAGAGCTCTACAAGCTCTCGAAATCAAAGTCTCCGAAGAAAGCTCCGCCGATACGGAGATCGGCATCACCGGTAAAGCCATTGACCGGAGCAAATGCTAGCTTGGGGGAGCCTCCCCCCAACACTATTCGAGACGGGAGGCCACCGAGGGAGAACACGCTACAACTTCCAAATCCAAGCGTGCTCCCTGGAAAGTTTGATGGGTGCATTTCATATGCACCAAACATCCCGCATTAATTGAAAATCATAGGGGGTCGAGCTCACGACCTTAAACGAGCGCTTGTCAGGAGGCAACCCGACGGTTATTGCTTTATTTTCACTTTTTCTTTATTTTTGTTTTAGAAATTTTTAGTGTTTTGAGTCGTTCGCCCAAAAATTTTGTGATAACGGGTCCTATTTTTCTTGACAGGAGAGGAGATAGGTAAATCCATCATGAGGAGGATGAACAAGACGACGAGGAGCGCCCCAGGAAGACGCTCGATGCTTAGGAGCAAGATGAAATCGACTGGAGGAAGAAAGACGGAGTTTAGAGACCATACGAAGACAAACATCAGAACACAAGGCTCACTCGGCCGAGTATACTAGTCACTCGGCCGAGTACACAAGTTCGTCCGGCCGAGCCGCTCACGAACGAGGAAAGTCTGTTGTACCCAACTCTCTGTTTATTTTCCTGATTTCAGTATAACTGCTACTCGGCCGAGTATATATTTTCACTCGGCCGAGTAAAACGGATACCCTCCTAGGGCGAGTCTTGCCGAGTAGCTTGAGCCACTCGGCCGAATGGACTTACTCCACTCGGCCGAGGCTGGCAAAGCCACTCGGCCGAAGCGTAAGCGAGAAGAAATTTCTATTGATCTCGCTCGGCCGAGTGCCCAGTCACTCGGCCGAGTCGTAACTTTTATTATATAAGGGCCGAGGGGGGGGGGGGGGGGGGGGGGGGGGCGATTTTCGAAACGCAAAACCCAATCGCGCCCCGACTCTTCAGCTCCCCTCGCCCGATTCCCCTCGCTCACGCCCCCACTCGCCCGACCAGCCTCCTCGCACCGCCGCTCAGTCCACCACCGCCGGCCGAGCACACGCCGGCTCCTCGCCCGAGTCGCCGCCGGCGGCCGCCGCTCCGATCGCCTCCGGTACCCCCTATTTCGCTTTTTTCGCCTCTTTTTGTGTATTTTTCGAGGATCCATGTGTTAAACGACCCCTAAACCCAAATCAATTTCTATATTTATCTGTTATACTCCTAATGCTCCATACGTTTTGAATATTACCCGCTGATATCTCCATTTCATGCGCAGGTTGCTTTTGGGAGCTTAGGGGAGCCCAGGGGAGCTTCTACAGACTGATTTGGGCTTCGCAGAGGCGCTATCTTCGCACTCTTCCACTGCTTAGCACTCGCGACGTGTCGGGGTACACTCTTTCCATTATTTTGCACACGCCGCACTTTTTACACCTTTTCGGCGCGCGCTCGGGGCCGATATGCCGCCCCGGACACGGCTGCGGTCGAGGAGAGCTTCCGCCAAGCGGAAGCGGTCGGATGACGCCGGCCCCTCCCATGAGTTGGAGGACTCTCCTCCGCCTTCTCCCACACACCCCGCACACCCCGCACAGCCTGTAGGCCCCGCACACCCCGCACAGCCTGCAGCGCCCGCACAGCCACCCCCTGCCGCTCCACAGCCACCACCCCCGGCTCCACTGATCGGGCCGCTCGGGATTATGTTCTGAGACGACGCACACCGCGCCGTCTTCGAGCGTATCTCCCAGCGCTCGATCGTACCCTCCAGGTTTGCACACCTTGCTGACCTAGGACGCCTGGGGGTACTAGAGGGGATGCTCACGTTGTACGACAACGTGGGCTGGCGAGATTTCTTTCAGGTGTCGGCGGATACGTTTACCCGCCCGACACTTGAGACTCTTAGTTCGATCGCACGGACCGACGAGGGATGCTCGTTTCGGTTCATGGACCGGGAGTGCCAGGTCACTCTCGATATGATGAGAGCATTTTTCTCGTGGCCCGCTGTCCCCGGAGCCGATCGCGGTTACAGACCCACCCATATCCCCCCCACCCTCCTTCGACGCCGGTGCCTTCTGGGCCCGGATTACGGGTCTTCACGCCGCCTTTGACCCTAGTAGGGCCAAGGCCTCGCCAATTGTCCATCCCTGCCTACGCATTGCTCAGCGCCTTATGGCGACGACCTTTTTGGCCAGATATGAGCCGGGCATGATGTCTACGCCAGAGCTCTACATGCTCTACGCGATGACACGTCCCAGAGCTCTATCTAGGGATGGCGATGAGCTTGTCCCCGCCGTCGTGATCGATATCGTGGCATGGTTTTTAGACCGCATCATTGTATCGGTGGGCGCTCGCTCGCCGATATGCTACGGCGGCCTGATCACCTTGCTTGCCCTTATGACTGGCGAGGACTTCCCCGACGACCTGCGGCGAGTATCGGGCCCCACTTCTTTGTCGACCATCTTGCCTCCATGGTGATTTCTGCAGATCCCCTCGTGTACCTCTCAGACGATGTAGTCAGCCTCCTGCGGCCCGAGGCACTTGAGGTAGGAAAGGATGTCCGTTTTTGTCCATCGCCTTCTATACAACACTCCCTCATGTAGCACGTACCGGAGTGCCTTTCGTTCCAACACTTGACGCTCATCCAAGTCCGTCAGAACTTCTCCACTGGAGAGATACCGAACGATCGGATCCATCCAGGTTGGCTCCATGTCAATGGCCATAACTTCCTTCACCTCCGTACTGGGGGCCCAGAGGTTCTCTACGTAGATGGTGCGACCCAACTCCCTGGGGGAGGAGGAGGCCAGCTTTGACATGGCGCCTGTGCGGGCATTCTCCGATCGCGGTAAGTGGAAGGTCTCGGCGTGTTTGAACTTGGACAGCTTGGTCCTAGCTGAGGTCAGGTAATGCTGCATTGCCTCCTCGCGAGCCTCATAGTCTCCCTGTAGCTGGTTGATGATGAGCTTGGAATCGCTGAGGAGGCGTATCGATTCTGCTCCGAGCGCTCGGACTAGCCTCAGACCATTTATGGCGGTCTCGTACTTGGCCACGTTGGTGGTGGCCGGAAACCCGAATCAGAGCGCGTACTCGACGATGTTTCCGTCGGACGATCGGATAACGATGCCGGCCCCATTCTCCGCCCAGGTGGCTGATCCGTCTACATGGACTACCCATGTGTCCTGGTCCCTTGGACGATCGGTAAGAACGATGTCAGTCGAAAGGAAAGACAAAGGTTGAGGAGTTACCGTGTCCAGGGATGTTTCCTCGGGAGGGTTTCCTCCATTCCCAGTGCATTCAGCGATGAAGTCTGCCAGGGCTTGTCCCTTGATGGCTGTTCGCAGCTTAAATCAAAAGTCAAACTCGCTCAGCTCTACCCCCCAATTCAACATCCTTTCCATCCGGTCGAACCTCTTGAGATTCTACTCGAGTTGGGAGTCGGTTAGGACCATGATCATGTGTACTTGGAAGTAGGGTCGCAGTCTCTACGTCGAGAGCATGAGGGCATAGGCGAGCTTCTCCATGGGGCTGTACCACCCCTCTGCGTTCCTCAGGACTCGGCTGGTGTAGTGCACTGACCGTTGTATCCCGTCATCTTCTTTGATCAGCACCGAGCTCACCGCCTCCACAGTGCAGGCCAAGTAGAGGCTCAATAATTCCCCTTTCTTGGGCTTGGAGAGGAGCATGGGGCTGCGAAGGTACTCCTTCAGTTCAGCAAATGCTCGGGCACAGCTCTCATCACACTGCACGACCTTCCTCTTATCGACGGGCTTGACAAGGGCCCTCCTCAGGGTCCTGAAGAAAGGAAGGGATCTTTCTACTGACTTGGGCAGGAAACGCCCCAGGGCGACAATTTGTCCATTCAGCCTCTGCAGCTCCTTGATCGTTGTTGGCTCTCTCATGTTGACCAAAGCCTCGATCTTGTCGGGGTTAGCCTCGATGCCGCGATTAGTGATCATGAAGCCCAGAAATTTACCAAATCTCATCCTGAACGTGCACTTCATGGGATTGAGTCTAATGTTGTGTCTTCGCAGCCGCTCGAAAGTCTCCCGGTGGTCCGCGATGTGGTCGGCTGGGTCTCTGGACTTGACCAATATATCGTCCACGTAGACTTCAAGGTTCCTTCCTATCTGGGAATCGAACACATTGTTGACCATCCTTTGGTAGGTCGCCCCCACGTTTTTCAGGCCGAATGTCAACTTATTGTAGCAGAAGGTCCCTCGGTCGGTGGTAAAGGACGTCTTTTCTTCGTCCTGTGGGTCCATTTGGACCTGGTTGTACCCAGAGTAGGCGTCCATGAAGCTGAGCATCTCGTAGTCAGATGCGTTGTCCACGAGATGGTCAATGCGGGGTATTGGATAGCTATCTTTGGGACATGCCTTATTGAGATCGCTGAAGTCCACGCACATCCGCCATTTGCCGCTGGACTTTTTCACCATCACGACGTTGGATAGCCACTTCGGGTACCAGACCTCTCAGATGAATCCTGCGTCAAGCAGGTGCTCCACTTCCTTGGACGCAGCCCCCCTCTTTTCACCCCCTAAGTTTCTCTTCTTCTGCCTGAATGGTTTAAAATTGGGGTCGGCATTTAGCTGGTGGGTGATCACTCGGGGGTCCACGCCTGGCATCTCGTCGAGCGACGAGGCGAAGACGTCCAGGTTGGCCTCCAGGCACCCGATTAATTCACCTCTCAGGATCGGGTCAAGTCCGGACCCGATGGAGACGAATATTCCTTCAACGTCCGTGACAGGAATCAGTTCCGATTCTTCATCAAGAGTGGGCCACGGGCCATATCTCTGGTCGAGTAGGTCCATCGGGTTGCTGTGCTCCTCGGTGCATCCCACACCGGTCGGCTGATAGCAGATCTTCGGTTTCACCGGATCGCTTTTGACCTGCCCGATCCCTCCTGGGGTCTGGAATCTGACTGCCCAATGGAGGGTCGAGACCACAGCTCCAGACGCATTGAGGAGCGGGCGAATGATGATCCCATTATACGCCGACCCAATCCTTAGTGCCACGAACTCTATCGTCAAAGTAATCGAGTTGGGCGGCTCCCCGAGCGTAACGGGAAGGCGGATCGCCCCCACCATGGGCGTGGAGTGACCAGTGAACCTTATCACGGGCCCAGAACATGGCTCCAGATCTTCGACCCGCAACCCCATCCTTTCAAGAGTTGACATGCAGAGGATATCGCACGAGCTGCCGGTATCGACGAGTAGCCGTCTGACAACGGTGGTATCGATAACGACAGAGACGACTGGTGCTTCTTCGTGCGGAGGCTTCTCCTTCTCCGCGTCCTCCTCGGAGAAATAGATGGGCAGGGGAGAGTTTCCGGAGTCCCCGTCATCTGCCCCTACGGGTCCTGACCGGGGCTCACTCGGCCCCCCAACCCGGGGCATGCGTCGAATAGTTAAGGTTTTTCCCAGGCGATCGCGGAACGGCCCCGGTACTGATATCGCCACCGCGGTTCTTCTGCGTCGAGGGGGGCGTGGCCGCGTCATCTTTGGTGTGGTTGCTTAATGTGGGTGTTTCCACGTTCCCACAGACGACGCCAGATGTTTACGAGTGTTTTCTCACCGCTGAATCGTTGCCCGGAGGACGGGACGTCAACGTGGTCAAGGGGACACGTGGGACCCCCAGATTCCATCAAGTATGTGACTGCCCGACGAGGGAAGCTCGGATCCTCGCGCTTGCTTGCCAAAGGGTAGCCTCGGAGAAGCAAGGTCCTCGGCGTGACGAGGGCGAGCGGGCTCGTTGCTAGGAGCGCTTGGCCTCGGTCGGTGGGGCGCTGAGGGGTATCCTCGGCGCCGCGGGATCTGCTTATCCTGGACAGACGAAGAAGCTCGTCAGGGGGGCCGGACCTTTGTTCCGGCCAAGTCCCCTCCGATGCCTAAGTCAGAACGGATCTGAAAGATGCACGGCTGGACCGGCATGGCTCACAGGGTGGCCGATACGCGTGTCCTCGGACCGAGTTATGGGAGGGAATATAAAGTGGAAAACAAGGTCTTTGTGTAGAATACCTCTGTCTCTTGGTATCCAGGGAGCGATCCCTTTCTACGTTGCCTCCCGAGTCCCTTTTTAGTGATCATCCCACGTTCGCTCCCCCTCAACGTCCCCCCTTTCCGCCCCCATGATCCGCCCCCTTGAAGGTGCCTTCATGCGCCATGAAAGTGGGTTAGTGAGGTCCCTTAATGGTCATTAATGGGGCGTGTTTTGGGGAGCGGTTAACTCCCGCTGACGTGGGCTGACAGGGCGCACGTTTTGGTCGTGGCCGACCCGATTCCGAGTCCTCGTGAGGGCCTCGACGCTCAGCCCGAACTCCTTTGGGGGCCTCCTGCTTCAAATGTGGGGCTTGGACCGCTCGATCTTGGGCCGTCTCAAGATGATCGTAACAGGTAGATTTGTTCGAATGAAGTTAAAAAAGCATGCAATTGTTTTTTTTGGTAATTTTTTTTGATACATCGTAAATTTTTTTTTTTTGGTAAATTTTGCTAACACCTCATGTAATGTTACATGTGTATTATGAATTAGTAGAAACTATCCTTCTAAAAAAACGGATATTACAGATGTTTATTGATGTAGGGATACTAGCACTCCCTTTATTGAAAGGCAATTTCTGTTGATTTCATAGTTTCGTGGTATTCAAAGGTAATTCATGTCAGTTTCATAGTTTAGCGGTGTTTAATGATGCAAGAGGTGCTAGCGAAATTTATCCTATTTTAAATGAACCGACACGGTCAACTTTGCTCTCTTTGTTTCTAAACCCTAGGGGCATTGAGTTTTTGTGATTTACATGTCTACTTGTAAATATTGGTGTTCGAAAAATGTTTTGCTATGGAAACTGTTGAAATTCTGATAGGCGAAGGAAAATATTTTGACCAATTACCAGGCAAATAGTGTATACAAAGAGATCAAAAGAGAAGTCGGAAAGGGGAGTTTTCGATTTGAGAGATTGTTTTTAACCCCCAAAGCCACCAAATAACCATTGATCTTAATGGTTTAAGGGATACGAAGTGGATACTGTAATATCCTTATCTGAATCCGATTTTTGAATCTATTATCCGAATATCCGAATCTGATCGAACATTCGATTAGATGTCTCACATGCTATCCATACCCGAATACGACGGGTACTATTATCTAGATCTGCTTTCTATGCATATATCTTGATGACTGCAAAAGAAGTTTGGGAAATTATGAGTTTATTGGGTGCTAAAAATTTGATGTATCTAGAACTTGGGACTTACGGAAAGAAAATGAGTATTTGAAATGGGAAAAGAAACTCTAATTCTTATTAGAATGCAGAGAATCAAAATAAATAAATATAAAGGAAGACTTTTTTTTTGTAATATTTGAGCGTTGTTGTAAACTTGGCGGCTATGGAGGCCATAGCCCTATATTTATAGTGGTAGGGTAACATAATGGGTGGATACCCACTAACGGGTAGGCCCACCAAGAAGCCAGTTTATAACACTTCCCCTTATCCATCCATTGTTGTAAGCCATGGTGAACGCTTCAGGATTCATGAAGCTTATTTGATCATGGGGTTGGAGATACTTCTGGATCTCTAAGTTTAAGAGTGCTTGCCTCATTAAAACCTTTGCCAAGGAAAACCCAGTGGGAAAAACTAGTGGCTAAGGGAAAAGAGTACAAGTCTCTGTAACTTCTCCTGATCGATGGATAACATCAGTGGTGGATACTTCTGGATCCAGAGTTAATGTGGCTGCCTCGTTAAAACCTTTGACTGTGGAAAACCCAGGGGGAAAAACCATCAGCCAAGGAAAAAGAGTACAGTACTACGTTAACTCCCCCTAATAAGTACAAGCTTCAGGCTTGTACATCTCTCAGCTGTCTCATCCCAATTCATAGTACAAGTTTTCTAAAGGTACTGCGAGGCAAAGCTTTAGTGAATAGGTCAGCCAGGTTGTTGCAGGACTGGATCGCTGGATGTCGATCTGGTTGTCCACTTGCTGTTCATGCGTCCAGAAGAGCTTGGGGGAAATGTGCTTCGTCCTGTCACCTTTGATGTAGCCACCTCGTAGTTGAGCGATGCAGGCAGCATTGTCTTCGTACATGGTGGTAGGCCCAAGATCTCCCGTCTTCAGGCCGTTGGTCTTGAGGATGTGGTTGATGACTGATCGAAACCAGAAGCATTCTCTGCTAGCTTCGTGGATCGCGATGAGCTCGGAGTGGTTGGATGAGGTCGCTGTGGATGTCTGCTTCACGGATCTCCATGAGATGGCCGTCCCACCGTATGTGAATACGAAACCGGTCTGGGACTTTGCGGTATGTGGGTCGGACCTGTATCCCGCATCTGCGTAACCGACCAGGTCGGTGGATACACCTTTCTTGAAGTATAGTCCCATGTCTACAGACCCTTGGAGGTAGCGCAGAAGTTGTTTCACTCCGTTCCAGTGGCGCTTTGAGGGCGCTGAACTGTATCTGGCTAGTAGATTTACTGCGAACGCTATATCGGGACGCGTGCAGTTTGCCAGGTATAGGAGTGCTCCAATTGCACTTAAGTAGGGTACTTCAGGACCCAGTGTTTCCTCCCCCTCTTCCAACGGTCGGAAGGGGTCTGTTTCAACATCCAATGATCTGATGACCATTGGTGTGCTAAGCGGGTGACATTTGTCCATAAGAAAGTTTTTCAGCACTTTCTTTGTATATGTCGATTGGTGCAACATGATTCCTCCGCTTAAATGTTCAATTTGTAGTCCTAGGCAAAACTTCGTTTTGCCGAGGTCCTTCATCTCAAAAGTCTGTGTGAGGCTTTTGGATATCTCATCTATCTCTGCGGGAGATCCGATGATGTTTAGGTCGTCTACGTAGACGGCGATAATTACGAATCCTGTTCCCTTTGCTCGTATGAAGATGCAAGGGCAGACTTCATTTGTTGTGAATCCTTGTTGCACTAGGAAATCACTCAGTCTGTTGTACCACATTCTACCTGACTGTTTGAGACCATACAGTGATATCTGGAGTTTGACGGAATAGACGTCCCGAGGTCTTTCTGTCATTTTTGTCGGTAGTTTGTATCCGTCTGGGATTTTCATATAGATGTCCTTATCTATATTTCCGTATAGGTATGCAGTCACAATGTCCATGAGCTGCATATCCAGGCCTTCCTTCGTGGATAGACCGATGATGAAATGGAAAGTGATCGCGTCCATGACCGGGGAATATGTATCGTCATAGTCTATTCCTGGTCGTTGGGAAAAACCTTGTGCAACAAGGCGCGCTTTATAGCGCACGATCTCATTATTCTCGTTTCTTTTTCTCACGAATACCCATTTATATCCCACAGGTTTAACACCTTTTGGTGTTAGGACTACAGGTCCAAAAACTTTGCGCTTCGAGAGTGAGTCCAGCTCTACTCCTATTGCCTCGTTCCACTTTGGCCAATCCTCTCTGCGTTTACATTCTGTTAGAGAGCGTGGATCGGTCTCATCGTCGTATTCAGTGCCGTGAGTGGCAATAATGAGCGCGAAGTTATCATCGATGATTGTGCTTTTTCTGTCCAGTACCTCCCCGGTACGAACATAGTTTAATGAAATTTCTCCTATATTTTCCTCTTCAGGGGTTGTTAGGAGTGGAGAGGTAGCTGGGCTGAGCTCAGCATCCTGTGGTGGTATCGTTATTGTTGCTCCAGGATTTTTCCTCTTTCGAGGATTCTTATCTTTGGAGCCTGGGGGTCGTCCTCTTTTTTGTTGAGGTACGACCGCTTCTGCTGCAGGTGGATTGCATCCATCTTTGGGTATGTCAATCCTAGCTGGCGTATTTGCAGCAGGGACGTGTGATCTGACAATCTTCTGGTTGTCAGTGAATTTATCCGGTAAAATGTGAATTGTGTTCTGAATTTGAAGGATCTTCAGGATCTCTTCTTCACATTGATTTGTGCGCGGATCAAAATGGGATAAAGTCTTTGTGTCCCATGTAATGGTCTTTGGAGCTTCTGGCTTCTGTGTGTTAATGCCTAGTTTTGGAAAAATGCTTTCATCAAACTCACAATCTGCTAGACGTGCTTTAAAGGCATCCCCTGTAAGGGGTTCGAGGTATCTTATGATCGATGGTGAGTCAAAGCCAATATAGATACCAAGACGCCGTTGAGGACACATCTTGGTTATCTGCGGTGGTGCTATGGGGACATAGACAGCACATCTGAATATCCTCAAGTGAGAGATATCGGGCGGGTTCCCATATGCAAGTTGCATCGGAGAATAAGATTGACTACCTGACGGTCGTAATCTTATCAGTGATGCAGCGTGCAGTATGGCATGTCCCCATGCACATACCGGCAACTGGCATTGCATTAACAATGGTCTAGCGATCCATTGTAGTCTCTTTATGAGAGATTCGGCTAACCCGTTCTGGGTGTGAACATGAGCTACAGGATGTTCAACTTCTATGCCGGTTGCTTGGCAGTAGTCTAGGAAGACTTGTGAGGTGAATTCCCCAGCATTGTCCAGACGCAATTTCTTGATCTGGTTGTCTGGGAAATGTGCCCGCAATTTTATAATTTGTGCAAGTAGCTTTGCAAAGGCTACGTTGCGGGTGGACAAGAGGCACACATACGACCATTTTGAAGATGCGTCGATTAGTACCACGTAGTACCGAAATGGTCCACTTGCGGGGTGAATAGGCCCGCAAATGTCACCATGTATTCTCTCTAGGAAGCTTGGAGACTCAGAGTCCACCTTCAGGGTGGATGGTCTCGTAATCAATTTTCCTTTGTAACAAGGGGGACAAGGATTTGTACCCTTCCGAAGTAGCGTCAGGCTTTTCGGATTAATTCCACGGGATTGGGATATGATGCGACGCATCATATTCCTTCCAGGGTGTCCTAGTCTATCGTGCCAGAGTTTGAATTTTGGTTGATTTTGGCACTTCTGGTGCTCCAATGTGTTTGCTTCCATTGCTCTGATCCTTGTGTGGTAGAGACCCGACGGGAGTCCCTCAAAACGTTCGACGGTGTTTTTAGCACCGTTTTTATGAAACGTTACATCAAGGTATTCACTGTTTCCTTTGCTCACCGTTTCTAGGTGGTATCCGTTTAAGCGGATATCTTTAAAGCTTAACAGGTTCCTATGCGAGCTAGGGGAGAGAAGGGCATCTTTTCATAAAATGTGCTTCCCCTGATCATTCAATGATACTTGATGGACCGGAAATCGTATTTACGGTGCCATCGTATTTATTAATGCTTTGGAAAAAGCAGATGTCTTGGAGGATCGTGTGCGTAGAGGCACTGTCCACTAGGCATTTAAAGTCCATCTATTTTAAAAGAAAAAATGTCGTAGTATAAGGCAAAAACATAAAGGAATATACTACAAAATTAAGTTGATGTCTGAAAAGTACTTAAACATGCCAGAGATAAGCAGATAAATTGTTTCTCAAAAGGAAAAAACAAAAAAAACTATAATGCATATAAAGTAGATAAATGTCCTCAGTCGAGCAGGTCATCGTTGGAGAAGTCCTCAGCGATGAACCTGATTGGTGCCAGGTTTTCTTGAACCGCCAGGTTTGTCTCAGCTTGCTTCTGGCTTGCTTTGTACAACTCCTGAAGGTGGCGTGGAGTACGACAATTTCTAGACCAGTGTCCAGTCATGCCACACCTGTGGCATTTATCTTCTCAGTCCTTTCTGGGGGCAGAAGTCTGGCCGTCGTCTTTTCTTTTCCACACATTTTTCTTCTTTCCCACTTGGTTGTTTCTTGGAGGGGGTCCTCGAGCCTGCTTCTTCATGGTCTTGCCCTTCTGGGGTTTGCCTTTGAAGTTGCCCCTTTTCTTCTGAAAGGAGCTGTGGTGCGCTTCAGGCGCAGGAGCAGTGCCGGTAGGGCGTGAGTTGTGGGTGGCTAGAAGGAGGTCACGATTCTGCTCTGCCATCAGAAGGCATGAGAGAAGCTCAGAGTATTTTGTGAACTTTCGTTCACGATTCTGTTGCATCAGTATGACATCCTTCTCATGGAAGGATGTATACGTCTTCTCTAACATGCGTTCCTCCGTCACCTTTTCACCACACAACTTCAGGCGTGAGGTGATGCTAAAGAGTGCCGAGTTGTACTCGGCAATAGACTTGAAGTCTTGGAGACAGAGGTTCTCCCATTCATATCGCGCCGAGGTAGGATAACGTCCCTTTGATGTTTATACCTGTCCTCGAGGGCGGTCCACAACTCATATGAGTCTTCCACCGTTAGGTACTCGGCCTTCAGGGTCCGATCGATATGGCGTCTGATATAGATAATTGCTTTCGCTTTATCTATATCAGAAACCTTATCGCCTAAGGCGATGGCGTGACTCAATCCCTGTGCTCGCAGATGGAATTTTATATCCAACTGCCAGCTTAAGTAATTCTTTCCTGAAGCATCCAAAACGTCGAAATCGACGCTCGCAATTTTGGCCATTTATCACTCTAGCATGTAAAAAGATAGCATTAATTAGATATTTTTGCAGAAAAATAAATAATCAAGCACATCAGACATACATATTTGCTGCGTGGATCGGCTAATCACCATAATTAATTACAGTCCATTACAGTCCCAAAAAGAAAGAAAGTACAACTCGGGAACCCCCGTGGGGCCCCTTATTCTTCTGGAATAGTCCTTCATCTTCTTGAGGCGTCCGCCGGGCTTGTAATTTTACAGAATTATCCTCACTACATTTTTCTCTCAAAAAGAAAATAATGCATGAAAAGTAGAATGGTGATCACTAGCCGATCCAAAAACCACAACAAATATTACTCATACGTCGCAGGCAGTTATAATGCAGCAGGCATCATCACAGGCAGTTTATACATCACAGGCAATTTATTTATTCATCACAGGCAGTTTATAATGGAAAATGAAATCTATCGTTTAAAAATTATTGGACCACTAGGCAACGTCATGCACGTTAGGTTAGTTGACTAACGGCAGAGCGGTCACAGGATCTTCTTAATTTTTAAACGTTTTTAAAGAAAATCATAAATCCCAATATAATTGTGATGAGTAAAAATTACATGCAATTTGGTCCAGATTATAATGAAAAAGAATCGCAATGAAATCTGAAATTTTTTTTTGAAAATTCGAAAAATTTTCTGGGTCAGAAACCCTAGTTAGGGTTTTGGGGTACACACGCCGGGCCCGTACCCGCTACTGGCGGGCGGGCCCGTTTGCCGTAGCAGGCGGCGGGGAGGGGGGGCCCGCCGATGCAGGCGGCGGGGGTTGCCCGCCGATGCAGGCGGCGGGGATCGCCCCCGCCTGCGGCGGCGGGGGGGGGGGGGGGGGAGCCCCCGCCAGCGGCGGCGGGGGTTGCCCGCCGTTGCAGGCGGCGGGGAGCCCCCGCCGGCAGGCGGCGGGGGTTGCCCGCCGGCAGGCGGCGTGGAGCCCCCGCCGGCAGGTGGAGGGGGGTGCCCGCCGCGGCAGGCGGCGGGGGTTGCCCCCGCCTGCCGCGGCGGGGGTTGCCCTCGCCGCTGCAGGCGGCGGGGAGCCCCCGCCTGAAGCGGCGGGGGTTGCCCCCGCCAGCAGGCGGCGGGGGTGCCCGTCGCTGCAGGCGGCGGGGAGCCCCCCTGTAGCGGCGGGGGTTGCCCCCGCCGGCGGCGGCGGGGGGGTTCCCGCCGCCTGCAGCGATGGCGGGAAGGCCCCGCCGCTGTCGGCGACGGGGGGGCGTGGGTTTTGGGTGATTTTTGGAGAAAAAGAATGGGTAAAAATCCGATTTTTAGTGGGAAAACCAATTTTTTTCTTCCAAAAATACGTTTTTATTGAAAAAGGGGTGATTTTTATCAATAAAAACGGTATATTTTTGATCGATTGATCCAAAAAATTGAATCACCACATATGCGCATATGCAAAATTTAGATCTAGGGAGAAAGTTACCTCTAGATCCTACCCGTCGGATCTAGCGACGTTCGGTGAAGGAAGCCCGTTCGCGTCGCGTCCGTCCGTCGGCAGGGGTTCGGCTTAGCTTTGAGCGTGCTGATAACGTGTTGTAAACTTGGCGGCTATGGAGGCCATAGCCCTATATTTATAGTGGTAGGGTTACATAATGGGTGGATACCCACTAACGGGTAGGCCCACCAAGAAGCCCGTTTATAACAAGCGTGTTAATTTAGTTTGAGAAATTATGAGAATATTTGTAGCTAAAAATTTGGTGTATCTAGAACTTGGGATTTATAGAAAGAACAGGAGTATTTGAATTGGGAAAAACTCTTACTCTTATTAGAATGCAGAGAATCAAAATAAATAAATGTGAAGGAAGACTTTTTTTGTAATATTTGAGTGTGTTAATTTAGAATCTAATGTTACAATTATAATTGCATTATATATATAAGAATAATGTGTATCATATGATATATAGGCTTGGCCTCATATACGCCTCCAAAACTCACTTTCACATTTTTTGAGGATCAAAGCCATTCAATTTGATATACATATTTTAATACACCAAAACATCGAATATGGGGTGAACCCAAGGGGTTTGGACGTTCATCTACTCGTCGCAAATTTAAAGGTTTTGCATGAATATAACTTTTACGACGGGTGGATGAACGTGTAAAATCCCTTGGGTTCACCTTATATTCGATGTTTTGGGGTTTTAGAATATGTTATATCAAAATGAATGGCTCCGATCCTCCAAAAAGCGGTGGTGTGAGTATTAAATGCATATATGAGGCTAAGCATCATATATGATACACATTATGTGTGTGTGTCAGTGTGAGTATTAAATGCATATATGAGGCTAAGCATCATATATCATATGATACACATTATGTGTGTGTGTCTGTGTGTGTGAATAATGAGCATCATATGACATATGAAGCTAAGCCTCATATGCAACATCCAAAATTCCCGCCTTCGTTATTTTTAGAGGATTAGAACCATTCATTTTGATGTTCGCATTCTAAAACCCCAAAAAACCAAATATGGGATGAACCCAAGGGATTTTACCCGTTGAGCAACCCATCGAAAAAGTTCTTTTTATAAGTGATGAAGATCTAAACATTTTCATCTATCTTCAAATTTAGTAATTTAATCCTGAAATAAAAACATACCTTGGTGCGAGTATACTTTAGCGATACTCACAGGTTCCAAAACTTTTTCGGTTGAGATAAAAACGGAGTATACTATAGCGATACCCACAGGTTTCAAAAAATTTCATGTGAAGTCTCAACCTTGCTCACCAACCAGCACGTTAGTTGATTCACGATGATGATGAACTCCATCACGATACACGAGCCTTCCAAAGACTCGAACCGGCCTCTAAGCTTTGCTAGTGCTAGAAGGGAGGAGAAGGAAAACTTTCTTTTAGTGTGAGATGTTTTTTCTTTAAAGAGGTTTGAAATTTCTTCACACTTATGATTAATTTTCTAGAACTTTTCGTAGGAATTTAAGTAAAGAGAGGATCACAACTTGTGTAACTCCTTGCAAGTATAGAATTGTGGTGCAAAGAGAGCATGGAAGGTCTCCTATTAATAGGCCAAGGAGAGGGGAGATTCATGATGAACTTTTCATCATGAAACATGCATAAAAAGAGGAGGATACAACCAAGATCAAAAG
Organism: Scilla litardierei; assembly: GCA_030789695.1. Lineage (NCBI taxonomy): Eukaryota > Viridiplantae > Streptophyta > Magnoliopsida > Asparagales > Asparagaceae > Scilla > Scilla litardierei. The sequence continues at coordinate 73,140,232 of CM061142.1, forward strand.
TCTAACTTTCTTTGGAAGAAGAAGGAGCCATTTTGGACTTTTGAATTCCATAAAGAAAACAAAGAACACTTGCTTCATTTTAATCCAAATAAGTTCATGCATCACCTCATTTCTCCTAGTAACTTTTACTAGATTTCTAAAACTTCTACGAGATAAAAAATAGCAAACAACTTGTTACTGGCTGGAAAACTGGTCGAAAAACTGGCCAGCTATGGTTGCCCTGTTGGCCAGCTAGATGCCAACCAATGGCTACCACTTCTGGCCAGTCTGTGGCTAGTGAACCATTATGTGCTCTTCTTCTTTTGTTTGAGATGTCCATAACGATTTACATCCACTTCATCACACGCACTCCCAACCCTTTGTGATGCGTTTAAGCCATCTCTAATGAGCACAACTCTTGCAATCAATGTGATCTTTAATGATCACAACTTTTGAGATCGATCCCTCGTATATCTTATATACACAAAGTTTATTCCTTCACTTTTCATGGCAAGCCATCATCTCTGTGAGACTCTAATGGCCCAATTCATACTTCAGTAGTGACACGATCTCATCATGTCTCAGATCGGTAGCAGTGCTAGCTAAGCGTGTTGACCCCATTTCGAAATCATCATTATTTGGTTAATGTGAGACTTGATTTCTCTGACCAAATTAGGGCCCGTCAGTGACATTTACTGTGCATTTCGGTCCCTTCGTTATGATTATGTCACTAAGGTGTCGAGGGTACAGATTTTGTCAAACCTTACTACACCTTAATACCTTGAGTCATATTGTCACGCCCCGCTTCCCTAAAATGGAGGCGAGACGTGAGAACGTCCGCTCAAGCGTGGAGCTGTGAAGCTGCACGCCTGATAAGCGTCACTAAAGAAATGCAGGTCCTTGTAACCGCGAACAGAACAAAGATAATAACACAAGAGAGACAGAAATAAAATCTCAAATCTCAGAATTGTCCAACATTAAAATAAGTTAAACATCACAGAAAAGCCACCAGGCTAAAGGAAAGAGTCTACAGGCCCAAAACATGGCCAACAGAAGCCAACACGGCACAAAGTATTGGTGCTACGCACCGACAACAAAAGCAGTCTAAACAACAACACAAACAGTCCATACGACTGATCGCCCGTGTCCACAAAGTCCTCGTCAAACACAGGCTCGGGCTCGGCGTCCGCAAACACCTCGTCCTCAACAACGAACTCTGGCTCAGGATCTAACATGTGTCACCCAAAAGAGAGAGGGGGCACATGTCAGCAAGTCTAAAAGACTTGAGCAAGGAAACTGAAAGTAAACTAACAACCTAACAGTTCAAGTATGATGCAATGACATGACATTTAAGTATGATGCAACAGTTAAAAAGGACAAGAAGGGTCAAGCACGCACGATGTAGCAAAAGCTACCAAATCACTAATTCACGAATCACTTATCACGAATCACTTATCACGATTTTCACTTTGTGCTCAGAGTTTCCGTCTTTTGGCTAGAGTGACTGATCGGGCCAACTCCTAAGCTCAAACGACCGTTTAACCCTACCCCTCCACGTGTATCGTGCGTTGGGATTAGAAACACACTATGCTCGCTTCTGGATCACGAGCCAGGAAGTGTATTTGGCATAGGGGTGCACCTAGCCTCAAGTCACGATGTAGGAGTCAAAATCCTACTCGCCGCAGCTTACATTTTAAAGTAGCGTGTGCTACACAAACACGATGAACAAGCAAGTATGCAATGACATGAACAGATAATCGCGTACCGTTAATTGAAATTAAACATGACGTGCAAGCATGATGAAGGTAACGGACCTAGCTTCGTTGTCAAGCTAGATCAAAGGCGTCTAGGTAGTTATCCTTTCACTGCCTAGTCTCTTTTACGCTAAAACAAGTAAATGGCCTAGAACATGGCCTAAAACCCTAAGTGGCAAGTTTCACTTGCCTAGCACCAAGGATGACGATCAACGAGGCACGTCACAAAATGTTAGCTACGGGGATAAGATCGCTGCCATGGCAAATCAATATTAGAACAACATCCAACCTAGTTTTATTAGGGTTTTACAAAATCACAAATGGGTTAGGAGAATATTATAGGATCGAGTTATTACCGAGTCGTTAGCGGAAGAACGATGCTGAGCAAGCATGGCGACGGAAGAAACGATCCGGGGAAACTAGGGCTCAGATCTGGAAATGGGGAGAAAATCTGGAGAAATGAGATTTTGTGGGTTTTGGGGGGTTTCCGGCGGCCTAGAGGTGATCGCTGGCCCAAATGGAGAGGGGGAGGGGCTCTTGAGGAAGGAGGAATGGCTTGAGGAAGGTTGGGGAAGATCAGAGGTCAAGGGGGAAAGGAAATGGCCAAGAGAAGAGAAGGAAAGAAAAGAAAACGTTTGGGGTTTAAATAGAAAATTGTGTGGCGGCTGGGTGAAACCTAGGGTTTCGACAGCGGTTAGTCGGTCAAAGAAGGTTGGCTGACCGACTAGTTTAAGAACTAGTCGGTGTCGGTCAGCTAACTGTGACCGACTAACACCAAACAGTAACTCAGGTCGATAAAATGGTCAATGAATTAGTCGGTTAAAGAATAATGGCTGACCGACTAGTTTGCAACCTAGTCGGTCGTTGGTTGTTCTTAGACCGACTAACGATAAACAGTAACTTAGGTGAAATTTATCAAGGAACTAGTCGGTCTGAGAGCAAGTTCTGACCGACTAGTTTCACATCTAGTCGGTCGGTGGTTGTTCTTAGACCGACTAAAAGTAAACAGTAACTCCTGTACATTAGATTCAATGAACTAGTCGGTTCCAGTAGAGTTCCTGACCGACTAGATCTCAATCTAGTCGGTTGGTCCCCCTTCTTGAACCAACTAAGGTGCACGAAAAGTGCCGAATTGAAGCGCGAAACTTCGGGAAGACCTCTATAGCTTCTAAGATCATTCTAACTCTAAAATATGAGCGATTTGAAGTTCGTCATGAGTGACTTACTCCAAGATCAACGATATAAGGAAGAAGTTAAAGAATCACAACGAAACGAACGAAAACGAAGGCTACGGAGACGAAAACCACACATAGGGGAAAATCCACCAAAACACATATAATATATATATAATATAGATATTCCGAGTACATGAAAAACCAGGCGTTACATCCTCCCCAACTTAAGAAAAATTCCGTCCTCGGAATTTCCCAACACTCACGTGTCTGGGAACAAAAGTGGGTAGCGCTCTCGCATCTCATCCTCATTCTCCCAAGTAGACTCTCCTGGCGAGCCATATCGCCACATCACCCTCACAAGATTGACAACCTTGTTTCGGAGCGACTTCTGACGCCTGTCCAGAATCTGCACTGGCTGTTGGTCGTACGTCATATCAGGGCGAACGGTAATCTCCGAGAAATCCACAGCATGAGATGGATCGCTAATGTATAGACGAAGCTGCGACACATGGAAAACATTGTGAACTCCTTCCAAAGATGGTGGCAAGGCTAAGCGGTAAGCCACCTCGCCAACTCTCTCCAGAATGTCAAACGGTCCAATGTATCGCGGGCTCAACTTCCCTCGCTTCCCAAAGCGAATCACACTATGATTCGGGGAAATCTTCAGAAACGCATGGTCGCCCGGCTGAAACTCCAAAGAACGGCGTTTAGCATCCGCCCAATGCTTAAAACGGTCCTGAGCAATCCTCAACCTCTCCCGAATGTTCCTGACAACATCCACGGCCTCCACAATCATCTCAGGCCCCAACAGCTCCCGATCACCAACGTCATCCCAACTCAGTGGCGATCGACATTTCCTTCCATACAGCGCGGCAAAAGGTGCCATGCCAATACTAGCCTGGAAACTGTTGTTGTAGGAAAACTCTACCAGATGTAGATGGTCCTCCCACGAACCCTTGAAATCCAACATGCACACCCTCAGCATGTCCTCCAAGATCTGAATCGTCCTCTCGGACTGGCCATTCGTCTGCGGATGGTACGCCGTGCTGAAACTCAGACGCGTACCCAAACTCTTCTGCAAACTCTGCCAGAACTGAGATATGAACCTCGTGTCTTTTTCCGACACGATACTCACAGGGACTCCGTGAAGTCGTATGATCTCCTGCACGATTCACGTTACATCACTATCTAAACTAGGGAAAAGGAAATAGAAACGGAGAGTAAAAGAATTTTACCTCCATATATCTCCTCGCTAGCGCCTCAGTGGACTGTCCCACTCGGAACGGAAAAAAGTGCACGGATTTGGTCAATCGATCTACGATCACCCAAATCGCATCATTCTGCTTCGGACTCCGAGGTAGTCCAGTCACGAAATCCATATTGATGTGTTGCCACTTCCACTCCGGAATCGGAAGCGGTTGTAGCAACCCTGCCGTACGCTGATGCTCCGCCTTTACCTGCTGGCAAACCAGACACTTGGCTACACTCCGAGCCACACTCCTCTTCATACCATGCCACCAATAGTTTAGACGAAGATCCTTGTACATCTTGGTCCCACCAGGATGCACAGAATACGGTGAACTGTGTGCCTCCACCATCAACTCCTCTCTAATTTCCCCAGCTGGCACACACAACCTAGCTCCAAACCTCAGCGAGCCATCCTCATGAATCAAAAAGTCAGTCCGCAGACCGGCTTCCACCTGCTCCTGAATCTTCACCAGCTTCGGATCCTTAGCCTGGCCAGCCTTGATCCGATCCACGATCGTCGACTGTATCTGCATACACATCAACGAAGAGGCCTCCCCAGGAAGAACAATCTCAACACCAGACTCGCAAAAATCCTGCTGCAATCTCCACTGCGAAGTCAACAACATCACCGCTGGAAGCCTACTCAGCGCATCAGGAACCACATTCACCTTGTCGGGGTGATACTGCAAATCAATCTCATAATCCGCCATGAGCTCCAACCATCGACGCTGTCGCATGTTGAGCTCCTTCTGAGTAAAAATATACTTCAAGCTTTTGTGATCGGTAAATATCTTCACTTTCTCACTCAGCAGGAAGTGCCTCCAAATCTTGAGCGCAAACACGACAGCAGCCAACTCCAAATCGTGCGTCGGGTAATTCTTCTCATGAGTCTTGAGCTGACGCGAAGCATAAGCCACAACATGCCCGTGCTGATGCAACACACAACCGAGACCCTTGCCAGAAGCATCGCAAAAGATCTCAAATCCTCCACTGTGATCAGGCACTACAAGAACAGGGGCAGTCGTCAATCTCTCCCTCAGGACACCGAAGGCATTCTCACAATCACCCGACCAAACAAAAGGTACATCCTTCCGAGTCAATCTGGTCATCGGCTCAGCAATACGGGAGAAGCCTTTAATGAAGCGCCGATAGTAACCGGCAAGCCCAAGGAAACTCTGGATCTCAGACGCTGACTGCGGAACAGGCCACTCTCGAATGGCCCTAATCTTCTCGGGATCCACTGAAATACCATCTCCAGACACCACATGCCCGAGAAAAGCAACTCTGTCCAGCCAAAATTCGCACTTCGAAAACTTAGCATACAAACGGTGCTTCCTCAAAATCTCCAACACTATCCTCAAGTGCGAGGCATGGTCCTCCTCCGACTTTGAATAGATCAGAATGTCGTCAATGAAGATAACGACAAACTTATCTAAAAAGTCATAGAAAATCAGATTCATCAGATTCATGAAAACTGCGGGTGCATTGGTTACACCGAAAGGCATAACCACAAACTCGTAGTGTCCATACTTCGTCCTGAATGCTGTCTTCGGAACATTTTCCTTCTTCACCTTCAGCTGATGATAACCACTCCTCAGATCCAACTTCGAAAACACACTCGAACCTCCAAGCTGATCAAAAATATCATCGATGCGAGGCAACGTGTATTTATTCTTAATGGTCACCGCATTCATCTCCCGATAGTCCACGCACATACGACGCGAACCATCCTTCTTCCTCCGACAGTCGATCGTAGCATATAAGCTCGCAAGCCAATCCATCCCAAGGACCGCATCATAGTTGATGATGTCGTGGACAATGAAATCAGCATAAAGCTCATGTCCACAAAACACCAACGAGCAAGAACTGCAACCATGATGCACCGAGACCACGCCATTTCCTGTGACGATATTCCAACTATTCGGAAGAGGGGGACGTCGACAAGGAATGCTTCTCCACGAAGCTCCGAGAAATAATGCACATCGATGCACCGGAGTCAAAGAGGACTCGTGCAGGAAATGTGCAAACCAGAACCACACCTAACAAGCAATTTAACAATCAAGCCCTAGTCTAGCAAACAATCATGTACAAGCAAACAACATAATCTAACAACAAAACTAACTAAGAAGGATAGCTAGATTAAGGATTACCTGCGATAACCTCATCCATAGCCTCGCTCTCTACAGCGGTCATCAGAAAAGCCTGCCTCCTCGGCTGAAAAGCCTGCCGAAAGGCCTGCCTTTGTGGAACAAGAGCTGCTCCACGTCCAGCAGGAACAGACGCTCTCTGCTGCAACGGCTGTGCTGCAACAGGTGCCCTCCAAGGCTGCTTGATACTCGGACAGTCCTTCAGAGAATGTGAAGCATCACCATATCCCAAACACTGACCCAAAAGCCTCCGGCACTGGTCCTTCACATGACCCGGCTTGCCACAATGATTGCAAGTCTTCAGAACAGGCCCACTTGGCCTCTTGAATTGAGCTGGTTGGTTGGGCCTGAACCCCGGTCTTGTCATTGCCCTGGCCTGCTCCATAGGCCTCTTCCCAGCACCAGAAACATGTCCCCTCCTCTGGCTCAGATTCAGCTCCTGCCTCCTTGCAGCTACCAGAACCTTCTGGTAAGAGTCCAGATCAGAGGAAGACACAAAACTCTGAAGCTCCAAAGCAAGTCCATGTAGGAACCTCTGAGCCCTCTCATCAGCATCCTGCACCGTCTTCGGTGCGAACCGACTCAGCCTAGTGAACTCTTGGTGGTACTGGTCCACCGTCAAGCTCCCTTGCTTCAGCTCAATAAAACGCTACAGCATCTCCTTCCTAGCAGCCTTCGGAAAGAACTCCTCATCAAACCTGGACTTAAAGGTAGCCCAAGCTATCGGCTCCACCAGCAGCTTCTCTTCCGCATCCCACCAGTTCTGAGCATTATCCTTGAGTTGCCTCTTCGCCAGATCAACCCATCCAGTCGGGCTGATCTTCGCCATCTTCAAATTATCCTCAATGTTCCGAATCCATTCATCGGCAGCTAGAGGACCCTCAGACCCATCAAAATAAGCGGGGACCCAGCTCCCGAAACTGCTTCGCTCCCGGCTCGGAGCGAGGGGCATCCTGGATTGCCCGAGCACCCCGAACAACTGGAGCATTCTGGACTTACAGGAGCACGCCCTGCTGCACCTCCATCATCTGAAGCATCATCCGCATCATCTCCCCAATGGTGGGCTCCCGCTCAGGCTCCTCGTCATGAGGGGGCACACCACCACCACCACGGGTAAATCGTCTTCCTGCCATCTAATGACACAGAAAACGAAGCAGATTAGACTCATAGCTTATGACTCGGACGTCGAACTTAGTTTATTGGACATTCTAATATTATTATCGTTATTCCGACAATTCGCAGTTACAGAATGACCTGCATGGGCCACCACTAAAACCTGTCACACCTCGCTTCCCTAAAATAGAGGCGAGACGTGAGAAGGTCCGCTCAAGCGTGGAGCTGTGAAGCTGCACGCCTGATAAGCGTCACTAAAGAAATGCAGGTCCTTGTAACCGCGAACAGAACAAAGATAATAACACAAGAGAGACAGAAATAAAATCTCAAATCTCAGAATTGTCCAACATTAAAATAAGTTAAACATCACAGAAAAGCCACCAGGCTAAAGGAAAGAGTCTACAGGCCCAAAACATGGCCAACAGAAGCCAACACGGCACAAAGTATTGGTGCTACGCACCGACAACAAAAGCAGTCTAAACAACAACACAAACAGTCCATACGACTGATCGCCCGTGTCCACAAAGTCCTCGTCAAACACAGGCTCGGGCTCGGCGTCCGCAAACACCTCGTCCTCAACAACGAACTCTGGCTCAGGATCTAACATGTGTCACCCAAAAGAGAGAGGGGCACATGTCAGCAAGTCTAAAAGACTTGAGCAAGGAAACTGAAAGTAAACTAACAACCTAACAGTTCAAGTAGGATGCAATGACATGACATTTAAGTATGATGCAACAGTTAAAAAGGACAAGAAGGGTCAAGCACGCACGATGTAGCAAAAGCTACCAAATCACTAATTCACGAATCACTTATCACGAATCACTTATCATGATTTTCACTTTGTGCTCAGAGTTTCTGTCTTTTGGCTAGAGTGACTGATCAGGCCAACTCCTAAGCTCAATCGACCGTTTAAACCCTACCCCTCCACGTGTATCGAGCGTTGGGATTAGCAACACACTATGCTCGCTTCTGGATCACGAGCCAGGAAGTGTATTTGGCATAGGGGTGCACCTAGCCTCAAGTCACGATGTAGGAGTCAAAATCCTACTCACCGCAGCTTACATTTTAAAGTAGCGTGTGCTACACAAACACGATGAACAAGCAAGTATGCAATGGCATGAACAGATAATCGCGTACCGTTAATTGAAATTAAACATGACGTGCAAGCATGATGAAGGTGACAGACCTAGCTTCGTTGTCAAGCTAGATCAAAGGCGTCTAGGCAGCTATCCTTTCACTGCCTAGTCTCTTTTACGCTAAAACAAGTAAATGGCCTAGAACATGGCCTAAAACCCTAAGTGGCAAGTTTCACTTGCCTAGCACCAAGGATGACGATCAACGAGGCACGTCACAAAATGTTAGCTACGGGGATGAGATCGCTGCCATGGCAAATCAATATTAGAACAACATCCAGCCTAGTTTTATTAGGGTTTTACAAAATCACAAATTGGTTAGGAGAATATTATAGGATCGAGTTATTACCGAGTCGTTAGCGGAAGAACGATGCCGAGCAAGCACGGCGACGGGAAGAAATGATCCGGAGAAACTAGGGCTCAGATCTGGAAATGGAGAGAAAATCTGGAGAAATGAGATTTTGTGGGTTTTGGGGGGGTTTCCGGCGGCCTAGAGGTGATGGCCGGCCCAAATGGAGAGGGGGAGGGGCTCTTGAGGAAGGAGGAATGTCTAGAGGAAGGTTGGGGAAGATCAGAGGTCAAGGGGGAAAGGAAATGGCCAAGAGAAGAGAAGGAAAGAAAAGAAAACGTTTGGGGTTTAAATAGAAAATCGTGTGGCGGCTGGGTGAAACCTAGGGTTTCGACAGCGGTTAGTCGGTCAAAGAAGGTTGGCTGACCGACTAGTTTAAGAACTAGTCGGTCGGTAGTCGGCTAACTGTGACCGACTAACACCAAACAGTAACTCAGGTCGACAAAATGGTCAATGAATTAGTCGGTTAAAGAACAATGGCTGACCGACTAGTTTGCAACCTAGTCGGTCGTTGGTTGTTCTTAGACCGACTAACGATAAACAGTAACTTAGGTGAAATTTATCAAGGAACTAGTCGGTCTAAGAGTAAGTTCTGAACGACTAGTTTCACATCTAGTCGGTCGGTGGTTGTTCTTAGACTGACTAAAAGTAAACAATAACTCCTGTACATTAGATTCAATGAACTAGTCTGTTCCAGTAGAGTTCCTGACCGACTAGATCTCAATCTAGTCGGTTGGTCCCCCTTCTTGAACCAACTAAGGTGCACGAAAAGTGCCGAATTGAAGCGCGAAACTTCGGGAAGATCTCTATAGCTTCTAAGATCACTCTAAATCTAAAATATGAGCGATTTGAAGTTCGTCATGAGTGACTTACTCCAAGATCAACGATATAAGGAAGAAGTTAAAGAATCACAACGAAACGAACGAAAACGAAGGCTACGGAGACGAAAACCACACATAGTCATATGCAATCCTATAATAAATGGTTTGACTTCAGTTGTTCACTCTTAACAAGTTCATCCCTTACCCTGGCTAGGGATTTTACTATGGATCCATTGACTCCCTATGACACAAACCTCCCATACCATAAGAGATGAATCCCATCTAGATGGCCACTCCCTTTGCACACTTCGAATTATACCCAGCAAGTACGTACGTATCAGGCGTAATGCTAATGTTCGGTAAAAGTCTAAGTATAGTCTCCCACGTGTAAGGTCCTTTAGCGTATCTCTGGTCATAAGTACTATGGTGCACATACTACCGCCTAAGAACTTCTGTTGACCATTAGAGTTTGTACACCGTACAAAAGCTTTTCAACGAGTCGTTCTGTGAACATGTTCTGTAATAAGTACATGTGCATTGTCTAACTATCCGATGATATAGATTAATGAATCCGATAATATAGATCAACGAACACAGGTCTATCTGGAATGTCGATGTCCCACCTCGATTTTCCTATAATCAGAAATATTTAGAACATATGCTTAAGCGAATAAATTGGGCCTTATTATCATGATCTCATCATGATCCTAATGTTTCTCACATAAGTCCAAGGACTTTATCCATGCGATATGAACATGCCAACATACTCAACTGTGTAAAAGAGAATCACATAAATAAAGTGTACTAAATAACATACTATTATATTGAACAAGCTGTATCTTACAAATACTATAATTGTTTGAAGGGCATACATTCTTCAATATATCTCACTTGCACTTACATCCAATTATTATTTTATCTCATACTGATTTTATCCCCTAAACATTTCAGCTTATTTTGTGAAAGGGCTTTTGTGAGTGGATGTAACAACCCGCTCTGGGGGGCCATTACTTATTTGATTTATTCGCAGGTCTGCAGTTAACCAGTGAAAACAAAATAGCCACGATGCAGAGATGTACAAAAATATCCAAATAGTGTCCATTTATTACAATCCATACTGTACAATAGACTCCAACAAATATACATGAAATAAAGGAAGTACATAAGTAAAAAAAATAACTCTGAAATCTGCGATCTCAGGGTCGAACTTTGGCTCTGCCAACTCAAGAACATCTACCTCAACAGGAGCGTCGTCTGTGGTGCCATGAAAAATGGAACCGTAGGTAAGTCACAACAATTCTAAATATAGAAAAGAAGTAGTGCACAAGTATGACAAAAGTAACTAAGCAGACCAGAGTAAAGTACTGAGCATCAACTGTACATAACTGAAAAGTAAACAGAACTGAAAGGAGAGAACAACTGTACTGTGGTAGTGCAAGTGTAACAGGCTACTGCTATAGCTAAAAGTACGACAAGTAAAGTACTGTGACTGCATAGGTGTAGTAGGTAAAGTGCATGTACTGTAAAGAGATGATCATGCAAGCTACACTAGAACTACATGACTCAAGTTGGAGAGTACGATATGCAACCATTGATTTCATCACTTGCCTGGGTGCGCTTACCCAGACGAATGCCGGAACACAGGCATCTGTACATGTATTTTACCGAAACTCAGGCAGCGGGACGGGATGCCGAAACACAGGCAGCTGGACGGGAAGATGAACTCCAGACACTCCCATACTCTCTCAAACTATGAGTTACCCCAAAAACTCCAGTGAAGTGACAAGTGTTATACCGGATGTTTCACAAGATGTTCCATACGGTGTATCACATGATGCTGGTCAAACCAAGAAAACTGGTTGAGTTTCTTATTGAAAACCAGAAAGTAGGAACTTATTCCAAAGCAGACTGTGCCAAAGCACCGTGGATGCTAAGAAATTAGATGATAAAGACAAGTCCAACATTCGGGGTGTCGATTCCATGCTTCGAGCATGTGTAGTGTTGTTTAGCACATAATTTACCCAAGTTGATGGTTGTGTGCTACAACCACCAATGTTGAAAGTTGGCAAAGTAATCTGTAGTCGATTTCCTTCCTATTAGATTAGGTCTCTAGTTTGGTTCAAGTCAAATAGCCGTTCTGAGGCTATAAGTGGTATCTCTTAAGTTCGTATGAGTACACTAGCTAATTTTCTAAATCTAGAATTCGTCGTGACTAACAGATTTCGAGGTTGTTATAGCAAGCCGAGACTAGATCTAGGGCTTTCACACAAGTTGGTGTACAAGAATTGGTACCTGCAAACACAAGAATAATTGGTTAAAGAAAACGACATTTTTTCTCTATATAACTTGATCGTTTTGATTTTTATAATTGATTGAAACGGCGCCGAAAAGCATTCTAAATTTTTATATAGGCTAAATATGAGAAAAATAATTTTACTGAAGGAGGAAATATTTTTCAGAAGCTTCTGGTAATTTTTATAATTTTTAAAAGCTCAAAACCAATTTTAAAACTAATTTAATTAGGTTACGTGTTTATTCAATAATTTCTTTTGGAAGAAATATGTGTCAAAAAGTTTCAAGTGAGATGTCAAAATGACCATCTCGAAGAGTGTTACAACATATATTTTTTCCACATATCAGTTTACGTGAAAATAACAAGTTATGAATTTTTGAATGAAAACAACATATTTAACTTTTAGGCTTAAAAATTTATTTTAGAAAAACTACTCGTCTGATTGAGATGAAACTAGCGCCATTGGGTCCAGAACGTCATTTCTGATTTTCTAGGCCTGGTCTTTTATTTTTCTGGTTCATATAATATTTACTGTTAATTTTAAACTATTAAACTCATATAATAATATAATTATACATGTATTATAAGCGTATACTTGTATTTACATATATAATTACGTATAAAACCATCTCCCCTTCGTTTTACGTTGCTTGGTAGCAACGGGGGTGTCTGCTCGTCGGAGGCGGGGTCAGGCGCGGTGGGCGGTGGCGGCAATCGCCGGCGGTGGCACGACGAGGTGGCGACGGCTCTGTCGTGGCGACGACAGCGTGTTGCCTCGTCGGAGGGAGGCGTTCCTAGAGGGGAGAGCGGGCGGGCGCTATGGGCTTAGGGAGCTCGGATAGGGGGAGCAGGCCCGGAGCTGATCGGAGAAGGCGATGGGTTCGGGGGTTGCTGCTTCGGGGTGGCGGAGGTTCACCGGAGTGGACGGCGGCCACAGGTGGCCGGCGTGGGTGGTGGTGAGCAAAGGAGAGAAAGCAAGGGAGAGGCTTGCTATGGGTGAAGGGAAGGGGAGAGGGAGGTTGCTGCCAGTGGAATGAGGGAGCTTAGGGGTATATAAAACATAATGTATTAATATAATATTAATTCGAATTAATTAAGGTTAGGTGTGTGTTTGACTAAACTTAGCATAATTTAAACGTGATCCCCCACGTTTTTAGCAAGTGAAGGGGGGCTACCGACAGATTGGGATTTTAGGGTAATTGGGTTAAGATAATTAAGTGAAATGTAATTAGTAAAAACGTAATTAGTAAAATATACGAAATTACGATCTTTTCCTTCGAGGCTAAATGTCTCCGAAAAATTACAAAAACATAGTTACGGGTTCGTATCGTCGCGAGGATCGCGAATACGAGATCCATTTCAGGTTTTGAGCTACAGAGATACAAGTTTTAGGCCAAAACGTTTAGAAAGCGGGTTTGCGGGTTCTCTATTGATTTGACTTCAGAAAATTATGAAATTAATATGAGGATCCCTACATGATCATAAAATGATACTGTAGAAGTTTAAAAATGTTTTGATGATGTTTATATAGAAAATTAATTCATTAAGCTAAAACAGTAATAATTGAAAATGAATTTTTATCAAAATTGTTTAGATGTATTTGATGAAATCCGAACTTACTGAAATACACCATAACTAGTTTAATACTTCAAAATATTTTGTAAGAAATTTTTGAAATCATTTTTGATATAGAAACTCCTGACTAACCATTATAAAGAAATTTTTAATATAGATGTGTTGAAAAAATATGAGTCGTTACAGTGGATCTGCTACATTATCTTCTGTGCTAACTCTTTGTTCTTCAATGTCATGATTGTAGGATTTTCTGGGTCCTTAGGGCTATAAAATCGACATCTGGCCTAAGTCAGACGGACGACGAGATCAAACAAGTAGCAGAAAAACTGATTAAAAACTGTTTTAAATCTAGCTCTAAAGCGAACAAACCCTAGCCAGAATCTCTACTATCCCGGGGTTGTGTCCGACCAACCCTAAGGATAGATCTATCAACCTATTTGCAATTATAAATGCATGTTTAATTAAACTACATATATTTCACGTCGTTTTTGCAGAATACGAAGCGTCGCTTTTAGCAACGTTTCTTTGGCCCCGCGCTGCTTCTCCCAAGCCAAACCGTGTCCCAAGCCGCACCTCGTCCTGAGCCAAACTGCTTCCCGAACCGCACCGCGTCCCGAGGCAAGCAACACCCTTGTCGCCGAGCCAACCACGCACCGAATAAAGTTTCTCCTTGAGTGGATCTTTCGTCAAGACTTCGGATCCTATCCGAGCTCCTTTGTAGCTTATCTAGAGCCCGATCAGGAGCAAGGAAGAATTAGGGAGAAAAGGGAATAATTTATTTAAGCTTAGATCTGAGCTTGCTCACTTTTAATGGAGCTACTCAGATCTGGGGCTTGGTGCAGGTTTCAAGGAAGGGGCATGCCCTTATTTATATAGGTGGCTGACCCCGCCCCTTCTCATCATATCTGATGTGGGACAAAAGATTTTTGAGAAAAATTAATTAAAGTTTGCCTTTCACAAAGGTCAATCTTTTGCGAATTTTTCCTCCCTCACCGTTGAGCTTCGTAAGTGATACAACCCATTAAATCGAAGAGCACTGAACGGTGAATGCATAGAAACAAACGGGGCTCAATTCCGACTTCTTTTGACCCCTCAAACGTCGTCACAAAGTTTAGAAAACCCCCATTTTGCTGAAAATTTCAGCCGCCAAAGAGAATCTAGGGTTTCTCAAACCTGTGGGCCCCACAATGGGGCCCACCTACATCCTCTTCTAGCTGGGCGGGGCCCACCCAGTCCGGGCTAGGCACCCAGGCCCAACGCCTGGGCTTGGGCGCCACATGCCCAAACGCCTGGGCATGGCACTCCGGCCTGGGTGCTCTGACCAGGGTGCCCAAGCCTGGGCGCTCCGGCCTGGATGCCCAGGCCCAGTTCGGCCTGGGCTATTCCCATGCATAGTTTGGGCATGGGTAAGGGGCTGTTTGGGCATTTTTGGGTTTCTCTCTATTTAAAACCCTTTTAAATATGTTTTCTGAACCCGTTTGGACTCTGATTTGAGCGCTGTTTTCTCTGTGACTTTCACAGGAAAATCCTCTTCATTTCTATGCACTTATTGTCAAATATATTTGTAAACGATTTACAATATATTTTATATTCCTATTGCATCATATGCAATATCCCACATCCTTAATGTTCTATAACTTATATCATAAATTCTTTGCGACTTATTAATTTCCTTTTAATATAAATTTTTTTGGGGAAACACGAGTAAATTATAAGAGTTAAGGAGCGGACAGATGATATAATTGCTCACTCGCTTTGTCACTCTTGAAAGGTGAGTTGACTAGAGTTGGAGAGGCCGGTGGTGTACTCGTGTTGCACCATTATGTAATTGATGGTTTTCTCTGTTTGTCCCAAATGAAAAACCGAGATTTGTCTCACTCCTGTAACAGAGAGTTACGAGAGGCCCCTCCAGTGCCTATGTCGCTGGTTGAGGTACCACTTTTCACCCACCCTGGGTGAAGTCTGGCTCCTTAGCGTCTTACGGTTTACTCGGGTTTCCAAATCAGTACTAACCGTTTAATTTTAACTAATTTAAATCTGGAATTCTGTTCTCACCTAGGTTCCAAAATGCTAACCATTTATCTATTCTTGTTTTATTTCTTACTGTATCATTGTCTTGTTTATTTTCCTTTCTGCCATGTCACGTCATTTGCTTCTAATACAAATGAACTGATGGAATACATCCCTCAATATCTCCCACGTGCACTTAGGATCATTTATCCCGAATGCAGCAGCTAACCGCAAACTCTTTGCAGTCTTGCATCAAATGCATTTTCTCCCTATTTTCTACATATTACTTGACAAAGGTCTCACTCTGTGTGAGACCCTACAGCCTGACCCGATTACAGGTGGGGCTCGAAACCCCAGACGGCAGTGACCACGAGCAGTAGGTACCGTCCCTGTTTCAGTATTATAATTATGTGGTTAACTCATCGACTTGAGTATTGTCGGGACCACCCTGACTGTGTCCGTGATGAATATCGCTGTTTTAGTCCATTCGTCGAAACTTTGTCGCCGAATCAAGCCTATGGTACAGTCAAACTATCAATCCCAATAGCTCGAAGCCAGTTAGTCTCCATCGGTACTTATTCAAATAATGTTAGAGTTCTTCCAACATGCTTTGTCCAAAGTTTTTCACTAAAGACCAAACCAACGCATATGACACTGACTCCCCATAACGGGAGAGACGAATTCTCTCTTGGTCATTACTCTCCTCGTACGCTTCAAGTGTCACCCAACCAAAGATCTTTCGACAGGCCTTGCCTCGAAGCTAGGTCAGAAATCTAAGTGACACCGTTCACGTACATGTTCGTATAATGACCTCAAGTCTAAGGACCAACTTGACTATCATCACAGAGAGTTATTACTGACAAATTAGTTATGTTAACTATGTGATAACTCTCGTTGGCTCGTTCAGTGAACTTATTCTCCAATGAGTCGTCTCCAGCTTCGCCAAGTCGAATGACAATGAGATCATCGTCACCACTCCATGGTGAAGACAAAGACAAAATGGTCTACCCGATGTTCCGATATCCTTTTCTCGAAACATTTACGACCACAAACGATTTCAGATTTATGCTACTAATGGTCATACAATTCTCCATGATTGAGATCCTCATCTCGATATTTGTTTGACCTTGCATCAAGTCTCAGGACTTTACCTAAGTTGTAATGTCGACTATATTATTATTGACTTAGATAAATTCTTACCATACAACTAACTGTAATTTTGAACAAGATGTTTGTACACTTACATATAGATAAATTGCCTCGAGTTCGAGGGCATACCAATCTCTCAACATCTTCCACTTGCACTCAAGCCCATTTATCCCGGTATCTCTTACTGCATTTACACATAAGCCTCTCGAGACTTTATGTGGCAGAGCCTTCGTAAGTGAATCTGCTAAACCGTCTTTAGTTATAGACTTAAGGAATTTCCACGTTCATGTTAGACCACACATTTGAATCTCATCCAAATAACTTCCTTGGTCTCTTGGAATCCATAATATCTAATTTGCCTGGATCTCATCCAGCTTATCGTACCTTACGAGAATAATCCAAAATAGCTATTGGTCAACTGCACAGTTCATAATCATTTCTGATAAAGTGTCAAACTCTTTGACCACTTTATCAAAACATACGTTCCAGCTCCTTAATGCCTCACATGATTTTTATTCGCTCCTACTGACCTTGAAAATTATCTGGTTGATTTATATAATTTTGTTCTTCTAAATCATATTTAGAAAACATATTTTATATGCATACTCCAGTTTTCATAGTCATTATGAGCATTAACATCAAGTTTGATCCGAATATATCTGTACACAGCTGTTGGCAAGAAAGTTTCATCACAATCCATTTATAGGAGTTCTAATGATAACTATTCTTAACCAGCATAACTTGTAATTCACTCTTTTCCATCTGCACTAATCGTTTGTCTCGAAGATTCACTTGCAGCCAAAGGAAACACTTTCCTTGGGCACGTCAACCAAAGTCGATACCTTGTTTACGTTCAAGGACCTTTTTTGGATTGCATTAAGCCATTTCTTAAGAGTCACTACTTCGAATGGCATCTTGGAAGTCGTCTAGGCCATCATCAACTATGACATATTAATCGACTTTTCGTCTCATGAGGCTCGAGTAAAATCCTGTAACTTTCTAACGATTAATTTAAATAATATCATATTGGTAAGGTCCTCACAGAACCTTATTAAGAACCTATACATTATAATTTGAAACTTAACCCATAAGGAGGATTGTAACTCAGAGTCACTTGCCATGTATCGCACCATGTCTAACTGAGTGGGATTCATGCTCTCCAACACATCAATGTGTTAAGAGACTTACCTTGAGAGAAAATCTCATTTTCTTTTAATTACGCAAGATTTACATAGCTAAGTAATTTTCTTTTTGCTCTGATCAAAGTAGTTCAAATACTTCTATCATTGTGTTATCCATTTTATTAGACTTGTGTTTCATCAAGAACACACGTCGTAATAAAATAAGTATAACATATCTAAGATAATTTAGACTTGGGTATGAATACATCTATATGTACGAGACCATGAGTTCTCCAACTCATTCTCCCACTGTCTTACAGAAGGTGTTAGGCAATTATACCTTTGAGACAAGACTTACAAGTGTCTTTCGACTCATAATACGAGAGATCAAAACTCTCTTTATGTGACTTGTCAAGTCTGTTCTCATAGGTACGACCTAGTCTATTTTGCCATAGATAAAGTTTCTATAACTTGCGTATTCATGGATTAATATTTAATACAATATCGTTATACAAAACATGCACACCGAGACATTGCTTCAGAAGCAAAGTGACGACATTCGCCCAAATGTGTTCTCCTTTTGTATAACAATTATCCTGAAATCGTGAACTTAAATATGTCACATTATCAGTTCCTCCTACTTTTTCCTTTTCTTATCATTGTCAAAACTTTCTTTCTCAACCGACTTTCCTCAATACCTTCTTCGATCTAAATCACATTTAGACAATACTTTTCCAACAAAAAATATTAGTTGTGCAAGCACCTCACGTATCCAAACACTTGAGCTTCACAACCTTGAGTTGATGCAAGATCTGATTTGGATACATGGTCTTGTACCGCTCGTGCACTCATATTCGAGTCAAAAAGTTTGATCGAAGTTTCGAATCTTGCGAATCGAAACCGTTTTTCATACAACCTTGAGTTGAATCAACAAATTGTATGAAGAAACTTTCTTTGAACATCAGTATGTTCAAGCTGCCCCTCATAGAGGCGAGTGACAGGTGATCACTCCATATTTTACACCTTTTTTCTGCATGTTTGCATGCCATTTTGATCGCTCGAATCGTGCTTTTCACGATTTTTCGGCAATATTGCGATGCTTTTCACGATTTCTTGTTTTTGTCGAATTTCAGGAGATTTCGAGCGATTTGGAGTGATCCTGAGATGCACCCACTCCGGAGTGTCACCAGTGACTCCTTCGAGGGGAATTTTGCTATTAGAGAGGAGTGGGAGAAGAAAGAACGTCGTAGGAGCGACGAGGGAGCAAAAATACGAAGATTGGGCATTTTCAGCATGTCACTCGGCCGAGTGAAGGAGTCACTCGGCCGACCACCGAAAGCCCGCTCGGCTGACCAGATCTGACATGCAGAAGATAGAGTATCAGCGTGCACTCGGTCGAGCATCGCCAGCTCACTCGGCCGAACCACGGAGACACCACTCACCCGAGTGGCATCAAGACGACATCAACAAAAAGTCCAGACTTACTGTAATTTGTCAGTCGTCTCCCGAGTTCCGACTCGGCCGAGTGAAGAAGTCCCCTCGGCCGAAGCAAAGAAAGTCACTCGGCCGAGTGACTCCCGAGTAGCTGACCCCAAAAGTCCGAAGTTACTGGAATCCGTCAGGGTTTCTCACTCGGCCGAGCGGCATTTGTCACTCGGCCGAGTGAGGCGCACTGCCTGTAGCGTAAATTGCGATTTTCAGGCTGCGCAGGGGCAATTTTGTCACAGTTTTTTGGGCGATTTTGGGGCGTATTTAACCCTAGTTTTTAACCTAGTTTAGGGGACTTTTTTCAGAACTTTTTGCAGCCCTTTTAGAATACTTTTTAGGAGATTAGATTTAGTTCTTTTGGGGGAGAGAAAAGTGTTATTTTGTTGGATGCTGTTGAATCTCCATTGGTTTGTCTCTCCCTCTATCAAAAATCTCATTTTTGTTGATATATTGAATATTGCAATGAATTCTATTGATTTTATTTGTGAATTTCTTTTGAATTTCATTATGAATTGTGAGTAGTTTTATCGCTCTAGGGCGTAGGGATGAACCCTACGAACCCTATTTCTAATTTGTGATGAATTGGTGAAATTATTGTTAGGATTGATTAGGGTTAGTTTGGGATTGATTTAATACGAATAGCTAGGGAGTCATACCGATTGGGATTTGCAAGAGATTGGATCCCAACTCGATAGGAAGCCTTAGAAATTCGAATTGGGTTACAATTGGATTTCTCCGGAATCGGTTTGCAAGAGATTGGACCGAAACTAGGGATTTCGATTGCAATTCTATACCACTACCCGTTTGTAAGAGATTAGACGGGTATGAACTATCCCAACCTAGGTCGTAGCTCGAGTTTGCACGAGAGTGGGCTCGAGATACGATTGAACAATGATGTTGTTCTTCATGCTAGCTTGCCTAGGTTAGGGTTTGCAAGAGATTGGACCCTACCCTAGGTTTGCTATAGACCGGCAATAGCACGAGAGCGTGAGCTTAGTTCTATATTTAGTTGCAACTAGTTCACATGAATTTCAATTCTAGCAATTGTGAAACCTACGAATCACAATGACGAGATACGGTTTGTAGCGGGGATTCTCTACCCCCTAGGCGTTTTTTATCAATTTGATATTCCTTTTATGCAATTGAACGACTATGACCGCTTTATTGCGAATATTTCTCGACTGTTTTTATAGCCAGGTGAGTTGAAGAAGACGCTGTCATTTGGCCTCCTCGTGTTCGATACCCGCTCGCTGCTACACCGTGCGCTTGCGGTATGACTAGTGAGTCGCGTGCCCCGGTTGCGTGTTCGCGCACCCCTCGGGGCTCCGATCAAGTTTTTGGCGCCGTTGCCGGGGAGACTTTTTGACGGAGTTCAATTTGGATCACCCAGTTATTTTTTTTCAATTTCTTTATTTATTTCTTCATTCTTTTCTAACTCTGTTCACAGCCCTATTTTGCGAGCTCTCCCGAAATTTTCCACAAGATCTTAATAGGTAAAATGGGGGATAAAATTCCAATGACTGAGTCTGGCCAGGAAGATGATGAATCCTTTGCGGAGCTCCTTAAGGAACTTGTTGATGAGGTCCGCGCTACCGGAGCTTTTGCTATTAATATCGAGGACCCCGTCGAATAATTGTTTGCTAGTTTTGTGATGGATCAAATCTCCCCGGATGGGACTATTGGGGGCGATATCAGAGTTGATGTGAGAGACGACAAGCTATATTTCGAAAGCGGTAGAACATGCATCGAAGAGTACTACACTCCCGAGGAATCCTTCGAGCAAACCGATATTCAGGGAGTTACACTCTACGATCCCCACTCTTGCATTTTTGAATCTGCTGACGTTTTTTTTGATCTCAGGAATGAACCGGAGCAAGGTGGTGGTCTTATCGATGCTAGCGTAGAATTGGAGAGCGTCTATTCCGATGCACCGTCCTCACTAAGAAGCGAATCTGATCCACCACCCGAGCATGAGGTAAACTCAGATGTTGAAGAAGAAGCCAAACTCACACAAGATGATGAAGCAGAGGGTACGACACCCTTTGAGGTAGAGCTTAAACAATTACCGCCGAATCTAAGGTATGCTTTCTTGGGTAGTAAATTGACCTTTCCGGTGATTGTTAATGCCTACCTCGGCCATGATCAACTTGAAAAACTATTAGAAGTCCTTAGGGACCACAAGGATGTCCTTGGCTACACTATCTCAGATCTTAAGGGAATAAGCCCTAGGCTATGCACGCATAGGATCCACTTGGAAAACACTGAAGCCACTTCTATTGAGCCTCAAAGGTGATTGAACCCGAATATGAAAGAGGTAGTCAAAAAGGAAATCCTTAAATTTCTTGAGGCCGGCATTATTTATCCAATCTCAGACAGTAGATGGGTTAGCCCCGTTCACGTTGTCCCCAAAAAGGGGGGGGATGCCCGTTATAAAAAATGAAAAAGGAGAGCCCATTTCTACATGCACTGTCACGGGATGGTGGATGTGCATTGATTATCGGAAATTAAATAAAGCCACCCGAAAAGACCATTACCCACTTCCCTTCATAGATCAAATGCTTGAACGGCTTGCTAAATATAAATACTTTTGCTACTTGGATGGGTATTCGGGGGTTTTCCAAATCCCTTTGCATGAAGATGACCAAGAAAAGACTACTTTTACTTGTCCCTATGGCACCTACGCCTACCGTAGAATGCCCTTTGGTCTTTGTAATGCTCCCGCCACCTTTCAGAGGTGCATGACCTCCATCTTTTCTGACTATATTGAAAATATTATGGAAGTTTTCATGGATGATTTCTCAGTTTATGGAAGTGAGTTTGATTCTTGTTTGGCTAATCTTACCAAAGTTCTTAAAAGATGTCAACAAAATAATCTTACTCTTAATTGGGAGAAATGTCACTTCATGGTCACCGAAGGGATAGTGCTTGGGCACCTTGTCTCCTCAAGAGGGATTGAGGTTGATAAGGCGAAGATTGAGGTAATCCAGAAACTCCTTCCTCCTATTAATGTTAAGGGCATTAGGGGCTTTCTTGGTCAAGCGGGGTTTTACCGCCGCTTTATCCAGGATTTCGCCTTGATTGCCCGGCCCCTTACCTCCTTGCTTGCTAAAGATGCTCCATTTCTTTTTTCAGGTGAATGCTTGCAAGCGTTCAATACATTGAAGGAAGCACTAATTTCTGCGCCCATCATACAACCACCGGATTGGAGCCTACCCATTGGAGCGGTATTGGGACAAAGGAAAGACATAAAGCTCCATGCAATATTCTATGTAAGCAAAACGTTGGATGACGCACAGAAAAATTATACAACTACGGAGAAAGAGCTTCTAGCGGTCGTTTATTCCATTGAAAAGTTCCGCTCCTACCTCCTTGGATCCAAGGTAATTGTCCACACCGACCATGCGGCATTGAAGTATCTTCTAAACAAGAAAGAGGCCAAACCTAGGTTGATTAGGTGGATACTTCTATTGCAAGAGTTTGATTTGGAAATCAGAGATAAGAAGGGTACGGACAACGTTGTGGCGGATCATTTGTCTAGGCTTATTCGTGACAAGGAGGACGAGAGCTTGCCCATCGATGACTCCTTTGTTGATGAGAGGCTATACGCCATAAGGCTCGGGGAAGTTCCTTGGTATGCGGACTTTGTTAATTACTTGGCTTGTGGGATTAAACCATGCGGGATGCCCACACAGCAAAAGAGGAGATTTATGCATGAAGTCCGTAGCTATTTCTGGGAAGATCCGTATCTCTTTAAGATATGCAAGGATGGGGTTATCCGGAGATGTATTTCTAAGGAGGAGGCCACCTCCATCATCTTGCATTGCCATGGTATGCCATGCGGGGGACATCACGCCACTTCTAAGACTACCGCTAAGATATTACAGAGTGGATTCTTTTGGCCAACCATGTTCAGAGACACGCATGACTTCGTCAAGGGGTGTGATAGATGCCAACGGACCGGGAATATTTCCAAACGGAATGAGATGCCAATGAGGCCCATTCTAGAGATTGAGCTCTTTGATTGTTGGGGAGTGGACTTCATGGGACCATTTCCGTCAAGCAAGGGTAACAAGTATATCTTATTGGTCGTGGACTACGTCTCCAAATGGGTAGAAGCCATCGCCACCCCTACCAATGATGCGAGGGTTGTCTCCAAGTTTTTCAAGCAGAATATTTTCCCGCGCTTTGGAGTGCCCCGTACTTTGATAAGCGACGGTGGAAGCCACTTTATAGAAAACAAATTTGAAACCATGTTGAAAAAGTACGGGGTAAACCATAGAATTGGCATGGCCTACCACCCTCAGACGAGCGGACAAGTGGAAGTTTCAAATAGAGAAATCAAGCAAATCCTTGAAAAGACCGTGGATCGATCTAGAAAAGATTGGTCCATGAAGTTAAACGATGCTCTATGGTCATATCGCACGGCCTTTCGCACTCTGATTGGCACCACACCGTTCCGACTTGTTTATGGGAAAGCTTGTCACTTACCGGTAGAATTGGAGCACCGCGCGTATTGGGCCATAAAGACTCTCAATTATGACTATAAGAGTGCGGCGGTGAGGCAACTCCTGGACATCAATGAGCTTGACGAAATTAGAAGAGATGCCTACGAGAGCTCAAGAATTTACAAAGAAAGGACCAAGATTCTCCACGACGCCCGCATAACCGTCACGGACTTCGAGGTCGGAGACAAAGTCTTGCTATATAATTCCCGACTCTGATTATTCCTCGGGAGTTGAGGTCACGGTGGTCCGGACCTTTCACTATCAAGCACATACAACCGGGAGGAGCTTTTGAATTGGAAGGGAAAGACGGAGCCACGTTCAAGGTGAATGGACAACGGCTTAAGCATTATTCCGAAGGAGTCCCTACGGGTGATGTAAATAGAATATATCTACTCAAGGGACGGCCGGATGACCTTTCAGACCTCCTTGATGAGGTCATTGAAGAGGCTATCCCCTACTCCATCGGTGCGCTCCACGATGATGGCTTCAAAGAAGGCCAAGATTTGAGCGAAGAACAGAAGATGGAGGACTCTCCCAATAGCTCCATGGCGAATGATGATGGCGACGCTGATGTTGCAAGAATACGGGAGCTTTGCAAGCTCTCGACATTGAAGAATCCGAAGAAAGCTCCACCGACTGGAAGATCGGTGTCACCGACGAAGCCAAGGACCGGAACAAGCTCAAGCTTGGGGGAGCCATCCCCCAACATTGCTCATGATGAAGGGGCGCTGAGGAAGGCCACTCACCACCACGTTCCAAATCCGAGCGGTCTTCCCGGTAAGTTCAACGGGTGCATCTCATATGCACCCAACATCAAGCGTTAAATGAAAATCCAAAGGGGTCAAGCTCAAGACCTTAAACAAGCGCTTGTCGGGAGGCAACCCGACGGTTTTTGCATTATTTTTACTTGGTTTGTATTTGTAT
This sequence comes from Scilla litardierei, assembly GCA_030789695.1. NCBI lineage: Eukaryota > Viridiplantae > Streptophyta > Magnoliopsida > Asparagales > Asparagaceae > Scilla > Scilla litardierei. The sequence continues at coordinate 73,165,016 of CM061142.1, forward strand.
TTTTAGATTTTATTAGTGTTTTGAGTCTTTTTGCCCATAAAAACCGTGACAACGGGTCTTAATTTCTATGACAGGAGAGGAGAAAAGGAGATCTCTCACATGGAGGAAGATAGGGGCAAGGAAGAGCGCTCCAGGAATGCGCTCAGGCCTTGGGAGGAGGAAGAAACCAACTGGAGGAAGAAAAACAGAGAGTAGAGCGAAAACGGAGCCCCGAAGCAGAAAACAGCATGTCACTCGGCCGAGTATCATATGCGACTCGGCCGAGCAAATGACCCCATTCGGCCGAGTGGGGCACCAACAAGGGAAGTCTGCTGAACCCAACTCTCTGTCTTTTTTGTGCATTTCGTATTAACTGTCACTCGGTCGAGTACGTTTAGTCACTCGGCCGAGGGAAACAGATACCCTCCTAGCCTGAATATTGCCGAGTAGCTTGTGCCACTCGGCCGAAGGAGTTTTCTCCCTTCGGCCGAGTGAACAGAAGCCACTCGGCCGAGTCATAAGTGGCAGGGAGAAATTTAAATTTTTTTATCGATACGTCGCTCGGCCGAGCAACATCGTCACTCGGCCGAGTCGTATCTGCACCTATATAAGCCGTTGTGGGCTCGGCGCGAACTTCAACGAGATTAATCCCCAATTTCGCCCGAGCCCCGAGCCTTTTCACCTCCCCTCGCCCGCGACAGCACCCACCCTCGCCCGATTCACCTCGCTGCCGGCCCCGATCGTCGCACCACCGCCGACGATGACTCGGTCGACCGTCCCCGACCTCCGGTGACACCCCCCCACCACCGCCGGCCGACCTCCAGTGAACCCCTATTTAGCGCAAAACTCTTTTTTCTCCCCATTTTTGACGATCTGTACGCCCATTGAGCCCCTAACCCAAATTAATTTGTTTATCTATCTATTATACCCCATCGCCCCCATGCATTTCGAATATTATTCACTGATATCGTTATTTGATTTGCAGGTTATCTTGGGGGAGCTTAGGGAGCTTCAGGACATACTTTTGGCTTCGTGGAGGCGGCGCTCTTCGCACACACTTGCTGATTTGCTCTCGCGGCGTGTTCAGGTACACTCGCTCCTTTTATTGAGCACGCCGCATTACATTTTTGTTGGATGAGCACTCGCGGCACACATGCCGCCCCGCACTAGGCCACACACGCGAGGAGCCTCTTCCAAGCGGAAGAGGACCGATTATGCCAGTCCCTCTCACGCTAGGGAGGACTCCCCTCCACCTAGTCTACCTCCCCCACAGCCGTTTCCCACCGATCCCATCCACGCACAACCCATCCCCGCCGATCCTATCCCACCACCGGCTCCCGTTGTCGGGCCGTTGAGGATCATGTTCAGAGACGACGCACAGCGCGTCTGATTTGAGCGTATTTCCCAGCGATCTATAGTGCCCTCTAGGTTCACACACTTAGCAGACCTGGACCGCCTAGGGGTGCTAGAGGGGATGGTCACGTTGTACGACAACGTGGGTTGGCGCGACTTTTTGTCAGTGTCGGCGGACACTTACGTCCGTCCGACACTTGAGGTACTTAGCTCGATAGCCTGGACCCCTGGAGGATGCACATTTTGCCTTATGGATCGAGAGTGCGAGGTCACTCTCGCCATGCTTTGTGTGTTCTTCCAGTGGCCCGATGTCCCCGTCCCCGACCGAGCCTACGCACCCACTCACATCCCACCACCGTCGTTTGACGCTTCCACGTTCTGGACACGTATCACGGGCTCCCACCATGGCTTTGACCCTAGTAGGGCCAAGGCCTCAGCCATCCTACACCCCTGCCTCCGTATAGCCCAGCGCCTCATGGCGACCACCTTTTTAGCGAGGTACGAGCCTGGGACGGTGTCTACGCCTGAGCTCTATATACTCTACGAAATGACTCGCCCCAGAGTTCTCGATAGGCATAGAGTTGACCTGGTCCCCGCCGTTGAGATTGATATTGCTAGCTGGTTCTTAGACCGCATCATCATTTCGGTGGGCGCTCGCTCACCTACTTGCTGCGGCGGTCTGATTACCCTGCTAGCCTTGATGACCGTTGTGGACCTACCTACTGACCTTATACGAGCCCCGGGCCCCACTGCACTCTCGATAGACGTCATGGCCCGGATGAAGATGCTTCGTCCCCACGGCCAGCAGCACTGGGTGTGGTTGCACGGTCCTTTTAGTGCCGATTACATGATCCTCCCGAGCCTAGCTCGGACACATATAGGACCGGCCCACGAGGATTGTATCCCAGCGATGGATCTCCTCATCCCAGCTGCCTATGTTCTTGTGGCCGAGGGCACTGAGCAGGCACACCCTGCACCCCCTGCACCTCCTGCTGACCCCGTGATCCCTCAGCCCGAGCCCACACTTTCTGCACCTCCCGGCACTTCTGTCCCCACCTCTGCCAGTGTCGGGAGTACCCTTGCTGAGCCGTCCACCACGTCCACCACCACCACCACCACTACTATGCCTATCTCGGTTGAGCCTATTTCCTCACTTCTTCCCGAGCGTCCACCCACCATACTAGAGAGCGATGAGCATTCCTTCGCTGCCGTCGTGGAGACCCTGTCCAGTTTGATGTCCACTGGGGTGTCACCTTTTGGTCCGTACACTTCCTCCCCAGTGGTCGACCCTTCTGTCTCCACCGTAGCTGTCCTGTCCGAGAGTGTCGTGACGTCTGTCACTGCTTCTGTGTCACCGACCTCTCTTGCTGCCTCGTTGCCGATTTTGTCTTCCACCACTGCTGCTGCCTCCTCGTCCCAGCCTACGTCCCAGCCTCGCACTGAGGCCAGGCATCCACTAGTGAGCACATCACCTTTTTCACACATGCCTGCTGGCCCGATTACTTACACTGCATGTATCAGACAGCCCCAACCTTCACAGCCTAGACCTGTTCGTCCCTCCGCTCCACCACCCCCTGACACTCTGGTTCAAAGCCTTCGTGCTCTTGAGGGGGCGGTGAATGGACTCAGAGGCGATTTTACGGCTCTCTCTGCCATGGTCAGTTTCGTGGAGTCCCGCATCGCCATGCTTCCCGATATTCAGGTTTGCCTGAATCAGATCCTGGCGCGCCTCCCTCCACCCACACAGCCACCCAGCCAGCAGCCACGACCTGCATCACCACCCCCACCTCCACCTCCACCTCCACCTCTGCCACAGGACGGAGATGGTGCAGCACCACCAGCTTAGGCACACCCTCGATGCCATTGTTCCTTTTTGTCGTTATGCTGCCCATTCTCTGCTGGTCCTGTCGATATATTTTTGCCCACCCCCCTCCCCCACACTATTTTTGTCCCTATCTTGCTCACATCATTATATATTTTTTGGGAGAGAGGGAGAGTATTTTTCGTGACACATTACCCGCATCACTCAGATCTTTGCATGCATCCCATTCGCATCATATTTTCTGTTTATTTTTTTCCTTTTTTTATCATGCATGCATCCTCACCCTCCCCACCCATTTCACGTCTCTCGGTGTGCCACACTTTGCACATTGAGGACACTGTGCACTTTAGCTTGGGGGAGTGAGTTCTCACACTTTTTGCTTTTATCACCTTTATTTTTAGTTTTTTTTCACGTTTTTCCGCTTTTAGACCCATTTTTCATCACTTTTTCATTTTTTGCCATGCATCACGTTTTTCTTATTTTCTTTGTGTGCTGCATTGTAAATAATTCTGTTTTCTTTTATCTTTGTTTCTTTCATCTTTTGCTAGAGATGATCTTTCTGTGATGACGACGACGTGGTGTTAGCTTTTCTCTATATGCATGCTAATTTTTTCATGTCATAGCTTTTGTTTCTGATATCATATGCTATGTCTAGTTTTGCATTTAGAAATAGTAACCCACTTCTTTTTCCTTATGAAAATGGATGAAATTCTATTATTAGCTGATGTCTGATGATTCATATGTATTCTATCGTAGAAAACACACCAAGATTCACGCATTGATGCTTATATCTGGAGTATTGCTTTCTTTTCTCATATTACTTCTTATTGCATGATTTGTATGCTTCACTTCAGGTTGATTGAATGTTTGCTAGCATTGATATATCTGGACTAGTTTGCTTTTTGAGATCAAACTGAGTAGATTAGATTACCCTGCTGAAGTTGTCATGCACGTCCAATAGAGTGAACCGAGAGATACATTTATTTCTTTCTCCACATATCTTGAACATTATTTCTCTATTTTAAATTCATTGGTGAATCTCCCGTAGGCAATTCTATTATTGGCATTCCCCCCGTTGTTATACCACATGCTCCAAATTCCCCAAAACCCAAAGAAAAAGAAATACTTGTATATCCTTCTCTTTGATTTGGGATCATTTGTGTATATATGTTATTCAAAAAAAAGAAAAAAAAAGAGAAAAAGAAAAAGATTAGAGAATAAGAAAAGAAAAGAGAAAAGAAGTTCGAAAACGATCCCATCTCATATCCTTTCTCTCTTTCTTCCCTCTTTTGCGTTTTTTTATTTCTTTGACTTTTGGAGCTTCATAAGAAACGGGGGATGTAAATATAGTTGTGTTTATGCCACCACGCTTATGGATAAGCTTTGGGGAGAGGATCCTATGATGTGTGAGAGAGTGACTACTTGACGGTGCATGACAACCTAGGCCAAGTAATATTTTATACTCGGTGAGATCGCTAAAGTTTCTCGAAATCCAGAAATATACGCTTGGCATTCATTTCATGAAAACCACACTTTTCTATTCTTACTACTCTATTGTGTGATACCTCTTATACTCCTCATAGAAAGCATTCAATTGAAAAGTGTGTGATCTACGATTTTGTATACCGCTTTAGATGCTTCAGATGATGCTAATTCTAGAATTATTCCATTTTTCATGCTATATTGATATTCTTGGGTTTTCTATTTCAAATGCATCATTATACTATGATATCGAGATAAAAGTCTTTGACATGTGTTTTTACTTTCGATGCGTGCTATATGAGTAAGCAAAACCCACGTCCTGAGAAAAATGATCTAGCAGCTTGCCTCTTCGTTTTCTATTTTGTTTTTCGTTTTTCGCCTTTCCATCGTTTCTATTTTCTTTATCCACCGGGTTCGCTTTTTACTCATCTTCCTCGAGGACGAGTAAGAGGTAAGTTTGGGGGATTTTGATCACTCCATATTTTACACCTTTTTTCTGCTTGTTTGCATGCCATTTTGATCGCTCAAATCGCGCTTTTCACGATTTTTCGGCAATATTGCGATGCTTTTCACGATTTCTTGTTTTTGTCGAATTTCAGGAGATTTCGAGCGATTTGGAGTGATCCTGAGATGCACCCACTCCGGAGTGTCACCAGTGACTCCTTCGAGGGGAATTTTGCTATTGGAGAGGAGTGGGAGAAGAAAGAACATCGTAGGAGCGACGAGGGAGCAAAAATACGAAGATTGGGCATTTTCAGCATGTCACTCGGCCGAGTGAAGGAGTCACTCGGCCGACCACCGAAAGCCCGCTCGGCCGACCAGATCTGACACGCAGAAGATAGAGTATCAGCGTGCACTCGGCCGAGCATCGCCAGCTCACTCGGCCGAACCACGGAGACACCACTCGCCCGAGTGGCATCAAGACGACATCAACAAAAAGTCCAGACTTACTATAATTTGTCAGTCGTCTCCCGAGTTCCGACTCGGCCGAGTGAAGAAGTCCCCTCGGCCGAAGCAAAGAAAGTCACTCGGCCGAGTGACTCCCGAGTAGCCGACCCCAAAAGTCTGAAGTTATTGGAATCCGTCAGGGTTTCTCACTCGGCCGAGCGACATTTGTCACTCGGCCGAGCGACATTTGTCACTCGGCCGAGTGAGGCGCGCTGCCTGTAGCGTAAATTGCGATTTTCAGGCTGCGCAGGGGCAATTTTGTCACAGTTTTTTGGGCGATTTTGGGGGGTATTTAACCCCAGTTTTTAACCTAGTTTAGGGGGCTTTTTTCAGAACTTTTTGCAGCCCTTTTAGAATACTTTTTAGGAGATTAGATTTAGTTCTTTTGGGGGAGAGAAAAGTGTTATTTTGTTGGATGCTGTTGAATCTCCATTGGTTTGTCTCTCCCTCTATCAAAAATCTCATTTTTGTTGATATATTGAATATTGCAATGAATTCTATTGATTTTATTTGTGAATTTCTTTTGAATTTCATTATGAATTGTGAGTAGTTTTATCGCTCTAGGGTGTAGGGATGAACCCTACGAACCCTATTTCTAATTTGTGATGAATTGGTGAAATTATTGTTAGAATTGATTAGGGTTAGTTTGGGATTGATTTAATACGAATAACTAGGGATTCATACCGATTGGGATTTGCAAGAGATTGGATCCCAACTCGATAGGAAGCCCTAGAAATTCGAATTGGGTTTCAATTGGATTTCTCCGGAATCAGTTTGTAAGAGATTGGATCGAAACTAGGGATTTCGATTGCAATTCTATACCAATACCCGTTTGCAAGAGATTGGACGGGTATGAACTATCCCAACCTAGGTCGTAGCTCGAGTTTGCACGAGAGTGGGCTCGAGATACGATTGAACGATGATGTTGTTCTTCACGCTAGCTTGCCTAGGTTAGGGTTTGCAAGAGATTGGACCCTACCCTAGGTTTGCTATAGACCGGAAATAGCGCGAGAGCGTGAGCTTGGTTCTATATTTAGTTGCAACTAGTTCACCTGAATTTCAAGTCTAGCAATTGTGAAACCTATGAATCACAATGATGAGATACGGTTTGTAGCGGGGATTCTCTACCCCCTAGGCGTTTTTATCAATTTGATATTCCTTTTATACAATTGAACGACTGTGACCGCTTTATTGCGAATATTTCTCGACTGTTTTTATAGCCAGGTGAGTTGAAGAAGACGCTGTCATTTGGCCTCCTCGTGTTCAATACCCGCTCGCCGCTACACCGTGCGCTTGCGGTAAGACTAGCGAGTCGCGTGCCCCGGTTGCGTGTTCGCGCACCCCTCGGGGCTCCGATCAACAGGTAGCATGCTTTTATTTTGTTGGACACAGAGCTCAAGGAAATCATTGTCCGTAAGCTTGTGCTAGGAAGGACAGTTTAAGGTCAGTGAGAACCTGGTTTAGACTATCAAACTTAATCTTAAGTTGATATTCCTTAAACAATCATCTTGCCCAGTTAATATATATATTTAGGATATTATGACTTGGATTCCATCAGGTATAACATAGAACTTCCCTAGTTTAGTATATGTTCAATGATTTTTAAATATAGTTAAATTGGATTTTATTCAACTATACCCTCCCACTATTTTTGCGATCATCTTAAGCCATATAGGTGAACGAATAATAATATTTAGTGGGAAAAGGGACTTAACCACCCTGAGTCTCACAACCTTGAGTTGAATCCACAAGTTGCTTAACTCTGCGATCGGTAGATGACTCTTCATTAATCAGATCGTATGTGATTCCATTATAGGGTTTTACCCCGATTCACTTATGACCTTGAGTTGGCTCAATAAATCAGAACGACTAGTCTAGTCAGACCCCTTGCTTTCTTGTCTAATCCTAACTTACACTGGCACTCGGTTATGTTCACGACGCGACGGTTTGGGTTAAGTCGAACTACATCACATGTTGAATGGAAATGGTTTCCAAGAGATATCCATGTTACAGCTTGAGTTGACTCAACAACTATAATAGGAATCCTTGGTTTGTAAAATCCAAAAGCAAAGAGGGCTACGACTAACCTTGAAGAAGATTTTTAATGTAATTGACTAGATGTAAATCGACAGTTTCAGATAATCATAATTCGCATCCTTGAGATCCAGCAAAACATGGTCAAGGATTTGGCTAGGCCAGGATCACTATCCCCAGTCGAGCTAGGGTGATCCATAACACTAGTCAAAAACACTAGATCGGATCATGGTCCATTGAAGGATACTAATTATTCATATACGTGCCATCGACTTGAAATGGCTTTATTAAAACTAGTTAATCCTATCAACTAGTTGAATACTAAAATTCGAAATTATTAGGATTGGTTAATAACTTTTATTAATGTCCTTATCAACTATAAAGAATGAATTTTAGGTGCTATCCTAATCATATATTATGCATTTAAACAAGTTTAAATCATATCATGTCCATCAAAAATTATCTTAGTGTAATCTTCAGAAAGCTTTTAATGGCTAACCTAATAGTTCTTCTTGTATTATCACATAATTAACAAGAAATATTATATAACCATTAAACATACAAAAATTTTATCACATAAAATTTTGGCATTAACACTTGCAACTAAAATTATCTCATAATAAAATTACAACAATAATTATCATATAATTATTAAGATCTAAATTTTCAAAATTATCACATGATTTTTTTAAAATTAGATCTCATTTTCAAAAAAACAATTTTTCGAAATACAACGCATGAAAACGACAATTTAATAGTTTAATTAAAACCTCAATCTGATGGAGAAACATGCTGTATTATATACATTTTATAATTACAAAAACTATATATCAAGTAGACCTTACTCTGATACCAATGTAGGGTTTACTGGGTCCTTATGGCTATAAAATCGACGTCCGGCCTAAGTCGGGCTGACGACGAGATCAAATAAGCAGCGGAAAAATAGATTTAAAATTTTTTTATAATTAGCCCTAAAGAGAACAAACCCTAGCCAGAATCTCTACTATCCTGGGGTTGGGTCCGACCAACCCCTAAGGATAGATCTATCAACTTATTTGCAATTATAAATGCATGTTTAATTAAACTACATACCTTTCAGTTCGTTTCCGTAGAATACGAAGCGTCATTTTCAGCAACGTTTCTTTGGCCCCACGCCGCTTCTTCCAAGCCGAACCACGTCCTGAGCCGCACCTCGTCCTGAGCCACATCGCATCCCGAGGCGAGCAACACCATTGTCACCGAGCCAACCACGCGTCGAAGAAAGTTTCACCTTGAGTGGATACTTCGTCAAGACTTCGGATTCTATCCGAGCTCCTTCGTAGCTTTGCTAGAGCCCGATCAGGAGCAAGGAATAATTAGAGAGAAGAGAGAATAATTTATTTAAGCTTAGATCTGAGCTTGCTCACAGTTAATGGAGCTACTCAAATCTGGAGCTTGGTGCAGGTTTCAAGGAAGGGGCATGCCCCTATTTATATAGGTGGCTGACCCCTCCACTTCTCATCATATCCGATGTGGGACAAAAGATTTTGGAGAAAAAATTAATTAAAGTTTGCCTTTCACAAATGTCACTCTTTAGCGAATTTTTCCTCCATCACCGTTGAGCTTCGCAAGTGATACAACCTATCAAATCGAAGAGCACTGAACTGAACAGTGAACGTATAGACGGGGCTCAATTTCGACTTCGTTTGACCCCTCAAACGTCATTACAAAGTTTAGCAAAAACCCATTTTTGCTGAAAATTTCAGCCGCAAAAAAGAATATAGGGTTTCTCAAACTTGTGGGCCCGACAATGGGGCCCATCAGCATCTTCTTCCTGCTGGGCGGGGCCCACCCAGTCTGGGCTGGGTGCCCAGGCCCAGACTGAGCCTATGCGCCCAGTCCAAGCTTGGGCGGGGCCCACCCAGTCTGGGCTGGGTGCCCAGGCCCAGACTGAGCCTAGGCGCCCAGCCCAAGCTTGGGCGCTGGGCGCCCAGCGCTTGGGCCTGGGTGCCCCAGGCCCAGGCGGGCGCTGGGCGCCCAGCGCTTGGGCCTGGGTGCCCCAGGCCCAGGCGGGCGCTGGGTGCCCCAGGCCCAGGCGGGCGCTGGGTGCCCAGGCCAGGCCTAGGCGCTCCGGCCTGGGCGCCCAGGCCCAGTTTGGCCTGGCCTTGCCCCATGCCCAGTTTGGGCATGTGTAAAGGGCTGTTTGGGTCTTTTTGGGTTCTCTCTATTTAAAACCCTTTAAAATAGGTTTTCTAAACCCGTTTGGACTCCAATTTAAGCGCGAGTTTCTCTGTGACTTTCACAAAAAAACCCTCTTCATTTCTTTGCACTTATTATCAAATATATTTGTAAACGATTTAAAATATATTTTATATTCTTATTGCATCATATGTAATATCTCACATCCTTAATGTTTTAAAACTTATATCGCAAACTCTTTGCGACTTAATTAATTTCCTTTTAATATAAAAAACCATTTGCATCTAATACAAATGAACTGAGGGCATACATCCTATAACAATGATGTCTTTGAATTTCCCATATCACATGAAACTTCCTTATGATACATATGGATTCCTTGTGTGACCTTGCACCTTGGCAAGAACAAGTGCCGCATTATTGTCATAGTACAAGGGTATTATATCAATAATCAATAGAACCACACCAAGTTCGGTAATGAACTTCTTCATCTAAACCACCTCATATGCTGCATCATTAGCTGTGATGTATTCAATTTCTATCGTAGAGCTTGTCACCGTGTCATATTTGGAACTCTTCTAACTCAATGCCTCTCTATTGAGGGTAAATACATATACTGACACGATTTATTGTCATCATTATCACTTTGAAAACTGGAGTCAGTATATCCTTTTACTGAAAGATTACTACTCCCACCATAAATCAAGAACATATGTATAGTCCTTCTCAAGTACTTAAGTATGCTCTTTATGACGATCCAATGTTTCTCCCCCCAGATTTGATTTGTATCCACTAATAACGCCAAGTGTGCATGCGACATCATGTCTATTACATAGCATGAAATACATGATAGATCCTACAACTGAAGCGTAAGAAATCTTACTCATGCAAACTTTCTCTCTGTCCTGGGAGACATGTCTTTGGAGAGAGTTATTCCATGACAGCAGGTAACATGCCACACTTGGATTTTTTTTTCATGTTAAACCTTTTTAACACGGTGTCGATGTATCTAGATTGGGACAATCCTAGCATCCTCTTTGATTTATCGATATAGATCTTTATACCTGTAACGACCCGCTCTCAAGAGGCCATTACTTATTTGATTACATTTGCAAGTCTGCAGATTACCCGTGAAAATAATATAGCTACAATATAGAGATGTACCAATACTCACACCAACATACATTATTACAGTCCATAATTAAGATACAACACTTAACAACACTCTCTCACCGAATACATGAAAGGAAGTACAGAAAAGAAATGCGGAAAGAAAATACATAATAGAATATAATACGCACACCAACTCAAATAACTAGAAATCAGCAGTCTCTGGATCAAACTCTGGCTCCTCAAACTCAGAGGCCACTTCTTCGATCTGTTCGTCATCTATCGGTGCCATAAATGGAACCGTAGGTAAGTCACAATAATTCTAAACATAGAAAAGAAGCAGTGCACAAGTATGACTAAAGCAGATGATAGAAAGTAACTACGTACAAGCAAACCAGAGCGAAAAGTAAAGTATTGAACAACAACTGTGACAAGGCATACATAACTGAGTAGTAAAAATAAACAGAACTGAAAGAAGACGACGAACTGTAGTAGTGCAAGTGGTGAGTAAACTAAAAACTACGTGACTCAAGTCGGAGAGTACAATATGCAACCATTGAGTTCATCTCTTTCCTGGGTACGCAATACCTAGATGGAAGTGACACAGGTAGGAAGAAGGTATTTTCCGACATATGCAGCATGTAAGGTTTTACCGACATAGGCATCTATGTTTGCCGACACAGGCAGCAGGTAGATGAACTCCAGTCACTCACACACTCTCTCAACTATGAATTGCCCCAAAACCCCAGTGAAGTGTCAAGTGTTATATGGGATGTTTCACAAGATGTTCCATACGATGTATCACATGATGTTATTAGTTCCTTGTTTACAATGATAGTTAAACCAGGACCACTGGTTGACTTTCTTATTGAAACCAGAAAGTTAGGAACTCATTTCAAAGCAGACTGTGCCAAAGCAAAGTGGATGCTAAGAAATTTGAGGATAAAGACAAGACCAACAATCGGGATATTGATTCCATGCTTTGAGCATGTGGTAGTTTCGTTAGCACACAAGTTACACAAGTTGATGGTTGTGTGTTACAACCACCAAAGTTGAAAGTTGGCAATGTAATTAGATAGTTATTCTGTAGTTGATTAGTTTCCTATTAGATTAGGTCTCTACTTTTTGGTTTGAGTCAATAGCCGTTATGAGGCCATATGTGATGTCTTAAGTTCGTACGAGTACACTTATCTAATTTTCTAAATCTAGAATTCATTGTGACTTACTAGTTTTGAGGTTATTGTAGTGAGCTGGGACTAAAGCTGGAGCTTTCAAGGGTGTTGTTGCACGAGAATCGGTACCTGCAAATACAAGAAACAATCGGTTAAAGAACACATTATTTTCTATCTCTTTAACTTGATCGTTTTGATTTTATAATCGATTGAAATGGTGCCAAAAGGCGTTCTAAAATTTTATACAGGCTACATATGAGGAATATAGTTTTACTTAAGAAAGAAATATTTTTCTGAAGCCTCTTGTAATTTTTATAATTTTTAAAAGCTCAAAATGAATTTAAAAACCAATTTTAATTAGTTAGCGTAATTATTCAATAATTTCTTCTGGATGAAATACGTATCAGAATATTTCAAGTGAGCTGTCAAAACGACTGTCTCGAAGTATACTACAACATATAATTTTTCCATATACCAGTTTACGTGAAACTATTTAGTTATGAATTATTAAGTGAAAACACCGTATTTAAATTCTAGGCTTAAAATTTTATTGTGAAAAATATACTCGTCTGATTGAGATGAAATTAGAGCCAATGTGTCCAGAACGTCATTTCTGATTTTCTGGGCCTGGTCTTGTAATTTTCTGAGGCATGTATAATTAATTATGAATTTAAAACCAATTATTCTTATATAATATTTATAATATACCAATATACTCTTAATATACGTATACGTACATACGTATTTTAATACGTATTTACGTATTAAACTCACCTCTCCCGCATCAGCAGGGTGGACGAAGGTGGAGGTGGCGTCCGGGGGTCCTGGTGACGCCGTGGCACGGTGGAGTGGGTGGCGGACAAACTCCGGGCAGTGCGGCAAGGCCAACGATGAAGGAGGCGAGCGATGGTGAGTGCGAGCGATGTCGGAGTGGGGGATTCGAAGGAGCAGGATGCGCTTGCGGGGTGTTTGCGGTGGAGCACTGGGCAGCGTCTTCAGCGTCTGGAGGCGGAAGGCGACGGCGAGGGCGAACAGCGGTGTGGCGGTGCAGCGGCCGGGTGCGCTCTCGAGCTGTGGTGATGGTTTCGGGGGGTGTTCGGCCAAAAACTTGGTGGGACCGAAAAGGTGCTCTCTCTCAAGCGCAAGAGTCCGTACAAGTAGTAAAATCTGGGAGTCCAGATGTCGAATCCACGGGAAGAAATCTGTTGCAACCACAATTCAAATCAAATAGAAAGCCTACGAAAAGAAACTAACCACTTTAAATGATGGTGATGGTGGTGTGAAAGTACGTGATGGTGATGTGTGAACAATACGAACAAAGAAAAGTCGTATAAGAAAATATCTATAAAAGGTATGCACATGGTATGGGTTCGTTAGGATCAATGATTCGTATTAATTTGGTTGAAAAGTATAACGTAATGAATTCTCCTTTTGGGAGCAATTCACCGGAAAATACTCAATATAACTCAACGAATTCTCCTTTTGGGAGCAATTCATCGGAAGATGCCCTTTTGGGGGTTAAACACAATATTCAATAAGATCGTCGCTAAAGATATAATACGATATGAAACTCTCTTTTGGAGAGATCAAAACTACGGTATGAAACTCCCTTTTGGGGAGATCAAAACTCACCCTTTTGGGGCGATCATCAACTAAATCAATTCTTTTGGAATATGAAAAAGTCGATTTACGAACAAAGATTACAATTTTAACGACGTTTAACGATTTAACACAAGGAATACAACCAAATAAACACAAATTATATCCCCTAACTACTCCATACCATGCACAAATAAGATTTAGCTACTCATCATGCAATAATAAACAACTTTCATAGCAAAATACATCAAGATTATAGCAAAATACGATGAAAAAACACTAAAATACGAGGTAGAAGTTTAAAAATATATCACGAAATCTCCAAGTTTCGACTTCAAACTCTCTGGAAATAATAATACAAGCCTCTGGAATTTTACAGAATTTTTCAGGGCGGAAATACGGCTCCTAGAGCCTCCAATACGCCCAAAATACGCCACAATCTGGAAGAATACGCCCCAAAAAACCCTAGGAATACCTTTTATAAAGAGATTGCGGGTTTAATGTTGCAAACGGGTCCCAAAACCCGCACCAATAACGCTTTAAACCCGAATTCGCAACCCCCGCAAGTACCCGCCGTTCGATCAAAGCGGGATCTTTTCTAGTTGTGCCACGTGGCTAGCGGATCCCCTCTGCGCCTGCTAGCCTCTTCGTCATCTGCATCTGGTGCGGGGAAATCGTGCACAGTCCGATCAAGGACGAGTGGATCAGATAGAGCCACGTATACCGCTGTTCGAATACGAGTCGGAGAAGGTGTGAACCGTCTGATCTTGAAGCAACGGCGTGGATGACGCCACGTCGCCCCATTATTTTGAAAACGAATTCGGCAGCTCGAAACGTTTTGCACCGTTGGATTGGGCGGTCAGGTGTTAGATAGCTGCAGTGTGTCCCAGATTGTCGCTCCGCCTCGCGATTTCATCTGCGCTCGTGGACCGTCGGATCAGCATCCGACGGCTTAGCTGCGCTTGCTTCGCCGCTGCTGAGAGTTGCTGAGGGCCGTTCGATTCGAGCGGGATTCGCGGTGAAAACGCCACGTGGCCCGCTTTGATGCAGCATCCGCGTTTGCGAGGGCGGTATTGTGAGCCATTCGATCGTAATCGAACGGTCACTAAAATGTTCCGTTGCAATAGCTGAGAGCCGCTAGATCTGGGAGGGAAGCGTTGAGATCTTGCCACGTGGTCGCCCAAAAACCGTGTGCCGACCGTATATACGTATTTATTTGCGTATTTCCCCAATTAAATGGTATTCTGCATTCAAAAATACACAGTAATTAGCACAGATCTCAGAAAAATACAAATAAATAGTCGTTGGAATCGTGAGATCTAGACGGTGCTAGGAAAAATATAATAAGTGCAGAAATACTTCATTAATTGCTGTTTTATGCTTAAACAAGGTGTTTTCTCTAATAAATAATTGTGTACAGAATACGAACATTTAGAGAGCAATGTAGCATCATGTAAGCACAAAATAGAGCTAAATGGGGGGTTAAATATGTAATATTGAACCCGAATCAGCGTCGGAGGTTGGCGAGGATGTTGCGGTGGCGCGACGATGCTTCGTCAGAGGGAGGCGGTGTAGGTCGAGGCGTCGACGACGAGTCTGCCGGAGGGAGGCAGCAAGAGAGATAGGGGAGAGGTTTCGGGGGGGGGAGAGAGAGAGAGAGAGAGAGAGAGCCTAGGAAGAGAGGGTTGGGGGGTTTAGTTTATATAGGGTTTAAGAAAATGATATATTTATAAACCTAGGTATTATTGAAGACAAAGAAACTGGATGGGATGGTTGAGATCCTAAAATTTTGGATCTCACCAGCTAGGGGAGGCTGGTAATGGGGGGTAGTTAGGGTTAAAAGTAATTTAGTAGGGGTAATTAGTGAGAGTAAAATGTCATTAACGATGTAATTAGTAAAAACGAAGGAATACTACCTCGTTTTCGCATACGACTTCAAAAAATTACGATAACATAGCTACGGGTTCGTATCGTCGCGAAGATCGCAAATACGAAGTCCATTTCAGGGTTTGAGCTACGGATATACGAGTTTTGGGCCAAAACGTTTGGTATGCGGGTTTTCAGGTTCTAGGTTGATTTGATTTCAGAAAATTACGAAAATAAAATGGGGAGCACTAAATGATCATAGAATCACACTGTAGAAGTTTGAAATTGTTTTGATGATGATTATATAGAAAATTAATTCATACTGCTAAATTAGTAACAATTGAATATGAATTATTATAAAAATTATTTAGAGGTACTTGATGATGCTGGGAAATTGAATCCCACCCCTAAGTGGTTTTGATGATGAGCACACAAAATGATGTTAGTGTACTAACTACACTACAACTCAAGTGTGCAGGTTGTGCGAACGGTAACTTTACACTTACTCCGAAGAAGCTCAACCACACTCGAA
The DNA here is from genome assembly GCA_030789695.1 of Scilla litardierei. Taxonomy (NCBI): domain Eukaryota; kingdom Viridiplantae; phylum Streptophyta; class Magnoliopsida; order Asparagales; family Asparagaceae; genus Scilla; species Scilla litardierei. The sequence goes on from CM061142.1 coordinate 73,181,091, forward strand.
CGACGAAGACGAATTTGCTAGTTCTACGTCAAGCACAAGATGTAGCTCGTGCTCAAGCTTAATGAAGAAGGAACTCAAAATTCAGGAGAAGCACGCATCTACTTCAATCATCTAAACGGCTTCCTGAAGATCTCGTTTTAGTCTAAGTATGTGAGTTTTTTTGTTTCTTAGGATTATGTCAAAGCCAAAGTAGATATCGCACACACACAAATGATTTCGAAGAAAAATGTTTTAAATGTTTTTAACTCTTGAGAGCAAAAGCTAGTCGATCTATTATCAGTAGTCAACCTCCAATACACCCAGGAGTTGATTACACTTCTCAACTAGCTGAGTTTCTGAGAAAACTGCTTTGGGAGTCGACTACTAAAGGAGGGAGTCGACTACCAGCTAGAAGCAAAATTTCTACTGAAATTCTCTGGGAGTCGACTACCACCCTGAGGGAGTCGACTACTAGCTGTTGTTTTCCAACGACTCTGCTTCCTGATTTCACTCTATTTTCATATCTGATTGGGCTGAAAGTCAATTCTTTTTTAAATTCAAATTTCCCTTGAAACTCTATAAATAGAGCCTTTATTGAGATCATTGATACACAAATCTAAATTCTCTATTGTTAGTTCTTAGGTTCAAGACTAACGTTCTTTTGATGATGATCAATACATTATGTTAGTGTGCTAATCAATCTTATGTTTTAGTCTCAGTTTATCTTAAGGATTATATGTTGATGAGACAAAGCATAATGCTTGGAGGATGATGCAAGGGATATCTTAAAGACCTCCAAGAGTGATGGAGTGCTCAAGCTTGGATGAAGTCATGAAGATCATCTAATGAAGCCAAAGCTTGGAGCATGATGATGGATGGACATCTAGAGGAGCATTGCCAAAGCTTGGAGCTTGATGAAGGAAAGCTCATCAAGGAGTGCCAAAGCTTGGAGATGTTGGGGAGCATCAAGGTATAGTGAGCTTGAAGACTTAGACTCTAGGAGATGCAATTTGTAATCCATGTAATTTCATTTACTTGCATTTCTCTTTTTGAGTCTAGGATTATTGTAATGCCTTGATAGATGGTCATACTCTCATGCATTTGCATTTCACCATCTTATTGAGGCCTAGGATTATTATAGAATCCAACCCAATAGGTTCATCTAGCCCAAAGACTCAATTGGAGTCTCTGGCTCTTCTACAGTCGCCTGCTGAAGGTTTTACAGTCGACTGGGTGATTTCCAGTCGCCTGTCGAGCCTTCTACAGTCGACTGTGATGCATAGCTCAAGTCAACTTTTCTATTGACTCTTCTTGAGCTTTTCTCATCAGTCGACTGATGTTCAATTTACAGTCGCATGTATTCTTACAGTCGCCTGTGAATTGGTCGACAGTCGACTGTTCGCTTATTGCATTTTCTGGGCTTCATCCCAATTTGCAAGACAGTCGCCTGATGAAGTTTTTACAGTTGCCTGTGAAATGGCCATCAGTCATCTAAAAGGCGTAAGTGCAAAAAATGCATATCTCTCTGTTTTTCTTCATCCACTGCAGTAGTCGACTGATGAAGGTTATACAGTCGCCTGTCTATTTTACAGTCGACTGTACTCTGGTCGTCAGTCGCCTGTAAGCATAGTGGGAGAAAGTTGCAACTCTCTGTTTTTCTCCATCCCCTCCAGCAGTCGCCTGATGAAGGATATACAGTCAACTGTCTGTTTTACAGTCGCCTGTGTAGTCTTCTACAGTCGACTGTCCTGGCTCAGATTATAGCTGTTGGGATTTTTCTAGCCGTTGAATAGTCAACTGTAATTTGTTCATCAGTCGGCTATCTGTGCCATAAACTGTCAAAATCTAGCCGTTGCAGATTTCTTCACTTTGGGTTTTTGGCTGGTTTTATGGGTTCCTTTGGGCTTCCTATATATAGGAGATGGCTTAGTTCATTTATAACTCTTGGTTATTATTGAATATATTTGGAATCAATAGCTACTTCTAATCTCTCACATTCCCTCATTAGAGCTTCAATCTTATGCTATAACATCTAAGCTCTAGGAAATTTCTCCAAGGGATTTCAATCTCATTCCTTTTCTTGGAGAACATCTTTTCTTCTCTTCAGTTCATACACTCAAGTGAGAAGTGTTAGGATTCACTCCTAGAAGAGAGAAAGATCTACAAGTGCAATCAAAGCTAATCTCAAGCACTTGGTCCTTCACTTGCATGCCTTCTTCTTCACAATGGTAAGATCATATCAAGGCATAGGTAAGTGTTGTTTCGTGTTGTTTTTGTTCGAAACCCTAATTCTCTTTGTGGGAATTAGTTACTCTCTTTGTGGGAGTTTGGTTCTTTCTGTGTGAAAGAACAAATTCTCTGTGTGAGGTCTCTCTGTGTGAGAGTAAGGATATCTCTTTGTGGGAATCCTAAATTCTCTGTGTGAGGTATCCATTTGTGGGATTTTGTATTCACTTCTCTGTGTGGGAATATAGTGAATACTGGTGTGGCTGGACGTACCCAAGTTTTAGAGAACCAAGGTAAAATCATTGTGTTTGCGATTGTTGTTGTTGAGCACTCTGTTTATTTTCCGCTGCTTATTGTGCTTTAATTTTAGTAACTTTTTATTAAGCACTTTGCTTGCTATTACACTATTCACCCCCCTATATAGTGTGTGTAGCCCCGCAGGGTCCCTTACAACTGGCATCAGAGCCTTGGTTTGGTGGCTTTTGTAAGCATGACTTCTAAGTCTTAACAACCCCTCTCACTTCCTCCCGTCTTCAAAGGCAAACACTTCTCAAAATGGAGGAAGAACATGTTCCACTGGCGTGATGTGCATAAGGAGTCAGGGCATATTACCTCGGATGCTCGAGTTTGAAATTCATTGCTCAATGCTCTCTCTTCGAATATTGCTAAGAAAGTAAGTGATTTCATGACGGCCAAGAAGATATGGAATTATCTTGATGAAAAGTATGGTGGAGAGGAATCTGGTGATGATGAGAGCATCGGTGGTAATGAGGTATCTCGTTACTCTCTCGTTCAACGTGCTAATTTTATTGAAAATGATAATGCGTTGTTTATGAACTCTCTCAATGCGAATAATAACAAGCTTGAGAGAGATGCTTACACACACACTTCTTTATCATCCAAACATCGTGATGATACACAAACCATTGCATTGAATTAATAAAAGATTGCTCTTGATTCTCATGTGTGCATGTTGAGTAAAGAGAATGACTCTCTTAAAGGTCGTATTGAGTTTGATCGTGATTTTCACAAATCTGTGAAAGAGAGTCTGTATGCATCGCATAATGTTGAATTTAATTCTTTGCATACCGAGAAAGATACTCTTCTTTCTCAATTGAGTGCCTTGAGAGATGAGAATGCTTCTCTCAAACTCCAAATGGAGAAGATGCACTCGAGTGTGATTACAACATTTTGGGAGATGAGACATTGGCTCTCAAGTCAAAATGTTGTGAGCTTAGCTCATGTCTATCCAAGAGGGATGACAACATTTCTTCACTTTTGAAGAAATGTGAGCTATTGTCTACTCAAATTGAAAATTTCAAATTGAGTAAGGACACGGTTTTGGGATCCTCTTCATTGAAGGTGAATAAACCAAGCTCTTCTCTCAGAAGCACCTAAATAAATTTTATGGGGGATCATTCTAATGAGAAAGTCACATCCAACTCTTTTGGCCTAAAATCTACTATTATTTCTAAGCCAAAGAGAAATCATGCATTTTTGTATTCCGGTCTTGCATATATTAAGAAGCCTATTCAAAAACATGTTGATATGGATGCTTCTTCTTTGAATGCTATGCATGATGTTTCTACTCATATGAAATCTTATTATTGCTTGCATGCTAAAGTTGATAATAAATCTTTGCATGCTTCATATGTTCCTATGCATGGTAGAATTGCTTGTGTGAATGCATCTAATGATAGATCTCATGTTTCACACACGGGGCACGCCAATGTTTATGTTCCACCTCATAAGCGTGCACCCTCACCTCCTACTCATGCCTTAACCAAACCTCTTCTTAAGAATCCCAAACCACTTTCTTTGTGGATTCCTAAGAATGTTTCTAGGCTTGATAGGAATGCGTATATAGAATCATATGTTCGTCATGTTATATTTTCATATGACAATATACGGAAACCAAACTCCACTTTTGTTTGGTTTTCAACTTGCTAGCTCACTCACATTGTTATTCATTGCTTGGGTACCATGCTTGTATGTTTACATTTTGTACCCACATTTTTGTGAGTGTGTCCATTACTCCCATGTTTGCATGTTTTGTATGATTATGGGGGAGTATGGAATTTTTGCTTGCTAGCATTATTTTTCCATTCATATGGCACATTGTATTTCATTCACATTATGTTTGTGCATATGGGATGGTTATTTCTCTTGCCCTTGGTTTCCTATTTGGCTATTACCCATCTTTTTGATATGCTAATGGGGGAGAGAAATAGGTTAAGTAAAATATACCTTATGCTTGTTAATGCATTATTATCAATTGGTATGTTTTTGCATAACAACCATCAATATGATTTGTGCTTTATATGTCTTTATTTTGTGCACATTTGCATATTGATTGGGGGAGTTTGTTAGCACACATTGTTTATTTCAATGTTTATTATATTTTGACATAATGGATTGTCATCATCAAAAAGGGGGAGATTGTTAGTTCTTGGGTTCAAGACTAACGTTGTTTTGATGATGATCAATACATTATGTTAATGTGCTAATCAATCTTATGTTTTAGTCTCAGTTTATCTTAATGATTATATGTTGATGAGATAAAGCATAATGCTTGGAGGATGATGCAAGGGATATCTTAAAGACCTCCAAGAGTGATGGAGTGCTCAAGCTTGGATGAAGTCATGAAGATCATCTAATGAAGCCAAAGCTTGGAGCATGATGATGGATGGACATCTAGAGGAGCATTGCCAAAGCTTGGAGCTTGATGAAGGGAAGCTCATCAAGGAGTGCCAAAACTTGGGGATAATGGGGAGCATCAAGGTATAGTGAGCTTGAAGACTTAGACTCTAGGAGGTGCAATTTGTAATCCATGTAATTTCATTTACTTGCATTTCTCTTTTTGAGTCTAGGATTATTGTAATGCCTTGATAGATGGTCATACTCTCATGCATTTGCATTTCACCATCTTAGTGAGCCTTAGGATTATTATAGAATCCAACCCAATAGGTTCATCTAGCCTAAAGACTCAATTGGAGTCTCTGGCTCTCCTACAGTCGCCTGCTGAAGGTTTTACAGTCGACTGGGTGATTTCCAGTCGCCTGTCGAGCCTTCTACAGTCGACTGTGATGCATAGCTCAAGTCAAATTTTCTATAGACTCTTCTTGAGCTTTTCTCATCAGTCGAATGATGTTCAATTTACAGTTGCCTGTATTCTTACAGTCGCCTGTGAATTGGTCGACAGTCGACTGTGCGCTTCTTGCATTTTCTGGGCTTCATCCCAATTTGCAAGACAGTCGCCTGATGAAGTTTTTACAGTTGCCTGTGAAATGGCCATCAGTCGTCTGAAAGGTGTAAGTGCGAAAAATGCATCTTTATTTGTTTTTCTCCATCCACTGCAGCAGTCGACCGATGAAGGTTATACAGTCGCCTGTCTATTTTACAGTCGACTGTACTCTGGTCATCAGTCGCCTGAATGCATAGTGGGAGAAAGTTGCAACTCTCTGTTTTCTCCATCCCCTGCAACAGTCACCTGATGAAGGATATACAGTCGACTATCTATTTTACAGTCGCCTGTGTAGTCTGTAATGCCCTGATAACTACTGCACAAGTACTAGAGGGGGGGGTGAATAGTACTTTAAAATAATCAAGAGTATTATTTCTAATTATCTTGCAAACTCAACCAACAATGCGGAAATGAAAATATGACAACAATAAAATACAATCACAAACAAACGATATAACGGGTTCAGATCCATCCAAGTCTCCCCGACTTGTTCCCGGTGATCCTACGTCCCAAACACTCGGATCCCCTCCGGATACTTGAGTTAGAAACTTCTAACTCAAATTTGCACTATGAAATTCTTGTAGAAAACATCTACAAGATCAAATCATACACAAATGAAAATGTGACTCCCACAAACCGGGATCACAAACTTCTCTCACAACCGAGAGAAAAACTTAATATCAAAGTAAATGAAATAAGAAATGCTTACCAACAAAATCCTATGCTTTTAGTAAACTTACGATTTTAGGGCAAGGAGGATTTTGAGGAAGAAGAAGGCACCAAACACTAGCTCCAAGAAGTTGACCAGCAATAGAAGCCTAGGGAGGAGTTGGTGACCTTGAATCAAGCTCTTGGCTTGAAAGGCTCACAATCAATTAAATCAAATGTAATCGTCGAGCGACGAAGTCAACATCAGAGACAAAAAAAATATAATGCGCACAATGAAGTAAATGTCAACACGATGTATATAAACCATGGTACAACAAAATGTATACATCCGCCAACATACATAAACACGATCGAAAGATCGGTGCACACATACAACATATGTCTCACAGACATCAAAATGAATATACATCAAAAAGTGTATCATCATAACATCCAAAAATATCAAAAATCCATAACCACCAACTATCCTATCCCACTCTCTCACGACAAAGTATATCATCCAAAGTGCACATGGGAGAGTCTTCCAACGCAAGCTCAGGAGGTGGAGGCAGGGTCAGCAGCAGCAGCAGGCTCTGCAGAAGGGGTGGTGGTCATTGGGTCGATTGGAGTGTCCACAGACGGGAGAGTCGCAACAGGAGTGGTCTCGGGAGCACCAGCAGAAGTATCCACCGAAGGAATGGTGGCAGCAGGTGTGCTCTCGGGAGCACCAGCAGAAGTAGCAGCAGCAGACGTACCTTCGGTGGCACGAATAGGAGATCCAACAAGCTCCTGGAGATCAGCCTCATCCATTTCCTCCTCGTTAGAAACTGAAGGAGGAATCTCAACGCCCAAGTGAGAACAGATGCGAGCTAGCATCTCCTCAGAACGAGAAACACGAGACTCCACACGTTGCAGGGAAACTTCAAACTCAGCGAGTGACGGAGTAGGAGAAGGAGCCGGAGCAGCTGAAGCAGAGGGGGTAGTCATCTGAACGTGACGAAGTGCCGCAAGAGACTTCTTGACGGCCGTCGCATTCAGGGGAGGACCCAGAGGACGCTGATCATCGGGAGGGAGAGGAACGCCGAAACGACGAAATACAAGGGTCAGCAGACAAGGATATGGGATGTGAGCAGATTTGGTAGACTTTCGGATGCATTCAAAAGAGTCCATCTTATCTAAGATAATACGAGCCCAATTGATCTCGCTCCCCATGAAAAGAGCGTAGATCAGCTTGAGGAAAGGCTGGGATGGCAAGCTAGAGGAGCCGTACTTCGGAAGGAGGCACGACTTCAAGATAAGATTGAGGACCCAAGCGTTCGGCTTAAATGATTTGGAGGGAACGCCAATCATGGCGGGAGGGATGACATGAAACATCTCAGAAAGCATCGCCTGGTCAAGATCGTGGATATTATCCACAGAGATATCAGCAGGAAGCAGGCCAGAGGATGAGACACCTATCAACTCCCCTAAGATCTCTGTCGTGAGGACAATAGGTGTCCCTAAGACAGTGGCCTCAATGGAGTGGGTGTCGTCATACTCACCCCGTACTCGATTTACATAGAATAATTTGACGAGTCAGGGGTACGGGTGAGGGTTCGCCTTGGGGTTATGGCGAAGATAGTCTATGAGGCTGCTATAGGAAAGAAGATCGGCGAGATGTTGAAAATCGAAGAACTGAACGAAGTGCTCCAATATCAATGGACAGTGCTCGATACGATTGTATGCCGCAAGACACATCGGGTCATCGCGACATAACGAAATATCGACACCACCCAAAGGCATGGGAGCCTTCCCATTAGACGGACGGGAGCTAGATCGAGGAGGAGAAATAGGAGCCCTAGCGGTAGGCTCAGACTCAGGGATATACTCTTCGTCGGAGTCAGAAGCGGGAGGAGTGGGAGCACGGAAAGAGCTAGGCTTGGGTTGTAAAGATCGGGCTCTAGGCTTCGCAGTTGCTGTCATCTTCTTCTTAAGAGGAGGCGAAGAGGAAGATGGATGGGTCGATTTGGCGCGGCGTTTGGGTTGAGGGGGGTCCGTAGGAGGAGACTCGACGGTCATGGGAGACCGACTCGAGGGACGGATGGGGATACGCGTCTTCGCCATACTCGAGATGAGACAACACAACCAACGCACGAGATCGAAATCGACAAATCGAAATGAAAGAGAAAACCTAAGAGTGAAACCCTAAGTCGAACAGAAATCAAACGAAAAGAACACAAATCTAACCCTAAAACCTGAGAGGGAGAGAGAGCTATACCCTAGGACAGAGGAGAGTGATCGATGACGGCCAGAGATGGCCGGAAACGACGGAGCACGGCGGAAACAGCGGGGGAGATGGAGGGTCGTGGGGGTTAGGGGGTCTGAGAGGAGCGATGCACCGATTAGAGTGAGATCTAATCGGTGCCAAGGAGTATAAGCCGACAGAAAATGGAAAAGACCAACGTGCCCTAACGCATTTAGTCGGTCACAGTTCAAGTGCTGACCGACTAATCTAGTCGGTCGGCTAATGAACATGAACCGACTAAGTGCAAACAGTAACTGAAGCCAAAATTAGGGCATGAGTTAGTCGGTCTGAGTTCAATAGCTGACCGACTATAACTCAATCTAGTCGGTCGGCCAATGAACTAGGACCGACTAAAAGAGTCCAAAAATTTGAAATGTCGAAATTTTGAGTTCTCTCCTACGCGCACTTGGATGAAGCAACCAAATACTCTCATACATCATTATACTACCCCATAGAACATCGAAAATCTTAAATACGACGTTCATGAATAATTTTACCATAAATTCTGAAAATTCAACCAAAAATCCAGAAAATCCCAACAAATCTAGCATGAGCATATATAAAGAAAATTATTATCATGCAAGATTATTGAAAATATGAATCCTAAATCTCGGATTCACCCATAATCCCCAATTCTCGACGTAACTGCACAAAGGAGTCTTCTTTGAGTGGTTTCGTGAAAATATCGGCGATTTGCTTCTGGGTTTCAACGTACACTAAAATGATGTCCTTTTTAGCAACATGATCATCTAGGAAATGGTGACGGACATCTATGTGTTTAGAACGGGAATGATGTACCGGATTCTTAGAGAGACATATTGCACTTTGGTTGTCCACCATGATAGGGCAAGTATCACAGTTTATACCAAAGTCTTTAAGAGTGTGTCTCATCCAAAGAACCTGAGCACACGCAGCACCGACGACAATATATTCCGCCTCGGTGGTTGAGAGTGATACAGAATTCTGCTTCTTGGAAAACCAAGAGACAAGAGAATTTCCTATAAAATGGAAAGTGCCACTAGTACTTTTCCTGTCGGATTTGCATCCCGCATAATCTGCGTCAATATATGAGATTAACTCCTATATGCTAGACTTTGGATAATATAATCCGTAGTCGAGGGTGTAACTTAAATAACGGAAAATACGTTTTACCGCTACTAAGTGAGATTCCTTAGGTTGAGATTGATAACGAGCACATACACATACAACAAACATAATATCGGGCCTACTAGCAGTAAGATATAATAAACTACCTATCATACCTCGATATAGACGAATGTCTACATCTATGCCACCCGAATCTTTATCTTCTTGCCTGAGGCATTCTCCATTCCAAATCGCTTGAGTAACTCCACCGTGTACATGGTTTGGTGGATGAAGATTGCATCGTTCATTTGGCGGATTTGGAGACCTAAGAAATATTTGAGCTCACCCATGTGGCTCATCTCAAATTGGTCCTTCACGACATTAGAAAACTCTTCGCAAAGAGTGAAGTTAGTAGCACCGAAAATGATATCATCAACGTAAATTTGGACTAAAATAATATCATTATTCGAATACTTAACAAATAATGTAGAATCAACTTCACCCATTTTAAAACCCAAATCCAAAAGAAAGTTCTTTAGGCGGTCATACCAAGCTCGAGGAGCTTGTCTCAAACCATAAAGTGCTTTCTTAAGTTTGAAAACGTGATTTGGAAATTTTTCATTTATAAAACCCGGAGGTTGAGAAACATAAACTTCCTCAACGATATCTCCGTTTAAAAACACACTTTTTACATCCATTTGAAAGAGTTTAAAATCTTTATGGCATGCAAAAGTTAACAATAACCTAATAGATTCTAATCTTGCTACCGGAGCAAAGGATTCTTCGAAATCTATACCTTCCTCTTGTCGGTAGCCTTGAGCTACTAACCGAGCTTTGTTCCGGACGACGATTTGGTTTTCGTCGGTCTTGTTCTTGAAAATCCACTTCGTTCCTATAACGGTGTGGTTCTTCGAAGGCAATGGAACAAGCTCCCAAACCTCATTCCTCTCAAATTGAATGAGTTCCTCCTCCATGGCTAAGATCCAAGCACTATCTTCGCACGCTTCGTTAATATTCTTTGGCTCAATTGAGGAGGCAAAGGCACAATGAGTGAAGTAGTTGACTTGAGATCTCGTCTTGACACTATCAAGTATGTTGCCAATGACTTGCTCATGGGGATGGTCACGAACTGTATGAAGCCGTTTGGGAACTCCCTGATCAATAGGAACATTCTCAAAAGATTCATCAGTAGGGTTAGTAACATTAGAATCAATAGAATTAGAATTACCAATAGAATCACATAAAACATCCATGGAGTCATCATCATTAGTAATTCTAGTAGGGACAAAATTTTCATTGAATGAAACATGAAGTGATTCCTCGATCGTTGAGGTTCGTTTGTTGTATATCCGGTAGGCTTTGCTACGTGAGGAATATCCAACAAATATCCCCTCATTGGATCTTGGATCAAATTTGTCCAAGCTACCATACGTGTTTTTAATAAAACATTTTGCACCGAAAACTCGAAAATGTTTAACTTGAGGCAATCTACCAAACAACAATTCATAACACCTTTGTTTGGTGCCGGGCCTCAAAAGTATTCTATTAAACACATAGCAAGCGGTATGTACCACTTCTGCCCAAAATTGATGGCCAAGTTGGCTATCATCAAGCATAGTGCGAGCACATTCCACTAGCGTCCTATTCTTCCTCTCAACAACACCATTTTGAGGGGGTGCGCGAGGGAAAGAAAAGGTGTGAGTAATACCAACTTCATCAAAAAAATTTGAGAAATACTCATTCTCAAATTCCCCTCCATGATCAATACGAATAGTGACAATGGTGGTTCCAATGTGATTTTATACTTTCTTAACAAATATTGTGAAGTTTTCAAAAGCATCATTTTTATTACTTAAGGAAAATACCCAAGTAAATCTAGAAAAGTCATCAACGATGACAAGTCCATATCGTGCATTTCCTAATGAAGCAACTCTAGTTGGCCCAAAAAGATCTAGATGTAATAGCTCTAGAGGCCGCTTAGATGAAATGCTTTTCTTAGGTTTAAATGACGATTTTGGAAGCTTGCCTCGTTGACACGAGTCACAAAAGCTTTTCTTTTGAAAGACAAGCTTAGGAAATCCTTTAATAGAATTTAACTTGGAAAGCTTAAAAAGTGTTCCAAAGTTCACATGACCAAAACGTTGATGCCATAAGTGTTGTTCACTTGTGTTGGCAATAAGACATTGTTCATGTGATTTTGGAAGACTTAATATATAAATATCCTTATGGCGTGTGCCAGAGAATAACACATTATTAGTATCTTTATTCAAAATATGACACATTCCTTTCGTAATGCTAACTTTGTAACCTTTGTCACAAAGTTGGCTTATTGAAATAAGATTGTGATTTAATCCTTTAACAAGGTAAACATCACTTATTAGTGGTTTAGATGGGTTACCTACTTTACTAACACCAATGATGGTTCCGCTCTCGTTGCCTCCAAAGACGACTCGGTTCCTATTTGCAATGGGCACCACTCCGGAGAGCAATTGAGCATCACCCGTCATGTGTTTTGAACACCCGCTATCGAGTATCCAATTATTCTTAAAGCTAAATTTGGATTTGTTGCTCTGTTTCTTTTTCTTGAGTACCTAAAGATAGAAATATCATTCCATGGTACCCAAGGTCATTGGGTCCTAAAGATTAGACCTTTGGAAGCCAAGTCCAATTGGACTTAGACTTCCCAACATAATCATCATTATGCACGACATTCATAAAATAGGAATTCATGTATGCTTGTTTCTCATGCATGTTAGTGTTCTTCGGGCCCCAAATAGTGAATATTTTGGGAGCCCTATTCCTATTGGGAGCATGCATACGTTGTTGATTTCTACGTGATGCATGTGGCCTATGAGGAGGTGGCCTAGGAAATGCATGTCGTGGATATGCATATGGAACATGATGAAATGGTGGTGGCGACATATGATATGATGCATGATGGTAATCATTCATATGATAATGTGGATGAACATATGCATGTGGAGGAACACGTGCGTGAGGGTGTCTCACTTGGTGTGCACGTGCTCGTGGACGTGATGCATAAAAATCATCATAATTGTGAACCGGTGGAGTAGGATGTGTGTTCCTACGTGGCATGGTATTGGTGTACATAAATGCATGACCCTTCTTTGGAGGTCTACCCAAAGTGGGTTTCTTTCCAAATGGGGATGTGTACGAAGTGGAAGCACCATTGGTAGAAGAACTACCAATGGGGTGTTTGCTCCCACTCGTTGAGGCATCGGAAGTTGGCCTAACAAAGGTAGTGGACGATTTGGATGAATTTCCCATCTTATACCCTAAGCCAATGTGGTGATTGGCCGGAAGTAAGTCATTTAGGATATTATCCAAATGGTCCTTACCTTTATTGAATTTATTAATTCGGCCTAATGTGCACTCATACTTCTCGGTGAGAGAATGCATAGAAGCATCCAAAGTGGACACTTGCGATGTGAGTACATAAACACGAGATTTGAGATTCTCATTCTCAATACTCCAAGTTGAGTTTCGAGAAATCAAATCCGCCATCTCGCGTTCATCCGATTCCTCAATATGAACATGCTCAAGTTGAGATTTGAGATTTACAATCTCACTTCTCAAGTCTTCAACAACGGTGTCGTTGTTGATGACGATAGGCTTAGGTGAGGTTTGGAGACTAGTTAACTCATCTTTAGTCTTAGTATATCTATTTACTAGTTTAGAATACTTAGATCAAATTTGCTCGTTAGCTAATCTAAGGTCATCCATAGTTACCTCATTTCCTTCATCCTCGCTTTCATCGGAGGAGGATTCTTGATCATGTTCCTCTCTAGCCATGAAGCACATGTGTGCTTGCTCCACTTGTTCACCATCTGACTCTCCACTTGAGGAGTCCTCGTCGGAGTCAGTGAATGTACCGACAAGTCCTTTCTTGTACCCTTTCTTGTACTTTCGAGACTTGTCGAACTTTGGTGCCTTCCACTTCTCCTTTTGCTTGTTTTGAGGACAATCCGCTTTCATGTGTCCTGGCTTATTGCATTTAAAGCACAAAGGAGCGGAGGCGTTAGTAGAACTAAATTTTGATTTGTTCTTGAAATTACCTTTTCGGAAGAATCGGTTGAACTTCTTTACCATGAGGGCAATGGATTCTAAGTCCAACTCTTCTTCCGATTCTTCATCATCGGTAGATGTAGATGAAGCGGCCTTGAACGTAATCGCCTTTTTCGTTGGCTCGTCTTGCTTCAAGTACGACTTCATCTTGTCTTGCATCTTTATCTTACTGTCCTTGCGTACCTCATAAGACATTAAGGTACCCATTAATTGAACGACAATATATTTATTCATATCATTACCTTCCTCGATGGCGAAGGTACGCTTTTCCCAACAAGAAGGAAGTCCGTCAATGATCTTTGAGACTTTCTCCTTTTGGGTGTAGGTCTTTCCAAGAGCCTCCAACTCGTTGGTAATGTCAACGAAGCGAGCATAATACTCCTTCATCTTCTCACCCTGTTGCATGTGAAATAATTCGTAATCTTTATTTACAACAGTGAGTTTGGAGTCTCTTACCCTACTCGTTCCTTCATGCAAGATGAGGAGTGAGTTCCAGATTTGATATGCACTCTTACATGTGCATATCTTGTTGAAGTCTTCGGGCTCCAACGCACATTGCAAGGCATTCATTGCCTTGGTATTGTTTACCTCCGCGGTGACCTTCGCGGTAGTCCAATTCGTGAAGTCAGGTTCGGTGGGCTCGACATACTCCGTCAACGTGGCTCTCCATAGTGAGGTGCTCAGGAGGAACGTTTCCATCCGGCATTTCCAGTACCCATAGTTGGTACGGTTGAAGAAAGGAGGCCTAGTCGAGGAGTGTCCTTCCATCACCGAAGAAGCTCCTTCACGGTTCCTGAAGGTGCTGTAGTCTGAAGGTGGACGAACGGTTTTGTTGTCGTTGGAAGACATAGCTATGAACTTGGCTCTGATACCAAATGTAATGCCCTGATAGCTACTGCACAAGTACTAGAGGGGGGTGAATAGTACTTTAAAATAATCAAGAGTATTATTCCTAATTATCTTGCAAACTCAACCAACTATGCAGAAATGAAAATGTGACAACAATAAAATACAATCGCAAACAAACGATATACCGGGTTCGGATCCACCCAAGTCTCCCCGACTTGTTCCCGGTGATCCTACGTCCCAAACACCCAGATCCCCTCTGGATACTTGAGTTAGAAACTTCTAACTCAAATTTGCACAATGAAATTCTTGTAGAAAACCTCTACAAGATCAAATCATACACAAATGAAAATGTGACTCCCACAAACCGGGATCACAAACTTCTCTCACAACCGAGAGAAAAACTTAATATCAAAGTAAATGAAATAAGAAATGCTTACCAACAAAATCCTATGCCTTGAGTAAACTTACGATTTTAGGGCAAGGAGGATTTTGAGGAAGAAGAAGGCATCAAACCCTAGCTCCAAGAAGTTGACCAACAATAGAATCCTAGGGAGGAGTTGGTGACCTTGAATCAAGCTCTTGGCTTGAAAGGCTCACAATCAATGAATCTCTCTTGAGGAATAAGAGCGAGGGAGAGATTCGTGTGAGAAATGAAAGCTTGGAAAATGAGATTAAATGCTTCTCTTTGATTCTCTAAAATGCAATAAATATCAGCCTTGAATGCTATGAAGAAGCATCTCAAGATTATATAGGATAGAGAAGAGAGAGAGAGAAAATTCGTGCATTTAATGCTCCAACGGATCTATTTCTGAAGCAGTCTAATCGGTCTAAGAAGGATCACTGACCGACTAGATTCACAACTAGTCGGTCGGTGATTCAACATGGACCGACTAACTAGTTCACAGCCAATAAAGTGAATTCAAGGAGTTAGATCTAGTTGGTCTAAGAAGACTTGCCAACCGACTAGTTTGACAACTAGTCGATTGGTGAGTGTTCTTTGACCGACTAAGAGTTGAAATGGAATAGGTTGAATTCAAGTAGAGCTAGTCGGTCTAAGAACAAATTCCAACTGACTAGTTTCACAACTAGTCGGTCGATGAATGTTCTTGGACCGACTAACTGTAAACAATAGCTCAGGCTGAAAAATGAAGTCTTAACTAGTCGGCCTAAGAAGGATTCCAAACCGACTAGTTTGACAACTAATCGGTCGGTGAACCTTCTTGGACAGACTAATTGGTCAACAGTGTAGATGCTGAATTTAGTAAGGAGATCTAGTCGGTTCAAGAAGGATTACTGACCGACTAGATGACAATCTAGTCGGTTTGTTCTTCTTCTTGAACCAAATAAGATGCACAAGAAGCCGCGAAATGAAGCGTGAAGCTTCAGGAAAGTTTGTATGGGCTTCTAAGATAATCCTAGCTCTAAGATATGAGCGTTATGAAGATTAGCATGTAAGACCTACTCAAGGCTTAACATTCTACGAAAAGAAGCTAGAAGACTATAAATAAAACTTGACGAACCGTCTTCAAAGCTTCAATCCGAAACTTCTTGACTTCAATAATGCTCCTTGAGCTTCAACGAAGCTTCAGGCACACGATCACGCGCTTTGAGAAGTCTTGAGACGTCGCTTTTGATGTTCATAGAATTTTGGTGACGATCTCCATAACCGCGCTCACAAAGAGTTAGTACACGATATTTATGTTTGTTCATCATCAAAACCAAATCCGGGGAATCAATACTCAACATAGTCTTCTATAGTCGACCGTCCAGGCTCAGATTATAGCCGTTGGGATTTTTCTAGCCATTGAACAGTCGACTGTAATTTGTTCATCAATCGATTGTCTGTGCCATAAACTGCCAAAATCTAGCCGTTGCAGATTTCTTCCCTTTGGGGTTTTGGCTTGTTTTATGGGTTCCTTTGGGCTTCCTATATATAGGAGATGGCTTAGTTCATTTAGAACTCTTGGTTATTATTGAATATCTTTGAGAATCAATAGCCACTCCTAATCTCTCCCATTCCCTCATTAGAGCTTCAATCTTATGCTATAGCATCTACACTCTAAGGATTTTTTCCAAGGGATTTCAATCTCATTCCTTTTCTTGGAGAACATCTTTTCTTCTCTTCATTTCATACACTCAAGTGAGAAGTGTTAGGATTCATTCCTAGAAGAGAGAAAGATCTACAAGTGCAATCAAAGCTAATCTCAAGCACTTGGTCATTCACTTGCATGCCTTCTTCTTCACATTGGTAAGATCATATCAAGGCATAGGTAAGTGTTGTTTCGTTTTGTTTTTGTTCGAAACCCTAATTCCCTTTGTGGGAATTACTCTCTTTGTGGGAGTTTGGTTCTTTCTGTGTGAAAGAACAAATCCTCTGTGTGAGGTCTCTCTGTCTGAGAGTAAGGATATCTCTTTGTGGGAATCCTAAATCCTCTGTGTGAGGTATCCCTTTGTGTGATTTTGTATTTGCTTCTCTGTGTGGAAATATAGTGAATACTGGTATGGCTGGACGTACCCACGTTTTGGGGGAACCAGGGTAAAATCATTGTGTTTGCGATTGTTGTTGTTGAGCACTCTGTTTATTTTCTACTGCTTATCGTCATTTAATTTTCGTAACTTTTAATTAAGCACTTTGCTTGTCATTACACTATTCACCCCCCCTCTAGTGTGTGTAGCCCCGCAGGGTCCCTTACATCTATTCTTTGTGCAAAATTCTGATCTCAATTGGTCTCATTTGCTCTCAACACTAATAGCCAATTTCTGATTTTATATTCTCTGATCTCAACTCTTATTTTTCTTGATATTATTTTGAGATCTGCATTTTTATTTTGGCTATTCTTAGAAGTGTTTTAAAAATCCTTGTTCTTTAATTTTTATTTCTTGAAAGGATTTTGAAAAGCTATAGATCTAAAGATCACAATGAATAATCTCATATTCCTTGTGTGATTTAAAAGATCTACTTAAAATTCTTTTAGCCACGTAACGCACAAATCGCTATATTTACTTTGGCTATAGAATTTTTGGGTGTAATCCAATTTCCACTAATTATTGTGGTGAGGTGGAAACTTTGTTTTATTTGTGGATTCCCTTGGTTGAAAGGGATGGGAAAATCCTAGACAAGTCTTGGTGGTTGGAAATCCTGGTCAAGGCTATGTGTTTGGAAAATCCTAACGAGTGGAGTTAGGTAATTGTATTGCTAAAGCAATAGTGGAAAAATCTCGTACCGGATTGGTCGGAGACTGGACGTATCCAAGTTATGGGGAACCAGGATAAAAATTCCTTGTTATTACATTTGCATTTTTTTCTGTGATTGTTTATCTTTGCTCTAGCATTTTATTCTATCTGCTAACTATTATATCTCTGTAATTTGTTGATTCATATTATTGCAAAGTTAATTTATTTATTTCCGCTGTGTAAAAAGATCTATTCTTGTGTAAAAGATTTATTGCTTGTAATCTTATCTTGTAACTAATACTTATATTCATTGTAAGATTACCTTGTTAATTAAGAACTAAGCGTAAATCACTCTACTTGGTTTCTTAGGCAACATTAGAAGGTTTTTAAATTGTGCTAATCAACGAACGAAAAATTTTACTATTTGCACAACACTATTCAACCCCCCTCCTAGTGTTGTTTGCCATCCACATGATCCAACACTTGGTATCAGAGCAGTGCTCGAAAAGCGATGGCATCAACATCTTTTCATTCTGAAGGACTCAACACCATGCGACCACCATTGTTCAACAAAACGAATTACGCAAGTTGGAAGATCCGTATGAAGACTCACCTAGAGTAACTAGATATCGAGGTATGGATCGTCATTAAAGCACCATACAGTGCACCCACTGATGTTGAGTTCGAAAAATGGTCTGATGATGATAAAAAGAAAGCCAACCTCAACGACAAAGCGATGAACGCATTCTTTTGCGTCGTGACAGGTAATGAATTCAATCGTGTTTCTCAATGCAAGACAGCATATCAGATATGGCATACTCTTCAGGTAAGTCATGAGGGAACCGAAGAGGTAAAGAAATCCCGTATTAATGTTTTGCATTCGAAGTTTGAATCTTTCAAAATGGAAGAAGGAGAGAGTATTACTGATGTGAATACTCGTTTTACTAATATCACTAATGAGCTCGTAGATCTAGGTAAGAAATTATCTGAGTACGATCAGGTAATGAAGATACTAAGATCTCTCAGACCCGAATGGAAAGGAAAGACAACATCAATTCGAGAAGCCCACAACTTGAAGGATCTAACCATTGAAGAACTGATGGGAAATCTCATGGCATATGAGATAGAACTTGAGGAAGACAAGAAGATAGAAGAGAAACCAAAGAAGAAGAGCCTAGCATTCAAAGCTCAAGAAGAAGACTCCGACTATACCGACAAAGAGGACCATATTGCCTTTGTCTTAAAGAACTTTAAAGAGTTTATTACAAGTAAGTATGGTAAACGTTCATTTCGTCCTACTAACAATATTATTTGTTTTGGCTGTAACAAACCAGGACACGTAAAGAAAGATTGTCCCTTGGAGAAGAACAACCGAGACTTCAAAGATCGTGGGAAGAACAGAGAGAACAATGAACGAAGAAGCGACAGAAGGAACAAATTTCGACAACTTAAGAAGGAAGCTTACACAGCCTTCGATCAAAGCGATATTTCTTCGTCCGATGTATCCTCATCAGATGACAAAGACGAAAGAAGAGAAACAGCTCACATGTGTTTCTTAGCCTCCACGTCATCAAAGGTAAGTACCTTGCATGATTCATCATCAAGCAATGATGAAGACATGGACTATAGGGGAGCATATAAGGGGCTATATAAAATGCATGAAAAGCTCATAAAAGAACATAGACGAACTCTTAGAATTGTTAAAAAGGATGCTAAAGAAAAAGAAAATCTTATTAAAGAGAATACCATTCTAAAAGAAAAGAATGACTCTTTAAAAAAAGACATTCTGTCTATGAATGAGAAAATTGAATGTTTAAATAATCTTCTCGTATCTGTTAAAGAAAAATATGATTCTATAATGAAGATTGTTGAAAATTTCAATAAGGGAAAAGGGAAGCTAGATAGCTTAATAAATAACCAAAATGCTTCATCTAGCAAAACCAGACTTGGATATGAGTCTAATCATACCAAGAAAAAGGTTAAGTATACTAGAATGCATCATACTAACCAAAAATTTCTGAGCATCTGGATACCGAAGAACCTGACTGATCAGAAGCAAAAAAGGTACACAATTTATTTTGTTCAGCAAGTTCATTTAAACAAAAATTATAAATATGTTTCTAATGAAGGAACTAAACCATATTGGGTTAAAGACTAATCTCTTGGACTCAATGAATAAAGAGTACCATAAACGTTCATATTTTTCAAGTACTCTAAAACCCAAGGAGAAGGAACAAAAACTGCATCAAATGCTTTGCGATGAAAATTGAACTGCTTCGCAAAATTTGATTTGATTTGAATAGTTAAATGATTGCATCTTTTTAATGCTTATAAATGATTATTATGTTTTCGTGAGAAATACTTCCTGCCACACACACTCCATTGCGTCAAAAACCCTCGGGATGAGAAAATAGCTCAACCCAGCAGAGAGTCGACTACCATCTCGAGGGAGTCGACTACCAGAGTGTGGACACAAAAATCTGGGTTTTGTTGTTTGAGTTTTTCCGTACTCATATTGGGTTTCTATTGAGTCTATTGGGTTCATATCTAAAGGATAACTTAAACCCAATAAGAAAATAAGATCTCAACCATCCAATCTTATGATCCAAAGGCTCCTAAACTTCATCATCTTTCATCTCAAAAGATAAAAACCCCAAGCCCAAACCCTAGGTAGCCGACTAACCCCATTGTTGTCATCCTATTGAAATTTTTTTTACTTCTCTTGGTAAAATTTCTTGAACCTCTTTCAACTTCTCAAGAAGATCCCCAAGGCATAATTATTTCTCATCAACTTCTCACTTACTTCTTGTTATTCTTGCATATCTAGTCTTGTAATTCAAATTTTTTTCATCTAAAATGCCTTTCAAGAAGATTGCTACTAAGAAGAGAAAGGTTGCTAATGAATCCTCTCTTACTGAAAAAGAAATTATCGAACCATATCTTTTCAAGACGGCTTCTTTTGAAAAATTTCACAAAATTTCCAAAAGACAAATCCATCATGAAAGGTTTGTCAAAATTGATCATGTTGAGAATTATGGCATCAATAGCATCTTAGAATTTCAGAATCTTGCTAGTATTTTTTCATCTGAAAATATCTATCTGTGTTATCCTAGATTAGTATATCTATTTTATGCCAACATGGATTATGATCTTGCTAAATGTCGATTCATTACTAAAGTTCTTGATTCTAAGCTTGCTATAACTTTCAAATATCTTGGTCAAGCCTTAGGAATACCCTATTCAGGAATGCTGCTTGATGACATTGAAATGGTGGATAATGATATTTTAGAGAGAATGTATTTGCCTGGTAGATTCTTTCAGACAAAATTACCATGTAGTGATCTTCGCTACCCTACAAGAATTCTAGCAAATATTTTATCCTACAATATCATACAAAAATCCGGCAGTCATTCAGTTCTATCCAAAAAACATGCCAAATGCATTTATGCCATGCTAGGAAACTGTAAGGACACTGGCTATGGGGAAAACACTAGAAGGGAGGTTGAATAGTGTTTATGCAATTTAAAAAGATAGTTACACCAAATTAAATTTCTAACCAACAATAAGTGCGGAATAAAAGAGAACCCCAAAATGAAACAATGCAAACGCAAGGATGTTTCAAGGGTTCAGATTACCCAAGTCACTTCTCGACTTGTTTCCGGTAATCCTACGTCCCTTCCACCCGGTAACCATCGGATACTCAAGTTAGTACCCTAACTTGAGGTTTCCTTAAAAACCCACTTGTAGCAACCCTACAAGTGAAATCGAAATACACTCGATGTCCTTGACTCTCACAACTTAGGAGCAAGAAAACCACTCTCACAACCCGAGAGTTAATCAAATAACGAGAGTTATGAAATATGAAAATAAGCAACACTTACAATCGCCTATGCCTTGAAGTAGAACTTGAAGGAGAAGTGTGTTGTGTGTTGAAAGACTCTCTTGGAAGAGAGGAAAGCCCTTTCTCTTGACTGCACCAAATGCCTAGAAGATTTTTCTTTGGTTCTAGGTTGGAGAGCAAGAGATGGAAGATTGGAATTTTAGGACTTTAGGATTTGAGAGCTTTTATCTTGGGAGAAAGAAAGCTTGAGTGATTTAGCAAATGAACCTTGAATGAATGAGTAACCTCTCAATGGAACAGTAGAGCCTCCTTTTATAGGTTTCTCAAACCCTACAAACTGAATCACCAAAAACCCCTTTGAAATCCACGAGGAAAAACTCAACGGATAGAATCTGCGCCCGCGACAGTCGACTGTTAAATAACTCACAGTCGACTGCTGCACAGAGACAGAGGGTAGGTGCAAATTCATAACGGTCACTTACCACGTGGACAGTCGACTGATGAGGCATAGACAGTCGACTGTTAAACCAACAGGCGACTGTAAATCCTACAGCAGGCGACTGGCCGTAAGCTGAGTAAGTTGAGAAATTCTGAGAAAAGTCTGGGAGAACAGAACAGCCGACTGATAAAGAAAAGACAGTCGACTGTTAAACTAAACAGGCGACTGTAATTCCTTCTACAGGCAACTGTCAAGACCCTGAGATTTTCCAGAGAGTTGAGTCATTAAATAGGCTCAAAGACAGACGACTGTTGTAGCATTGACAGTCGACTGTTCCATTGACAGTCGATTGTAAAACCAACAATAATCGACTAGCCAGATTACACAGAGAAATATAGTTTGGACTGAAGATAGACATGCGACTGATTAACAAAACACAGTCTACTGTCTCTTGGACAAGCGCCTGTGAATCGTTCATAAGATGCCTGTAAGAGTTAAAGCTAAGAAGCCCAAAACTACTAGACTGTAAAAGTTTGTGCATAACAGGCGACTGTAGAACAAAATACAGTCGACTGTTTTGAGACAGGCGACTGTAAATTGTTCAGTAGTCGACTGATAAAAACATGACATGCACAATCTAGATAGAAATGAATTGGAGTCTAAGGAAGGTTGATCTAATGATATCCTAAGACCGAAATGAAGATGTGTGCGTGCTCCAACAAAGTTCTACTTCTAAGCTACATACTAGAAGAGAAACAAGAAGTTTACATTTGACGAACTCTCTCTTCTATCCAACGCATGAGCTTGAAGTCTTCTAGGAGCTTCAATCACCATCTACGATCATCCAAACCACTTCCTTTGCTTTCAATGATCTTTGAGTGTCATCCATTGCAAATAGATCTTCATAATAAGCTTAGGCAATGGATTAACTGCAAACAGGGGATTAGTCACAAGTATTTATGTTTGCTCATCATTAACACCAAGTAGGAAGAAGTCCAATACTCAACATTCTCCCCGTTTTTGATGATGACAAACAAACATAAACAAAAAGATAAATAATTGTGCTTAAAGAAAACTTACTCCCCCGACATAGATGCCAATCAAGTTAGTCAATAAATATTAGGGCATCTATATATCAAATGAAGCAAATTAATAAGATATGCATGAAGTAAATGAATCCATGAAATCTGGGATTTATAATCCATATTCATTATATCTTACTCCCCCTGAATCTAAGGCAACTTCAAGCTTAGATTCAAGTGTAATTAGAATTTACTTAGCACATTACTTATGAATTTGTTTATTTCTCTCCCCCTATGGCATTATCCAAAAGGTGGGAGTAAAATAACAACAACAAGCGTGCTAAATAAGAACTAACAACAATTTCAAGAGTTTAAAGATATGTAAATCAAAACACTCATAAACCACATTATCAACTTAGGTGATTAGAGGAATGAGAGTCCAATATCAACATTGAGATACACGAAGAAAAAATATCATCTCAAATCACATCACATAGAGAATATACAATTCCACATAATGCACACAGACAAGATCAACAATTATACTATGTGTGAAACTGAATGTCGAAACTGCATGTTCATATATATATATATATATATATATATATATATATATATATATATATATATATATATATATATATATATATATATATATATGATCACATTGGGTACAAAGTACAGGCACATCACCATGTGCATCAAAACGAACAAAATACATATGCCAAAATGCAACATGATCCCTACATCATCATCTCAAAAAAATCTAAGAGTGAGTGTCCCTAGGAGGAGCAGAGGCGGAAGCTGTCTCTGGGTCAATGGGGACATCCTCTGGAGGAGGAGCAGTAACAACAACATCCGTCGATATTGATGACAGTGGGGTCCGAGGGGCGACCAGACAAACGGAACATCAGTCGGGCAGAGCGGTGAGTTGGATTAGCAGGAGCCTTCCTCTTGGATGACGACGCACCCACAACAGAAGACTCACCACGAATAGACACACTGGGCCGTACAGCAGTAAACAGGGGCATGAAACCCGGAGGAGGAGGAACAACCACAGACTCGGGACACTCCTTATGAGGTGGAACCATGGCCTGAAGTTCAGCCGGAATGGGAGTGCCGTGAAAAAGGAAAGACTTGAACTAAAGCTCAAGAAGAAGCAAGCGCTTATGATCCTAGTCGGATACACGCGTTTCGATTAAGGAAACGTGGTTACACAGCCTACCGAGGATGAAATCCTCGAGAGGAACATACAGTTAAGACGAGGGTGGTTGGTCAGCTGGCAGAGAGGAGGGTTCAGCTACATTTGCTGAGGGAATAGGGTCACCAACTGTGATATCCAGGAACTCATCTGACATCGGAGGACTGACAGGTTCCATGAGGTACAAAGGATAGAAGCTTGGGTAAGCAGGAAATGGTGAAAGAAATAGGATGAAACCAAAGATTTGATGGTCAACGGACGAGTGTTAATCAAGCAATCAATCGACATCGAGAGAGGCTTCGACTAGGTTCGAAATCGACAGAGGGGAGATCGACAAAGGATTTGAAAGGAAACGCACGAAAGAGACAACGAGAGGAAGCAAATCTAATCCGAGACGAAGAAGAGACAATCGACGAAGCACTAGAGAGACGCAATCGACAGATCGACGATAAGAGTTGATGGAAAACTTCGGCGGAGTGATCGACTGTGAGTTCGAACGGGGGAGAAGAAAGGATTTATCAATCGGATGAGAGAGAAACCGTTCGGTCAAATCGAAGGATCTCGGTGATATATTGAAGGGTCAGATGAATCTGGGCCGTTAGATCGAAAAATCGACGGCTTAGATCAAATTAACGAATCGCTAGGATAGAAGACAGTAGACTGATGAACAATCGTCAGTCGACTGAATGATAGGGTAAAATATGAGCTTAGGTTGACAGACAGTCGACTGTTGGGTAACTTACAGTCGCTTGTCAGTGAGACAATCGATTGTATTTTACTTAGTAGTCGACAGACTGAGAATCAATAAAATTGATGATAGAAACAGAGACTACTGACGAAATGGACAGGCGCCTGATGACCAAAATGCAGTCGCCTGTTGATCCAACAGTCGACTGTAAAGTTGTCATCGGTCGCCTGGGAGAAAGATACAGTCTGCTGAAAGAGAAGATAGAGTAGGGCAGTCGACTGTCGAAGGAATGACAGTCGTCTGTCCTGGTCCAAAAATGCACAATGAGGTTGAAATCAAGAGGATAGGCACAAATCACCCTAGGACCTATACTCTAACATAAAACTCATCACAAAATCAATATAAAAGTAATCGATTAACACACAATTCTCTTAAAACAATTTGAAAACTTGCGAAATCAACACAATCTCAATAAACTTCTCTTAAAACAAATACATGTGAAACATATGATCTATCAAGAGAAGAGAAGCATAAAAAAAGTTATGAGTTCATAAGATGATATATCATGAAAGTTGAACTCCTAAATCTCAGATTCACCCATAATCCCTAATTCTCCATGTAACCTTACAAATGAATCTTCTTTAAGAGGTTTTGTGAAGATGTCGGCGATTTTTTTTGGGTTTCAATGTACTCTAAGATGATGTCCTTCTTAGCTACATGATCATTGATAAAGTGGTGTCTTACATCTATGTGTTTGGTACGGGAGTGATGTACTGGATTCTTGGAAAGACATATAGCACTTTGGTTATCAACTATGATATGGCAAGTATCACAATTGACACCATAGTCCTTAAGAGTGTGTCTCATCCAAAGAACTTGTGAACATGCAAGACCCACGGCAATATATTCCGCTTCAGTCGTGGACAATGATACCGAGTTCTGTTTCTTGGAGAACCAAGAAACTAGGGAATTTCCTAGAAAATGGCAAGTGCCACTAGTACTCTTCCTATCGGATTTGCATCCGGCGAAGTCGGCATCACTATATAAGATTAACTCATATGTGATCGATTTAGGATAAAGTAACCCATAATCTAGAGAGTGATTGAGATAACGAAAGATTCGTTTAACCGCAATCAAGTGTGACTCCTTAGGTCTAGCTTGATATCTAGCACACAAGCATTCGAAAAACATGATATCGGGCCTACTAGCAGTTAAATAGAGTAAGCTACCAATCATACCTCAATACAGACGAACGTCTACATCTTTTTCGTTCTCATCCTTGTGTAGATGGGTTGTTGTACTCATGGGAGTCCTTTTGCTTGAAGACGATTCCATCCCGAATCACTTAATTAGCTCCCCTGTGTACTTGGTTTGATGTATGAAAGTCTCATCCTTCATCTGTGGAATTTGTAGTCCAAGGAAGTAGTTGAGCTCACCCATGTGGCTCGTCTCGAATTCTTCCTTCATAGATATAGAAAATTCTTGGCAAAGATTAAAGTTAGTAGAACCAAATATAATATCGTCTACATAAACTTGAATCAATGGGATGTCATTTTCATAATCCTTAATGAAAAGTGTTGAATCAACTTCGCCCATTTTAAAACCTAAATCCAAAAGAAAGGTTTTGAGTCGAGCATACTACGCTTTAGGAGCTTGTCTCAACCCATACAACGCTTTCTTAAGTTTGAAAACATGGTTTGGAAATTTTTCATGAATGAAACCGGGTGGTTGAGAAACATACACTTCTTCATTAACAATACCATTTAAAAATGCACTTTTAACATCCATTTGAAATAATTTGAAATTCTTATGAGATGCAAAAGATAAAAGCAATCTAATAGCTTCTAATCTAGCTACAGGGGCAAAGGATTCTTCGAAATCGATACCTTCTTCTTGCCGGTAGCCTTGAGCTACCTACCTTGCTTTGTTCCTTGTGATGACCTCATTCTCATCGGTCTTGTTCTTGAAGATCCACTTGGTACCAATCACTTGGTGACCACTTGGAAGAGGAACGAGCTCCCAAACTTCATTTCTCTCGAATTGCATGGGTTCTTCTTCCATTGCCACTATCCAAGAGCTATCCTCACATGCTTCTTGGATGTTCTTTGGCTCAATGGTAGAGACGAATGCGCAATGAGAGAATTCTTTAATTCTAGACATTGTTTAAACACCCACACCAATATCTCCAATAATTTGGTCATGAGGGTGATTGCGAACGGTTGGATAAGCTTTGGGAACCTCTGCATCACTTGGAACATCTTCAACAATCTCATTAGTAGTGTTAGTCTCAATAATTGAATCATTAATCTTGACATTACTAAGAGAATCACATATAGCATCTACACTATCATCAACATGAGGAAAATCAAAATCTTCATAGAATGATACGTGTAGTGATTCCTCAATCGTTGAAGATGTTTTGTTGTATATCCGGTAGGCTTTGCTACGTGTGGAATATCCAACAAAAATTCCTTCATCGGATCTTGGCTCAAATTTATCTAAGTTACCAAAGGTGTTCTTGATAAAACACTTTGAACCAAAAACTCGAAAATATTTAACTTGAGGCTTTTTGTCATAAAATAACTCAAAACAAGTTTTGTTCGTTCGGGGTCTCACTAGGATCCTATTGAGTATATAACATGCCGTGTGCACTGCTTCTGCCCAAAATTATAGTCCAAGATGACTATCATGGAGCATGGTACGAGCACACTCAATAAGAGTCCTATTTTTTCTCTCTACAACACCATTTTGTGGTGGTGCATGAGGAAAAGAGAAATTGTGAGTAATCCCGGTGTCATCACAAAACTTTGTAAAAGACTCATTCTCAAATTCTCTTTCATGATCACTACAAATAGTGATAATGGTGGATCCTAAGAATTTTTGAATCTTCTTTGCAAATATGGTAAACTCTTCAAAGGCTTCATTTTTATTAGTTAAAAATGAAACCCAAGTAAATCTAGAGAAGTCGTCAACGACAACTAATCCATAATGAGCATTGCCTAAAGAAGCGGTTCTAGTTGGCCCAAACAAATCTAGATGAAGTAATTCTAGGGGCCTCTTGAAGTTATGCCTTCTTTAAGTTTGAAAGATGATTTACTAAGTTTACCTCTTTGACAAGATTCAAAAAGTTTTTCTTACTAAAAGCAATTTTTGGAAAACCTTTGACAAGATCATGCTTAGCTAACTTATATAAGTGCTTAAAATGAACATGACCAAAACAGCGATGCCATAAAAGTTGTTCATTAGTATTAGCAACTAAGAAATGTTCTACGGGTTTAGGCAAGCTTAAATAATAAATATTCATGCGCCTAATACCGGTAAATAAAACATGAGAATCAAAATCAATAATTTCACACATACCCTCTCCAAAATTAACCTTGTAACCTTTGTCACAAAGTTGGCTAATGGAGATAAGATTATGACATAAACCACTCACTAAATATACATTAGTAATGAGTGGTTTGGAAGGATTACCGACTTTACCTACTCCATTGATGGTTCCCTTTTGATTGTCTCCAAAAGTGACCGTTGCACCATTCTTGATGCTAATCACTTCGGAGAGTAGTGAGGGATCTCTCGTCATGTGTTTGGAGCAACCACTGTCGAGTATCCATCCTTTCCTTTTAGAGCCAATATGACGTTTATTGCTCTGTTTCTTCTTCTTGGGGTACCTAAATGATATACCATAAGCTTATGGTACCCAATTTTTGTTGGGTCCAAGGGGATTAGCCCTTTGGAAGCCAAGTCCAAGTGGACTGCCGCTTCCCAACATAATTACCACTATTGATAATATCATGGAAGTATGAATCAACATATGCATTTCGATCATTTAAGCTAGTGTTCTTAGGACCCCAAATAGTGTAAGTTTTGGGAGTCCTTTTTCTAGTTGCATG
This sequence comes from Scilla litardierei, assembly GCA_030789695.1. Classification (NCBI taxonomy): domain Eukaryota; kingdom Viridiplantae; phylum Streptophyta; class Magnoliopsida; order Asparagales; family Asparagaceae; genus Scilla; species Scilla litardierei. The sequence continues at coordinate 73,209,751 of CM061142.1, forward strand.
CACAATAGTTTGATTTCTATGATGTGTGTGCATCCTAGGAACATGAGTTTTAGCATAAAAATAAGGAGGATGATATGCATTAGTCATATGTGGATTGAGTGAAACATATGGGGCATGCATGACATGTGGAGGATGTGCATACATGTAAGAATAATGCGTATGAGCATATGAGTGTGTAGGAGCACGTACATGAGTATTTCTCATGTGTGGATTTGTACGTGGCCGTGGGTGTGGAGGATAAAAAGTGTCATCTGTATTCACTTGTGAAGTAGGATATTTCCTACGTGGATGAAGGTTGGGGTACATGAAAGCATGACTTCTCTTTTGGTTTCCACCTGTAGTGGATTTCTTACCAAAAGGAAGAGATTGTGAAGTGGTGACTTTCTTGGTAGGTTTGTTACTTATAGTGTCTTTGACACCACTTGTGGATGCACCGGAGGATGGCCTCACAAAGTCTATAGTAACAGTACTATAGGTAGTGCGAGCATTGTATGCATTTGCTTTCACAAAACCAAGACCAACACGATGTGTGGCCGGAAATTGGTTTGCTAGCAAATTGTCCAATTGTCCTTTTCCCTTATTAAATCTCATAATACGGGAGGACATGAGTTCATATTTCTCCTTAAGAGAAGAAATGTTGGTATCCAAGGTGGACACCCGTGCTTTGAGCTCGTGCACGTGGGTTTTAAGAGAATCATTCTCTAAACCCAATTGTGTGTTTTGTGAAGCTAGATCACTATTATCCTTAGGATGTGTTTGATCTAGTTGAGATTTGAGGGTATGTTGGTAGCAACGATCTTTGAACTTCGTATTTGATGATAACAAACGGGTGTGAACGTTCTAACGTGTGTGTTAAGTGTTTCAGGAACGGCGAACGTACGACTAATTTTCGGAAGGACTTGGTCAATGTGCAAAGGAGAAAGGGAGAGAACCTAGCTTGAGTTGACTTATATCTATTGGAGTTAAACCCTAATCATATTCAGTATCGAGTCCAAACCTCCCAAATTTGTGCCAATATAAAACACCCTCTTGTGCACATGCCGCAAGAATAATACCCTCAAGATTTCCCTTGGCCGTTCTTTTGTTGGTTCGGATGCAAACCCTAAAAAAAAGAAGGCCAATGCCATTATAAATACCCCTTGGCCGAGACCCTATCAGGAGCCGTTCTCTTCAAATATTATGTCATCAAGTGGCCGAAAAAATCTCTCATATTCCCATTGAAAACCCCAGGCATCCGAAGTTTTTTTTGACAGAGCTCCAAATAACAAGCCGCCGTCACTTTTATTAGAGCCCTACCTTTACAAAGAACCTACAAGCACAAGTATTAAAAAATAGGGGCCGCACAGAATTCTTAGAGGGAGGTCTTCGTTCTTTAATTCCCAAGCGCCGCACAAAGCTTCTCTTTGAAAACAACACAGTGCCGTGTTGTGCTTTTGTTTTTTTTGTTTTGTTTGCCGTTGGTTTTTTTGATTGCAGGCTGAACATTCTTTTTTTGCTCTTCACTTTGATATTATCAGTGCCCTGTGCAATCCTTTTTTTAGCATGAACCCAAAAATTGTGAAGGAGAGCCACCATCAAAAAATCGGCCATTTTTTGTAAAGAGATGGCAGTGCGCAAGTCTGATTGGGGAGAGAAAAGAAATATTCATTGCTTGATTTCGAGAGCCGTATTGCCTCTTTTTCTAGGGAGCCACATATTCCTAGGGCTGTCTACAGTGTTTGAAACGTTTATCAGAGCTCTTCAATTTTTGGGGACAGTCGAATCTTGTGGAAATGTTCCTCTTTTTATAACAATTGTTTTTGCAGGCCCATTGATTCATTGTGCCAGAACCTGTGCCAACCATTCCTCAACAGACGCAAATCTTTTAAGAGAAGCAGATGCGGCAAGTATCAAGAAGCAACCAGGGGCACAAGACTTTTTGAAGAGCACAAGAATTTGTGCATCCAGGCCGTGACTTGTGCATGCTGCAACTTGAGTTGTCGTTGCCGAGAGACTACTACTACTTGCCAGACGACATCTGGCCCGTGCTGATTGACGAGGACATTGCCGCTACGCAAACTGAGATTCCTAAACTCTATTTATCATTATTTTGTGTAGTTGTTCTGTTAGATCCTCGTAGGGGAAATATTACCATCTGTGTTACTTTTTGGGGACCTGACGACTTGGGAGTCATCACGGAGGGAGAGCATCTGACTAGATTGATAGTGTAGAGCACGTGGTGTGCATACGAGCTAGGTGAGAGTAGATTTGGGGTCTTGACTCATTGTAGCCGTACTTGATTACATATCTATCTAGTAGTTGCTTTCGGGGCTGGAGTAGGTCGTGGGGACGACCGAACCAGGGTATATCTGTGCGTATTCTGTGATTGCTTTTTTATTGCCCTGTCTGTGCTTATAACTGCGTGTGTTTGTTCGTGGGTTGCACGAATATTTTTAATAGCCTATTCATCCCCCTCTAGGCTACGATCCAGATCCAACAAGTGGTATCAGAGCCAGTTTAGAGGATCTAGTCTAGATTTTTAGATGACCATGAATATATCTGATTGTGCTTTTGCTGAAGGTCAGTCTATAGCCCGTCCCCCTAAGTTTAACGGTATAGACTTTGCATATTGGAAGGCTAGGGTGAAAATCTATCTAGTGTCTGTAGATTATGATGTGTGGGATATTGTTGAAAATGGTTATAGTCTACCCACTATTAAAATTGAAGACACTGTTATGATTAAGCCTAAAGACAAGTGGGATTTAGCTGATAAGAAACTTTATACTCTTAATGGTAAAGTTATGAATGCGCTTATATGCTCTCTTGATAAATCTGAGTTTAATCGTTTCTCACATTGTCTAACTGTGCAGGAAATCTGGCATACACTGGAGGTGACACACGAGGGAACATCGCAAGTAAAGAAATCCAGACTTGCGTTAGTGAGCACTGAATATGAGAGCTTCAGCATGCTACCAACAGAATCAGTTAAAGACATGTTTGCGAGGTTCACAGACATCGTCTACAAATCCAGTTCCCTCGGTAAGCCATACTCTAGCCATGAACAGGTACGAAAGATCTTAAGGGCTCTACCAAGCTCATTCAGGCCTAAAGTCACCGCTATTCAAGAAGCTAAGGACTTGTCAACAATGAAAGTGGAGGACTTGATAGGCAACCTGATGTCATACGAGCTTGAGTTGCAGAGTATAGAAGCCAGAGAGAAACCTGAAGAGAAGACCAAAGCTTCCACACCATTAGCTCTTCAAGCTAACAACGACGATCTTGATGAAGAGCAAGCCCTAATGGTCAGAAACTTCAGGAGATACATTCAGACTGATCAAGGAAGAGCTGAGATGGGAAAAAGGTTCATTCGTTCTAATAATTCTAATTTTGGTAGAAATTCCTATGATCAGAAAGCTATTAATAGAAGTGAATGTTTTAAATGCAGGAAGAAAGGGCACCACATAAAAGATTGCCCACAACAACACACAGCTCAAGTTGCAAAAGGAAAAACGAAAGTGCTGACGTGGGACATGGATAGCGAAGCTGAGGAGGAGGATGAGGAACATGAAGCCCACTCCTGCATGGCATTGATGGCCAAACACAATGAGGTAGAATCTCCCACTAAAGCTGAATTCTTAGAAATATGTAAAGGAATGCAACATAGAATTGATGAGCTAGAAGCTGATGTGGAATGTTATAGGAATGATAATTTTGATATGCAACAAACTGAGTATGACATGTCTATAGAAATGAAAAACATTAAACAAGAGCTTGTTGCATGCAAATCTACCATTACTACGTTAGAAAAAGAGAAAGCTAGCTTGTCCGAAAAAACTGATTGTCTTTCATGTCCCTCTTTATTAAAGGATATTAGCATGTATAAGCTAGATAAGACAAAGCTTGAAGTTGAAAATGAATTGCTTTCTGAAAAGATTAACATGCTAAATCTTGAACTTAAAGAAAAAATGAGGGATTTTGAAAAGAAAGAAGAGGAAAACAAGCAAGCTTTCATTAGTAAATGCACTTTGCTTGTGAATGAAAACGATATCTTGAAATCCAAAGTCACCACCCTAGAATTTTCAATAAAGAGATTTTCCATTGGAAAACAAAATTTGGACATTATTCTTGGACATCAAATTTATGGCAATAATAGGCGAGGACTAGGATATGGTCTTAAAAATGTTGAAAAATCAAAATATAGAAAAGTTCACATTGAATCAACAAAGGTTGGAAATTTTCATGCTAAGTGCTTTACATGTGGATGCGTTGGTCATACTTCATATCATTGCAAATATAGGAACAAAAACATTAAGTTCAAATAAATATGGGTTCCTAAATCTTTGATGACTAACGTGAGTGGACCTTGTTGGATTCCAAGGTCACACACGACACCTCTTTTGTAGGTGGATGGAAATTTGATGAGGAGCAATAAATTGAATGTCTCATTATTTTTTAGCTTCTTAGTCAAACGGCGACGCGAAGGTATATCTCATTCCTTGAACTTAATGCATACCTTCATAGCTTTTTGTGTGCGTGACTTTTCTTTGTTTGTGTGCATGATTTTTTTTGTTTGTGTGATTGCATCTCATGTTTACTTTAGTACTTCATGCATTTAAAAAAACTTAAAAACAAAAAAAAATGGTGCTTAAATGTGTATCTTTTCTCTTTGATTCACTATTGAGTATGCACGAATGAATTTCATATGTATGTAGAAATTGGTGTTTTATTTCTTTTACCACATACGCATGTTCATCTTTCTAAAATATTCATGGCATATTCAATGAATGAAAATAACTTGATTTTTGCACCACCTACTTCACTTCCACATGTATTATTATTGTTGCCCATTTGGAGATATCGTTTATGAAGTATGGAAAGTGAATGTAGGAGGAAAGCTTAACTGAAAATCTAAGGGATATGATATACCTTGCCATGGATAAAAATTGAGCAAAAGAAATGGTTGTTATAAGTATTTTTAAAAAAAAAAGAAATGTGAAAACAAAAGTTAATTGCTCTGTATGAAAAATGGATACAATCCTTGGCAACGGTATTACCCACGAGTATCCAACATAAGCTTTATGGGTAAACTTTAGCGTTGGTGTATTTACTCGTCAAGCAATGCCACCCCTACATCTAAGAGTCCTTATAGGCTATGTTTTGGGGTGTGGCACCTTGAACTCATTTTTAATGAGGTGGGAAAAATCAATCCTAGGTGATAGAATGTTATATGGAAAATGTGGATTGGTTTTGGTTGACTTTCTTAAATGATTCTCTCTCTTGTGCTTCAATTTTAATCATCACACTTTACACGTTGGTGTTGAAGTCTTAGTTGTTTAATTTCATTGGATTTTGACTTGATTATTCTATGAGTGTATGCATGCAATTGTTGGTAATGGTTAATAATACTCTCTTTTTGCATGCTATATGAGTTTGACTTCGTGGTATGACTTTTGATGATAACAAAGGGGGAGAAAAATTTGGGAAGATTTGGTATGTGGAGATTTGGTATTTGATATTAATGCTCATGGACATATAATTTCTTGATTAAGGGGGAGCATCAATGGATTTTTGGGAAGCATAAAAATAGGGGGAGCATGGCTTATTAATAAACTCTACACATCATTGTTCGCACATCATTTCATATCTATTCATGTCACCCACTATTGTCACACTTTCACACACACTATTTGGAACTGTATTGCGCAAATCTTATACTTAGTTTGTTATCATCAAAAGGGGGAGATTGTTCGTAGCAACGATCTTTGAACTTCGTACTTGATGATAACAAACGGGTGTGAACGTTCTAACGTGTGTGTTAAGTGTTTCAGGAACGGCGAACGTACGACTAATTTACGGAAGGACTTGGTCAATGTGCAAAGGAGAAAGGGAGAGAACCTAGCTTGAGTTGACTTATATCTATTGGAGTTAAACCCTAATCATATTCAGTATCGAGTCCAAACCTCCCAAATTTGTGCCAATATAAAACACCCTCTTGTGCACATGCCGCAAGAATAATACCCTCAAGATTTCCCTTGGCCGTTCTTTTGTTGGTTCGGATGCAAACCCTAAAAAAAGAAGGCCAATGCCATTATAAATACCCCTTGGCCGAGACCCTATCAGGAGCCGTTCTCTTCAAATATTATGTCATCAAGTGGCCGAAAAAATCTCTCATATTCCCATTGAAAACCCCAGGCATCCGAAGTTTTTTTTGACAGAGCTCCAAATAACAAGCCGCCGTCACTTTTATTAGAGCCCTACCTTTACAAAGAACCAACAAGCACAAGTATTAAAAAATAGGGGCCGCACAGAATTCTTAGAGGGAGGTCTTCGTTCTTTAATTCCCAAGCGCCGCACAAAGCTTCTCTTTGAAAACAACACAGTGCCGTGTTGTGCTTTTGTTTTTTTTGTTTTGTTTGCCGTTGGTTTTTTTGATTGCAGGCTGAACATTCTTTTTTTGCTCTTCACTTTGATATTATCAGTGCCCTGTGCAATCCTTTTTTTAGCATGAACCCAAAAATTGTGAAGGAGAGCCACCATCAAAAAATCGGCCATTTTTTGTAAAGAGATGGCAGTGCGCAAGTCTGATTGGGGAGAGAAAAGAAATATTCATTGCTTGATTTCGAGAGCCGTATTGCCTCTTTTTCTAGGGAGCCGCATATTCCTAGGGCTGTCTGCAGTGTTTGAAACGTTTATCAGAGCTCTTCAATTTTTGGGGACAGTCGAATCTTGTGGAAATGTTCCTCTTTTTATAACAATTGTTTTTGCAGGCCCATTGATTCATTGTGCCAGAACCTGTGCCAACCATTCCTCAACAGACGCAAATCTTTTAAGAGAAGCAGATGCGGCAAGTATCAAGAAGCAACCAGGGGCACAAGACTTTTTGAAGAGCACAAGAATTTGTGCATCCAGGCCGTGACTTGTGCATGCTGCAACTTGAGTTGTCGTTGCCGAGAGACAACTACTACTTGCCAGACGACATCTGGCCCGTGCTGATTGACGAGGACATCGCCGCTACACAAACTGAGATTCCTAAACTCTATTTATCATTATTTTGTGTAGTTGTTGTGTTAGATCCTCGTAGGGGAAACATTACCATCTGTGTTACTTTTTGGGGGACCTGACGACCTGGGAGTCGTCACGGAGGGAGAGCATCTGACTAGATTGATAGTGTAGAGCATGTGGTGTGCATACGAGCTAGGTGAGAGTAGATTTGGGGTCTTGACTCATTGTAGACGTACTTGATTACATATCTATCTAGTAGTTGCTTTCTAGTTGAGATTTGAGGGTATTCATCTCATTTCTCAAAGTCATATTTTGAGAAACCAAATTTGCTTTCTCAAGAGTTAGTGTATCAACAATGGTGTCATTGTTGATGATGCATGGTATGGATGGATTTCTAACAGATTGTTTCTTTAAACTAGTATATCTAAGTATTAAAGATTGATACTTAGCAAATAGTTCTTCATTAACAATATGCAATTCATCCATAGTTACCTCGGGTTCATCCATGTCGGAACACTCTCATCGGAGAGTGGATCTTCCCGGGCCATGAAACATAAGTTGGTGCTTTCACCCTTCTCATCATCAGAATCATTTGACGAGTCTCCACTTGAGTCATCGAATGTACCTACGAGTCCTTTCTTCTTATCTTTCATATTCTTGTCGGACTTGTGGTACTTCGGAGCCTTCCACTTCTCTTTGTTTCGGAGCATTGGGTAATCCTTCTTGATGTGCCCAGGCTTATTACACTTAAAGCAAAGAGAGGAAGAGTTATTAGTAGAATCAAATCTATTCTTAGAGGGAAATTTACCTTTGCGAAAGAAGCGTTAGAACTTCTTCCCCATTTGAGTCATTTCCTCTAAGTCCATGTCATTTTCGGATTCTTCGCTATCAGAGGATGAAGAATTTACCTTGAATGCTAAAGCTTTCTTCCTGGCCTCCGAAGGGTTCATCGTAGCTCGAATCTTCAGTCGGTTATCCCGTCTTACTTCGTAAGACATGAGAGTGCCAATGAGATTCACGATGGTGTAGTTCTTCAAGTCGTTGACCTCCTCAATGGCGATAGCTCTTCGTTCCCATTTGGAGGTCATCCCCATTATGATCTTTCTCACCTTCTCTGTTGGGTGTATGTTTGCCCAAGCGCTTCCAGTTCATTGGTGATGTCGGTAAAACGTCCGTACATCGATGCTATGCTCTCATTTTCTTGCATGTGAAACATATCGAAATTTTGCACGGCAACATATAGTTTAGAAAGTTTTACTTTGTTCGTTCCCTCATGGGTAACGACGAGATGGTTCCAAATTTGATATGCACTCTTACATGTGCATATCTTGTTGAACTCATTCGGGACCAACGCACAATGAAGAGCATTCATTGCTTTTGCGTTGTTGACTTTGTCGGACTTCTCGGAGGGTGTCCATTTTTCGAAATCATCTTCTGTGGGCTCGACATATTCCTTATGGAGGGTTCTCCAAAGGGAAGCACTCCTTAGGAACGTCTCCATCCGACATTTCTAATAGCCGAAGTTCGTGCCATTGAAACGCAGAGGACGCACCGTGGATTGACCTTTGAATAGAGTGGACGCTCCATCACGATCGTGATTGTTGTACGAAGTCGGTGGAGGAACGTTGGTGGTGGTGGATGCCATAGCTTGAAACTTGCGCTCCGATACCAATTGTAAGGACCCTGGCTATGGGAAAAACACTAGAAGGGGGGTTGAATAGTGTTTATGCAATTTAAAAAGATAGTTACACCAAATTAAATTTCTAACCAATAATAAGTACGGAATAAAAGAGAACGCCAAAATGAAACAATGCAAACACAAGGATGTTTCAAGGGTTCTGATTACCCAAGTCACTTCCCGACTTGTTCCTGGTAATCCTACGTCCCTTCCACCCGGTAACCACCGGATACTCAAGTTAGAACCCTAACTTGAGGTTTCCTTAAAAACCCACTTGTAGCAACCCTACAAGTGAAATCGAAATACACTCGATGTCCTTGACTCCTACAACTTGGGAGCAAGCAAACCACTCTCACAACCCGAGAGTTAATCAAATAACGAGAGTTATGAAATATGAAAATAAGCAACACTTACAATCACCTATGCCTTGAAGTAGAACTTGAAGGAGAAGTGTGTTGTGTGTTGAAAGACTCTCTTGGAAGAGAGGAAAGCCCTTTCTCTTGACTGCACCAAATGCCTAGAAGATTTCTCTTTGGTTCTAGGTTGGAGAGCAAGAGATGGAAGATTGGAATTTTAGGGCTTTAGGATTTGAGAGCTTTTATCTTGAGAGAAAGAAAGCTGAGTGATTTAGCAAATGAACCTTGAATGAATGAATAACCTCTCAATGGAACAGTAGAGGCTCCTTTTATAGGTTCTCAAACCCTAAAAACTGAATCACCAAAAACCCCTTTGAAATCCGTGAGGAAAAACTCAACGGATAGAATCTGCGCCCGCGACAGTCGACTGTTGAATAACTCACAGTCTACTGCTGCACAGAGACAGAGGGTAGGTGAGAATTTATAACGGTAACTTACCACGTGGACAGTCGACTGATCAGACATAGACAGTCCACTGTTAAACTAACAGGCGACTGTAAATCCTATAACAGACGACTGGCCGTAAGCTGGGTAAGTTGAGGAAATCTGAGAAAAATCTGGGAGAACAGGACAGACGACTGATAAAGAAAAGACAGTCGACTGTTAAACTAAACAGGCGACTGTAATTCCTTCTACCGGCGACTGTCATGACCCTGAGATTTTCCAGAGAGTTGAGTTATCAAATAGGCTCAAAGACAGACGAATGTTGTAGCATTGACAGTCGACTGTTCCGTTGGACAGTCGACTGTAAAATCAACAATAGTCGACTTGCCAGATTAAACAGAGAAATAGAGTTTGGGCTGAAGATAGACATGCGACTGATTAACAAAACACAGTCGACTGTCTCTTGGACAGGCGCCTGTGAATCGTTCATAAGATGCCTGTGAGAGTTAAAGCAAAGAAGCCCAAAACTAGACTGTAATAGTTTGTGCATAACAGGCGACTGTAGAACAAAACACAGTCGACTGTTTTGAGAAAGCGACTGTAAATCGTTCAACAGTCGACTGATAAAAACATGACATGCACAATCTAGATAGAAATGAATTGGAGTCTAAGGAAGGTTGATCTAATGATATCCTAAGACTGAAATGAAGATGTGTGTGTGCTCCAACAAAGTTCTACTTCTAAGCTACATACTAGAAGAGAAACAAGAAGGTTACATTTGACGAACTCTCTCTTCTATCCACTGCATGAGCTTGAAGTCTTCTATGAGCTTCAATCACCATCTACGATCATCCAAACCACTTCCTTTCCTTTCAATGATCTTTGATTGTCATCCATTGCAAATAGATCTTCATAATAAGCTTAGGCAATGGATTAACTGCAAACAGGGGATTAGTCACAAGTATTTATGTTTGCTCATCATTAACACCAAGTAGGGAGAAGTCCAATACTCAACAGAAACATCTGTGTAAATTGGGCCAAAGTCATTATGGACTCCATCCTTGCATCTGCTTCTTCCGATAGACCCTCATCTTCTTTAGCCCATGGTCACTCTCTTACCATCTTGTTTATTAGGTATAACATACCTTTGGATAATGAAACTGAAATTCTGGAACCAGCCCGTATCTTTGATGTACATGCTCTTGCCCGAATAAATCTTCACAAAGACCACGACCAGATCATTCCAGAGGAGAAGCTCGCTGCTGAAGGAGGATCATCACCCTCAAAGAAGAAAGGTAAAGAACCCCTCATTTCTGACACAGATGAAGAAGAAGAAGGCAATGATGGCGAAGAAGAAGAAGAAGAATAGCCAGCTTACATTGTTGAGCTTCAAGACATGCTCTTGAAGAAAATTGGAAAGCTGAAGATTTCTCAAGAGAACGGCTTTGAAGACCTTAACAAGAAGGTAGATGATCTCAAAGAATTGGTGGTGAAGAGCAACAAGATGACTGAGGAAACACTTGGCATGATCCTTGAGGAGATCAAGGAGTTGAAGAAGGAGAAAAATGGAGGACATCCTTGAACAAGATTTAAAATAATGGTTCTTTAAAACAATTTGGTCTGTAATAACTATACTCTGATATGGTTTGATACACTTATGGTTTAGTTATGTGTATGGTTTGATACATTATGCTCAAACATGCTTGACTAATATCTACTAACCTTGTTTTGCAGAAAGCTAGCTTTTGAATTATAAATCTCCATGGTTTATAGACTTAAAACTCTAGAAGCCCACATCTACTTCAATCATCTAAACGGCTTCCTGAAGATCTCGTCTTAGTCTAAGTGTGTGAGTTTTTTTTGTTTCTTAGGATTATGTCAAAGCCAAAGTAGATATCGCACACACACAAATGATTTCGAAGAAAAATGTTTTAAATGTTATTAACTCTTGAGAGCAAAAGCTAGTCGATCTATTATCAGTAGTCAACCTCCTATACACCCAGGAGTTGATTACACTTCTCAACTAGCTGAGTTTCAGAGAAAACTGCTTTGGGAGTCGACTACCAGAGGATGGAGTCGACTACCAGCTAGAAGCAGAATTTTGACTGAAATTCTCTGGGAGTCGACTACCACCCTGAGGGAGTCGACTACCAGCTGTCGTTTTCCAACGACTCTGCTTCCTGATTTCACTCCATTTCCATATCTGATTGGACTGAAAGTCAATTCTTTTTGAAATTCAAAATTCCCTTGAAACTCTATAAATAGAGCCTTCATTGAGATCATTGATACACTAATCTAAACTCTCTATTCTTTGTGCAAAATTTTGATCTCATTTGCTCTCATTTGCTCTCAACACTAATAGCCAATTTCTGATTTTATATTCTCTGATCTCAGCTCTTATTTTTCTTGATATTATTTTGAGATCTGCATTTTTATTTTGGCTATTCTTAAAAGTGTTTTTAAAATCCTTGTTCTTCAATTTTCATTTCTTGAAAGGATTTTGAAAAGCTATAGATCTAAAGTTCACAAGGAATAATCTCATATTCCTTGTGTGATCTAAAAGATTTACTTAAAATTCTTTTAGCCACGTAACACACAAATCGATTTATTTACTTTGGCTATAGAATTTTTGGGTATAATCCAATCTCCACTAATTATTATGGTGAGTTGGAAACTTTGTTTTATTTGTGGATTCCCTTGGTTGTAAGGGACGGGAAAATCCTAGACAAGTCTAGGTGGTTGGAAATCCTGGTCAAGGCTAGGTGTTTGGAAAATCCTAATGAGTGGAGTTAGGTAATTGTATTGCTAAGGCAATAGTGGAAAAATCTCGTACCGGATTGGTCAGGGACTAGACGTATCCAAGTTGTGGGGAACCAGGATAAAAATTCCTTGTATTTGCGTTTGCACTTTGTGTGTGTGATTGTTTATCTTTGCTCTAGCATTTTATTTTATCTGCTAACTATTGTATCTCTGGAATTTGTTGATTCATATTATTGCAAAGTTAATTTATTTATTTCCGCTGTGTAAAAAGATCTATTCTTGTGTAAAAGATTTATTGCTTGTAATCTTATCTTGTAACTCATACTTATATTCATTGTAAGATTACCTTGTTGATTAAGAACCAAGCGTAGATCACTCTACTTGGTTTCTTAGACAACATTAGAAGTTTTTAAATTGTGCTAATCAACGAGCGAAAAAGTTTACTATTTGCACAACACTATTCAACTCCCCTTCTAGTGTTCTTTGCCATCCACAGGATCCAACAGATGATACTCGAACTTACTGAAATACACCATAACTAGTTTGATACTTCAAAATATTTTTTATAAAGAATTTTGAAATCATTTTTGATATAATAATCCTGACCAACCATTATAAAATACTTTTAAAATGTGAAAATACGTGAAATACGTAAATAATCGTATTGACAAATACGGGTCGTCACAATACCAAGTACATAACTTGCTTCACCTAATTCCTTCATGGAGAAGTTTTTTGGTAACCATACTTCGATTGATTCCAACATCTCTATGTTGTTGCCAATCAACAGTCTTGGCCAAAACTCCCACGCTATCAGAATTGCCATACTTGGAGATGAAAATATCACAAACCTCAGGAAGAGAATAGGGGGCCGGCTCCAAGATACCCAGCTTAAGAAAGCTCCTGCATAGAATATACCTCGAAAAGCTGCATTCAAAGAAAATATGCCCCACACTATCAGTTAATCCATCATTGCATAACTCACAAAGTGTAGAAGTCGCAATCCCCCAAAGGGAAAGAATATCTCTGGTGAGAAGCTTACAATGTAAGCCAGAAGCAACGTAATAGCCATATTGGGAATATGACCACGAAACCAGACAATCCCATGATAAGGAAAATTATGATGTCTAGCATGCGACCCATCCTAAGCACTACTAAGGGAGCAAGAGGAGCCAGGAATCCAAACCCAATAATCCTCGCCAGAAGTCAGAGAAACCTGAGATAGGATAGGCCTGATGACCAATAACCTCATATCATCCACCCAATCCGCCCCATCCCATTAGTCACAGACCCTTTTCCTCTCCTCACCATCAGGAATATCATAGGAGTCATGGAGAGGCCCACATGGGAGCCAATTATCATACCAAAAAGAGTAGAAGAACCATCTCTGACTCTACGCTTGATAAGCTTCTGAGAAAAGGACGACAATAAAGAGGGAACTTCCAAGTTCCAGAATTAGAATGCATCGCTTTCTCTCCAAAAAACCCCGTACCAGCAATATAATGATTCCTCATGAAAGAGGCCCATAACCCATCATGGGTAAGAAATCGCCAGGTCAAACAGATCCCATATGCCACATTAAGATCCACTAAATGGCGAAGACCAACATCCTCTTTAGACTTAGGCAAACAAATTTCCTTCCAAGCCCAGAAGGAGGACTTCCCCCAAATAAACCTCATGCATAAGGCATTAATCGAACACAAGATCGATTTGGGAATGCAAAAAGCCTGCATCCAGAAGGAAACCATACCATATATAACAGATCTAATGAGCTCAATACGACCAGAAATAGAGAGCAACAAAGAGCCCCAACCCTGAAGCTGCCTCCTACACTTATCAACCAACCACCCAAACAAGGAAGCCTTGGGATAATGGGATGAGAGAGATAAACCAAGATAGGAGGAAAGGCCACTCATCCGCCGAATACCCAAAATATCAACCAAACAACTAGTCTCCTTGGCTCCTTTGCTAAACATTGCAACACTCTTCCCCCAATTAACCTCCAGACTAGTGAATAGTTGAAATGTACCAAGGACACCTTCAATCCCTCAAATGATCTGGAATTGGCACGACAAAAAACCAAAAGATCATCCCCAAAAAGGAGATGAGTACAAACCCCCTCCACCCTCTTCTTAGGTTGCACTGCCCCAGACAAAATACTTCTAGTCATCAGGAGAGAGAAAGCCTTCATAACTACCACAAAGAGATACGGGGATAGGGGATCCCCTTATATCAACCCCCTGTTAGAATGAAACATACCTAAAGGGGAACCATTAATCGTCACCAAAAAGGAAGGAGTGGATATACACTCACAAATCCAACCAATGAATCTGCCCTTAAACCCCATCCGATGCAACATGAAGAAAATGAATTCCCTATTTACACTATCAAATGCTTTGCGAAGATCAAGCTTAAGACAAGCATGATCACCCATCGGATTACTGAAATCCCGTATGTGCTCATGAGACAACATAGTGCAATCAGCCAATAATCGGCCTTTTATAAAGGCCGCCTGATAAGGGGAGATGAGCTCCAGAACCACATCCTTCAATCTTCTACAAAGGACTTTGTTGATGATCTTATATAACACATTGCAATAAGCAATAGGTTTGTTGTCCCCCCAAATCTGTAGCATTAGGCCCCTTGGGTATGAGAGTAAAAAATTTGTGATTAACCTGGTGAAGCATCTTGCTAGAGCTAAAAAAAGAATGCACCGCTGCAGTAACCTCTTCCCCAATAATGTTTCAAGATTTATGATAGAAGCATCCATTAAATCTATCAGGCCCATGGGCCTTATCCTCCCCAATGAGGAAAACCACCATCTTAATTTCCTCAGCCATAATAAGCCGTTCAATCCAATCAGACGCCTCAACAGAAAGTTTCCTCATAGGAGTAAGCTTAGGGAAAACAGACCAATATTGATCTTGATTATAAAGAAATTCAGAGAATTTAGGAGCCTCAATCTTGAGCCTATCTCCAGCATCATCCCTAGATCCATCCACTCTGATGAGATGACTAAGATTATTATGACTCTATCGTGCTTTCATAGCCATATAAAAGAAACGAGTGTTTCGATCCCCCAGGTGCAACCAATCATATCTACTTTTTTGTCTCAGAGTGCTCTCTTCAAGATCAATAACATCTGCCAATTTATGAATAAGCTCACGCTCACGAACCTGGAGCATAGCATCCACCATAAGATTCGGGTTCAATTGAACAAGAGAGAGATCCGCCCTAATCGCTGCAACACAATTCGAACTTCTAGCATCCGCCTCAACCTTCTAAGCAACGGTTTAAGATGCTTGAGCTTGGAAACAAGCTTACAGAAACGGGTACCAACCACCTTAACCTTCCAACCCTCATCCAAAACATCCAAGTAATTCGATAATGATACCCATGAATTAAAGAACTTAAACGGCTTTGGATCCAAAATGCTAATCAGATGAAAGTGCACAATCATCATAGAATGATCACTCATCCCTGCCGCAATATACTCACAAAAGGAGGAAGGGAGATCATTGAGCCAAGTACCATTGCAAAGAGACCGATCAAGCATAGCTACAATACAATAAGATCCAACACTCGGCCTGCCACCAACTTTATCCTTTGCATAACGAACACAATTAACATATCCACTGATAAGCCAAGAGATCCTGGCATACTTAACCAAACTCGCCGTAATAGCATCCCATAACAACGCATGGTCGTGAACAAGATTGAAAGAATAAATAACCATAACAACCATGGAGAACCCTGCAACATTCACACATCGAATCGTTATGAATTGGGCAGCCGCATCATCAATTATGCAGGATCAAATAGCTGGGTTAAACATTACCACAATGCGACCATTCCTGTGGTGAGCCCGATTATCCAACGATACCCACATTTTTGGAAAACACTTGAGGACTTGTTTAGCATTCTCCACAACCACTTTAGTCTCTAAAAGACACACAAAGGAAGGATTGAACTTCATAACCCTATCCTTAGGCTCACCATGTCTCGCAATATTGTTAAGACCACAAGTATTCCAAATTAATACCTTCATCTCAACCATTTAGAGGAGCTTAATTAATTCTGGAGCTACACCTGGATCCCATCAACATACCAACATAGGTTTTGACATTTTTGCCACTAGACTTACGCTCTTCTCACCCTTAGCCATAACATCAAGTTTAAGCTCTTCCTGTTCAGTAATCCATTCATTATTCAACACCGTAATAATATGTGGCCTTTCCGATTCAGAATCAGATGAATTAGTGAGAAGACCCGAATTCCTATTATAACTGCATCAATTACTCGGGTTATCGCCCGAAGAGGAGTCAGATTTGCCTAAAGTGTTGGCTATAGACCTTGAAGATTTTAAATCCATATTATTAAACAAACCAAGCACAACATGGGATGTGGGGAGTATGCCTGACACATTAGAAGCATATGATCACTTGACCAGATCAGAGATAGCGACCGAGTCGGATTGGGGTAGCATGCCCGAGTACGACAATCCGAGAGCCCCAGTGGACAACTCTGGGAGGGAGTAGGAAGCCTATATAGGCAGATCCAAGTGAAACATCAAAGCATCAGGAGCCCGCGTAGTCAGTCCTGATAGAGAGACAGGAGCCACAACAGGCAACCCCGATCGATCCGACGATGGGACGGGGCCTTGCACTTGAGAACCATCCACCATCCCAACATTGCACATGCTCTCTACAAATTCCAAGTTACAATCCCCCATACTCTTACTCCCCACCATGCTAGTCGCAGCTAGCCCAACATTACCCCTATCATACTAGTCACAGCTAGCCCCAGATTACAACCATCATTCATTTCAACATTGTCATTCAGCGAGACAAAACCCCCTCCACAGGTGACACAAGCACATCACCATCGCCCTTATTAACATCCGCAACCTCTACTGTTACATTGATTCCATTACAAGCCATATCTATCGTAACCTTACAAGCCTTCAGTGAACAATCTCCAGCTTCCAACAAAACAACAATAGAGGCACAAAGTAAGGCACTATTATACATACCTTTATCCCCACCACAAACAAAGCCATTATCCACAGGATTAAGGATCCCTCCGGTAGCAATCCCCTCCCGAGCACACACCGCAGTAGTAGTCTCCACAACCTTCGTAGAAGATCGAACCTCCAAATCTACTTCACACCGAATTTCACCCCTCTCAGAAACTAAATACACCGAGGAAGGATCAACAGCTGGGAGATGTACTTCGACTTTGCCAGCCTGCAGCCCTCCCTTATCCATAGCAACAGAAGAAGATGAGCACTGATGAACTAAATGTCCAAAGCATTTGCAATTAATACAGCGAGGGGGCTCTCCTTCGTATCGGACCTCAACTTTGAATGCAGATCCTCCTTCAACCTGGACTGTGACAACCTGAGGAAGAGGCGCAGAAGCAGATATCTCCACGAGGCATCGCACATATGCCAATCTTTCCATCATCACCGTAGCTCTATCCAAGCAGATCGGGACTCCTATCACGCTAGCAATTCTGTTGAAGATTTGCAGCAACCACAGATTGAGTGACAAATTCGAAAACTGGACCTAAATTGGCACCAACAATAGCATATCACGATCGTTGCCAACATTTAGAGACCACCGCTGCAAGACCACTAATCTGCAATCGAAAAGCCAAGGCCCTCTGCACCGTACATCAACACAATCCTCTTTTCTTCGGAACCTAAAGAAATAGAATCAGTTCTCCCTTAAGAAGACTGACATTCCTTGCTTCTTCTAGGTTCTAGCAGCCCAAGCTTTGATTTTCCATATAATGGCACATCCCCAAGAACGTACCCAACCAGCGTAAATTCCCAGCAATTAATCTCATCAACAATGAGCTCTTCAGGCAACATGGCAATGGCCGAACCCTCACCATCAAGAACAGGAGGAACAAAGGCCATCTCTAACGAATCAGCAATTTTACGCCTATTTGTACAAACTTCCAACCAAGAAACCTTAGCCGCTTATGGGTTGATCTTGATCTCCACCGATGGTCTAAGCGATCTATGATCAAGCACATTCCTGGCCACCGAAGGAGTCACATTCACTATTGAACGGTCCTCATCGGTAGCTTGCTTACGGGAGCGATTCTCTTTCACATGAGCACCCTGAGATCGATTCCTAAAATCAAATCTCACAGATTTCCCTTTGTTGACAAGATTAGCCTTTGGCTTCCTACGATTCACAGCTTGCCAACCCTCAGCATTCGTAGATGACGCACCTACATCAGATCTGACCTTCATCCCTGCTCTGCCCTCTCCAAAGGACTCACCGTTACCAAGAACACCTTCGATCCATCGGAATCCATTTGCCCTTCAATTCTAGCGGCAGATGATCCCATGAATTCAGCACCAGAAACAAGATCTCCAACACATCATAGGATTCAATCTGAACAACATCAGAAAGGAACCCTAGATCAAAACTAAACAGATCTAAACGAAGAAACAAATCAAGATTTGAACAAAATAATCAGATCAAGATCAAGAACAGCAGGAGACTGATCAAGAAGCGATCTCTGGGTAAAGAAGATCAAGCATGGAAGAGCAGTCGGAGACTGTCGGCAGTCACCGGAGTCAGCTGCAGCGACGGCTGGCGAAAACCCCCTCAAAACTCAACGGGAGCTTCTCTCTCTAAAAATGATGAGAGAGAAAAAAAATCTCTCAAATGAATTCAACATAATTATATACACACACGCGCGTGCTTCACACACACACACAGAGGAAAAACCTGTGCATGTGCACATCTAAGTTTGCTATGCACATTCATAAAAAATACATTTACCAATATTTTTTGACAATGTTTCTATAGACGGTCGTACACCTCATGGATTATCAACGCACTAAAAATCAAGTGATTCCAATGCTATTTGATCTTCAATCTAACCTTCACAAATTCAACGGTCCCAAAAGTTTCAAAAAAATAGAATTTTTGCAATGGGTGGATCAAGTGTCAAATACCCCTAGAGTTCACCCATATTTGGGGGTTTAGGGTCATAGAATGTGTAAATGAATATTATAAAAAATTTCAAAAAATAGGGGAATATGGGTTTTTTGTGCATAATGAACTTTATGACCAATATATAAAGTTAATAAAAGAACATTGTAAATTTTAAAAGAGTTCATGAAAAATGTTCCAGAAATGATGCCACCTCACAAACTAACAAGATGTTAGAAAAAGAAAATCTAGAATTAAAAGAAGAAATTGTTAGGCTCATGAATGAAACTATTTTGGAAGACATAGCTCAAAGGAATAAAACATTAAAAGATAAAATCTTAAAATTAAAAATTGATAACCTACACTTAAAAGATGAGAATAGTCCTTTTCGGAAAGAATTTAAAGACTTAAGCAATAGGTTAAGTGAGCTAGACGAAAACATATCTACAACAAAGTTAAAACACGATGAACTTTATAAAAATATTGATATGTTTAGAGAAAGAACAGCCATAGCAATAGCCCATGGTATCCTTTTATTCATTTATAGTATAGGAGGTAGCCCAAGGGTTCACCCCACTACATGGTAGTGAGGTGTTATGGTGGATAATGAGGGAGGGGAGACCATAAGTCTCCCTCACTTATAACACTCACCCTTATCCATCCATTACCTTGGACTTAGCATATGAATGCTTCAGGATTCATGATGCCAATGGGGTGGATACTTCTGGATCCAGAGTAAACGTGTTTGCCTCATTAAAACCTTAGCTGTGGAAAACCTAATGGAAAAAACCAACAGTCTTAAGGAAAAAGAGTACAACCCACAGATTGATCCCCCTGATCCGTACAAGCTTCAGGCTTGTAGGTTTCTCAGCTGTCTCATCCCGATTCCTTTTACAAGCTTTACAAAAGTACATCTAGGCAGAGCCTTAGTGAACAAATCAGCTAAATTATTACAAGACTGAATCTGTTGTACTTCGACTTGCTTCTCCTCTTGTAGGTCGTGTGTCCAGAAGAACTTATGAGATATGTGATTCATCTTGTCACCTTTGATGAAACCAGTCTGTAGCTGAGCTATGCAGGCTGCATTGTCATCAAATATCATGGTTGGCTAAAGGTTACCAGTCTTCAGGCCGGTAGTCACTAAGATGTAATGAATGATTGAACGAAGCCATACACATTCTTTGCTTGCTTCATGGATCGCGAGGAGCTCGGAATGGTTGGAAGAGATTGCTGTAGTGGTTTGATTCACAGATTTCTAGGAGATGGCTGTACCACCGTAGGTGAACACAAAACCAGTTTGTGATTTCTCGGTGTGAGGATCAGACCTATAACGTGCATCTGTATAACCAATTAAAGTGGGAGATCCACCTTTAGGAAAATATAATCCCAGGTCAATTGACCCTTGGAGGTAGCGCAGAAGCTGCTTAACTCCGTTCCAATGGGGCTTTGTGGGCGCTGCATTATATCTGGCTAGAAGATTCACTGAGAACGCTATATCGGGAAGCGTACAGTTAGCCAGATATAGAAGTGCTCCAATGGCACTAAGGTAAGGTACTTCAGGACCTAACATTTCCTCCCCCTCTTCCAATGGACGGAAGAGGTCCTTATGTACATCCAAGGATCTAACGACCATTGGTGTACTTAGAGGATGACATTTATCCATTAGGAATTTTTCAGTAATTTCCTTGTATATGTGGATTGGTGTAATAGGATACCACCATGTAGGTATTCGATCTGTAAGCCAAGACAATACTTTATTTTGCCTAGGTCTTTCATTTCAAAAGTATTCTTTAGGCTTGCAGATATCTCAGCGATCTCTGCAGGAGATCCAATGAGATTTAAGTCGTCCACATAAACGGTGACTATAACAAATCCTGTTCCTGATCTTTTAATAAAGATACATGGGCAGACTTCATTATTGGTGAAACCTTGCTGTGCAAGGAAATCATTCAGTCTATTGCTTAAGACCATATAATGATCTTTGAAGCCTTACAGAGTAGACGTCCCGAGGTCTCTCTACTATCTATGGAGGTAATTTATATCCGTCAGTGAGTTTCATATAGATATCTCTATTTATATTGCCATATAGATATGCAGTCACAACATCCATGAGCTGCATTTCTAGGCTTTCCAGAGATGATAGGCTTAATAAAAATCGGAACGTGATCGCATCCATAACAGGAGAATATGTTTGTTCATAATCTATCGCCGGTAGTTGGAAAAATCCCTGTGCTACAAACCGTGCTTTGTCGCATACGATCTCGTTATTTTTATTTCTTTTTCTAATGAAAACCCACTTATAACCCATAGGTTTTACACCTCAGGTGTTTGGACTACTGGTCCAAAAACTTCGCGTTTCAAGAGTGAGTCCAGCTTTACTCATATTGCCTCGTTCTACTTTGGCCAATCATCTTTACGTTTACATTCCGCAAGAGATCGTGGTTCGATGTCATCGTCGTATTCAGCTACGTGAACGACAATATTGAACGCAAAGTCGTCGTCAACGACAGTGCTTTTTCTGTCCAGTACCTCCCCCATATGTACAAAATTTAACGATGTTTCTCCTATAGTTTCCTCTTCAGGGGAATGTAAGAGGGGAGAGGTAGCCGGCCTGAGCTCAGCATCCTGTGTAGGGTTCATCTTTATTTCTCCAGGGATTTTTCTTTTTCGAGGAGCTTTGTCCTTCGAACCTGGTGGGCATCCTCTCTTCAACTGAGGTACAGCCGATTCTGCTGTCGGTGGATTGCATCCATCTTTGGGGATGTCAATCCTAGATATCGTATTGGCAGCAGGGACGTGTGATCTGACAATCTTCTGATTGTCAGTAATATTATCCGGTAGTAAATGTACTGTATTCTGAAGATGAAGGATCTTCAGGATCTCATTTTCACATTGACTAGTATGCTGATCATAATGAGACAAAATCTTTGTGTCCCAAGAAATAGTCTCATAAGCTTCTGGCTTCTTGGACTGTGTGCCTAGTTTTGGAAAAACATTTTCATCAAACTCACAGTCATCAAGACGTGCCTTAAATGCATCACCCGTCAGGGGTTCAAGATATCTAATTATAGCGGGTAAATCAAACCCTATATAGATACCCAAACGATGCTGTGGACCCATTTTGGTCCTTTGAGGTGGTGCAGTGGGGACGAAGACTGCACAACCAAACACTCTCAAATGAGAGATATTCGAAGGTGCACCATATGCTAGCTACATCAGCGATAAAATATGGCCACCAGAGGGCCGTATTCTGATAAGCGATGCGGCATGCAATATGGCATGTCCCCAAACATTAACATGCAACTGTGATTGTATCAGCAATGGACGTGAAATCCATTGCAGTCTCTTTATCAGAGATTATGCTAACCCATTCTGGGTGTGAACATGTACTACTGGATGTTTAACTTCGATGCCAGTTGCTCAGCAATAGTCTTGAAAGACTTGAGAAGTGAATTCTCCCGCATTATCAAGGCGTAGTTTCTTGATATGGTTATCGGGAAAATGAGCCCGCAACTTAATCATTTGTGCCAATAGCTTTGAAAAAGCTAGGTTGCAGGTGGACAAGAGGCACACATGAGACCATTTTGATGATGCATCTATCAGTACCATAAAGTACCAAAATGGGCCACTTGCAGGGTGAATAGACCCGTAAATATCCCCATGTATTCTCTCTAAGAAGCTAGGAGACTTTAATCCCACATTCGGTAGGGATGATCTCGTTATTAGTTTACCGTTGAAACACATTAGACATGGAAAATCACCCTTCTGAAGAATCTTCAGGTTCTTCAGATTATGTCCAAAAGATTGGATGATGATATGGTGCATCATTGCCGATCCAGGGTGACCAAGTCTGGTATGCCAGTGTTTGAATCCTGGCGATGAAAGGCACTTCTGGTGCATAGTCAAATTAGCTTCTATAGGTTGTATATGAGTATGATAGAGACCCGACGGGAGTCCCTTAAATCTTTCTAAGAAAGTTTTTAAACCATCTTTTTGACGAGTAACATACAAATATTCATCCTCATTTATATCTTTAGTTTCTAAGTGATATCCGTTTAAACGAATGTCCTTGCAACTTAACATATTCCTATTTGATTTAGGAGAGTAAAGTGCATCTTTTATTATTAGTCTCGTGTTATTTGGGAGCAAAATCATTGCTTCACCAGATCCTTCAATTATGTTTGACAGTCCTGAAATAGTAATGACAGGACCATCATAATCATTTAAGCTAATAAAATAGCTTTTTCACGAATGATTGTATGCGTCGAGGCACTGTCCACTAGGCGCTCACACTTCATCTATATAACATGAATTCAATAATTTAATAACAAGAAAGACATTCATTATTGAAAAGGAAAGATATAACATGATTAAGTAAACTACAAATGACGTACTGATTATAGATAAAGTAAATGCATAACAGATAAATATGACATCAGTCTAGGAGGTGTCCTTCTCGATGTCGTCCATTGTGAACTTGGTTGACGGCTGGGTTTCCACCAGTTTTATTTCAACGGGAGACTTCAGGCTCGCCTGATACAGATCTTGGAGGTGTCATGGAGTACGACAATTTCTGGACCAATGTCCAGTCATGCCATATCCGTGGCATTTGTCCTCACAATTATTCTTGGGAATAGACGTCTGTCCGGTATTCTTTTTCTTCCACTGGAGCTTCTTCTTTTCCTCATTGTTGTTGCTCTGGGGAGGGTTGTTGTTCTAGGGAGGACCTATGGCCTGCCTCTTAGGGGCTTTCCCTTTGTTGAATTTCCCCTTCTGTTTGTTCTTCTGCTCTGGGAAGAAACTTTGTGAGCCTTAGGGAGAGAAGTTGAGCCTACATGGCGTATGTTATGTGTGGCTAGTAGTAAGTCTCTATCCTGCTCTGCCATGAGACGGCAGGCGTACAGGTTAGAGTACTTGGTGAACTTGGGTTCACAGTACTATTGCATGAGGATTGCATCCTTCTCATGGAAGGATGTGTAAGTCTTCTCCAGTATGCGTTCTTCCGTGACTTCTTCACCACACGACTTCAGGCGTGAGGTGATATTGTGAAGTGCTGAGTTATACTCAGCAACGGATTTGAAGTCCCAAAGTCGAAGATTTTTCCACTCATAACATGCACGTGGGAGGATCACATCTTTCTGATGCTTATACATGTTCTCCAGTGCAGTCCACAACACTAGTGGATCTTCTACAGTGAGATATTCGGCCTTCAGGGTCCGATCAATATGTCGCCTGATATAGATTATGGCTTTCGCCTTATCTACATCAGAGACTATTGGTGTAGAAGCTGCCTCAGCAGTGCCCGTTGCCGTGGCCGTAGCCGTAGGCTCAAGAGTAGAGATTGTGGCCATAAGGCCTTGTGCGCGCAAGTGGAACTTCAGGTCCACATGCCAGCTCAGATAATTCTTTCCAGCTGCATCGAGAACTCCAAAGTCGACGCTCGCTATTTTTGCCATATTATCTATGCATTTAAAATAACATGAATTAATAATAAAGCATATTAAAAATTCATGTAGAATTAATAAATTAGTTGCATGGATCGACCAGTCATCACATAATAAAGTCCAAAGTCCATAAGATATACAGTCCAGAGAATACAAAAGACAAAAATGAAAAAGTACAACTTGGAAACCCATTGGGGTCCTAGCAAATTTGCAATTTTGCCTCCGTCTTCAAGGAAAGATACTCCGGTCTTTGGCTTATACAAATATATCCTCACTACAATTCAATATCTCTCAAAAAAGAAAAGAAAATGCGAGGAATATAAAATGATGACAAACTGGCCAATCCAAAACCACAACGTAATTTATTAAACATCCACACAATTTATAAATTATGCAACAAACACATGCATAAATCATTGCGTAGCATCACAAGCAAGTAATTATATGGAAGAATTAAAATATTTAATAATTACTTAGGCAACGAGAAGACATATCATGCACCGTTACGTTAGATAACTAACGGCAGATCGATCTCAGGACCTTTCATAATTATTAAACATAAAAATACTAATTAATCCAATGTAATAATTATGCAAATAGTGATGTTATTAATATTATATGGACCAAAAACAATCAAAATCCAACTCCCGTAAATTTCAGCTTGGCTGGAGATTTCATAACAGTCAGGTTTAACGCAAATTCCTCCATATTTTTGTACAGAATGTGACAATTCAATATAAATGAAAGTTGTACATATAGGTGTCCTGGGTTCACATATCATCGCAAAAACTTTGCTGCAACAGCTAGATTCCTTCGCAAGAGGGAAAAATATGTGGGGAAGCTGGACTAAAATTTTGTGGCTCAATTTTTTTTCTAGAGCTTCGTTCTAATAACGTGTTTAGAGAAAGAGTAACCATAGCAATAGCCCATGGTATCCTTTTATTCATTCATAGTATAGGAGGTAGCCCAAGGGTTCACCCCACTACCTGGTAATGGGGTGTTATGGTGGATAATGAGGGAGGGGAGACCATAAGTCTCCCTCACTCATAACATGATAAGTTTAATAATGGCAAAGAAAACCTAAACAACCTTCTAACTTCACAAAAGGTAGCTAATAACAAATTTGGACTATGTTATAATAAGATTAATCAAAATATTAATGAAAGGGTTAGACAAAATCATGCCTTCATGTATACCAAATTTGCTAATGAGACTAAAAATAAAAATCATGAAGTGCAAAATATGAACCAATCTTGGCCTATTACACCACAAATAATCAAAGAAAGAAAGAAAAATCAAATAATTAAAATGTGGATACCTAAGAATAGTTCAATTAGAATGTAAAACACATATACTAATAATTATATTGAAAATGTGCATCATTCGAAAAATTATAAATATGTAAATACTGGAAAATCTAAACCTAAATGTGTTTTATTTGCAAATGATTAGAATTATTAATGAATTCTAAATAATGTACCACAAACCCTCAATGACAATTTATAGGTGTCTTATGTAAAAGAAAATATATTAAAAACAATTTGTAAGAAAATTTGAATGTTAATTAGTTTAAATGATTATTTAAGAATACATTAATCATTTAATAATTATTCAATAATATGGAAACTGTTATGAATGGGGGAGACCTTTGGTCTCCTCCCACTTACATCCACCATTTCACCCACTATTAAGTGGGTGTCCCTTGGGATCCTATACATGTAACTCCTCTCCTATTATCAATATATATGGCTATGGTATCGACCATTAGCTGAGACCTTCATATTATTCTAACACTTATCACGCACGCTCATCAGCTGAGCCAAATCCCTACCGACGGGCGAATCGCAAGGACGCAGATAGGGCTTCCTTCTCCGAACTTCGCTAGATCCGACGGGTAGGATCTAGAGGTAAATTTTTAGAAACCCCTAGATCATCATTTTACATGCGCATGATAAATCTGTGATTATGTTTTTCTAAGATATCTATAGCAAATTTTTAGCAAGATCTACAAGAAAAACAAATTTCAAACAAACAGATTTACTGATTAAACAAATTTCAAACACACATTTTCCCCAATGTTGAAATGGTTAGAGAATTACAAAATTGGGTAAAATTTCCTCCGATTGCAAAATTGGGCAAAATTAGGCAGCATCCCCCCATTCGAATCGAAATTGAAATTGGGCAAAATTGAAATGGTTAGAGAATCCAATCGCATTCGAATCGCCATTCTCGTTCGAATCTCATTCGAACCGTCGGACTCGAATCGCCTGACTTCCAGAACAGAGTTCCGATTCGCCGGACCACGGCGCACCGCCCCCTGTCAGGGGCCTCCCGTTTTGCCGGCGTGTTGCTCCCCCTTGTCGGGGGGGAGGCGTTATGTGTCGCCGCCCCCCTGTCGGGGGGCCTGCCTCTGTGCCCTCCCCCTGTCGGGGGCCTCCTTGCGCATCGCCCCCCCTATCGGGGGGTATCCCGATCAGGCAACCCCGTGTAGCGCCGCCCCCCTGGTGGGGGGGGGGGTTCGATTGGCTACCCGCCTGACGGGGGGCCTGCCTGCGTCGGAGCGCCACCCCCCTGTCGGGGGGCCTACCTGCATCGGAGCGTCACCCACACCACCCCCCATGTTGGGGGGTCCTTTCAAATCCCCTGCGGCTGACCCTCCCCAACCCACTTTCCCCCCTTAAAGCCTTAAATTGGGTGAGGGGGAGAAGAGGCATGGGCCTTCCCTGATGGGAATGAGCCTAGTAAATAACAGAACCAAAAGGGGGTGGTACTAGATAGAAAAAGCACTATTGACGACGACGACTTCATGTTCGATATTGCTGTTCACGTCGCTCAATGCGACGATGATATCGATCCACGATCTCTAACTGAATGCAAACGCAGAGATGATTTGCCAAAGTGGAACGAAGCAATAGGAGTAGAGCTGGACTCACTCTTGAAACACAAAGTCTTTGGACCAGTAGTCCAAACACCAAGAGGTGTAAAACCTGTGGGATACAAGTGGGTATTCGTAAGGAAAAGAATTGAGAATAATCAGATCGTATGCTACAAAGCACGGCTTGTAGCTCAGGGATTTATGAAGCAGACCACCACAGCAGTCTCATCCAACCACTCAGAGCTCATGGCGATCCATGAAGGTAGCAGAGAATGTGTCTGGCTTCGTTCTGTCATTCATCACATTCTAGTGACGACCGGCCTGAAGACGGACGACTTTGAGCCAACCATATTATTTGAAGATAATGCAGCTTGTATAGCTCAACTACAAGCTGGTCACATCAAGAGCGATATGACGAAGCACATCTCTCCCAAGTTCTTCTGGACGCACGAGCTACAGGAGCAGAAGCATATTAAAGTACGACAGATTTAGTCTTGTAATAATTTAGCTGATTTGTTTACTAAGGCATTGCCTAGATGTGCTTTTAAAGAACTTGTAAAAGATATATGGATGTGACAGCTGAAAGACCTACAAGCCTAAAGCTTGTACGGATCAGGGGGAGTCACTTGTGTATTGTACTCATTTTCCTTAAGCTGTTGGTTTTTTCCACTGGGCTTTCCACAGCTAAGGTTTTAACGAGGCAAAACACGATAACTCTGGATCTAGTAGTATCCACCCCATATTAGCGTATTGGATCTTGAAGAATTCATAAGCTAATAATGGATGGATGATGGGGAGTGTTATGAATGGGGGAGACCTTTGGTCTCCACCCACTTACATCCACCATTACACCCACTAGTAAGTGGGTGTCCCTTGGGATCCTATACTTGTAACTACTCTCCTATTATCAATATATATGTCTATGGTATCGACCATTAGCTTAGACCTTCATATTATTCTAACAGAAACAATATTATCTCTGGTGCCATTATTACTAGTTTTGCAGCTATTTGTGCATTTTTACCCGATATGGAAAACAACATCTATTGATGAGTGGTTATACAACGGCAGACCTTATGAACTAATTACTCTACACTTCATAATTGGTGTAGCTTGTTACATGGGTTATGAATGGGAACTTAGTTTTTGTCTGGGTTTTGCAGCTATTGGTGTAGCTTGTTACATGGGAGGAAAATTGACAGTATCCTACTTTGATTATCTAGCTATCAAGGGAATAAGAATAGTTTTGGTGTAATCGTCACAATCGTTCAAATAGCAAGAAAATATCAATATAATAAAGCGTCTAGGGATAGGAAATCCCCACTACGGACCGTCTCTCATCCTTGTGAATCATAGATTTCATTGTTGCTAAGCTTGAATTTAGGTGAACTAGTCGCAACTTAATGTAGAACCAAGCTCACGCTCTCGCGCTATTGCCGGTCTATAGCAACGCGATATCTTCGAATAATCGTGAAAAACGTGATATGGGCGATCAAAGTGTCATGAAAACATGTAGAAAAAAGGTATAAAATATGGAGTGATCAAAATCCCACAAGCTTACCTCTTACTCGTCCTCGAGGAAGATAAGTAAAAGGCGAACCCGATGGGTAAAAAAATGAGGAAAGGGAAAAGAAAAAGAAAATATGAAAGAAAACGAAGAGGGTGACGCTAGATCATTTTCTCAGGACGTGGATTTGCTTACTCAAATAGCATATAGCGAATATAAAACATGCCAAAGATTTTTATCTCGATATCATGATATAAGGACGCATTCAACATAGAAACCCAAGAATATCAAAATAGTACGAAACATGGAATCATTCTAGAATTAACATCGTCTGAAGTATTTAAAGCGGTATACATAATCATAGATCACACACTTTTCAATTGAATGCTTTCTATTTGGAGTATAAGAATTATCACACAATATGAAGCAATAAGAATAGAAAGGAGTGGTTTTCATGAGATGCGTGCTAAGTTTCAATTCCTGTATTTCGTAAAACTTTTAGTAATCTCACCGAGTATAGAAAATTACCTAGCTTATGTTGTCATGCACAGTCAAGTAGTCACTCTCTCACACATCATTGGATCCTCTCCCCCAAGCTTATCTATAGGCGTGGTGGCATAAGATAAATCAATAAGCTTATTCCCCATTTTTGAAGCTAAAAAAATAAAAATAAAAGAGAGGAGAAAGAGAGAAAGAGTATGAGATGGGATCATGTAAGGACTTCTTTTCTCTTTTCATTTCTTTTTTCTCTCTTTTTTTGTATATACAACCGTGATCCCAAATCAAAAGATAGAGAGATATACATGAATATTTTTTTCTTTTTTTTGATTTTGGGGTGTTGGAGCATGGATTTTTATAGCGGGGGAATGTGACAATATAGGATTCGCTAAAGGGAGATTCACCAATATTTTTAAGTATAGAAATAATGCTCAAGATATGTGGAGAAAGAAAAATATGTAACACTCGGTTCACTCTATAGAATGTGCACGACAACTTTCAGCAGGGTAATGTAATCTACTCAGTTTGATCTCAGAAAGTAAACTAATCCAGTTATATCAACCTAGCATACATTCAATCAACCTGAAAGTGAAGCGTAAAATTTTCAAGCAATAAGAAGTGATATAAGATAGCAAAGCAGTACTCCAAATTTAAGCAATCAATGCGTGAAGCTTGGTGTGTTTTCTACGAAAAGTTTACATATAAGTCAGATTCAGCTAATAAAAGAGTTTCATCCACATTCATACATGAAAGTGCGGGTTACTATCTCGAATGCATAGCAAGACATAGCATATGATATCTGAAATAAAAACGATGACATGACAAGATAATATGCATATATAGATAAGCTAATACCACGTCATCATCATCACAGAAAATTTATCTCTAGCAAAAAGGATAAAAGAAATAAGGATAAAAGGAAAATAAAAACTACTGTACAATGTAGCACACTCAAAAGGTGAGAAAAACGTGATGCATGAGAAAAAAATGAAAAAGTGGGTGAAAATAAGTGTAAAAGCAAAGAAATGTGGGAAAAATAAAAATAAAAATAAAAGACGACAAAAAAATAAAAAGTGCGTGAGGACTCACTCCCCCAAGCTAAAGTGCACAGTGTCCTCAATGTGCAAAGTGTGGCACACCGAGAGACAAGATACGGGTGGGGAGGGTGAGGATGCATGCATGATGAAAATAAAATGAAAAAATGTGATGGAAATGCAAGTGATGCATGCAGAGATCAAAATAGTCCCATGTAAGTGTCCCCAAAAATACTCCCTCTCGCCCAAAGAGATATAGACAAATAAGACCAAAAAGTGACCAAAACATGTGTGGAGGAGGGGTGCAAAATCAGCAGGCAGAAAATATCCAGAAGCAGCAGCAAAAGTATGAAAGGCATCCAGAGTGTGCCTAGGTGGGTGGTGGGGCACCAGCACCGTCCTGTGGCGGAGGTGGTGGTCGTGGAGGCTGCTAGGTGGGGGTGGGCGGCTGAGGCAGTCGCGCCAGAATCTGGTTCAGGCAAGCCTGAATACCAGGAAGTATAGCGACGCGAGACTGGATAGCACTGATGGTAGCGAAGAGAGCGTGGAAATCTCCTCTAAGCCCACTAACTGCCCCCTCTAGAGCACGGATGCTCTAAATTAGGGTGTCAGGGGGGAGGTGGAGCAGAGGGTTGAACAGGTCGAACAGGTGAAGAACGGGGCTGCCTCGCACGGCTACCGTAAAGGATAGGTGCGACTGTGGGGTGGTGCGGTGGTGCTGTGCTCACTAAGTGACGCTCAGCCTTTGTGGGAGGCTGAGACGTAGGAATGGTCGAAGAGGATGGAGCAGCAGCAGAGGCTGAAGTGGTGGCAGATGACGAGGCGGGCAGAGAGGTCAGTGACGCAGACGTGTGGACCGATGTCACGACACTCTCTGGGAAGACAGCGGCAGTGGAGACTGAAGAGTCGACGGCTGGGGAGACCGTGTAGTGTGAAGAAAATGACTCCCCAGAAGTCGAGAACAAGAAACTGGAAAGGGTCTCCACCGTGGAGGCAAAAGAAGGCTCGTCGCTCTCAACTATGGTGGTAGGGCGCTCGGGGTTCACCGCAGAGATGGGATCTATGGGCATGGGCACAGTGGTGGTGGTAGTATGGGTGGACTCAGCTAAAGTGCTCCCGACACTGAAAGATGTGTGGACAGAGGTGTCGGGAGGTGCAGTATGATCTGGTGCAGGCTGAGGTATCACAGGGTCAAGGGGTGGAAGGAGGGGCTCCTGCTGAGCTCCCTCAGGCTCAAGCACGTATGCAACGGGGATGAGGAGTTCCATCGCTGGAATCCACTCTCCGCCAGCAAGTCCGATATGTGTCCGAGCAGGGCTCAGGAGAAACATGTAGTCAGCGCCAAAAGGACCATGCAGCCACACCCAGTGGTGCCGACCGTGAGGACGCAACATCCTCATCCGGGCCATAACATCTATGGTGAGTGAAGTGGGGCCCGGAGGTCTAAGCAAGCCAGCAGGAAGGTCAACTCCGTATAAAAGGGCCAAGAGGGTAATCAGACCACCGTAACAGATGGACGTCCGAGCGTCGACAGAAATAAAGATGCAGTCGATGTACCAACTGGCAATGTCAATCTCGACGGCGGGGACTAAAACGTCTCCTCCTAGGCCCGCGATCGTGTCATCGCGTAGAGCATGTAGAGCTCAGGCGTCGACAACGTCCCCGACTCATACCTCGCTAAGAAAGTGGTCGCCATAAGGCGCTGTGCAATGCAGAGGCATGGGTGGAGGATGGCGGAGGCCTTGGCCCGACTAGGGTCAAAGGCGAGGGTAGATCCCGTGATCCGTGTCCAGAAAGCGTGTGTGTCGAATGACGACAGTTGGATGTGCGTGGGGCTGTAAGCTCGGTCTGGGTCTAGGACAGGGGGCCACTGGAAGAATGCTCTAAGCATGTCGAGAGTGACCTCGCACTCTCGATCCATCAGGCGAAATGAGCATCCTCCAGGGATCCAAGAAATAGAACTAAGGACCTCAAGTGTCGGGCGGATATAAGTGTCCGCCGACACCGACAAGAAATCACGCCACCCCACGTTGTCATACAACTGGAGTAGCCCCTCAAGTACACCTAGGCACTCTAAATCAGCAAGATGCGCAAACCTAGAGGGTACAATCGAGTGATGGGAGATATGCTCAAATCTGGCGTGGTGTGCGTCATCTCTGAACGTAATCCCCATCGCATCGATAGCGGGGGCGAGCGGTGCCTGTGGTGGAATGGGTGCGGCAGGAGGCGGCTGTGTGGGTGGTGGCGGGCTAGGTGGCGGGGAGTCTGCCCTAGCGGAAGAGGGGCCAGGATCACCTGACCTCTTTCGCTTGGAAGCGGGCTCCCGAGTGCGTGGCCTAAGACGTGGGGGCATGTATCCCGTGAGTCGTGCCTACCCAAACAGAGTGCGAAGTGCTGAAGATGTGGAACGAGTATACCTGAGCACGACGCGAGAGCAAAAATGTGTAGTGTGTGAATAATCGCATCCTCTGTGAAGCTCCAAAGCGTCTTGAATCTCCCCCAAGCTCCCCCAAGCTAGCCTGAAACACAAATAATCAAATCAGCAATGTATATCAATATATATGGGAGAAGATTGGGTATAGTAGATATATATAGGAATTCTTTTCAATTTGGGGCTTAAGTGGCATACTGATCGGAGAAAAAGGCGAGAAATAGGAATTTTGGGGCGCAATGGAGGCAAAACGGCGAAGTGGCGGTGGCACCGGCGGGTGCAGGCGGCGGCGGATCGTCGGTGACCGTGGATGGCGGTCGGCGACGGCGATGGGGGGCGGCTCGGGCGAGGAAAGAGGGGTGGCGATTCAGGCGAGGCGCTGGGAATTCCAAACGGCTCGGTGAAAGATTTGGGATTTTTTGCGTGCTTGGGAAATGGGCCTCGCCCGCTGGGTTTATAAAGTTGGGTCACTCGGCCGAGTGATGTGTTCACTCGGCCGAGTGGCTCAGCGTTGAAATTTTTCGAAATCTCCTTATAGTTACGACTCGGCTGAGTATCTTTTCCCACTCGGTCGAGGGGACAAGTTCCACTCGACCGAGTGGCAAGGCCACTCAGAAATTTCAAAGCGTGGAGGGTATCAGATTCACTCAGTCGAGTGACCAGTCACTCGGCCGAGTGGCATATAAATTACAGTAAATGACAGAGGGTAGGTTTCTGGATCTTTCCTGATCAGTAATCTACTTGACCGAGTAGGGTCTTCGCTCGGCCGAGTGACATATACACTCGGCCGAGTGACATATACACTCGGCCGAGTGGCTTCCTATTTTCTGCACCGGCTCTCTATTTTTGCTCCACTATTTGTTTTTCCTCTTTTCGTCAGTCTCTTCCTTCTCCTAGGGCCTGAGCACGTTCCTGGAGCACTCTCCCTTGCTATGGTCATCCTCCATGTAAATGATTTCTCGTTCTCCATCTCCTGTGATGAAAAATAGAGCCTGTTGTCACGATTTTTATTGACTCTAGACTCTAACCACTAAGAAAGATCTAAAACAAAAATAGAATTCAACTAAAATAATATAAAACCGTCAGATTGCCTCCCGACAAGCGCTCGTTTAAGGTCTTGAGCTCGACCCCATAAGATATTCATTTAGTGCGCGATATTCGGCGCGTGTGAGATGCGCCCGTCAAACTTGCCGGGAAAGCCAATTGGGTTTATAATTGTTGATGTTCGTAGGCCTTCCTCGGCTTCCCCTCATCATGGGTATTGTTGGGGGATAAGTCTCCCAAGCTTGAGATTGTACCATTCTTTTTCTTCACCGGTGATGATGCTTTCTTGTCCGTCGGAGCTTTCTTCAAATTGTTGGTTGTGGAGAGCTTGCATAGCTCCCTTATTCTTGTGACATCAGCGTCATCTTTGTCATCAACCATATAATAATCCGACGGGTCCTCAATCTTTTCTCCATCACTAGAAGATTGGCCTTCTTCAAGGCCTTCATCATGCAAGGCTCCGATAGAATGTGGTATAGCTTCATCGATCACTTCATCGAGGAGGTCCACGTAGTCGACGTCCTCCATCCAAGGCATGTGCTTCATTGCTTTGGAAATATGGAGCTCCAACTCGATGTTTCCGACATTCAAAGAAAAGGTGCCATCTCTCACGTCTAAGAAGGGGCGTCCTAGAATTAGAGATGTATCGCCCTCCTCCTTGATGTCCATAACTACAAAGTCACACGGCAAGCAAATTCCTCCAAGTACTTGGAGCGTTATGTTATCCGCAATTCCCACCGGCCTAGTGACCCCTCCTATCCGCGAATTGTATTCTCATATCCGTCAGCTTCAAGTCGGTCCCCGTATTCAATTTCTTAAACATACTCAGGGGCATTAGGCTCACACTTGCTCCCAAATCTACCAATACCTTTTGTAGCGGGACTCCTCCAAGTGTGCAAGGGATGCGGAAGCTTCTGGGATCTTTGAATTTTATAGGTTCCTTCTCCTTCCGGGTGAACCATGTGCCTTGCTCGGCAAGCATTATCTTCTCCTTTCTCTTCTTTCCCGAAATCAAGTCTTTCAAGAAATTGGCATATGACGGGATATCTACAATAGGGTCCAAGAAAGGTATATTGAGGCTTACTCCCCGTATGTACTCAAGAAATTTGGCGAGCCGCTTCTCAATCTTAGCTCTCGCCAACCGTTGTGGAAAGGGCACCGGCAGCATATAATTGCGCTCCTCGCGTGGCTTAACAATTTCAGAATCTTCACCTTCTTGTGGCTCTTTTTGGCACTCCTCCTCAATAACCGGCTCCTTGTCATCCAAAATTTGTTCCACGGGCTCCTTGGTTTGGACCATGGCGGGAGTAGTGTCCTTCCCGCCCCTAGTAGTAACCGCCGCCACCGCATTGATGTGGCCGGTATTGCTCCGTGGGTTTGGCTCCGGTTGAGCCGGTAATTGTCGAGTATTTTTATTGAGTAACGCAAGTTGCTTCGTTAGTTGTGCCACGACGGTATTGAGAGAGTCTTGTTGAGCCGTCAATCTAGCATTTATCTTCTTTTGCTCCACCATGAATTCCTCCACCCTCGATTCATGATCCGACCTCGGTGGTGCTTGTGGTGGGTTTAGAGCTCTCCACCCTTGATTGTACCCCGGCGGCCTATATGGTCCCGCTTGTTGCCCAGGTGGGTAGCTTTGTTGTGGTGGCCCTCTTGGTTGATATTGAGGTTGTGGAGGTGAAGGCCGAGCTTGAGGTAGTTGCGGTGGTGGGTTTAAAGCTCCATCATTATTAGCATATGAGAATCCCGGATGATTTCTCGTGGCCGGGTTTGCCCAATAACCGGTGTTCCCCGCAATATATTGGACTTGCTCTATAGCTCCCTCTCCTTGCTCTCCTCCAACGAACATAACTTGAGATTAGTCTTGCCAATCGCTCATATTGCCTCCCGGTGTAGATGTGGCGGGAGTTCCATGTGGCTCGGTAATGAACTTCTCCAATCTCTCCATGACCTTGTGGAGAGAGTCAAACTTCGTAGAAAGCTCCGCTACAGCCTTGGCCTCATAAATGCTTGTCGGCTTCAAGGAGGAAGAAGAATGTCCTCGCTCGTCGCCCCATTGTTGGTTATTAGAGGCCATCTCCTCTAGTAGGGCCGTGGCTTCGTCCGGTGTCTTAGATAGAATGGCTCCATTAGCGGTTGCATCTATGACTTGCTTGGTGCTCGGTTGGAGTCCATTGTAAAAGCTATGTACTAGCTCCCATGCTTCAATGCTATGATGGGGGCATTGGTGTTGGAGATCTTTAAAGCGCTCCCATGCCTCAAATAGAGTCTCCTGTGGTCCTTGCTTGAAGGACATGAGTGCGCTCCTTATCTTGACTGTCTTGGATGGTGGGTAGAATTTATTAACAAAGGCACTCGCCAAATCATCCCATGTAGAAAAGATCCCCTCCGCTTGCATCCTCAACCAATATAATGCTTTGTCTTTGAGAGTGAATGGGAAGAGGTGCAGTCGGATAGCATCGACCGGTACACCGGGCATCTGAAAGGTGGCGCACTTGGACAAGAATAACTGAAGATGGTAGTGTGGATTCTCATGGGAGTTCCTATAGAATGGGTCTTGTTGCATTAAGACCACAAGTCCCGTTTTGAGATCGAAATTCTGGTCCGCCGCCAATTCCGGCATCGCAATGGATGAAGTAGTAGAAGTAGTCTTAGGCCATAACCTATCTCTGATAGATATCAGCGTTGCCATGCGTGCCGCTAATTCCTCCGGTGTCTACGGTCGGTTCATACAATCGTCCTCTATAGCAAGTCTTCTCTCGGCCCTAAGCCTCCTTGCTGTACGTTCGATCTCCGGATCAAATAATATTTCATCTTGATGCTCCTTTGATCTCGTGTACATGCACAGAAAAGTAGAACTTCGATGGAATTGTTAGCACGATAGAGGAATAAAAAGATAAAAATAATAAGACAAAAAGAAATAACTAAGTAAAGAAAAATAAAATACCGTCGCCTCCCCGGCAACGGCGCCAAAAACTTGATCGCGCCTGGATATACTCCCGGAAAATGACTTGTAGTCTTACCACAAGCACACGGTGTAGTGGCGCGCGGGTATCGAACACAGGGAGGAAAATTGACAGTATCCTACTTTGATTACCTAGCTATCAAGGGAATAAGAATAGTTTTGGTGTAATCGTCACAATCGTTCAAATAGCAAGAAAATATCTATATAATAAAGCGTCTAGGGATAAGAAATCCCCACTACGAACCGTCTCTCATCCTTGTGAATTATAGATTTCATTGTTGCTAAGCTTGAATTT
The DNA here is from genome assembly GCA_030789695.1 of Scilla litardierei. Lineage (NCBI taxonomy): Eukaryota > Viridiplantae > Streptophyta > Magnoliopsida > Asparagales > Asparagaceae > Scilla > Scilla litardierei. The sequence continues at coordinate 73,247,019 of CM061142.1, forward strand.
AGGTGAACTAGTCGCAACTTAATGTAGAACCAAGCTCACGCTCTCGTGCTATTGCCGGTCTATAACAAACCTAGAATAGGGCCCACTCTCGTGCAAACGCTAGCCTAAGCCGCTAGCGTGAAGATCAACATCATTGTCCAATCGCATCTCGAGCCCACTCTCATGCAAACTCGAGCTACGATTTAGGTTATGATAGTTCGTATTCGTCCAATCTCTTGCAAACGAATATTAGTATAGATTCATAATAAAAATCCTAGCTTTGGTGCAATCTCTTGCAAACCAAATCTAGAGAATTTCAATTATTAATCTAAATCCAATATCTAGGCCTTCTTATCAATTGGGATCCAATCTCTTGCAAATCCCAATCGATATGAATTCCTAGCTACTCGTAATAAATCGATCATAACCTAACCACTATCAATTCTAGCAACAAATCTATAAATTTATTACAATTCAAAGATCGGGTCCATAGGGTTCATCCCCATGCCCTAGAACGACGGAACTACACACTAATCATCATGAAAATCTCATAAATAATAGATGGAATCATAGCACAATTCATTGCAAAGAAGAAACAATTCATAAAAAAAGAGTTTTTAACAAGAAAGAACAAACCAATAATGTCGCCAATGATCTCCAGCTGAGATTTTACAAAAGAATAGCCGTCAAAAACCTAATAGAAAATATCTAAAAAATAATTCAAGTCTATCCTAAAACTAGGTCTAAAACTAGGTTTAAATACAAGCCAAAATCGTCCAAAAAAATCGTGACATAACTGCCCCAGCGCAGCCCAGAATTCGCAGTCCTAGCAGCAGTCGGAGAGGGTCACTGGGCCGAGTGACCCTTGTCACTCGGCCGAGTGACAAACCCTGTAAAATAACAGTAACTTCGGGGTTCTCAGGGGTCTGTCTCTCGTGGTGACTCGGCCGAGTGGGCTTCTTCACTGGGCCGAGTGAGCAATCATGCTCGGCCGAGTGGGCTTCTGTCACGACCCGCATACCATAAACGGAAGGCGAGGCGTGAAAAGTCCGCTCAGACTTGAAGCTGTGACGCTACAGTCTGTAAAGCGTCTGGATTAACTAAGTATAGGTCCTTGCAATTGCGAAACAGAACAAAAATAATAAATAAAGGAAGAGAGATAATATTATTTCAATATCAGAATGTCCACAATAAAGTTCAACATCACAGAAAAGCCACCAGGCTTAAAAGAGTTTAAAAAGGGCCCCAAGCATGTGTAACGACCACTTTTCGTTGTACTTTGTTCGTGCACGTGATTTTGACCGTGCACGTGGTTAATTTAGACTTTGGTTGTTTGTGAACACTCTGACGTGATATACCATTGTGAACGTCTCTGAGAGTATTAAATTGTGGCACTAAATTGGAACGACATTCCTCGAGTCGTTTTCCCACGATTTGATCTTATTGAAGAGACATCGCGATTTTCACTTTTGTCGTAAGGCCTTTCTATTTTTAATTTCGTTTCTCGTCATCGAAATTGTGATCCGTCTTCGCTGTCTTGTTTCTCTCGTCGACACGGTCGTCCCAGTATTTATTTCACAATTTTCGGGCACCATTTGACCCACCTTCACTTTTCCCCAGTTTAATTATCGGTTAATCCTAAGTTTCATAGGTGTAACCCTCTAATTATTATTTCCGATTGATTATCCCTTCATATGTTGACTTAGCCTTCCTCCCATGCCTTGACCGCACAGACTTTGGAGAGAGAGAGAGAGAGTGGGTGAGTTTCTCTTTTAATAAATATTATAACAATTTCAATCTCAAACAAACTATAACCCTAACCTAGCCCATGTGAGTGCCTGCCTCCTATAAGGCAACCTAGGGAATTGTTTATTAAATCCTACCTCCTCACGGGCTGCAGAAGCCTAAACCCTTATTTATATTATAATAAATCTAGGCATGAGACCTTCACGTGCTGTAACCAACCCCTTTTATATTTATAAAAACCCTAGGCTCCTTTTTCCTTCCCTCAGCCAACGAACGCAACAAGCGGCGGCCCCTATCTCGCTGCCGCCGCCATCTATGAGTTTCTTCCCTCCGCACCTCGCGCATGGTGCATCAACACGTCCGCTTTTCGTAGCCACGAGCGCAGCAACAACCCGCACCACCTGACCTCCGACCCACCCTCTCATCGTCGACCTTGGCCGCTCTCCGACCATCCCTTAACGCCGGCGACCCGTACCCTCCCACATCGCCTCCTTCCCGGCCCCCCAACCGCTCACAGTTCCGCCTCCCCCGCCGTATACCTCCGTTCTTCTCCCGGCGCCGGCGTACTGCAATGCTCGAGCGTCGCATGGCGGTTGTCACGGCGGCCTCCCCTCTCTGATCTGACCCCATCTAGCCCGACTCCGGCCAAGTCCCACCGGCGCCGCCCGCTCAGCAGTCAGTGGCTGCTCTTCGCAGCAGCGTGCAGAGTGAGCAACAACGCCTCTGACGACACCGCCCCATCTGCCTGACCCCTTCGACCTCCGACGTCGTTGCCTTCCCACGTCGTGGCGCCTCTCATCCGAAGACGCCGTCAGCCATGCCGCATGCCGTCCCCAACCCGTTTGTGCATGTAGGTAAGCAGTGCCTTGGTTAAAACTCATGTTATTTAGTTACTGATTTGAATAGTACAACTGTTAACAAATTACCTCATAAGTTGGCATCAGAACCTAACTTAGTCTATAGGATAGGGTGTAGAGCAATATATGATACATATTGCCCCACTGCTGGTTATCTATAGCAATACACGTATGATAATGTTGCTTTCCTTATATAGGTTATTTTTTAACTTCTGTCAGTGTAAGTAAAAGTGATTAAGTCTAAAACTGTGTATCAATTGATGTGAACGGTATCATGCTATAGGAACTGTATTATACCGGGTATGTTAAGTTGTCCTGTTAATTCAAGGTATAAAATGTTGGTACGCTAGCACATACATATATATATTAAATACCTCTGTATTAGTTCTCGTAATCAGTGCAAAACTTAGGTGATCAGCAAGTTTTATATATGCTGATATATAATTGTATGTTGCGGTATTATACTTTTGTTAGTTCAATACCTTCAACTTAATATCACACATCCGATGTCGCAGATGTAATACGTTTATCTTCACGACCTGTTACCTTTCCGAGCCGACGCCGTTATCTTACACGCTTTCCGAATCCAACCCCTGGCGTCGCTACCCGACGCCAGTGTAGTTTTCGCGTCGTGTTGAGTCCGGTGGACTTGTGCGCGTAGGTTATTTGTGACTCGGACTCTCTTGGACGGTGTTCCTCAGACGTTGTACTTGCAGGCAAGTGAAACTTGCCAACTCTTGTGTAGGGCCATGTTTTTAGGCCACTTCCTTGTTTTTAGCGTAAAAGAGACTAGTCAGTGAAATGATAGCTGGCTAGACGTCTACTTGATCTAGTTTGACAACGAAACTAGATCCGTCACCTAAATTGATCTAGCTTGACAACGAAGCTAGATCCAACTCTTTAAACTTGTTAATCATGCATACTAAACTGTCACGTTTACTTTCCTTATCTGTACGCACTTTTAACTGCCATGCATTGCATCTTACATGTCATTCAAATTGATTGTTGCATCGTAGCACACGCTACAAAATACTTGTACAATCCGTGTTTCCGTGTTTCCGGCTAGGTGCACCCCTATGCCATACTTGTTAAAAACACTTCCTGGCTCGTGATCCAGAAGCGAGCATTCCATGTTCGGGGGTAAGGCCCTGGCTCGATACACGTGGAGGGGTAGGGATAAACGGTCACTTGAGCTTAGGAGTTGGCCCGATCAGCCACTCTAGCCAAAAGGCGGAATCTCTGTGCACGAGGTGCTTACTTTACTTGTCTTGTACTAGTGAGTGTTACTTGTATAACTTGTCATCCATGCCATGTTTAAATGACATGCTCGTACTTTACTTTACTTTACCTTACTTGTTGCACTCATACTTTAACTGCCATGTCATCGCATCATGCTAGAACTGCTAGGTTGCTTTCCTTTTTCCTACTTTCGGTTTCCTTGCACAAGTCTCTTGTAGACTTGCTGACATGTGCCCCTTGCTCTTTTGGGTGTCACATGTTAGACCCTGAGCCAGAGACCGTTGCTGAGTACGTGACGTTTTGCTGACGCTGAGTCTGAGTCCATGTCTGCCCAAGAGGAGTTTTGTGGACACCGGTGACCTTTCTTGGTGACCTAGCTGAGCTTTCTATGCTTTAGGTTTTGTTGTTAGTTGTCGGTGTGTGGCACCTTTTGTTTTGTACGTTATACTTTGTTGGCCATGTTTGGGCCTTTAGACTCTTTTTTTTAGCCTGGTGGCTTTTCTGTGATGTTGGAATTTATTAATATGGATATTCTGAGATATCTCTTTTGTCTCATTTCATTATTATTATCTTTGTTTCGTTCGCGTTACAAGGACCTGCAGTTTTAAATTTGATTGACGCTTATCAGACTTGCAGCTTTATGGCTTCAAGTCTGAGCGGACCTTCTCACGCTTCGCCTCCATATTTTTGGGAAGCGGGGGCGTGACAGCATGGCCAACAGAAAGAAACGAACGTACAGAAAATGAAAGGCGCTACGCACCGACAACCTAACAAGAACCAAGCAGAAGGCAACACAAAAGAAGTCTGTACGACTGATCGCCGGTGTCCTCGTACTTCACGTCAACAGTGGACCCAGGCTCAACGTCAACAAACACCTCGTCCTCAGCAACGGACTCTGGCTCAGCAACTAACATGCGACACCCAAAAGAGATGAGGGCGCATGTCAGCAAGTCTACAAGAGACTTGTGCAAGGAAACTAAAAGAAAGAAAACAACCTAGCAGTTCTAAAATATGCGATGACATGGCAGTTTAAGGTATGAATGCAACAAGTAAGAAAGTGCAACAAGTTTGACATGGCAAGGGTAGAAAAGCTACTAAAACATTCACATGGATTTACAAGTCAAGTAAACATGTCGTGCACAGAGTTTACGCCTTACAGCTGAAGTGGATGTACGGGCACACTTCTACGCTGAGTGGTCGCTTAACCCTACCCCAATCTCAGAGTTTACACCTTACAGCTGAAGTTACTGATCTGGCAAACTTCTACGCTGAGTGGTCGCTTAACCCTACCCCTCCACGTGTAAACAGGCATTGGCTTTTGACCAACACATGTAGCCCGCTTCTGGTTCACGAGCCAGGAAGTGTATTTGGCTTAGGGTTATGCTTGCAACGCATGTGCCTAGCCTCAACAAGGAAGTATAGTAGCATGTGCTACGAATGCAACATTCAAGCATGGAATGACATGTATTGATGAATGGCATGGCAAGGGTACAATTAAAGTGCATATAGATATGGAATTTAAACGTGACATGCATCCCAGAGTACAATTAAAACGCATACAGATATGGAAATTTAAACGTGACATGCAAATGGATTAATGACATGGTAGGGTGTCAGGTCTAGCTTCGTTGTCAAGCTAGGTCTTAAAGTTGCGTCTAGGCAACTATCATTTCGTCGCCTAGTCTCTTTTAAGCTAAAAATAAGGGATGACCTAAAACATGGCCTAAACGCAACTTGGCAAGTTTCACTTGCCTGCAATCAACCGTTCTGGAAACACCGTTCAATCAGTCTAATCTACCTATGTGCTCGGATTCACCAACCTACAGTCCCAAATTAGATTATCTTCATTAGTGATTTCCTAAGCAATTAAAATACCGATTTTAGTCTTGATTAGCATGCATTGGTTGGGGGTCCTAAGTGTTCATAAAATTACCCTTACACGCCGCGAGAGCTACACTGGCGTCGGGTAGCGACGCCAGGGGTTGGAATAAAGAAAATGCTCATAATTCCAGATTCCAAAATAGATTCCACGCTTGAAAATCCTTGGACGGTGACGATATCAGTGAGGAGCGTCCAAACAGCGAGCAAAGTGATCGGTAGACGTTCTACAGCTCACGGGAAGCCGTAACAACGAACGGGGACGAACGGGTCGACGTACACGAAGAATACGACGTTGAGCGTCGTAGGGAATGATAGTGACGTCGAAAAACACCTCTAGGAGAGGTAGAGGGCTGTCGGAAGAACCCAACAGCGAGAGTGAGCGACGAGGAGGCGAGACGACGCGTCAAAACGTCGTTAGAAGCAAAACAGTGAGAAGTCGCTATTTTCGAAGCAACAGAGGCCTGAGGGGGCTGCCACGGCGGCAGAGGGTCCAAGGGGGTCGACGGGGGGTGTCGCACACCAGAGAGGCGGCGGCAGTGGCGGCGGCAGCGACTGCAGCTGTCGTTCACTGTTGCTGCGAGCTGCTCCGGTTGTTACAGCTTGCAGCGACTGCTGGCAGAGGTAGGCGGGCCCGTGGGGGTCTGGGCGAGGGTGGATGGCAATGTGGAGGCCACTGGTGATGGATCAGGGGCGGAGGTCGAAGAAAATCGTCCTGGAGCGGTGAAAATGTAGTTTTACCGTAAGCGCACGGTGGAGCGGCGAGCGGGTATCGAACACAGGGAGGCCTACTAACAGTGTCTTCTTCAATCACCTGGCTATAGGAAAAGTCGGGAAATGTTCGCAAATATGCGGTCATAGTCGTTCAAATGTATAAAAGAAATAACAAATTAATAAAGACGCCTAGGGATAGGGAATCCCCGCTACTTGCCGTATCTCATCATTGTGACTCGTAGGTTTCACAATTGCAAGACTTGAAATTTGGGTGAACTAGTTGCAACTAAATGTGGAACCAAGCTCACGCTCTCGCCGCTATTGCCGGTCTATAGCCAACCTGTTGAGTATTGGACTCCCCGGATTTGGTTTTGGATGATGAGCAAACATAAATATATCATGAACTAACAATTTGTGAGCGCAGTTATGGAGATCGTCGCCAAATTCACGAGAACATCCAAAGCGACGTCTCAAGACTTCTCAAAGCGCGTGATCGCATGCCTAAAGCTTCGTTGAAGCTTTTGTGCCTTCTTTGAAGTCAAGAATGAAGATTGAAGCTTTGAAGACGGATCGCTAAGGTTTATTTTATAGTCTTTTAGCTTCGATTTATAGAATGTTAAGCCTTGAGTAATTCTTACATTTCTATCTTCATTACGCTCATATCGTAGCTCTAGGATCTTAGTACAAGTTCATTCTAACTTCCTCGAAGCGTCGCGCTTCGATTCGGACTTGTTTGTGCATGTTAGTTGGTACAAGAAGAAGTACTGACCGACTAGATGGTGATCTAGTCGGTCAGCAACTATTCTTGGACCGACTAGTTTGCTTCCTTAATTTCCTGTTCAGTACTGTTTACAGTTAGTCGGTCTACGTTGACTCACCGACCGACTAGTTTGTGAACTAGTCGGTCAGTGATGCTTCTTTGACCGACTAGTTGTGACTTACTGTTCATGCTAAATTTCTCCTAAGCTACTGTTTATCGTTAGTCGGTCTAATAACGTTTGGTGACCGACTAGTTGACAATCTAGTCGGTCAACTTTTGTTCTTGGACCGACTAAGTCAATGTGTATTCAGACTATTTCACTTTGCCTCTTAGTCGGTCTACGTTCACTGACTGACCGACTAGTTGTGAAACTAGTCGGTCAGAATGTCTTCTTGGACCGACTAGTTATCTAGGTCTGAAATCTTCATCTGTTCACTGTTCACCTCTTAGTCGGTTCATGTTGTTTCACCGACCGACTAGTTGATGAACTAGTCGGTCAGTGGTTGTTCTTTGACCGACTAGTCTGCTTCAGATTTAGATCCGTTGGAGTTTTGAAAGCGACGTTTCTCTCTCTCTTTTCTCTTGATCCTTTAAATACCTGAAGGGGTTATTTCATAGGATCCAAGGCTGCAATTTCAGAGCTCTATTGATTCAAAGAGAAGTTCTTTCAACTCTCATCTTCAAGCTCTCCCATTATCAAGAATCTCTCCCTCACTCTCATTCCTCTAGAGAGATTCATTGGTTGTGAGCCTTCCAAGCCAAGGGCTTGATTCTAGGTCATCCATCTCATCCCTAGGCTTCCATTGTTGGTCATCTTCTTGAAGCTAGGGTTTGGTGACTCTTCCTCCATCAAAATCCTCTTTGACCTAATTTGGTAAGAAATCTCAAGGCATAGGTATTTTGTTGGTAAGCATTTCATTTCAGTTATATTTGAATTGTATTCTCTCGGTTGTGAGAGGTTTTACGTGATCCCGGGTTGTGGGAGTCACGGTCATCGATTGTAGGTCGATTGCGCTTGTGAGGTTTTCGCAAGTGTTCATATTGGAAATCTTGAGTTAGGGTTTCTAACTCAAGTATCTGGAAGGGATCCGGGTGGTTGGGACGTAGGATCACCGGGAACAAGTCGGGGAGACTTGGGTGGATCCGAACCCATTAAACCATTGTGTTTGCGTTTGCATTAATTCTTGATTGTAGTTATTCCGCAACGTTGTTTGTTAATTGCACGATAATTAGGAATAACTCTCCTTATTATTTAAAAGTACTATTCACCCCCCCTCTAGTACATGTGCAATAGCTTCCCAGGGCACTACAATTGGTATCAGAGCCAAGTTCAAAGCTACACATAGCCAAAGTTCAAAGCTATGACGAACAACGACTACAACGTCTTCAGGAACCGCGATGGAGCTTCTTCAGTTATGGAAGGACTATCCTCAGTCAGGCCTCCACACTTCAACGGTACCAACTATGGGTACTGGAAATGCCGGATGCAAATTTTCCTCCGGAGCGCTTCACTATGGAGAGCCACCATGACGGAGTATGTCGAGCCTTCCGAAGAAGATTTTGCGAAGTGGACTCCCGCGGAGGTCGCCGCGGAAGTAGCCAATGCCAAGGCAATGAATGCCTTGAATTGTGCGTTGGAGCCCGAGGACTTCAACAAGATATGCACATGTAAGAGTGCATATCAAATATGGAACCAACTCCTCATATTGCACGAAGGATCGAGTACGGTAAAAGATTCTAAACTCGTCGTTGCTAATAAAGAATTTGAGTTGTTTCATATGGAGCAGGGCGAAACAATGAAGGAATATTACGCTCGCTTCGTGGATATATCAAACGACTTGGAAGCTCTTGGGAAGGTCTATACCCAAAAGGAGAAAGTCGCGAAGATTATCGACGGTCTTCCATCACATTGGGAAAAGCGTACCTACCATCGAGGAAGGTAACGACATGAATAAATATACCGTCACACAACTAATGGGTACATTGTTGTCTTACGAGGTACGCAAGGATAGTAAGATCCGAATGAAGGAAAAGATGAAAGCGTACTTGAAGCAAGATGAGCCAAAGAAAAAGACGATTGCCTTCAAGGCCGCTCCATCTACCGATGATGAAGAATCGGAAGATGATTTGGACATGGAATCCATTGCCCGTATGGCAAGGAAGTTCGATCGATTCCTCCGAGAAGGTATATCTTTGAATAAATCTAAATTTAGTTCGACTAATGCTTCTACTCTCGTGTGTTATAAATGCAACAAGCCAGGACACATCAAACCGGATTGTCCTCTCTACAAACACAAGGAGAACGGGAAAACATCGAAGTACGACAAGTCGAGAAAGTACAAGAAAGGACTTGTTGGCACATTCACCGACTCCGAAGAGGATTCCTCAAGTGGAGAGTCGGATGATGGAAGAGTGGAGAAAGCAAAACTTTGCTTCATGGCTAATGAGGCAAAAGTTCGAAAGTCCTCATTCGATGATAGCGAGGATGAAAGCGAGGATGGTAGCGATGATGGAAGCGGAGAACCTACTATTGATGAAATGAGGTTAGCTAACCAAGAAATTTGGTCTAAATTTACTAAATTAGTAGATAGATATAATAAGACCAAAGATGAACTTGTTAGCCTCCAAACCTCTCCTAAGTCTACCATCACCAACAATGACACCATTGTTGAGACACTCGCCAATGAGAAAGCAAGTTTGCTTACTCATAATGGCTTGTTGAGAAATGAGGTGAAGTCCCTCAAATCTCAACTTGAGCATGTTCTTGTTGAGGATTCGGATGAACATGTGATAGCCGATTTGACGTCTCAAAACTCAACTTTGAGTATTGAGAATAAGAATCTCAAATCACGTGTTTATGTACTCACATCACAAGTATCCACTTTGGATGCTTCTTTGCATTCCCTCAAAGAGAAGTATGAGTGCACGTTAGGCCGTATCAATGATTTCAATAAAGGTAAGGGCCATTTGGATAATATCCTAAATGACTTACTTCCGGCCAAACACCACATTGGCTTGGGGTATAAGATGGGAGACTCATCCAAATCGCCTACCACCTTTGTTAGGCCGACATCCGATGCCTCGACGAGTGGGAGCAAACACCCCATTGGTAGTTCTCCTACCAATAGTGCTTCCACTTCGTACACACCCCCGATTGGAAAGAAACCCACTTTGGGTAGACCTCCAAAGAGGGGTCATGCATTTTTGTACTCACATGCTATGCCACGTAGGAACACACATCCTACTCCACCGGTGCATGCTAATATTAATGATGATTTTTATGGTCCGCACCCACGAGCACGTGCTAACACTCATATGAGACACTCACATGCACGTAATCATGCTCATGCACATCCTAATGCATATGTTCAAACATCTCATCCACATGTGCATGCCTACTCTCATAATCATCCTCATGCATACACACCTCATGCTTATCCACGTATGTATGCTACACCACATCATGGATCTCATGCTCATCATAATGCTATTGCTAGAACTCATGCTCCTAGGCCACATGCACCACATAGAAATCAAACTTTTGTGCATGCAACCACTAGGAAGAGGATTCCCAAAATGTACACTATTTGGGGTCCCAAGAACACTAGCGATGATGCTATGAATGTTTATGTGAAATCATATATTAATGATATTATTTTGAATGATGATTATGTTGGGAAGTCAAGTTCCTCTTGGACTTGGTTTCCGAAGGGTTAGTTCCTTTAACCTTTCAATGCTTGGTTCCATGAGTTTATGATCATGTTATGGGTACCAAGGCATATGTTTATAAAATTGATTTTGATTATGTTAATTTATGGGTTACAATAATTTTTTTTTATTTCGTATTTCAAATTTGTTGTCTAACCCATTGGATCCAAAAGGGTTTTTGGATACCAAAATGAAGTTTTCTAGGTTCAATACACCGTGGGATACCAACCCTACCAACTCCTCGATTTGGGAAGACTTTCATTCAAACGGAGTTGATGGTGCTTAGGTAATGCACCAATGTAGGGGGAGCTTAATGTTGTAAGTATAATATTACATTTGGTATCCATGAGGGTTGAATGCATGCTTGGTTAAAATCTATTTCTTTACATTGGTATCATTTTGTTTCTCCTAGCATGATAGAATTGTGAATGCCATAAATGCTTTGAAATTCATATCTATTTTTGGCATGACATGTTTTTTAAAAGTTATAATGATAATTTTCGTATTACTTTTATCACATTGTCACTTCTCATTGCACACTTCACTTAGTTTTGATGTGCTTTTACTTTATGTTCATTTTCGATCGATATTGTATCATCTGATATTCTATGATGTGCACCACTTTTCTGATGGTTCATTCCTTTGTGCACTTTTTATGTATGTCTCTGATATTGATTTCGTCGCTCGACGATTTATTTTGATTCAATAGCTTTAGTTGTATGAAAACATAGAATTGTTTTCCATGCACTAAAATAGCTATAAATGTTGATATTGGAGTGTAAATTCATTTCATCAACAAGTGAATTTACATTTGATATTTTGATGATTTAAGTTTTCAATTTTCGACTATGGTCTCATTGACACGCTTTGATTTTATTCGAATTTTATTTTGGTGTCATATGAAACGTGGTCGACTATGGTCTCATTAACACGTTTCTTAGACTCCCATGCTTAATGAATTATTTGGACATGATTTATTGTCATTGGCTTCCTCCCGCTCTTTTTGGATTATGCCAAAGGGGGAGAGATATAATACTGGCATAATAATGGCATGTGCTAAATGATAATTTACAATGAATCTAATTTGATATGTTAGATTCAGGGGGAGTTAAGATATAAAAATGGATTACAAATCCTAAATCTCAAATATTGGATTTGCATTTTTACTTTCCTCGTCTGCTTGATGAATGTGCTTATTATTTCATATGGAACTAATGTGTCATCAATGCAGGGGGAGTAAGTATATTTCATTTAGCACATTCTTATTGATTATTATTTATGTTGGTTTGTCATCACCAAAAAGGGGGAGAATGTTGAGTATTGGACTCCCCGAATTTGGTTTTGGATGATGAGCAAACATAAATATATCATGAACTAACAATTTGTGAGCGCAGTTATGGAGATCGTCGCCAAATTCACGAGAACATCCAAAGCGACGTCTCAAGACTTCTCAAAGCGCGTGATCGCATGCCTAAAGCTTCGTTGAAGCTTTTGTGCCTTCTTTGAAGTCAAGAATGAAGATTGAAGCTTTGAAGACGGATCGCTAAGGTTTATTTTATAGTCTTTTAGCTTCGATTTATAGAATGTTAAGCCTTGAGTAATTCTTACATTTCTATCTTCATTACGCTCATATCGTAGCTCTAGGATCTTAGTACAAGTTCATTCTAACTTCCTCGAAGCGTCGCGCTTCGATTCGGACTTGTTTGTGCATGTTAGTTGGTACAAGAAGAAGTACTGACCGACTAGATGGTGATCTAGTCGGTCAGCAACTATTCTTGGACCGACTAGTTTGCTTCCTTAATTTCCTGTTCAGTACTGTTTACAATTAGTCGGTCTACGTTGACTCACAGACCGACTAGTTTGTGAACTAGTCGGTCAGTGATGCTTCTTTGACCGACTAGTTGTGACTTACTGTTCATGCTAAATTTCTCCTAAGCTACTGTTTATCGTTAGTCGGTCTAATAACGTTTGGTGACCGACTAGTTGACAATCTAGTCGGTCAACTTTTGTTCTTGGACCGACTAAGTCAATGTGTATTCAGACTATTTCACTTTGCCTCTTAGTCGGTCTACGTTCACTGACTGACCGACTAGTTGTGAAACTAGTCGGTCAGAATGTCTTCTTGGACCGACTAGTTATCTAGGTCTAAAATCTTCATCTGTTCACTGTTCACCTCTTAGTCGGTTCATGTTGTTTCACCGACCGACTAGTTGATGAACTAGTCGGTCAGTGGTTGTTCTTTGACCGACTAGTCTGCTTCAGATTTAGATCCGTTGGAGTTTTGAAAGCGACGTTTCTCTCTCTCTTTTCTCTTGATCCTTTAAATACCTGAAGGGGTTATTTCATAGGATCCAAGGCTGCAATTTCAGAGCTCTATTGATTCAAAGAGAAGTTCTTTCAACTCTCATCTTCAAGCTCTCCCATTATCAAGAATCTCTCCCTCACTCTCATTCCTCTAGAGAGATTCATTGGTTGTGAGCCTTCCAAGCCAAGGGCTTGATTCTAGGTCATCCATCTCATCCCTAGGCTTCCATTGCTGGTCATCTTCTTGAAGCTAGGGTTTGGTGACTCTTCCTCCATCAAAATCCTCTTTGCCCTAATTTGGTAAGAAATCTCAAGGCAGAGGTATTTTGTTGGTAAGCATTTCATTTCAGTTATATTTGAATTGTATACTCTCGGTTGTGAGAGGTTTTGCGTGATCCCGGGTTGTGGGAGTCACGGTCATCGATTGTAGGTCGATTGCGCTTGTGAGGTTTTCGCAAGTGTTCATATTGGAAATCTTGAGTTAGGGTTTCTAACTCAAGTATCCGGAAGGGATCCGGGTGGTTGGGACGTAGGATCACCGGGAACAAGTCGGGGAGACTTGGGTGGATCCGAACCCATTAAACCATTGTGTTTGCGTTTGCATTAATTCTTGATTGTAGTTATTCCGCAACGTTGTTTGTTAATTGCACGATAATTAGGAATAACTCTCCTTATTATTTAAAAGTACTATTCACCCCCCCTCTAGTACATGTGCAGTAGCTTCCCAGGGCACTACACAACCTAGGGTAGGGTCCAATCTCGTGCAAACCCTAACCTAGGCAAACTAGCGTGAAGAACAACATCATCATTCAATCGCATCTCGAGCCCACTCTCGTGCAAACTCGAGCTACGACCAAGGTTGGGATAGTTCCTACCCGTCCAATATCTTGCAAACGGGTATTGGTATAGAATTACAATCGAAAACCCTAGTTTCGGTCCAATCTCTTGCAAACCGATTCCGGAGAAATTCAATTGCAACCCAATTCGAATTTCTAGGGCTTCCTATCGAATTGGGATCCAATCTCTTGCAAATCCCAATCGGTATGAATCCCTAGCTATTCGTATTATAGCAATCACAACCTAACCCTAATCAATCCTAGCAATAGTTTCACCAATTCATCACAAATTCGAAATTGGGCTCGTATGATTCATCCCTACGCCCTAAGACGATGAACTACTCACAATTCATAATAAAATGCAATAGAAATTCACAATCAAAATCAATAGAATTCATTGCTATATTCAAAATATCAATAAAAATGGAGTTTTTGAGGGAGAGAAAGACAAACCAATGAAGACAAGATAGCATCCAACAAAATCTCACTTTTCTCTCCTCCCTAAAAGCTAAATCTAATCCCTAAAAAGTTAATCTAAAAGGCTGCAAAAAGTTCTGGAAAAGCTCTCTAAACTAGGTTAAAAACTGGGGTTAAATACCCCCCAAAATCGCCCAAAAAATCCTGACAAAAATGCCCCTGCGCAGCCTCAAAATCGAAGTTTACGCTACAGGCAGGGCGGCTCACTCGGCCGAGTGACAAATGTCACTCGGCCGAGTGAGAGACCCTGACAGATTCCAGAGAGTTGGTGGTCTTGGGGGTCATCTCCTTGGAGGTCACTCGGCCGAGTGACTTCTCTTCACTCGGCCGATGGGCGTTCTTCACTCGGGCGGACGGTCTTTCGCCACTCAGCCGAGTCGGTCTTTGGGAATCGAATGTACAAAAACAGTAAGTCTGGAATTTTTGTTGCCGTCGTCTTGATGCCACTCAGGCGAGTGGGTCTCCGTGGTTCGACCGAGTGACATGGCGATGCTCGGCCGAGTGCACGCTGACTATAGCTCTGTTGCGTGTCCGATCTGGCCGGCCGAGCGGGCTTCCGATGGTCGGCCGAGTGACTCCTTCACTCGACCGAGTGAAATGCTCAAAATGCCCAAACTTCATATTTTCGCTCCCTCGTCGCTCATACGACGTTCTTTCTCCTTCCACTCCTCTCCAATAGCAAAATACCCCTCAAGAGAGTCGTCGGTGACACTCCGGAGTGGGTGCATCTCAGAATCACTCCAAATCGCTCCAAATCTCCTGAAATACGACAAAAACAACAAATCGTGAAAAGCATCGCAATATTGTCGAATAATCATGAAAAACATGATTTGAGCGATCCAAATGGCATGCAAACATGCGGAAAAAAGGTGTAAAATATGGAGTGATCAAAATCCCCCAAGCTTACCTCTTACTCGTCCTCGAGGAAGATAAGTAAAAAGCGAACCCGGTGGATAAAGATAAAATAAAAACGATGGAAAGGCGGAAAACGGAAAACGAAAAACAAAATAGAAAACGAAGAGGGAAGTTGCTAGATCATTTTCTCAGGACGTGGGTTTTGCTTACTCATATAGCATGCGTCGAATATAAAACATATGTCAAAGACTTTTATTTTGATATCATAGTATAATGGTGCATTTGAAATAGAAAACCCAAGAATATCAATATAGCATGAAAAATGGAATAATTCTAAGATTAACATCATCTGAAGCATCTAAAGCGGTATACAATACCGTAGATCACACACTTTTCAATTGAATGCTTTCTATAAGGAGTATAAGAGATATCACACGATAGAGTAGAAAGAATAGAAAAAGTGTGGTTTTCATGAAATGAATGCCAAGCGTAGATTTCTGGATTTCGTGAAACTTTAGCAATCTCACCGAGTATAAAATATTACTTAGCCTAGGTTGTCATGCACCGTCAAGTAGTCACTCTCTGACACATCATTGATTTTCTCCCCCAAGCTTATCTATAAGCGTGGTGGCATATACAAAATGATATTTACATCCCCGTTTCTTATGAAGCTCCAAAAGTCAAAGAAAACTAAAATAAAAGCAAAAGAGGGAAGAAAGAGAGAAAGGATATGAGATGGGATCATTTTCGAACTTCTTTTCTCTTTTCTTCACTTATTCTCAATTCTTTTTCTTTTTCTTTTTCTTTTCTGTTTTCTTTTTCTCTTTTTTTTTTCTTTTTTTTGAATGGAATATTTACACAAATGATCCCAAATCAAAGAGAAGGATATACAAGTATTTTTTTCTTTGGGTTTTGGGGAATTTGGAGCATGTGATTTTAATAACGGGGGAATGCCAATAATAGAATCGCTAAGGGGAGATTCACCAATGAATTTAAAAATAGAGAAATAATGTTTAAGATATGTGGAGAAAGAAATAAATGTATCTCTCAGTTCACTCTATAAGACGTGCATGACAACTTCAGCAGGGTAATATAATCTACTCAGTTTTATCTCAAAAATTAAACTAATCCAGATTTATCAATGCTAGCAGACATTCAATCAACCCGAAGTGAAGCGTACAAATCATGCATAAGAAGTGATATGAGAGAAAAGAAAGCAGTACTCTAGATATAAGCAATCAATGCGTGAATCTTGGTGTGTTTTCTACGATAGCATACATATGAATCATCAGACATCAGCTAATAATAAAATTTCATCCATTTTCATACACCAAAAGAGAGTGGGTTACTATTTCTAAATGCAAAGCAAAACATAGCATATGATATCAGAAATAAAAAACTATGACATGACAAATATAGCATGCAGATAGAGAAAAGCTAACACCACGTCATCATCATCACAGAAAAGTCATCTCTAGTAAAAGATGATAGAAATAAAGATAAACGAAAATAAAAACTATTTACAATGCAGCACACAAAGAAAATACGAAAAACGTGATGCATGGTAAAAAAGAAAAAACGTGATGAAAAATGGGTGAAAAAGTGGAAAAACATGAAAAAACTAAAAATAAAAGTGATAAGAGTGAAAAGTGTGAGAACTCACTCCCCCAAGCTAAAGTGCACAGTGTCCTCAATGTGCGAAGTGTGGCACACCGAGAGACGGGTAATGGGTAGGGGGTGGGTATGCATGCATGGTAAAAATAAATAAAAATAACAAAATGAAAAATATGATGTGAATGTGATGCATGCAAGGATAAGAGTGATGCAGATATGTGTGTGTCACCAAAAATACTCTCCCTCTCTCCCGAAAAAGGATATAGAATGAGATGATCAAAATGTGGACAAAAATAGTGAGGGGAGGGGGGCAAAAATCATCAGGACCAAGCAGAGAATGGGCAGCATAACGACAAAAAATCGGTGGCATCAATGGTGTGCCTAAGCTGGTGGAGCTGCGCCATCTCCGTCCTGAGGCGGAGGTGGGGGTGGTGGGGGGTGGTGGCTGGGTAACGGTCTACTGGGTGGGTGGTGGTGGGGGTGGTGGGCGTGGAACAGTCAGCTGGGTGGGTGGTGGTCGGGGTGGTGGGCGTGGAACAGTCAGCTGGGTGGGTGGTGGTCGTGGCAGTCGCTCGAGAATCTGGGTCAGGCAATAGTGAATGCTGGGAAGTAGCTCGAGGCGGTGCTACATGGCGGTGACTGTGGAAGACAGGGCCCTAAAATCGCCCCGGAGTCCACTCAACGCCCCCTCAAGAGCACGAACACTCTGAACTAAGGCGTCAGGGGGTGGTGGAGCGGAGGGACGGACAGGTCTAGGCTGAGCGGGTCGGGGCTGTTTAATACGGGCAGTGTAGGTGATCGGGACAGCATGCATGGGTGGTAAGGGTGATGTGCTCACTAGTGGATGCCCAGCCTCAGTGCGAGGCTGGGACGCAGGCTGGTGTGAGGTGGAAGCAGCAGCAGTGGAAGTGGAAGACAGAATCGGTGACGAGGTGGCAAGAGAGGTCAGTGACACAGACGTGGGAACAGACGTCACGACGCTCTCAGATAGGACAGCTACGGTGGAGACAGAAGGGTCGACCACTGGGGAGGAAGTGTGGGGTCCAAAAGGTGAGACCCCAGCAGAGATCAAAGTGGATAGGGTCTCCACGACGGAAGCGAAGGAAGACTCGCCGCTCTCAAGTATGGTGGGTGGACGCTCGGGTGGTAAAGAAAGAAGGGGCTCAACCGACAGGGGTACAGCAGTGGTGGGGGTGGTGGTAGACGTGGTGGGCGTGGAGGACGGCTCAGCAAGTGTACTCCCGACACTGGTAGAAGTGGGGACAGAAGCGTCGGGAGCAGCAGAAAGTGTAGGCTCAGGCTGAGGGAACTCAGGGTCAACTGGCGGTGCAGGGTGTGCAGGTGGTGCAGGCTCAGCTCCCTCGGCCTCTAGCACGTAGGCGGCGGGGATCAGGAGATCCATCACCGGTAGCCAGTCCTCGTGTGCTGGTCCTATGTGTGTCCGAGCAGGGCTCGGAAGGATCATGTAGTCAGCACCGAATGGACCGTGCAACCATACCCAGTGCCGCTGGCCGTGCGGACGAAGCATCTTCATCCGGGCCATGACGTCTATCGATAGTGAAGTGGGGTCCGAATGTCGACGCAGGTCGGCCGGTAGGTCCTCGCCGGTCATCAGGGCTAGCAGGGTGATCAGGCCGCCGCAACATATCGGGGAGCGAGCGCCCACTGATACGATGATGCGGTCCAAAAACAAGCTAGCGACGTCAATCTCAACAGCGGGGACCAACGTAACACCATCCCTATCAAGAACTCTGGGGCAAGTCATCGCATAGAGCATGTAGAGCTCAGGCGTAGACATCATCCCAGGCTCGTACCTCGCAAGAAAGGTAGTCGCCATAAGGCGCTATGCTATGCGGAGGCAGGGGTGGACTATGGCCGAGGCGTTGGCCCTACTAGGGTCAAAGGCCGGTGGTAAACCTGTGATCCGGGCCCAAAAGGCGTGTGAATCGAAGGATGGGGGAGGGATGTGTGTGGGGGCGTAGGCTCGGTCGGGCACGAGGACTGCGGGCCACTGAAAGAATGCTCTAAGCATATCGAGAGTGATCTGACACTCTCGATCCATAAGTCTGAAGGAGCATCCCTCAGCGGTCCGGGCGATCGAGCTAAGTACCTCGAGTGTCGGACGGACGTAGGTGTCCGCCGACACGGAAAGAAAATCTCGCCAACCCACGTTGTCGTACAACGTGAGCATCCCGTCAAGTACCCCCAGGCGGTCTAGGTCTGCTAAGTGAGCGAACCTGGAGGGTACTATCGGGCGCTGGGTGATACGCTCAAATCGGACGCGCTGTGCGTCGTCTCTGAACGTAATCCCCAGCGGCCCGACAATGGGAGCCGGTGGTGGCTGTGCGTGAACGGGGTCAGCTGGAAGTGGTTGTGGGTCAACTAGATCGACAGGCTGTGGCTGTGTGGGGTGAGGTGGTGTAGGCGGAGGAGAGTCCTCCATCTCGTGGGAGGGGCCGGGCTCATCCGGCCGCTTCCGCTTGGCGGAAGCTCTCCTAGTGCGTGGCCGTGTTCGGGGCGGCATGTGTGCCCCGAGTGATCACCCAACGAATGGAAAAAATGCGGCGTGCTAAAATAAATGGAACGAAGGTAACTGAACACGCTGCGAGAGCAAAACAGTAGATGCGTGCGAAGACGCTGACTCCACAAGGCCAAAAGCGCTCCCGGAAGCTCCCCTAAGCTCCCCCAAGATAGCATGCGCATCAAACAATGATATCAGCGTGTAAAATTCAAAATACATGGGGGGTTAGGGGTATAATAGATAGATAATGAAATTAATTTGGGGTAGGGGCTCGATAGGTGCACGGATCGTCAAAAAATAGGAGAAATTGGAGAAAATGGGCGAAATGGGGTTACCGGAGGTCGGCCGGTGGCGAGGGACGTCGCCGGCGGTCGGTGGGTGCGGCGGTCGACTGCGGTCGGCGGTGGTGCGGCGGTAGGACCGACGACGGGGCGGGTTCGAGCGAGTAGGCGGTCACAGCGGGCGAGCGAGGGCTGAAGAGGCGCGGGCTCGGGCGAACAAAAGTTGTGTCGCTTCGAATTCCACGTCGAGCCCGCGTCAGCTTATATAGGATTAGTTACGACTTGACCGAGTGACTATGTCACTCGGCCGAGTGATCGTAACGAAATTATTTTTTAAAAACTCCTCGCTGCTTACGACTCGGTCGAGTGGCTTTGCCATACTCGGCCGAGTGGAAAGAGTCCATTCGGCCAAGTGGCATAAGCTACTCGGTAATTCTCGCCCTAGGAGCGTATTAGTTTCACTCGGCCGAGTGAAGATATATACTCGGCCGAGTGGCAGTTTATATTGAAATCACAAAAAAGACAGAGAGTTGGGTACAACAGACTTCTCTCGTTGGTGGGCCACTCGGACGGACGATGTTGGTTGCTCGGCCGAGTGGCTATGGTACTCGGCCGAGTGAGGCTCTGTTTTCTGCTGTGATGCTCCGTTTTGGCTCTAATCTCTGTTTTTCTTCCTTCAGGTGGTTTCTTCCTTCTCCTAAGCCTCGAGCGCGTCCATGGAGCGCTCCTCTTTGCCTTGGTCATCCTCCATATGATAGATATCCAGTTCTCCTCTCCTGTCAAAGAAAACAGGACTCGTTGTCACAAATTTTTCGGGCAAACGACTCAGAAACACTAATAAAGTCTAAAAAAAATAAAAACTAAAATAGAAATAATGCGATAACCATCGGGTTGCCTCCCGACAAGCGCTCGTTTAAGGTCTTGAGCTCGACCCCTTTAAATTTTCAATTTAGCGCGGTATGTTGGGTGCATACGAGATGCACCCGTCGAATTTACCGGGAAGACCGCTCGGATTTGGATCATTGTGGTGTGTGGTCTTCCTCAGCGCCCCTTCGTCTCGGGCAATGTTGGGGGGTGGCTCCCCCAAGCTAGAGCTTGCTCCGGTCTTCGACTTTGCCGGTGACACCGATCGTCGTATCGGTGGAGCTTTCTTCGGAGTCCTCAACTTTGAGGGCTTGCAGAGCTCCCGTATTCTTGCGACATCAGCGTCGCCATCATCAATCACCATGGAGATTACGTGGGAGTGCTCCATCTTCTCTTCCTCGGCCAAATCTAGGCCTTCTTCGAAGCTATCTTTGTGGGGTGCGCCGATGGAGTGGGGGATCGCCTCTTCGATGACCTCATCAAGGAGGTCCATGTAATCTAGCTCCTCATGATACTGCATGTGCTTCATTGCCTTCGGTATATGGAGCTCCACTTCGATGTTGCCGACGTTCAAGGTAAGGGTCCCCTCCCGCACGTCGACGATGACACCGGCGGTGGCGAGGAATGGGCGTCCAAGTATGAGTAATGTATCGCCCTCCTCCTTGATGTCCATTATCACGAAATCGCATGGCAAACATATGCCTCCAGGAACTTGAAGTGGGATGTCCTCTGCGATCCCAACCGGTCTTGTAATCCGCCCGTCCGCTAGTTGAATCCGCATGTCGGTAGGCTTTAAATCCTTGCCGGTATTCAACTTCCGGAACATGGAGAGAGGCATGAGGCTAACGCTAGCCCCCAAATCCACCAATGCTTTTTGTAGGGGGACGCCGCCTAGAGTGCAAGGAATCCGGAAACTCCCTGGATATTTAAACTTGGCGGGCTCCTTTTCCCTCTTTGTGAACCAAGTCCCTTCCTCCGCGAGCATTATCTTCTCCTTCCTCTTTCTTCCCGTGATCAAGTCCTTTAAGAACTTGGCGTAAGATGGGATTTCTACTATAGCGTCGAGGAAGGGGATATTGAGGCTCACCTCCCTCAAATACTCGAGAAACTTGGCTAGCCGTTTCTCCATCTTGGCTCTAGCTAGCCGTTGAGGGAAGGGCACCTGTGGCATAAATCGGCGCTCATCGATAAGCTCCTCCGTTCTAGATTTCACTTCTCCTTGCGACTCCTTTTCTTTTTCAACTTCAATTGTCGGCTCGCTCTCTTGTAGAATCTCCACCACTGGCTCCTTGACTTGAGTCATGGGGGGAGTGGTATCCTTCCCTCCTCTTGTAGTAACCGCAACGACCGCATTGATATGGCCAGTGTTGCCCCGTGGATTCGGCTCGGGTTGAGCCGGCAATTGTTGATTGTTTTTATTTTGCAACGCAAGTTGCTCCCCAATTTGAGCGACGACGGTGGCGAGAGAATCTTGTCCCGCCTTCAATGTGGCATTGATCTTTCGTTGTTCCGCCATAAACTCCTCCACCTTAGCTTCAAAATCCGGACGTGGTTGAGCTTGCGGTGGGTTGGGATTTCTCCACCCTTGATTGTACCCGGGTGGCCTATAAGGTCTCACTTGTTGCCTCGGTGGAAAGTTTTGTTGCGGTGGCCCCCTCGGTGGATAATTAGGTTGTGGTGGTGGTGGAGCCCGAGCTTGAAGAGGTTGTTGTTGCGGGGGGTTCAATGCACCATCATTATTAGCATATGAGAAACCCGGATGGTTTCTAGCGACCGAATTGGCCCAATATCCAGAATTCCCCGCGACGTATTGAATTTGCTCCAAAGCTCCTTCTCCTTGCTCTCCTCCTACATCCATGGCTTGGGATTGGTCTTGCCAATCGCTCATATGATTTGTCAGCGTGGATGTAGTAGGGGCTCCTTGAGGCTCCGTAATGTACTTCTCCAACCTCTCCACTACCTTGTGGAGAGAATCAAATTTGTTGGCTAGCTCCGCGATGGCCTTGGCCTCATAAATGCTAGACGGCTTCAAGGAGGACGAAGAGTGTCCTCGCTTGTCGCCCCACTGTTGGTTGTTCGAGGCCATCTCCTCAAGCAAGGCCGTAGCTTCATCGGGAGTCTTCGACAAAATGGCTCCATTTGCCGTGGCATCAATAATCTGCTTCGTCCCCGGTTGGAGTCCATTGTAGAAACTGTGGACAAGCTCCCAATCCTCAATGCTATGATGAGGGCATTGATGTTGCAAGTCCTTGAAGCGCTCCCATGCTTCATAGAGAGTCTCTTGTGGTCCTTGCTTGAAGGACATGAGAGCACTTCTTATCTTCACCGTCTTGGAGGGCGGGTAAAATTTGTCGACGAAGGCACTCGCCAACTCATCCCAAGTGGTGAAGATTCCTTCAGCTTGCGTCCTCAACCAATATACTGCCTTGTCGTTGAGTGTGAAAGGGAAGAGGTACAGTCTGATAGCATCCACGGAGACGCCCGGCATTTGGAAGGTGGCACACTTTGATAGGAAGAGCTGGATGTGGTAATGAGGGTTTTCATGGGAGTTCCCATGAAAAGGATCTTGTTGCATAAGAACCACCAATCCGGTCTTCAACTCGAAATTTTTGTCGGCCGCCAATTCCGGCATGGCTATGGACGAGGTCGTGGAGAAGTCTTAGGCCGAAGCCTATCTCGTATGGAAATGATCCTCACCATTCGCGCCGCCAATTCTTCGGGTGCTTAGGATGGGTCATAAAATTTCCTTCCGTAACGGGTCTCCTCTCCGCTCGGATCCTCCTCAATGTACGCTCGATCTCCGGATCGTATAGTATCTCTTTGGGGTTCGTCGAGGATCTCGTGTACATGCAAGGGAAAACAGAGTTTCAAAGAAATAGTTAGCACAATGGAAGGGTGAAACAAAATTAAAAAAAATGATAGAACAAAAAGAAAGAAATAGCTAGGTTATAGGAATCAAACACTATTGCCTCCCCGACAATGGCGCCAAAAACTTGTTCGCGCCCCGGATACACGTCCCGGAGCGGCGAAACTGTAGTCTTACCGCAAGCGCACGGTGGAGCGGCTAGCGGGTATCGAACACAGGGAGGCCTAATAACATTGTCTTCTTCAATCACCTGGCTATAGGAAAAGTCGGGAAATGTTCGCAAATATGCGGTCACAGTCGTTCAAATGTATAAAACAAATAACAAATTAATAAAGACGCCTAGGGATAGGGAATCCCCGCTACTTGCCGTATCTCATCATTGTGACTCGTAGGTTTCACAATTGCTAGACTTGAAATTTGGGTGAACTCGTTGCAACTAAATGTGGAACCAAGCTCACGCTCTCGCGCTATTGCCGGTCTATAGCGAACCTAGGGTAGGGTCCAATATCTTGCAAACCCTAACCTAGGCAAACTAGCATGAAGAACAACATCATCGTTCAATCGCATCTCGAGCCCACTCTCGTGCAAACTCGAGCTACGACCAAGGTTGGGATAGTTCCTACCCGTCCAATCTCTTGCAAACGGGTATTGGTATAGAATTACAATCGAAAACCCTAGTTTTGGTCCAATCTCTTGCAAACCGATTCCGGAGAAATTCAATTGCAACCCAATTCGAATTTCTAGGGCTTCCTATCGAATTGGGATCCAATCTCTTGTAAATCCCAATCGGTATGAATCCCTAGCTATTCGTATTATAGCAATCACAACCTAACCCTAATCAATCCTAGCAATAGTTTCACCAATTCATCACAAATTCGAAATTGGGCTCGTAGGATTCATCCCTACGCCCTAAGACGATGAACTACTCACAATTCATAATAAAATGCAATAGAAATTCACAATCAAAATCAATAGAATTCATTGCTATATTCAAAATATCAATAAAAATGGAGTTTTTGAGGGAGAGAAAGACAAACCAATGAAGAACAAGATAGCATCCAACAAAATCTCACTTTTCTCTCCTCCCTAAAAGCTAAATCTAATCCCTAAAAAGTTAATCTAAAAAGGCTGCAAAAAGTTCTGGAAAAGCTCTCTAAATTAGGTTAAAAACTGGGGTTAAATACCCCCCAAAATCGCCCAAAAAATCCTGACGAAAATGCCCCTGCGCAGGCTCAAAATCATAGTTTACGCTACAGGCAGTGATCGGACCATATTTTACACCTTTTTTCTGCATATTTGCATGCCATTTCGGTTGCTCATATTGCGATTTTCACGATTATTCGATGATATTGTGTTACTTTTCACTATTTCTTGTTTTTGTCGGATTTCAGGAAATATGAGCAATTGGGAGCAAAAATGAGCTTAAAGGACTTGCACGCATAACGGAGCATCGTTCATGGACTTATTGAGGACCTATCAGCGATAGAAGACGAGTGGAAGAAGAAAGAACGTCGTAGGAGCGACGAGGAAGCGAAATGATGAAGATTGGGGATTTTCAGCATGCCACTCGGCCGAGTGAAGGAGTCACTCGGCCGAGCAAAGAAGCCCGCTCGGCCGGCCAGATCGGACACGCAATTACTTGAAGATTAGCGTGCACTCGGCCGAGTGACAACATCCCACTCGGCCGAGTATGGAGACACCACTCGCCCGAGTGGCACACGAACGACGGCATCCAAAAGAGCCGACTTACTGGAATTTTACAGTCAATCTCAGAGATCCTTTAGAGACCGACTCGGCCGAGTACCAAAAGCCCCTCGGCCGAGTGACATTTGTCGCTCGGCCGAGTGAAGCCGATGACACGCAGCGCGCAGATTTTCAGATAACCTCTCACTCTTTTGAAATCTGCTATCATTCCAGAAGTTAAAGTATTTTTCTCATATTTTTTATTGATAGTATACTTCGTGACGGTTCCAACGCCGCCAAGAACGCGTCAATCGGAGGTCGGATGAAATCTGGGGAATTTCTGCAAGTCGATGCTGCAGTGCTGAAATTCGCATGTCAGTGTCACTCGGCCGGGTGACATTTCCACTCGGCCGAGTGAGATTCCCACTCGGCCGAGTGACCAGTTTTTGCCAGTTTTTGATAGAGTGCTGTTCTCTGGAAATTTTGCAGGAATTCCCACTCGGCAGAGTGAGCTTTCCACTCGGCCGAGTCGCGACTGGCGCAGAACTTAAGTTGCGCGCAGAATTCGTTTTGGGCGCGGGTTTCAGGGGGTTTTTAGGCAGTTTTGTTAGGGTTTTTTGGGGGCTATTTAAGGGGTTTGTAGCCACCATTAGAGGGGGTTCCCAACATGTTTTCTTAGGGATTCTTTTGGAGGTTAGGCCATGCCCTAGTCCCCCTCTTGGATCTAAAAGCTTGTATTTTGGATTGAAGATCTTCATCAAGCTAAGTATTTTGTTCTTATTGTTTGAATCTTTGTTTTTCTATCTTTTTGTATGCAAGCTATGGTTTTTATTGATTCCTATATTGTTATTGCTATGCTTGAGTAGATTTGTTGTTCTAGGGTTTGGGGATGAACCCTATGGATCTAATTTCAGATTTGTGGTGAATGGATTTCTAAATTGCTAGAATTGCTAGGAGGTTAGGTTGTGATCAATTTATTACGGATAGCTAGGGATTTCCATCGATTGGGGTTTGCAAGAGATTGGATTCTAATCGATGGAAAGGCCTAGATATTCGATTTAGGTTTACAATTGGGTTTCTCTAGATTTGGTTTGCAAGAGATTGGACCAAAGCTAAGATTTTTAATTGTAAATCTATACACTTATTCGTTTGCAAGAGATTGGACGAATACGAACTATCACAACCTAGATCGTAACTCGAGTTTGCACGAGAGTGGGCTCGAGGGGCGATTGAACGATGATGTCGATCCTCATGCTAGTGGCTTAGGTTAGGGTTTGCAAGAGATTGGGCCCTAACCTAGGTTTGCTATAGACCGGCAATAGCGCGAGAGCGTGAGCTTGGTTCTACATTAAGTTGCGACTAGTTCACCTCAACGCAAGTCTAGTAATATTGAGATTCACTATTAACAATGATGCATGACGGTCCGTAGTGGGGATTCCCTAGCCCTAGACTCTTTTATTATATTATATTTGAATCGATATTTGACCGATTTCTCTATCTCCGACACCGACATCCATCACCATTGCCATTACATCATACCATAGCCATCTCCACCAATAAAACATTCGTAGTCAAACCAACCTAGGATAGATTGGAGCCAACACCACCTCCTCGTGTTCGATACCCGCTCGCCACTACGCCGTGCGCTTGCGGTAAAACTACAATCGTTCTCCGGGTGTGTATCCGGGGCCCGATCAAGTTTTTGGCGCCGTTGCCGGGGAGGTGTTTCCCGTTGGGTGCCAATTTGTCACAATTAGGTTGATTAGATTAAAACAAAAACAAAAACAAAACAAAAAAAACCTTGAGAGAGATTTTTTTTCCCACCACCTGCTATTATTATCTTTATCTCTCTTTGTTCCACTGACGTCTTTTCCAGGTTGTTTACTTTGATTGATCAGGTACAATTGTTGCAGCGATGGTGCTTCCAAAGAAAATGCGAGCGGGCTCTATACAATCCTATATATATCTCGCTGCATTCTATCAGGCTGATGTAGAATCCTTCGGGGAAGCCTTGTCTAGGTTTGAAGGAATGTTAGAAATGTTCCAGACGGAGTCAGACCATGAGTGGAATGACTCCACGCTATTTGATATCTTCACTAGAAGGCTAAAGGGACCCTCACGTGAGTTTCTAAAGAGGATGCAAGTGGGAAAGTTCAGTAATTTGCAGTTGACAGTAGCCTTGGAGCAAATGATAGATGATGCTCGATCTACTGGTTCATTAAGCGTTACGGTAAGTAAACCATACGACCAAGTATTCATCGATTTTGTTATGGCTAATGTCTCTAGTGCAGGTACTATCATAGATGGAGTGTATGCTTCACTTGAAGGTGATCATATCCACCTTTACACCATCAACACTCCACAAATAGAGACATCTGAGTTGCCAAAGGAGGACACATATATGGACCTATTGAGAAACATTGTCGACGTAGTTCGAAATTCCGGTCCATTGACAATAACGGCAGGTGATCCTTTTGAGCTTGAATTTCAAAACTTTATTACTCATTGTATCTCTTCCACAGGCGCAATTGATGATGGAGTCTATGCTCTAGTTGAGGGGCACAAGACCCACTTTTATACCGCGGTCAAGATACATGAGCCCATAGAGCCACCTGCACCTACTACTGAGGAGGCCAAGCCATGCAATCGGGTGCCTCAAGCTCCAGGAAAGAAACAAAGAAGGAGGCATGAAAAGGAGATGATGGCGTTTACATTGCCTTCTATACCTGAGGAGCCTGAGGAGGATGTCCACATTCAGCTTGGGGGAGGTATTATGCGCTTTGATATTGTCACCCCCGACGAGACCATAACACCCGATACTGCAGAGTCAGCTTATGCCATCGTCGCTCCCCCTTGTCACCCACATGAGCCAGAGCTTGCTTTTGAGGAGGCCTTACATGCGGAGCCAGATCTTGTCACCGAGGAGGCTGTGCATTGGGACAAGGACACAACCATTCATGAGGATCCTAAGCATTACCCTCCTCCTTTCAAGCTACCGCAGCCACCTCTACTTTCTACAGAGGCTGAGCATCCCTCAGAGGACCACGCTTCCACTGATGCTGAGGACAATCCCACAGAGCTTATGGCTCCCCTTCAGGGAGATCTCTTTACTCCCTTGCCCTTTATATTTGATTCCCCTCCCATGTATGATGCTTGCTATGATTCAGATTTTGACGACTCAGTGCACCTTTTGCAGGATTCATGTACATATGATCAAGAGGTACGATGGGACGTATACGAGGAGGAGAGCGAGGAGTTAGCACCCATGGACGCTATTGAATATGATCAGGAGGTGCGATGGGATAAGTCTGACGATGATGAGGAGCTTCCTGATGAGACCTACGCTTACATGCCCAAGCTACCTGAACAACCTGAGGCAAACAATGAGGAGTTGATCGACGTGGTAAACGAGAGTGGAGATTTATTTCCAGGGAAGTGTTGTCACCCGTCTTTAATTTTAAATACTTATGTTGATGACCCTCTTTGGAATACATTTATTTTGCCTGCACCGGAAAGAGCCACGGAAAGAGCAGTTGGGGCAGTTGCCTGCACCGGCAAAGATACTGGATCCGCCTTTTGCTATAGGTGATATCAATCCAGTAGTGTAGAAATTTTTATGCGTTCAATAAACCCGAATCCTCTCGACAGCGAGGGGACCGTATAGATTTGATTGAATAAATATCACCTCTTATGACGGCAACAAAAATTTTTACACCCTAAACCCATTATATATATTAATTGCCCACTTTATATTTTGATGTGTCACATCCTTTTTGCTCACCACCCACCGAGCATTTCTTTCAAGTGAAACCTTACTTTCTTATTTGTTTGACTTGATATCGCTTAGTGAAGCCGTGATATTTTTGATCGAGTCATTTGAATAAGATTGTTTGGTATAAGCTTGGGGGAAGGCGCTCTCATGCATCATTGTATGTGCATGTAGTTGCATTAGGATTTCATGTCATTCATTTCATCATTTTTCATTCACCTCCATCATATTTATCGTTGTTCCTCATATTTTTCCTTTTATGATCACATTGAGGACAACGTGAAGTTTAAGCTTGGGGGAGTGCATTTCCATACCATTTAGATGCATTAGTTGCATTTTTACTTTATTTTAGTGGTTTTTAAAATTTTTAAAAATTTTTGCATCATCTTTTTGATTTTTCCATCTTATTTTCCTTTTATGTGTGTTCATGCATCATGTTGTGTGCTTGTTTTTCATTTCTTTCCTCTCTTTTATTTTTTCTTATTTCTTTATTTTCCTTTCTCTTCTTTTGCTAGATGTGTTCCTTATGATGATATCTCTTATTGCTTTAGCAACCATCACGATGCTTATTATTCTTTGCCATGCTACTTAGAGTATTCCATAGTCTTGCTATTCACATGTGCTTGCAAATCTATTTCTCTTGATGACCCCTCTAAGTGATCGCATGATATTCATTGAAACTGAATGTATGGATTAGTGTTTAGTATGCTTTTGTTGGAAGTGCACCAAGATTCACGCATCATTAGTACATCTGAAGCATCAGTTTTATTGTCTTATTCACCTTCTGTTGCATGCCTGATATGGTTGTAAACTTTACTGCTTGACTTCACTATTTATTGAAATGATTGAGAATATCCATGCTTACATATGAGTTTTAGTTGAAGTATTATTTTATTGAACCGTTCGTGCACATCTTATAGTGAACCGAGTGTTCCATTATTTCTTTCTCCACATATATCTTTTTATTCTCTACATGTCACTTGAGTTCACCTCCTAAAGCTACTTATATCGCATCTATTTCCCAAAAATACCCACAAAAGAAAAAGTTAGCTCCAAAAAGTCCAAAAAGCCAAAAGGAGCCAAAATCCAAAAATACAAATCATATAGCTCCTACAAAAATCCAAAAAGAAAAATGAGAAACAAAGTCCAAAAGAAAAAAAAGAGATATTTCTCTATCTCATTATTGGAGCCACAAAATACTTGGGAAAACCAAGGCAAAAATCCCATTTTCCACTATCATATTCCTTTAGATGTGATGCCTCAAGCTAAGCTTGGGGGGGGGGGGTGAATTCATTTGACCATATGAGTGAGTATGACATTAGAGTGGAGACATGCATGAATGGGAATATTCGATAATGCTTAGACTTTGCAAAATATATTAGATATGGAGATTTTTCATAATTTGAAATAAATATGTGAATGCCATGACTTTTATTCTATTCTCTATTGCATGCTTGGTGTGTATCTTATATGCTTCATTTATAACTTTTGATTGAAAAGTGCATCGCCAACATTTGTATATTAAATTCTATGAAATGCGTGATGTAGATATGAATTGATTATATGAATTTAGAGAGTCCCTCTTATTGTTCTTAAAAGCTTGCAAGTACCATGTTTATGAAAGATATGAAATCCTTATAGCATGTGATTTGTATTTTCCAAGTTATCGTGATGTGTAGCTTATGGCTTGAGATCCGAGAGAAGAATCTAGCGACCCCTTCCACCTCGTGTTCTTTCTTTTTCTTTCATTTCATTTCCTTTGTTTTCATCTCCCGAGTTTGTCTCTCTTCTTATCTTCCTCAAGGACGAGTAAGAGGTAAGCTTGGGGGATTTTGATCGGTCCATATTTTACACCTTTTTTCTGCATATTTGCATGCCATTTCGGTTGCTCATATTGCGATTTTCACGATTATTCGATGATATTGTGTTACTTTTCACTATTTCTTGTTTTTGTCGGATTTCAGGAAATATGAGCAATTGGGAGCAAAAATGAGCTTAAAGGACTTGCACGCATAACGGAGCATCGCTCATGGACTTATTGAGGACCTATCAGCGATATAAGACGAGTGGAAGAAGAAAGAACGTCGTATGAGCGACGAGGAAGCGAAATGATGAAGATTGGGGATTTTCAGCATGCCACTCGGCCGAGTGAAGGAGTCACTCGGCCGAGCAAAGAAGCCCGCTCGGCCGGCCAGATCGGACACGCAATTACTTGAAGATTAGTGTGCACTCGGCCGAGTGACGACATCCCACTCGGCCGAGTATGGAGACACCACTCGCCCGAGTGGCACACGAACGACGACATCCAAAAGAGCCGACTTACTGGAATTTTACAGTCAATCTCAGAGATCCTTTGGAGACCGACTCGGCCGAGTACCAAAAGCCCCTCGGCCGAGTGACATTTGTCGCACGGCCGAGTGAAGCCGATGACACGCAGCGCGCAGATTTTCAGACAACCTCTCACTCTTTTGAAATCTGCTATCATTCCAGAGGTTAAAGTATTTTTCTCATATTTTTTATTGATAGTATACTTCGTGATGGTTCCAACGCCGCCAAGAACGCGTCAATCGGAGGTCGGATGAAATCTGGGGAATTTCTGCAAGTCGATGCTGCAGTGCTGAAATTCGCATGTCAGTGTCACTCGGCCGGGTGACATTTCCACTCGGCCGAGTGAGATTCCCACTCGGCCGAGTGACCAGTTTTTGCCAGTTTTTGACAGAGTGCTGTTCTCTGGAAATTTTGCAGGAATTCCCACTCGGCAGAGTGAGCTTTCCACTCGGCCGAGTCGCGACTGGCGCAGAACTTAAGTTACGCGCAGAATTCGTTTTGGGCGCGGGTTTCAGGGGGTTTTTAGGCAGTTTTGTTAGGGTTTTTTGGGGGCTATTTAAGGGGTTTGTAGCCACCATTAGAGGGGGTTCCCAACATGTTTTCTTAGGGATTCTTTTGGAGGTTAGGCCATGCCCTAGTCCCCCTCTTGGATCTAAAAGCTTGTATTTTGGATTGAAGATCTTCATCAAGCTAAGTATTTTGTTCTTATTGTTTGAATCTTTGTTTTTCTATCTTTTTGTATGCAAGCTATGGTTTTTATTGATTCCTATATTGTTTTTGCTATGCTTGAGTAGATTTGTTGTTCTAGGGTTTGGGGATGAACCCTATGGATCTAATTTCAGATTTGTGGTGAATGGATTTCTAAATTGCTAGAATTGCTAGGAGGTTAGGTTGTGATCAATTTATTACGGATATCTAGGGATTTCCATCGATTGGGGTTTGCAAGAGATTGGATTCTAATCGATGGGAAGGCCTAGATATTCGATTTAGGTTTACAATTGGGTTTCTCTAGATTTGGTTTGCAAGAGATTGGACCAAAGCTAAGATTTTTAATTGTAAATCTATACACTTATTCGTTTGCAAGAGATTGGACGAATACGAACTATCACAACCTAGATCGTAACTCGAGTTTGCACGAGAGTGGGCTCGAGGGGCGATTGAACGATGATGTCGATCCTCATGCTAGTGGCTTAGGTTAGGGTTTGCAAGAGATTGGGCCCTAACCTAGGTTTGCTATAGACCGGCAATAGCGCGAGAGCGTGAGCTTGGTTCTACATTAAGTTGCGACTAGTTCACCTCAACGCAAGTCTAGTAATATTGAGATTCACTATTAACAATGATGCATGACGGTCCGTAGTGGGGATTCCCTAGCCCTAGACTCTTTTATTATATTATATTTGAATCGATATTTGACCGATTTCTCTATCTCCGACACCGACATCCATCACCATTGCCATTACATCATACCATAGCCATCTCCACCAATAAAACATTCTTAGTCAAACCAACATAGGATATATTGGAGCCAACACCACCTCCTCGTGTTCGATACCCGCTCGCCACTATGCCGTGCGCTTGCGGTAAAACTACAATCGTTCTCCGGGTGTGTATCCGGGGCCCGATCAAGTTTTTGGCGCCGTTGCCGGGGAGGTGTTTCCCGTTGGGTGCCAATTTGTCACAATTAGGTTGATTAGATTAAGACAAAAAAAAACAAAACAAAAAAAAACCTTGAGAGAGATTTTTTTCCCACCACCTGCTATTATTATCTTTATCTCTCTTTGTTCCACTGACGTCTTTTCCAGGTTGTTTACTTTGATTGATCAGGTACAGTTGTTGCAGCGATGGTGCTTCCAAAGAAAATGCGAGCGGGCTCTATACAATCCTACATATATCTCGCTGCATTCTATCAGGCTGATGGAGAATCCTTCGGGGAAGCCTTGTCTAGGTTTGAAGGAATGTTAGAAATGTTCCAGAAGGAGTCAGACCATGAGTGGAATGACTCCACGCTATTTGATATCTTCACTAGAAGGCTAAAGGGACCCTCACGTGAGTTTTTAAAGAGGATGCAAGTGGGAAAGTTCAGTGATTTGCAGTTGGCAGCAGCCTTGGAGCAAATGATAGATGATGCTCGATCTACTGGTTCATTAAGCGTTACGGTAAGTAAACCATACGACCAAGTATTCATCGATTTTGTTATGGCTAATGTCTCTAGTGCAGGTACTATCATAGATGGAGTGTATGCTTCACTTGAAGGTGATCATATCCACCTTTACACCATCAACACTCCACAAATAGAGACATCTGAGTTGCCAAAGGAGGACACATATATGGACCTATTGAGAAACATTGTCGACGTAGTTCGAAATTCCGGTCCATTGACAATAACGGCAGGTGATCCTTTTGAGCTTGAATTTCAAAACTTTATTACTCATTGTATCTCTTCCACAGGCGCAATTGATGATGGAGTCTATGCTCTAGTTGAGGGGCACAAGACCCACTTTTATACCGCGGTCAAGATACATGAGCCCATAGAGCCACCTGCACCTACTACTGAGGAGGCCAAGCCATGCAATCGGGTGCCTCAAGCTCCAGGAAAGAAATAAAGAAGGAGGCATGAAAAGGAGATGATGACGTTTACATTGCCTTCTATACCTGAGGAGCCTGAGGAGGATGTCCACATTCATCTTGGGGGAGGTATTATGCGCTTTGATATTGTCACCCCCGACGAGACCATAACACCCGATACTGCAGAGTCAGCTTGTGCCATCGTCGCTCCCCCTTGTCACCCACATGAGCCAGAGCTTGCTTTTGAGGAGGCCTTACATGCGGAGCCAGATCTTGTCACCGAGGAGGCCGTGCATTGGGACGAGGACACCGCCATTCATGAGGATCCCAAGAATTACCCTCCTCCTTTCAAGCTACCGCAGCCACCTCTACTTTCTACAGAGGCTGAGCATCCCTCAGAGGACCACGCTTCCACTGATGCTGAGGACAATCCCACAGAGCTTATGGCTCCCCTTCAGGGAGATATCTTTACTCCCTTGCCCTTTATATTTGATTCCCCTCCCATGTATGATGCTTGCTATGATTCAGATTTTGACGACTCAGTGCACCTTTTGCAGGATTCATGTACATATGATCAATAGGTACGATGGGACGTATACGAGGAGGAGAGCGAGGAGTTAGCACCCATGGATGCTATTGAATATGATCAGGAGGTGCGATGGGATAAGTCTGACGATGATGAGGAGCTTCCTGATGAGACCTACGCTTACATGCCCAAGCTACCTGAACAACCTGAGGCGAACAATGAGGAGTTGATCGACGTGGTAAACGAGAGTGGAGAATTATTTCTAGGGAAGTGTTGTCACCCGTCTTTAATTTTAAATACTTATGTTGATGACCCTCTTTGGAATACATTTATTTTGGGGAAGAATTATCCACATCAGATTGATGCGGCTTATCTCTTGCAGGGTACAGGTGGAGTCCTTGGAGAGGTGCTGGGAGCCGCATTGCTGGAGTCTGATAGAGTCTGTGGACATACGCGCTTGGCAGAGCCACGAAAAGAGCAGTTGGAGCAGTTGCCTGCACCGGCAAAGATACTGGATCCGCCTTTTGCTATAGGTGATATCAATCCAGTAGTGTAGAAATTTTTATGCGTTCAATAAACCCGAATCCTCTCGACAGCGAGGGGACCGTATAGATTTGATTGAATAAATATCACCTCTTATGACGGCAACAAAATTTTTACACCCCAAACCCAATATATCTATTAATTGCCCACTTTATATTTTGATGTGTCACATCCTTTTTGCTCACCACCCACCGAGCATTTCTTTCAAGTGAAACCTTACTTTCTTATTTGTTTGACTTGATATCGCTTAGTGAAGCCGTGATATTTTTGATCGAGTCATTTGAATAAGATTGTTTGGTATAAGCTTGGGGGAAGGCGCTCTTATGCATCATTGTATGTGCATGTAGTTGCATTAGGATTTCATGTCATTCATTTCATCATTTTTCATTCACCTCCCTCATATTTATCGTTGTTCCTCATATTTTTCCTTTTATGATCACATTGAGGACAATGTGAAGTTTAAGCTTGGGGGAGTGCATTTCCATACCATTTAGACGCATTAGTTGCATTTTTACTTTATTTTAGTGGTTTTTAAAAATTTTCAAAATTTTTGCATCATCTTTTTGATTTTTCCATCTTATTTTCCTTTTATGTGTGTTCATGCATCATGTTGTGTGCTTGTTTTTCATTTCTTTCCTCTCTTTTATTTTTTCTTATTTCTTTATTTTCCTTTCTCTTCTTTTGCTAGATGTGTTCCTTATGATGATATCTCTTATTGCTTTAGCAACCATCACGATGCTTATTATTCTTTGCCATGCTACTTAAGAGTATTCCATAGTCTTGCTATTCAAATGTGCTTGCAAATCTATTTCTCTTGATGACCCCTCTAAGTGATCGCATGATATTCATTGAAACTGAATGTATGGATTAGTGTTTAGTATGCTTTTGTTGGAAGTGCACCAAGATTCACGCATCATTAGTATATCTGAAGCATCAGTTTTATTGTCTTATTCACCTTCTGTTGCATGCCTGATATGGTTGTAAACTTTACTGCTTGACTTCACTATTTATTGAAATGATTGAGAATATCCATGCTTACATATGAGTTTTAGTTGAAGTATTATTTTATTGAACCGTTCGTGCACATCTTATAGTGAACCGAGTGTTACATTATTTCTTTCTCCACATATATCTTTTTATTCTCTACATGTCACTTGAGTTCACCTCCTAAAGCTACTTATATCGCATCTATTTCCCAAAAATACCCACAAAAGAAAAAGTTAGCTCCAAAAAGTCCAAAAAGCCAAAAAGGAGCCAAAATCCAAAAATACAAATCATATAGCTCCTACAAAAATCCAAAAAGAAAAATGAGAAACAAAGTCCAAAAGAAAAAAAAAGAGATATTTCTCTATCTCATTATTGGAGCCACAAAATACTTGGGAAAACCTAGGCAAAAATCACATTTTCCACTATCATATTCCTTTAGATGTGATGCCTCAAGCTAAGCTTGGGGGGGTGAATTCATTTGACCATATGAGTGAGTATGACATTAGAGTGGAGACGTGCATGAATGGGAATATTCGATAATGCTTAGACTTTGCAAAATATATTAGATATGGAGATTTTTCATAATTTGAAATAAATATGTGAATGCCATGACTTTTATTCTATTCTCTATTGCATGCTTGGTGTGTATCTTATATGCTTCATTTATAACTTTTGATTGAAAAGTGCATCGCCAACATTTGTATATTAAATTCTATGAAATGCGTGATGTAGATATGAATTGATTATATGAATTTAGAGAGTCCCTCTTACTGTTCTTAAAAGCTTGCAAGTACCATGTTTATGAAAGATATGAAATCCTTATAGCATGTGATTTGTATTTTCCAAGTTATCGTGATGTGTAGCTTATGGCTTGAGATCCGAGAGAAGAATCTAGCGACCCCTTCCACCTCGTGTTCTTTCTTTTTCTTTCATTTCATTTCCTTTGTTTTCATCTCCTGAGTTCGTCTCTCTTCTTATCTTCCTCGAGGACGAGTAAGAGGTAAGCTTGGGGGATTTTGATCGGTCCATATTTTACACCTTTTTTTCTGCATATTTGCATGCCATTTCGGTTGCTCATATTGCGATTTTCACGATTATTCGCTGATATTGTGTTACTTTTCACTATTTCTTGTTTTTGTCGGATTTCAGGAAATATGAGCAATTGGGAGCAAAAATGAGCTTAAAGGACTTGCACGCATAACAGAGCATCTCTCATGGACTTATTGAGGACCTATCAGCGATAGAAGACGAGTGGAAGAAGAAAGAACGTCGTAGGATCGACGAGGAAGCGAAATGATGAAGATTGGGGATTTTCAGCATGCCACTCGGCCGAGTGAAGGAGTCACTCAGCCGAGCAAAGAAGCCCGCTCGGCCGGCCAGATCGGACATGCAATTACTTGAAGATTAGCGTGCACTCGGCCGAGTGACGACATCCCACTCGGCCGAGTATGGAGACACCACTCGCCCGAGTGGCACACGAACGACGGCATCCAAAAGAGCCGACTTACTGGAATTTTACAGTCAATCTTAGAGATCCTTTGGAGACCGACTCGGCTGAGTACCAAAAGCCCCTCGGCTGAGTGACATTTGTCGCTCGGCCGAGTGAAGCCGATGACACGCAGCGCGCAGATTTTCAGATAACCTCCCACTCTTTTGAAATCTGCTATCATTCCAGAGGTTAAAGTATTTTTCTCATATTTTTTATGGATAGTAGACTTCGTGACGGTTCCAACGCTGCTAAGAACGCGTCAATCGGAGGTCGGATGAAATCTGGGGAATTTCTGCAAGTCAATGCTGCAGTGCTGAAATTCGCATGTCAGTGTCACTCGGCCGGGTGACATTTCCACTCGGCCGAGTGAGATTCCCACTCGGCCGAGTGACCAGTTTTTGCCAGTTTTTGATAGAGTGCTGTTCTCTAGAAATTTTGCAGGAATTCCCACTCGGCCGAGTGAGCTTTCCACTCGGCCGAGTCGCGACTGGCGCAGAACTTAAGTTGCGCACAGAATTCGTTTTGGGCGCGGGTTTCAGGGGGTTTTTAGGCAGTTTTGTTAGGGTTTTTTTGGGGGCTATTTAAGGGGTTTGTAGCCACCATTAGAGGGGGTTCCCAACATGTTTTCTTAGGGATTCTTTTGGAGGTTAGGCCATGCCCTAGGCCCCCTCTTGGATCTAAAAGCTTGTATTTTGGATTGAAGATCTTCATCAAGCTAAGTATTTTGTTCTTATTGTTTGAATCTTTGTTTTTCTATCTTTTTGTATGCAAGCTATGGTTTTTATTGATTCCTATATTGTTTTTGCTATGCTTGAGTAGATTTGTTGTTCTAGGGTTTGGGGATGAACCCTATGGATCTAATTTCAGATTTGTGGTGAATGGATTTCTAAATTGCTAGAATTGCTAGGAGGTTAGGTTGTGATCAATTTATTACGGATATCTAGGGATTTCCATCGATTGGGGTTTGCAAGAGATTGGATTCTAATCGATGGGAAGGCCTAGATATTCGATTTAGGTTTACAATTGGGTTTCTCTAGATTTGGTTTGCAAGAGATTGGACCAAAGCTAAGATTTTTAATTGTAAATCTATACACTTATTCGTTTGCAAGAGATTGGACGAATACGAACTATCACAACCTAGATCGTAACTCGAGTTTGCACGAGAGTGGGCTCGAGGGGCGATTGAACGATGATGTCGATCCTCATGCTAGTGGCTTAGGTTAGGGTTTGCAAGAGATTGGGCCCTAACCTAGGTTTGCTATAGACCGGCAATAGCGCGAGAGCGTGATCTTGGTTCTACATTAAGTTGCGACTAGTTCACCTCAACGCAAGTCTAGTAATATTGAGATTCACTATTAACAATGATGCATGACGGTCCGTAGTGG
The DNA here is from genome assembly GCA_030789695.1 of Scilla litardierei. Lineage (NCBI taxonomy): Eukaryota > Viridiplantae > Streptophyta > Magnoliopsida > Asparagales > Asparagaceae > Scilla > Scilla litardierei. The sequence continues at coordinate 73,285,793 of CM061142.1, forward strand.
GGATTCCCTAGCCCTAGACTCTTTTATTATATTATATTTGAATCGATATTTGACCGATTTCTCTATCTCCGACACCGACATCCATCACCATTGCCATTACATCATACCATAGCCATCTCCACCAATAAAACATTCGTAGTCAAACCAACCTAGGATAGATTGGAGCCAACACCACCTCCTCGTGTTCGATACCCGCTCTCCACTACGCCGTGCGCTTGCGGTAAAACTACAATCGTTCTCCGGGTGTGTATCCGGGGCCCGATCGGGCAGCGCGGCTCACTTGGCCGAGTGACAAATGTCACTCGGCCGAGTGAGAGACCCTGACGGATTCCAGAGAGTTGGGGGTCTTGGGGGTCGTCTCCTCGGAGGTCACTCGGCCGAGTGACTTCTCTTCACTCGACTGATGGGCGTTCTTCACTCCGGCGGACGGTCTTTCGCCACTCGGCCGAGTCGGTCTTTGGGAATCGACTGTACAAAAACCGTAAGTCTGGAATTTTTGTTGCCGTCGTCTTGATGCCACTCGGGCGAGTGGGTCTCCGTGGTTCGGCCGAGTGACATAGCGATGCTCGGCCGAGTGCACACTGAATATAGCTCTGTTGTGTATCCGATCTGGCCGGCCGAGCGGGCTTCCGATGGTCGGCCGAGCGACTCCTTCACTCGGCCGAGTGAAATGCTCAAAATGCCCAAACTTCATATTTTCGCTCCTCGTCGATCATACGACGTTCTTTCTCCTTCCACTACTCTCCAATAGCAAAATACCCCTCAAGAGAGTCGTCGGTGACACTCCGGAGTGGGTGCATCTCAGAATCACTCCAAATCGCTCCAAATCTCCTGAAATACGACAAAAACAACAAATCGTGAAAAGCATCGCAATATTATCGAATAATCGTGAAAAACACGATTTGAGCGATCCAAATGGCATGCAAACATGCGGAAAAAAGGTGTAAAATATGGAGTGATCACGACGGCGGCGAGTTTGTGTGCTGTGTGCGAGAAAAATGAAGGGCAGCGGGTTTTCTTATTGTTGCGAGAGAGAGACAGGCCCTATGTCATTATTTAAAGAGGAGAGGGCCTTTGTCACGTGGGTAGGGGCTGAGATTTGTTAGGGTTTGATTTGTTGGTTACAAAAAATAACAATATAACCCCAAAGATCTCTCCTCTCTCTCTCTCCCATGCTGCGTGAGACAAGTGGGGGCGGCCAAAGTGAAAGTGGGCTGGGTCAACACAAATTTGGATGTGTATTATTATTAATAAATTATTAGGGGAAAAGAACCCATATGAAACTTAGAGTTAAACTAATAATTAAGCTGGGGAAAAAGTGAAAGTAGGTCAAACGAAGCCCAAAAATGATGAAATAAATATTAGGGCGACCGTACCGTCGGGAGAAACAAAACCAAGAAGACGGATCACAATTTCGACGACGAGAAATGAAACTAAAAATGAAAAGGCCTCACGACAAAAGTGAAAATCACGACGTCTCAACAAACAAAGTCAAATCGTGGGAGAACGACCCGTGAAATGACGTTCCAAAATAATTCCACAATTTAATATTCTTCGAGGGGGTCACAACGGCATATCACACCATGCGTTCTGAATGAAGGATAAGGCTAAGAAAAATACGTGAACTTCAAGGAAAATACGCGTACAAAGGATACTGGGTCCAAAGGCGACAGTAATCCCAAGTTGGGCACACGTCGGGGGTTGGCTTACTAAGGATGCAACCAAGGTGCTACGGCCCTATCGACTCAACGACACGACTCACACACAAGGCAACAAAACCAATCAGGTACCTGAAATTGCTATACGCACATCCGTATAACGAATAGTGGGTACCGGCCGTTACATCCTATCCACCTTAGGATAAAGTCTGTCCTCGGACTTTCTAACTATAAGTATATCTCTAGTCAGACTAGTAGCTATCCCAATCACATCACACTATAATTCAAACCAGGTATAGTCATTACAAGTGCTTATATATGCACTAAGTAGTCAAACAATAACACTACTAACATGTATATATTCACACACTTTATACACTTATACCTATCATAGTCAGTCATTTTCGTACACGTGTTTCAATCACTCATATAGTCACGTACATCCTTATATAACTATTAAACACTTATTACATACCATGGTACACATACTCACAAACAATTAAATAGTTCATACCAGCAAATACCATCGTAATACTCCACGTTTAGATAACTACCTATGAACAAAACAATAAGGATACACTACTCTCTATATCTCCTAGTGTACATCCAATGCCAACATATCAACACAAGTAACCACACCACTCAATATTAAATCATGTTATTATATCTAAGATACATTTACCACCACTATAATTTCACAATTATATAGTCATTCAAATGCATGCAAATATTTCACCATATATTCACATCACATACGGTCCTATAACTATATTCACGACACGCCACACATACCATAGTCACCAATACCTATAACTAAGCACATACTTACCCGTGCATGGTGCATACCCACACACGCTAACATTTCATTCATATATTCCAATCATACCACTATATACTCAGCACATCTACACACCTAGTTTAGCTAGCATACATACGTTCACACAGGCAAGTCCTTAGTAAATAACTATACCACAAGACCAACACCTATAACTATATGCTGGTATAGCGACCCACAATCATATGCGTAACACAACCAGGCACAAACAATCCTATCACTATACATACATCATCCATCACTATATTCATGGTACTACACGCAAACCACATACATATGTAACAATATACTTAGAGTATACCCACTCAAGCTTGAGTGAGACTCAAAACACATATCAGAATACTCTATATATGTAACACGATATCTACACTTATACCAATACCACCCCAATGTATACACATCTACCAACATAACCATATACATACCATAATGTCAATCACACTTAATATTTAGTCAGGTAACACCACATAGTTCAATCACTTTATATACCATAATAATATTACAGACATCAGCGCACGTATAATTATAATACCCTCCCTAATACATGCATTCATCGTATAGTCACACAGATGTAACATATATATTCACACCATATCCATCTACCTATAATTAGTATACCAACACATCTACTTATCCATACATAGTTAAGATATGCAATAATCATGTATACCTCATGGTATACACGCACACAACATCCCGTAAAAGCAAGCAATACCAATCAAAATTATAATCCTACTACCATACGTATATCACATATATACTCATGCAGCAAATACATAACTACTTACGTCTAAGCACAATATATATCTACGTACGAGCACATACTCACACGTACTTACATATAGGTCATATAATAGGCCTACTCACTTAACTATAAGTACACCTATTATCATTATACCTAACATTCACCTGCCTTATATATATATATATATATATATATATATATATATATATATATATATATATATATATATATATATATATACATATCAAGCATTCACAAGTATCTTCAAACTGCATACACTACTAGTCTATACTCCAATACAATTTCCAATATATATAGACATTCCTAAAGTGTTATAGCTACCCACACATATATAACTAATATCATCCATACAACTTCATATACATCATGAATAACACTGAGTATGTATATATCACACAATAGGAAAACATTAATATACTACAGGGGAGTACACTCATACGTGAGTGATACGCCGGGGTTTGTTGGGTATTGGACTTCTCCCTACTTGGTGTTAATGATGAGCAAACATAAATACTTGTGACTAATCCCCTATTTTGTAGTTAATCCATTGCCTAAGCTATTTATGAAGATCTACTCGCAATGGATGACTCACAAACGTCATTGAAGGCAAATGACTTGAATTGGTTGATCGTAGATAATGATTGAAGCTCTGTGAAGACTTCAAGCTCATACGATGGAAAGAAGAGATTATTCGTCAATGTAATTTTTCTTTTATCTCTTCTAGTATGTAGCTTAGAAGTAGAACTTTGATGGAGCACTCACACACATCTACATTCTGTCATAGGACTTCATTAGATCAATTGTCCTTTGATCCCAATTCATTTCTTTATTGATTGTGCTAGGATTGTTTATAACAGTCGACTGCTTAACAGTTTACAGTCGCCTGCCTCAAAAACAGTCGACTGTGTTTTGTTTTACAGTCGCCTGTTATGCACAGACTATTACAATATAGTTTTGGGCCTTCTCTGATTATTTCGCACAGGCTACTGATGAATGATTCACAGGCACCTGTCCTTGTGACAGTCGACTGTGTTTTGTAAATCAGTCGCATGTATATCATTTGCCCTAACTATGTTTGATCTGACTTTTACGGCCAGTCGACTAATGTTGTATATACAGTCGACTGTCTCGTAGATCAGTCGACTGTCTATGCTGCAACAGTCGTCTGTCTGTGAGTCATTTCTTTGACTCAGCTCTCTGGAAATTTCTCAGGCTTTTGGCAGTCGTCTGTTTAAGGGTTTACAGTCGCCTGTTCTGATTAACAGTCGACTGTGTTCCTTGAATCAGTCGTCTGTCCTGTTACTTGTGAGATTCCCAGTATTTGTCTAACTTACCCTTCTCTCGGCCAGTCGCCTGTCGAAGAAATTACCGTCGCCTGTTGGTTTAACAGTCGTCTGTCTTTGCTTCATCAGTCGACTTTCCACGTGGTAAGTTACCGTTATGAATTATCACCTTGCTGACTGTGCAACAGTCGACTGTGGATTGTTCAACAGTCAACTATCGCGAGTTCAGATTCTATCCGTTGAGATTTTTCTCACGGATTCCAATTGGATTTTTGCCTAAACTGTTTTGTGGATTTGGGAAAGCTATAAGTAGAGCTTTTACTGTTCCATTGGAAGGTTACTCATTCATTTGCAAAATCTCTCAAGCTTTCATTTCCAAAGATCAAAGCTCTCAAATCTAAAGCCCTAAGTATTTCCAAATCTTGTTCTCTTGCTCTCCAACCTAGAACCAAAGAGTGATCTTCTAAGCAATTGGTGCAGTCAAGAGAAATGGCTTCTCCTCTCTTCCAAGAGAGTTCTTCAACACACATCACACTCCACCTTCAAGTTCTACTTCAAGGCATATGTGATTGTAAGTGTTGTTTTCTTTATTTCATAACTTTCGTTATTTGAGATTTGCTCTCAGTTGTGAGAGTGGTTTGCTTGCTCCCAAGTTGTGGGAGTCAAGGACATCGATTGTATTCGATTGCACTTGTAGGGTTGCTACAAGTGGGCTTTAAGGAAATCTCAAGTTAGGGTTCTAACTTGAGTATCCGGTGGTATATGGGTGGTAGGGACGTAGGATTACCGGGAACAAGTCAGGAGTTGACTTGGGTAATCCGAACCCTTGAAACATAATTGTGTTTGCAATTGTTTCTTATTTGGGTTTAATTCTATTTCCGCATTATTTGTTGGATTGCATTTTATTTGGCGTAAATTCCTTTTAAATTTGCATAAACACTATTCAACCCCCTTCTAGTGTTTTCCCCATAGACAGTGTCCTTACAATTGGTATCAGAGCACAAGGTTACATCTATGGCATCCAACAACAATTACATACCTCCGCCTCCTTCGTACAACAATCATGATCACGATGGAGCGTCCACACTTTTCGAAGGTCAATCTACGGTACGTCCTCCACGTTTCAATGGTACTAATTTTGGCTATTGGAAGTGTAGGATGGAGACATTTCTTAGGAGTGCTTCTCTTTGGAGAACTCTCCACAAGGAGTATGTCGAGCCCACCGAAGAGGATTTCAACAAATGGACGTCTTCCGAGAAGTCCGTCGAAGTCAACAACGCTAAAGCAATGAACACTCTTCATTGTGCGTTGGACCCGAATGAGTTCAACAAGATATGCACATGTAAGAGTGCATATCAAATTTGGAACCATCTCATCGTTACCCACGAGGGAACGAACAAGGTAAAGCTTTCAAGTAATATGTTGCTGTACAAAACTTCGATTTGTTTCATATGCAGGATAATGAGACCATTGCATCCATGTACGGATGCTTTACCGATATCACGAATGAATTGGAAGCCCTTGGCCAAATCTACACCGAACCTGAAAAGGTAAGGAAGATCATCATGGGAATGACCTCCAAATGGGAAAGAAGAGCGATCGCCATCGAGGAGGTCAATGACTTGAAGAACTACACAGTGGTGAATCTTATCAGGACTCTCATGTCTTATGAGGTAAGACGAGAGAACTGATTAAAGATTAGAGCAATGATGAATCCGTCGGAGGCCAAGAAGAAAGCCTTAGCATTCAACGCCAATTCATCATCCTCCAATAGTGATGAATCCGAGAACGAGATGGATTTGGGTGAAATGGCCCAAATGGCGAAGAAGTTCCAACGCTTCTTCCGCAAAGGTAAATTTCCCTCAAACAAACATTTTGAGTCTACTCATGCTACTTCCTCTCTTTGCTAGTAAGCCAGGACACATCAAGAGGGATTGCCCAATGCTAAACAACAAAGAGAAGTGGAAGGAACCGAAGTACCACAAGTCCGATAAGGACAAGAGAGACAAGAAGAAAGGACTCGTAGGTACCTTCGACGACTCAAGTGATGACTCATCAAGCGATTCTGATGATGAGAAGGGTGAGAGCGCCCATATGTGTTTCATGGCTCTAGAAGACCCACTCTCCGATGAGAGTGATTCCGACATGGACGACACCGAGGTAACAATGGATGAACTTTGCATAGCTAATGAAGAACTATTTGCTAAATACCAATCTTTAATGCTTAATTATTCTAGCTTAAAGAAATTGAATATGAGCAAGTCATCCATTCCATGCATTATCAACAATGACACCATTGTTGATACTTTAACTCTTGAGAAAGCAAACTTAGCTTCTCAAAATGTCACTTTGAGAGATGAGGTGAATTCCCTCAAATCTCAACTAGATCAAACACATCCTAAGGATAATAGTGATCTTGTTACACGTCACACACAATTGGGTTTAGAGAATGATTCTATTAAAACTCAAGTGCACGAGCTCAAAGCACGAGTGTCCACATTGGATACCAACATTTCTTCTTTAAAGGAGAAATATGAGCTCATGTCCTCCCATATTGTGAGATTCAATAAGGGAAAACGACAATTGGATGATTTTCTTGCAAACCAATTTCCGGCCACACATCATGTTTGTCTTGGGTTTGTGAAAGCGAATGCATCTAATGATCACACCTCTTATAGTGGTGTCACTATAGATTTTGTGAGGCCTGCCTCCGATGCATCCACAAGTGGTGTCAAAGACACTATAGGTAGCAAACCTACCAAGAAAGTCACCACTTCACCTTCTCTTCCTTTTGGCAAGAAACCCACTAAGGGTGGAAACCAAAAGCAAGGCCATGCTTTTATGTACACTAATACTTATCCACGTAGGAAACCTCCTACTTCACAAGTGGATAATCATGACACATTTTATGCTCTGCACCCACAGACACGTACACAACCACACATGAGAAATACTCATGTACGTGCTCATATACACCCGTATGCTCATACGCATCATTCTTTCATGTATGCTCATTCTCCACATATCATGCATCATTCATATGCTTCATATAATATGCATGTTTCCAAGCATACATATCATCCTAGAATGTACAATGCATATCCTCCACCACATCTCTATGCTAGAAATCATGTTCCTAAGAAGCATGCACCACACAGAAATCCAACACATATGTATGCAACTAGGAAGAGGACTCCCAAGATGTACACTATTTGGGGTCCTAAGAACACTAGTCTTAATGATAGGAATGCCTATGTTGATTCCTATTTTCATGATGTGATTAGAAATAGTAATTATGTTGGGAAGCGGAAGTCCACTTGGACTTGGCTTCCAAAGGGCTAATCCCCTTGGACCCAACAAACATTGGGTACCATAAGCTTATGGTATATTATATAGGTACCCAAGAGAAAGAAGAAGAGCAATAAATGTCTTATTAGCTCTAAAGGGAAAGGATGGATTCTTGATAGCGGTTGCTCCAAACACATGACGGGAGATCCCTCGTTGCTCTCCGAAGTGATTAGCATCAAGGATGGTGCAACGGTCACTTTTGGAGGTAATTAAAAGGGAACCATCATTGGAGTAGGTATCGTTGGTAATCTTTCCAAACCCTTAATTACTAACGTTTATCTTGTTAGTGGTTTATGTCACAATCTCATTTCCGTTAGTCAACTTTGTGACAAAGGTTACAAGGTTAACTTTGGAGAAGGATTGTGTACTATTGTTGATTATGATTCAAATGTTTTATTTTTCGGTATTAGGCGTAAAAATATTTATTATTTGAGCTTGCCTAAAACCGTAGAACATTGCTTAGTTGCTAACTCAAGTGAACAACTATTATGGCATCGCCGTTTTGGTCATGTTCACTTCAAGCACTTATATAAGTTAGCTAAGCATGATCTAGTCAAAGGTTTTCCTAAGATTGCTTTTAATAAGAAAAACTTTTGTGATTCATGTCAAAGAGGTAAACTAAGTAAATCTTCATTTAAGCTTAAAGAAGGGATTTCTTCTAAGAGGCCCCTAGAACTTCTTCATCTAGATTTATTTGGGCCAACTAGAACCGCTTCTTTAGGTAATGCTCATTATGGATTAGTTGTCGTCGACGACTGTTCTAGATTTACTTGGGTTTCATTCTTAACCAATAAGAATGAAGCTTATGAAGAGTTTACCAAATTTGCAAAGAAGATTCAGAATTTCTTAGGATTCACCATTATCACTATCCGTAGTGATCATGGAGGAGAATTTGAGAATGAATCTTTTACTAAGTTTTGTGATGACACCGGGATAATTCATAATTTTTCCTTTCCTCGGGCACCACCACAAAATGGTGTTGTAGAGAGAAAGAATATGACTCTTATTGAGTGTGCACGCACTATGCTCCATGATAGTCATCTTGGACTACAATTTTGGATAGAGGCGGTGCACACGGCATGTTATGTGCTCAATAGGATCCTAGTGAGACCCCAACGAATAAAACTTATTTTGAGTTGTTTTATGATAAAAAGCCTCAAGTAAAATATTTTCGTATTTTTGGTTCAAAATGTTTTATAAAGAACACAGTTGGTAATTTAGGCAAATTTGAGCCAAGATCCGATGACGGAATTTTTGTTGGATATTCCACACGTAGTAAAGCCTACCGGATATACAACAAAACTTCTTCAACGGTTCAGGAATCTCTTCACGTATCTTTTTATGAAGATTTTGATTTTCCTCATTTTGATGATGATAATGTAGATACTCTTTGTGATTCTCTAAATAATGTTAAGATTAATGATTCTATTTTGAGACTAACACTTCTAACGAAATTGTTGAAGTTGTTCCTAGTGATACAGGTATACCCAAAGCTTACCCGACTGTTTGCAATCATCCCCATAACCAAATTATTGGAGATATTGGTGTGGGTGTTCGAACGAGATCGAGAATTGAAGAATTCTCTCATTGCGCATTTGTCTCTACCATTGAGCCAAAGAACATCCAAGAAGCTTGCGAGGATAGCTCTTGGATAGTGGCAATGGAAGAAGAACTAATGCAATTTGAGAGAAACGAAGTTTGGAAATTCGTACCTCTTCCAAGTGGTCACCAAGTCATTGGGACCAAATGGATCTTCAAGAACAAGACGGATGAAAACGAGGTAATCACACGAAACAAAGCAAGGTTAGTAGCTCAAGGCTACCGGCAAGAGGAAGGTATTGATTTCGAAGAATCTTTTGCCCCAGTAGCTAGATTAGAAGCTATTAGGTTGCTTTTATCTTTTACATCCTATAAGAATTTTAAACTATTTCAAATGGATGTTAAAAGTGCATTTTTAAATGGGTTTGTCAATGAAGAAGTTTATGTTTCTCAACCTCCCGGTTTTATTCATGAAAAATTTCCAAACCATGTTTTCAAACTTAAGAAAGCGTTGTATGGGTTGAGACAAACTCCTAGAGCTTGGTATGATCGACTTAAGACCTTTCTTTTGAATTTAGGTTTTAAAATGAGAGAAGTTGATTCTACACTCTTCATTAAAGATTATGAAAATGACATTCTTTTGATTCAAGTTTATGTAGACGATATTATTTTCGGTTCTACTAAATTTAATCTTTGTCAAGAATTTTCCAAGTATATGAAGGATGAGTTTGAGATGAGCCACATGGGAGAGCTCACCTACTTCCTTGGATTGCAAATTCGACAAATGGAGAATGACACATTCATACATCAGACAAAGTACACAGGGGAGCTTATTAAGCGATTCAGGATGGAATCTTCTTCGAGCAAAAGGACTCTCATATGTACTACTACTCATCTACACAAGGATGAAAGCGGAAAAGATGTAGACGTTCGTCTATATCGAGCTATGATCGGTAGCTTACTTTACTTAACCGCTAGTAGGCCTGATATCATGTTTTCCGTTTGCCTTTGTGCTAGATATCAAGCTAGACCTAAGGAGTCACACTTGATTACGGTTAAATGAATATTTCGTTATCTCAATCAATCTCTAGACTATGGGTTACTTTACCTTAAATATAGCACATATGAGTTAATCTCATATAGTGATGCCGACTTTGCCGGATGCAAGTCCGACAGGAAAAGTACTAGTGGCACTTGCCATTTCTTAGGAAATTCCTTAGTTTCTTGGTTTTCTAAGAAACAGAATTTGGTGTCATTGTCCACGACTGAAGCAGAATATATTGCCGCGGGTCTTGCATGTGCACAAGTTCTTTGGATGAGACACACTCTTAGTGACTATGGTGTCAATTGTGATACTTGCCATATCATGGTTGATAATCAAAGTGCTATTTGTCTTTCCAAGAATCCGGTACACCACTCCCGTACCAAACACATAGACATGAGACACCATTTTATAAATGATCATGTTTCTAAGAAGGACATCATCTTAGAGTACATTGAAACCCAAAAATAAATTGTTGATATCTTCACTAAACCTCTTAAAGAAGATTCATTTGTGAGGTTGCGTGGAGAATTGGGAATTATGGGTGAATCTGAAATTTAGAAGCTCAATCTTTCATGTTATAACTCTTTTTGAGCTCATATCATTTTGTTGCCTATCTTCATGTGCTTTATTATATATATGTGATTAAGAAAGACAATTGTGAGTTAATTGATTTCATGAGTTTTTGAGATTGATTGTAGTGATTTGTGTTTCACTGGATTTATTGTTTTTACATGTTTTTACGATGTATTTGTGATTAGAGTATAGGTCCTAGGGTGAGTGTTCTTATTCTCTAGAATTCTATCTCACTATGCATTTTTGGACCATGACAGATGACTGTCTTTTCTTCGACAGTCGACTACCCTACTCTATCTCCTCAGTCTGAGAATTTGGTATCTTTCGCACAGCCGACTGATGACTGTTTTAGAGTCGACTGTTTCTTTAACAGGCGACTGCATTTTAGTCATCAGGCAACTGTTATCTCTGTCGAATTTTCACAGTACTCTCTGATGTTTTGATGAACTGTATTAATTCTCGGCCAGTCGACTGCTGAGTATATGTCAGTCGACTGTCCAACAGACAGGCGACTGCGTGTTATTTGCCAGTCGACTGCCCATCTTTCTGAGCTTTATTGTTATCACTTCATCCAGTCGACTGACATTTGTTCTTTAGTAGACTGTCTTCTGTTGAGACGGTCCAAGTTCTTTGATCTGAACCGCTGATTCATTGATCCAACGGCCCAGATTCATTCCCCAACTTTTATATTCGAGAGAGCCCGATCTTTTCCCCACGTGACTCTCTCTCATCCGATTCGACCGCTTCGTATTCCCGCTCGATTTCTCTCAGCCATTACCGTCGATCTCCGCCTCCTCGATCGTCGATTGCTTCGTCGTTACTTCCTCGCATCTCCTCTACTTGGTTTGCTTCTCTCTCTCTAGCCCTTCGTTCGCTTTGAGTCTTTCGATTTCTTCGTCTATCGTTTCTCTCTCTCGATTCCATGGCACCCAAGGGTAAGGGAAAAGAGAAAGTCTTTGCTCCTAAACAACCTAGGGCACCCAAGAAACCTATAGCCAAGAAGAAAGAACCCTACAAAGCCCGAACCAAACAAGCTGAGTCTCCCTTGCATTCTTCTTCGTAGGGATATTCACCTTCAGCATCATCTTCCGACGCTCAGCCCCTGATCAAGCGTTAGCGGAAGCGCATTGATCTTGCCATCAATGAGCCAGTTGCTGACGCTTGCCATCAATGAGCCAGTTGCTGACGCTTCCCATCAGTCCCTGATTGCTTCGAGTTCTTCAGAAGAGCCTCCTGTCGTACCACCCCTCTGATCCCCTAGTTCCTGTTTGCCGAGACGATCTCTGCTTGGCAAAATTTCACTCTCTTCTAGGGATCAACCTTCTTAGGGAGCGGTACATTGCTTTCCCTGCCTTCACTACTGAGAGGCTTTCTGACATTCTTTCTGCTACTCACCTAGCCGACCTTTTTCGCTTCTCTCAGAGCGAGTCTCCCAGAGCCTATCCATTTCTGGTGAAGCTCTTCTATGCGAACCGCGTTCGCGGTGAGTATTCCTCTACCGGCATCCTCGATTCTGTCGTTCAGGGTGTAGGAGAATATGTGCCCATAAGGCAATTTATCCCATATAAACGTCTCGTTCATACGGTATATGGTACGTATTATTATAAGTATAAAATCGTTCGTATTAATATGCTTAGATAATATCCATAGACTTATAGTTAGGTCCTTACGTATCTAGATAAGATCTCGATTATGAGTAAGTAAGTGACCGAATAGAAACGTAAGTCTTAAACGGTTCGTGGTCATAGATATGTCGAGAACTGGATATCGACACATCGGATAGACCATTGTGTCTTAGTCTTACCTTCGGGTAATGATGATCTCATAGTCATTCGACTTGGCGAAGTCGGAGACGAGACACAGGTGCTCATTAGAGAATGAGTTCACTGAACGACCACATTAGAGTTATTAAAAGGTTAACTTTGATTGAACTGTCTTTAATAACTCTAGGGTGATGATAGGTTAGCTGGTCCTTAAGACCTGAAGTCATTCGTACAAGCCTATGAATGAACGGTGTAGCTTAGACCCATGATCTAGCTTCGAGGCCAGGCCTGCTGAAAGATCTTAGGTTAAGCTGCACCCAAAGCTCTCGAGGCGAGTAGATGACTAAGATGGGATTCGTCATTTCCGTTAAAGGGAAGTTAGTGTTACTGGTTCAGTACGATCTTTAGGTTAATCCTCGGCCGGGGTGCATTGTAATAAGTACAACGTATATATAATAAAGACCGACGTATACTGACCAATGTTGTCTAATATGGTTGACAGTAAACCATACCCTAGGCCAATAGAAACATAGTCTTGACGAAGGGACTACGGCTAACAGAGTTCGTCACTAACACAGTCAATACAAACCCAATGATACTTTTGTCAAAGGGTCGATTACGTTATGATGATTCTGAAACAGGGACGACAGCTACTGCTCGTAGTGACCGTCGTCTAGGGGTTCCGAGCCTCAACCTGTAGTAAGGTCAGGCTGTAGGGTCTCACACCGAGTAGTGTTCGTGTCTTAGTAATAGGAAGATTAATTGAGAGAAAATCATTCGATGATATTCACAAGTCGTGTTGTGAAAGTTAGTCGCAATAGCAATAGGGACAAACGTTGCATTTGATGCAAACCAAAGATTAAACGTGTCGTAAATTGATTACGACAAATTTAGTAGGAACAAATATATTGGAAAGAGTTACCTGGATGACGGGATCGTCCCGGTCTAAACACAGGTTCAAACTGCGTCCAAATCGGAGCTCAAACGAGCCCGGAAACGCAAAAACAGTCCAAGGCAAAGTGGGTTAGACCCACTGGGCTAAAAGGCCCACAGGGAAGGGCAAACGGACGTAGCCCGCTGACTGCAGCTGGCATATGCCCGCTGCCCAGCGGGCATGCCGCCCGTCTTAGTCCCCTTGGGCAGGCGCGCCCGCTAAGCTTAGCGGGCGCGCCCGCAAATTAAGTCATTTAGGGGTTTTGAAACCCCAAATGACGGCTACGAATTTTGATAATTTGCTCAACTTTGAGCAATTGTTTGATGGGTCAAACGAAGTCAAAATTCGTCACCGTCGGTTCCTACGCGTTCACCATTCGAAGCTCTTCGGATTGATAGCTTGTTTGGTGTCTAAAGTTTAATGTGCAAGGAGAATTAATTAGTTAAAGTTTGCTTTTATGAAAAGCTCACTTTAACTTGAAATTAAGCCAAATTGGCTTAATTTTTTTTTTCTCCCTCTTGCGGAATGTCCCACATTGCTCGCAACGAGAGAGTGAGTGCCGACTCCCTATATAAATAGGGGTGCACTCTCTTCGTTGAAAAACACACCAAGCCATCGATCGAGTAGCTCCAGAATTTTAGAGCAAGCTCGATCGGCGACTAAAATCTCTCTCTCTCTCTCTCTTCCTGTTCTCCGGAGTAGTCCTAGCAAGACTACGAAGGGGGTTTGGATTCTTGATCCGGACGTCTAAGACGCGAGTTCTTCTCAAGTGAAACTTTCTACCGCGTGTGATCGGCTCGGAGGCGAAAGTCGGCTCGGGCGGATCGGTGCGAGGGTGCGAGGTGGCTCAGGCGGATCGAGTCAAAGCGGCTCGGCTACGAGGAGCTTCTGAAGATGGTGCGGTACATCTTGCCTACTCCAGGGCCAAGATTCCGGGTATGTGGTTAAGTAATTTGTAGTGTAGATTTAATTAGCCGCTTTAGAGTAGATCCCTCTTGGGGTGGTCAGATCCACCCCAAGTTGGCATAGATCGGGCTAGGTTCTGGCTCCCCAGAGCGTAGCTAAATAGTTTAGCTAGTCTGGAAATTTTGAATTTCCGTTTTCCGCTGCGCATTTGTGCCTCTGTGGTCCGTCCGACTTAGGACGGACACAGATCCGAGCTCTGGGGGTCCGCCAAAACCCCAACTGTGGTATCAGAGCCACGGTTATGCATGTTGATCTTTTAAGCGTTTTTTAAATCTTTAAAATTGCTTAAGTTTTAACATACAAACTATTTTTTTAAATAGTTTTAAAAAATTGTTGTGTGTTTAAAAAATTGTTTTTGCAACACGAAAATTTTTTGGGACTATTTTTTATGCGATAAATTTTAAATAGGTCACCAATGTTTAAATACTTAATATATTTTTTTATGAGATATAAAATTTTTTTGGGGGTATTTAATATTATGTAACTTTATAGAAAAATTTTATCTTTAAAATTTAAATTTTCTTTAGTTACATAAAGGTTAGAAATCTTCAAAAACTTTGTTTGAAAGCTTCTAAAACGATTTCTAAAAGATTTTAAAAGAGTTTTAAATTTTTTTTTAAAATATGTAAATAATAGAAATACTTTATTTTCATGAGATGAAACATAAATTAGTTTCTTTTTATATTACATAGATGTTTCTAAAATTATTTATGTGATATTTTAAATTTAGAAATATGATTAAAAAATTTTAAAGCCTAGGTTTAAAATTATTTGATAATTTTATACGACCTAGTTTTATGCGATGATATTTTAGGCTTTAAATTTTAATCTTTAATTTTAATTGTTAAAATTTAGATTTGCATGTTTTTATTATGTAGATAATTTTAAACTTGCAAATACTCATGTATGTCACAAAATGAAATTTTATTTATGTTGATAAATTAGTTGTTTCTTTTTAATGGACATGTGAACCTTATTAGGTTAGCCATTAAATGTTTAAAAATTTTATGAGATGAAATTTTATAAACTAGTGACATGTTACGTTTGATAAAACAAAACAACATCAAAACCTAATACCAGATTAGGGTAGTCCCTTTGTTTGTAAATCATTTCTAATAAATCGTTTAATTGATGATTTTCACAAGAGACTATTTTTGAAAATGTTGAATTGTTTTATAAAATCCTAATTAGATTGGGGTAGCGCATTGAACGAATAGACCTTATAGTTGATAAGGACTTAATAAAAATTGTTCAACCAATCCGTAAAATTTCGAATTTTAGGATCCACTAGTTGATAAGGATTAACTAGTTTTCTTAATTAAAAGCCATTTAGTTGCTTGGAAAACATAGAATTGATGATAACTCCTTCAATGGATCATGATGTCGGTCAATGTGCTTGGCTAAGTTTGCTGGACCAACCTATCTAGACTGGGTAACAAGTGGTCCTAGCTTAGTCAATTCCCTGGCCGCGTCCGCTGGACCGCAAGGAGTCGATTCATGACTATGTAAGTCCATCGACTATACCTAAGTCAATACGATAATAATCTTGTTCAAAATAAATCGTAGCCCTCCTTGTTTTAGGAGTTGGCAACTGTAAGAAACATGTTACGGTTGTTGAGCTACACTCAAGCCGTGATATGTCAATCTTATAGAAACCGATTTCTTGATTGACATCTTGACCTGACTGAAACCGTTGTCGCATTCTTCGAGCATCGGAATAAGTCTAACCAAGAATGTAGTCTAAGTCCTGACCCAAACCAACGTGTCGTGCATACACAGAGCGGTGGGGCAAGTCAGGCTAGACACGAAAACAAGGGTTCGACTAGGCTAGCCATTGTGATCCGGTTGAGCACACTCATGATCATAAATGACTAGGGGTAAAAATCGACAGGGAATCATAGTTAATATGATTGACGACGAGTTCGTCTACCGACTGCAGAGTCGGACAACTTGTTAAGATACACTCAAGGTTGTCAGACTCAGGGCAGTCGGATCCCTCTCTCACAAATGTTATTTTATAATAAATTGTTTATTATGGCTTTAATAAATTTAGTGGGAGAATATAGTTTTATAAAAAACCATTAAAACTATACTACAAACTAATACTAACTAAAGTATCTATAAAATGCAGAATGGATTAGGGTCTTAGATATATGGTTGAGAAGAACGTGCTGGATGCAACGAACTACAAAGACTGGCTTAGGAACATTAAGTTGGTCCATTCCCTAGCCGTGATAGGATACGTACTGTTCGAGGACGCTCCAGATAAGCCCGATGAAGATTAGACCTTCGAGGAAAAGGAAGCCTACAAATTGTACCAGAGGGATGCAGAGAAGGCCAGGTGCCTTACTCTGGCTTCGATGACTAACGAGTTGCAGAGGAAGCATGAACATATGGATGTTCAGAGTATGCTTGTCAATGCACAAGAGTTATACGGCAAGCGATCTCGAGCTGCCAAGTTCGAAGCCACCAGCAACCTCTGGGGCACCAAGATGGGGGCAGGGCCCGTACAGGATCATGTTATCAAGATGATCGGGTACGTAGAGGACGCCGCCCAGTTAGGATTTATCTTGGACAATGAGATGTCCATAGACATTATCCTAAAGTCTTTGACTCCTGAGTTTAAGCCTTTTATCACTGGTTTTATAATGAACAGCCTTGAAACTGATCTTCCTGGTCTCCTCAATATGCTTAGGCAGTTTGAGGAGATTGAGAAGAAACAGACTGCACTGGTTGTCGGCTCTGCTTCTTCCGACTAGCCGAAAGGCAAGGGTAAGAAGAGGCAGGTCCCGCAACCTGCGAAGGCGAAGAAAGGGAAGAAAAAGACTAAAGGGGCCCCGTCGAAATCTGTGCTTCCATTGCCACAAGATTGGCCACTTGAAAAGGAACTGTAAGATCTATCTTGTAGAGAAGAAGAAGGGGCATACTGATGCCTCCACCTCAGGTACAAATTCAATTCAATAAAACATAATCATTTCCAATCTTATAGTATGAGATACTAAAAGACATCTGTGTATTGTATACAGGTGGCTGATGAGAAGCGGAGATTGGGTGAAGTGCGGAGGACGGTCGGCAATCTGAGCAATCGTTGCTGCTATGGCCGTTCAAAACGACTTCGAGAGACATGATCAAGAAGAAGATGATACTAATTTTAGTTGAAATAAAATGTATCATTTCTTTTAAGTTGAAAATAATGATTGAGTGTTCTACACTCAAAGTTTATTGGATAAACAATCACGGTTCATCTTAATGAATCCGTTATTTTATGAATGTCTCAGGAATTACGTTTGATGTTGAGTTGAAAATTTGATTGGCTTAAAATTTTCTGTGATTGTGGCCTTCTAAGATGATTGCGAAATTCTCGAATGATGATGCGAAGCTTCGGAAAATGTTGATTTTTGAGCTGACTTAATGTTTAGTCAATTGGTAGTTAAGTATAGGTTCCAGGGGCGTATAAATTGTCTGCGATCACAATTATACACATATTAAGATTAATTCTTGATTAACCGCGTTTAGTTATTAAAGAGTTAATATTAAATGTTGGTTAAAGGAAAAGTATAGTGTAGGACGTTTTGATTGAGCGAGTCAACATCAAGATTCCTTAAACCGATCTTGACTTGACTCATTCGTCAAATCGGACCTGACACTAGTACATTCCATCTACAGCACTTATCTTATGGTTATATCTTCATATATACAATCTAAATATGATTTAGATATAATGTTGAAGTATTTAACCAGGTAATTCTCAAAGTCAGTGGGAGCAAGCTCGTATACTTAGTTCCGGTCTTTCGGATTAAGTAAAAAGGATTTCCTACTTGTAAATCATCTATATAAAACATTGAATCAAAATTGTTTTGATTTAATAGAATATATAGAGACTCAGGGTGTCATGTATGTACTTGACATATTGACACAAGATAAAGTGGAATGAGCTGAGACTGACTCATAGATTAAAAATGTTAGACCCTACATCTAGATTGTGTAAGCCAATTGTTAGCTATACAAAGATAAGAAAAATTGATCCAGATCATTTTTCCCAAGGATCAACCCTGTGTGTAATCAAGAGATGTATTAATCCATTAAAATTCGTTGTAGATACTCGTTAGTAAAACCACTCTTAGGTTTGTCATATGTGACTGATATGCTATAGCGGTATGAGATACCGAGATAAATAGCCTAAATGCAAGTGGGAGATGTAGGAGAATATGTGCCCATAAGGCAATTTATCCCAGATATATGTCTCGTTCATACGGTATATGGTACGTATTATTCTAAGTATAAAATCGTTCGTATTAATATGCTTAGATAATATCTATAGACTTATAGTTAGGTCCTTACGTATCTAAATAATATCTCGATTATGAGTAAGTAAGTGACCGAATAGAAACGTAAGTCTTAAACGGTTCGTGGTCATAGATATGTCGAGAATTGGATATCGACACATCGGATAGACCATTGTGTCTTAGTCTTACCTTAGGGTAATAATGATCTCATAGTCATTTGACTTGGCGAAGTCGGAGACGAGACACAGGTGCTCATTAGAGAATGAGTTCACTGAACGACCACATTAGAGTTATTAAAAGGTTAAATTTGACTGAACAGTCTTTAATAACTCTAGGGTGATAATAGGTTAGCTGGTCCTTAAGACCTGAAGTCATTCGTACAAGCCTGTGAATGAACGGTGTAGCTTAGACCCATGATCTAGCTTCGAGGCCAGGCCTGCTGAAAGATCTTAGGTTGAGCTGCACCCGAAGCTCTCGAGGCGAGTAGATGAAAAATATGGGATTCGTCATTTCCGTTAAAGGGAAGTTAGTGTTACTGGCTCAGTACGGTCTTTAGGTTAATCCTCGGCCGGGGTGCGTTGTAATAAGTACAACGTAAATATAATAAAGACCGCCGTATACTGACCAATGTTGTCTAATAGGGTTGACAGTAAACCATACCCTAGGCCAACAGAAACACAGTCTTGACGAAGGGACTACGGCTAACAAAGTTCGTCACTAACACAGCCAATACAAACCCAATGATACTTTTGTCAAAGGGTCGATCACGTTATGATGATTCTGAAACAGGGACGACAGTTACTGCTCGTAGTGACCGTCGTCTAGGGGTTCCGAGCCTCAACCTGTAGTAAGGTCAGGCTGTAGGGTCTCACACCGAGTAGTGTTCGTGTCTTAGTAATAGGAAGATTAATTGAGAGAAAATCATTCGATGATATTCACAAGTCATGTTGTGAAAGTTAGTCGCAATAGCAATAGGGACAAACGTTGCATTTGATGCAAACCAAAGATTAAACGTGTCGTAAATTGGTTACGACAAATTTAGTAGGAACAAATATATTGGAAAGGGTTACCTGGATGACGGGATCGTTCCGGTCTAAACACAGGTTCAAACCGCATCCAAATCGGAGCTCAAACGAGCCCGGAAACACGACAACAGTCCAAGGCAAAGTGGGTTAGACCCACTGGGCTAAAAGGCCCACAGGGAAGGGAAAACGGATGCAGCCCACTGACTGCAGCAGGCATACGCCCACCCGCTGCTGCAGCGGGCCCGCACCCGTTGCTGCAGCGGCGCGGCCCGCTGCCCAGCGGGCGTGCCGCCCGCCTTAGGCCCCTTGGGCGGGCGCGCCCACTAAGCTTAGCGGGCGCGCCCGCAAAGCTTAGCGGGCGCGCCCGCAACTTAAGTCATTTCGGGTTTTTGAAACCCCAAATGACGGCTACGAATTTTGATAATTTGCTCAACTTTGAGCAATTTTTTGAGGGGTCAAACAAAGTCAAAATTCGTCACCGTCGGTTCCTACGCGTTCACCATTCGAAGCTCTTTGGATTGATAGCTTGTTTGGTGTCTAAAGTTTAATGTTCAAGGAGAATTAATTAGTTAAAGTTTGCTTTTATGAAAAGCTCACTTTAACTTGAAATTAAGCCAAATTGGCTTAATTGTTTTTTTCTCCCTCTTGCGGAATGTCCCACATTGCTCGCAACAAGAGAGTGAGTGCCGACTCCCTATATAATAGGGGTGCACTCTCTTCGTTGAAAAACACACCAAGCCATCGATCGAGTAGTTCCAGAATTTTAGAGCAAGCTCGATCGGCGACTAAAATCTCTCTCTCTCTCTCTCTTCCTGTTCTCCGGAGTAGTCCTAGCAAGACTACGAAGGGGGTTTGGATTCTTGATCCGGACGTCTAAGACGCAGGTTCTTCTCAAGTGAAACTTTCTACCGTGTGTGATCGGCTCGGTGGCAAAAGTTGGCTCGGGCGGATCGGTGCGAGGGTGCGAGGCGGCTCAGGCGGATCGAGTCAAAGCGGCTCGGCTACGAGGAGCTTCTGAAGACGGTGCGATACATCTTGCCTGCTCCAGGGCCAAGATTCCGGGTATGTGGTTAAGTAATTTGTAGTGTAGATTTAATTAGCCGCTTTAGAGTAGATCCCTCTTGGGGTGGTCAGATCCACCCCAAGTTGGCATAGATCGGGCTAGGTTCTGGTTCCCCAGAGCCTAGCTAAATAGTTTAGCTAGTCTGGAAATTTTAAATTTCTGTTTTCCGCTATGCATTCGTGCCTCTGTGGTCCGTCCGACTTAGGACGGACACAGATCCGAGCTCTGGGGGTCTGCCAAAACCCCAACACAGTGAACCCACATTCAGATCACTCCCTCACTCTTAGGGACTATTCTTAGGATTCCCTCTGTTGGTTCCCTTCCCACTGATATCTGCATCTCCGAGATTAACGACCTTGACCAGTCTGTCCTCCGGGATATGTTTCGAGAGGTACCTTTAGCCCTTGATTCGGGTGTCAGGTCATCTATGTTTTCTGCGAGAGGTTGGGCTGTTCACCTTGTAGTGAATTCCAACATCCCGTCGAGATATGGATCATCTGACCAGCCGTCTCAGGATATCCTGAAGTGTATGTATGCTATTTTCTCTGGCATGGCCATGAACTGGGCCGGTGTCCTCCTTGATAGGATGGACAAGGTTGAGTTCACGACCTCCTCGTCTCACATTCCTTATGGTGGTCTTTTAACTCGTTTCTTCCGTCATTTTGGTATTGATTTGACTCGTTACGAGCCCATGCCCTTTGGTCCTCTCCTCGACGCATCTGCAAAGTCGAAATCTTCTTCAGCTCTGCAGACTGCCTCGAAGAAGAGGAAATCTACTTCAGCTCTGTCCTCTTCGACTGTTCCTCCAGCTGACCTGCCTTCCACCTCTGCTCCACCATCTCGTGATATTCTTTTCGAGATGGTCTCTGGACTTTACAGATTGATGTCTCTTTCTTTTCTCCATCAGGGAATACCCTTCCCTGAGGATCTGAGACAGTTTGTTCCCCAGCTTCATGTGCCTCCTTAGCCCACTGTTGTCGTTGAGCCTCCTGGTATAGCTTCTACTCAGGTTGTTGCTGCTGATGTTGTTGCTGCAACTGTTGCTCCGTCTGACCCTCCTCCAGACGATACACCTGCTGTCACAGAGCCTGCTTCTTCTTCTACAGCCCCTGGAGACGCTCACTCTTAGATAGGTGTTTGAGTGGTGTTAGCTTGATGATGATTGTATTTTGATGTATGATGGATGATGTTGATTTTGACATTATATATGTACGGTGATATACTTCGATGTTGTCATGATGATGTATTTTTTGTCTTGATCATGATGTATCTTTTTGTGATGGACATGTAGATGTCCATCTGTTGATGTACTCATCATATATATATATATATATATATATATATATATATATATATATATATATATGATGTTGCTGTTTATCTTGTGTCACACTATGCTATATTGCTTATCTTATATGTGTGATGTATGTTATGTTGTCTCCATGTATGCTATACTCTCTCTGATGTGCTTTTGAGACAATATATGAATTTGATATTCGATTTTCCATGCTATCTTTGGTGTGATGCATTTATGAAATCTCTTTTGAAACTATTTTTGTGTGTGTATATCTAATGTTGATATTGGACTTCAATTCCATTACTCACATGTGTATATGATGTGATTTTATGAGTTTTTGATTCGATATATCTTTATACTCCTTGATTGTTGTTAGTTCGTATTTAGCACTATTATTGTTGTTGTTATTTGCTCCCACCTTTTTGGATAATGCCATAGGGGGAGAGAAATAAACATACAAGATTCATAATGGATGTGCTAAGTATGTTCTAACACTTGAATCTAAGATTTACGTTGCCTTAAATTCAAGGGGGAGTAAGATTACAATGAATAGGGATTGTAATTCCTAGATTTTTTGAATTTATATACATGCATGCATTCCATACTCATTTGCTTCAATTGATACGCAGATGCCCTAATATTTATTGACTAACTTGATTGGCATCTATGTAGGGAGAGTAAGTTTTCATTGCGCACAATTATTTATCTTTTTGTTTATGTTTATTTGTCATCATCAAAAAGGGGGAGAATGTTGGGTATTGGACTTCTCCCTACTTGGTGTTAATGATGAGCAAACATAAATACTTGTGACTAAGACCCTATTTTGCAGTTAATCCATTGCCTAAGCTATTTATGAAGATCTACTCGCAATGGATGACTCACAAACGTCATTGAAGGCAAATGACTTGAATTGGTTGATCGCAGATAATAATTGAAGCTCCGTGAAGACTTCAAGCTCATACGATGGAAAGAAGAGATTATTCGTCAATGTAATTTTTCTTTTATCTCTTCTAGTATGTAGCTTAGAAGTAGAACTTTGATGGAGCACTCACACACATCTACATCCTGTCTTAGGACTTCATTAGATCAATTGTCCTTTGATCCCAATTCATTTCTTTATTGATTGTGTTAGGATTGTTTATAACAGTCGACTGCTTAACAGTTTACAGTCGCCTGCCTAAAAAACAGTCGACTGTGTTTTGTTTTGCAGTCGCCTGTTATGCACAGACTATTACAATATAGTTTTGGGCCTTCTCTGATTATTTCGCACAGGCTACTGATGAATGATTCACAGGTGCCTGTCCTTGTGACAATCGACTGTGTTTTGTAAATCAGTCGCATGTATATCCTTTGCCCTAACTATGTTTGATCTGACTTTTACAGCCAGTCGACTAATGATGTATATATAGTCGACTGTCTCTTAGATCAATCGACTGTATATGCTGCAACACTCGTCTGTCTGTGAGTCATTTCTTTGACTCAGCTCTATAGAAATTTCTCAGGCTTTTGGCAGTCGTCTGTTTAAGGGTTTACAGTCGCCTGTTCTGATTAACAGTCGACTGTGTTCCTTGAATCAGTCGTCTGTCCTGTTACTTATGAGATTCCCAGTATTTGTCTAACTTACCCTTCTCTCGTCCAGTCGCCTGTCGAAGAAATTACATTCGCCTGTTGGTTTAACAGTCGACTGTCTTTGCTTCATCAGTCGACTGTCCACGTGGTACGTTACCGTTATGAATTCTCACCTACCCTTGCTGACTGTGCAACAATAGACTGTGGATTGTTCAACAGTCGACTGTCGCGAGTTCAGATTCTATCCGTTGAGATTTTTCTCACGGATTCCAATTGGGTTTTTGCCTAAACTGTTTTGTGGATTTGAGAAAGCTATAAGTAGAGCTTTTACTGTTCCATTGGAAGGTTACTCATTCATTTGCAAAATCTCTCAAGCTTTCATTTCCAAAGATCAAAGCTCTCAAATCCAAAGCCCTAAGTATTTCCAAATCTTGTTCTCTTGCTCTCCAACCTAGAACTAAAGAGTGATCTTCTAGGCAATTGGTGCAGTCAAGAGAAAGGGCTTCTCCTCTCTTCCAAGAGAGTTCTTCAACACACATCACACTCCACCTTCAAGTTCTACTTCAAGGCATAGGTGATTGTAAGTGTTGTTTTCTTTATTTCATAACTTTCGTTATTTGAGATTTGCTCTCGGTTGTGAGAGTGGTTTGCTTGCTCCCAAGTTGTGGGAGTCAAGGACATCGATTGTATTCGATTGCACTTGTAGGGTTGCTACAAGTGGGCTTTAAGGAAACCTCAAGTTATGGTTCTAACTTGAGTATCCGGTGGTATCCGGGTGGTAGGGACATAGGATTACCGGGAACAAGTCGGGAGTTGAATTGGGTAATCCGAACCCTTGAAACATAATTGTGTTTGCAATTATTTCTTATTTGGGTTTAATTCTATTTCCGCATTATTTGTTGGATTGCATTTTATTTGGCGTAAATTCCTTTTAAATTTGCATAAACACTATTCAACCCCCCTTCTAGTGTTTTCCCCATAGACAGGGTCCTTACAGGGTTCACACACACGGGTCCACACACTCTACTTATACATGCACCACAAAGACATCGCAATAAAATCAATGGGCCCGCTACTATGCTAAGGTTGACACAGGCAACGACGAGCACTACAATAGAAAGGAAACCGAAACCAAAAGCGTTAGAACAAGATCGAAAAGAGCGACTTCAGATTAAGGTGAGGATAATGAGATAGCTTGGTTAGGTGAAACATGGGTATAATTGTGAATGTTAAGGTGGGAAAAGAAAGATGTAATGATACTCTCATAGGATACAGAAAAATAGTGTGTAAAAGATATAAGTTAAAATTCGAAGAGTACAAAACCGGTCGTACCTCAAAAGTTGGAGTCCCCTTATGCATAGAAAGATATTGGTGGTCGATAAAATGAGTTGTTCGAAATAAGTTTGAGTCGTATATACATAATAAGAAAAATAGTTTATTAGCTTATTGAAAATCATTATAAGGAAGAATAAAACATTCACACGAACATTAAGGACGTAGGTTAAAAATATTATACGGCAGTAATTTAATATAATTTCGGCAAAAATTTCGAAATTCAAAGAATGAAATTAGATTACCTGAAATGTAGAAAATTTAAGCTCATGTTAAGTGCTTTCAAAGTCTTTCAACTGAGGAGAAATTTAAAATAAATAATATTGAAACTACTTTTAGAGGAACCAGGATTTGCCAAAAAAAACGGTTTTATACAAAGATTTTAAAGTACGAGTACGACGTACCTAGAACTGATATATAAAAATAATTGAAGTTCTATTTAGCTTGGAAATAATATTTTAAAGTATGTATGTTAATCGGTTAAAATGAATCTCATAGTTTAGAAAAGATGGTATATCGAATTTTCAAAATAGTAATAGAGTTTTTAAACTGAAATGCGAAAGTATATGTCAGAAAATAGTTACGAGATAGTAATTAAACTTACAACCAATAGACTTCAAAATCTACGAAGGAAATTTTTTTTACTCAATCTTAGAGTGAGGAATTAAATATATAAGAAGAGGGTTTAAACACAAAATTTATACTGAGCAAAACTTTTACTTTGAAAGAATCCAACTTTGCAACAGAGGACATTCGAAAGATCAACGATTATCGTAATGTGGTGAGCATGTGAATCGAGGCAAGGAATGTGGTTGTATGATGAATACGCCCAAATTACGATTCAAGAAAAATACGATGGAATTCTACGGCCAGTAACACAGAAGTGTAGTGATCAGGAAAATGATAGAATCAGGGGGTTCTAATTATTGGGTTGACTAAAGGTCAAGAGAAACTTAACACTAAGGCTTTCTAATGAGCTAGAATATATTAGAGACCTCAGGGAAAGGTCCTAAGAGAATCAAGATCATGTTCTGTTGGGCCCAAAATCGATGAACCCAAGCGAACGACTAAAGAAATTCTAGAAGTCTATCATGGTCAAAGCTAGGCAGGAACCACTAAGGTAACTCCTAAGACGATTATATCAATTTCTAGCATGGAGTCTAGCTAACAATCAGGGACCTCTAACTAGCCAGCACAGACGTCTAACTAAGTCTTACTATAGTCCTGATCTATGGATTTCCCTACTAACCTGTGACAGAGGTTCAGGCAACACGTCTACCGGCCACCTAAGACATATGAAACGATAAAATTAGACTCAAGGCTTATGACTTGGATGTTTTAATTTATTTAATGGACATTCTATTTTTATTATCGTTGTTCCGATAATTCGTAGTTGCAAGAGGAACCTGCATGGGCCACCAAGAAAACCTATCACGACCCGCTTCCCATAAACGGAAGACGAGGGGTGAAAAGTCCGCTCAGACTTGAAGCTGTGAGGCTACAGTCTGTAAAGCGTCTGGATTAACCAAGTATAGGTCCTTGCAATTGCGAAACAGAACAAAAATAATAAATAAAGGAAGAGAGATAATATTATTTCAATCTCAGAATGTCCACAATAAAGTTCAACATCACAGAAAAGCCACCAGGCTTAAAAGAGTCTAAAAAGGGCCCCAAGCATGGCCAACAGAAAGAAACGATTGTACAGAAAATGAAAGGCACTACGCACTGACAACCTAACAAGAACTAAGTAGAAGGCAACACAAAAGAAGTCTATACGACTGATCGCCGGTGTCCTCGTACTCCACGTCAACAGTGGACCCAGGCTCAATGTCAACAAACACCTCGTCCTCAGCAACGGACTCTGGCTCAGCAACTAACATGCAACACCCAAAAGAGACGAGGGTGCATGTCAGCAAGTCTACAAGAGACTTGTGCAAGGAAACTAAAAGAAAGGAAACAACCTAGCAGTTCTAAAATATGCGATGATATGGCAGTTTAAGGTATGAATGCAACAAGTAAGAAAGTGCAACAAGTTTGACATGGCAAGGGTAGCAAAGCTACTAAAACATTCACATGGATTTACAATTCAAGTAAACATGTCGTGCACAGAGTTTACGCCTTACAGCTGAAGTGGCTGTACGGGCACACTTCTACGCTGAGTGGTCGCTTAACTCTACCCCAATCTCAGAGTTTACGCCTTACATCTGAAGTTACTGATCTGGCAAACTTCTACGCTGAGTGGTCGCTTAACCCTACCCCTCCACGTGTAATCGGGCATTGGCTTTTGACCAACACATGTAGCCCTCTTCTGATTCATGAGCCAGGAAGTGTATTTGGCTTAGGGTTGTGCCTGCAACGTAGGTGCCTAGCCTCAACAAGGAAGTATAGTAGCGTGTGCTACGAATGCAACATTCAAGCATGGAATGACATGTATTGATGAATGGCATGGCAATGGTACAATTAAAGTGCGTACAGATATTGAATTTAAACGTGACAGGCATCGCAGAGTACAATTAAAACGCATACAGATATGGAAATTTAAACGTGACAGGCAAATGGATGAATGACATGGCAGGGTGTCAGATCTAGCTTCGTTGTCAAGCTAGGTCTTAAAGTTGCGTCTAGGCGACTATCATTTCGTCGCCTAGTCTCTTTTAAGCTAAAAACAAGGGATGGCCTAAAACATGGCCTAAACACAAGTTGGCAAGTTTCACTTGCCTGCAATTAACCGTTCTGGAAACACCGTTCAACCAGTCCAATCAACCTATGTGCTCAGATTCACCAACCTACAGTCCCAAATTAGATTATCTTCATTAGTGATTTCCTAAGCAATTAAAATACCGATTTTAGTCTTGATTAGCATGCATTGGTTGGGGGTCCTAAGTGTTCAGAAATTACCCTTACACGCCGCGAGAGCTACACTGGCGTCGGGTAGCGACGCCAGGGGTTGGAATAAAGAAAACGCTCCTAATTCCAGATTCCAAAATAGATTCCACGCTCGTAAATCCTTGGACGGCGACGATATCAGCGAGGAGCATCCAAACAGCGAGTAAAGTGATCGGTAGACGTTCTACGACTCACGGGAAGCCGTAACAACGAACGGGGACGAACGGGTCAACGTACACGAAGAATACGACGTTGAGCGTCGTAGGGAATGATAGTGACATCGAAAACACCTCTAAGAAAGGTAGAGGGCTGTCGAAAGAACCCAACAGCGAGAGTGAGCGACGAGGAGGCGAGACGACGCGTCGAAATGTCGTTAGAAGCAAAACAGCGAGAAGTCACTGTTTTCGAAGCAACAGAGGCCTGAGGGGGCTGCCACGGCGGTAGAGGGTCCAAGGGGGTTGACGGGGGGTGTCGCACGCCGGAGAGGCGGCGGCGGCGACTGCAGATGCCGTTCGCTGCTGCTGCGAGCAGCTGCGGTTGTTGCGGCTTGCAGCGGCTGCTGGCGGAGGTAGGCGGGGCCGTGGGGGTCTGGACGAGGGTGGACGGCGATGTGGAGGCCGCCGGCGATGGATCGGGGACTGAGGTCGAAGAAAATTGCGGCGGCGGCGAGTTTGTGTGCTGTGTGCGAGAAAAATGAATGGCGGCGGGGTTTTTATTGTTGCAAGAGAGAGACAAGCCCTAGGTCATTATTTAAAGAGGAGAGGGCCTTTGTCACGTGGGTAGGGGCTGAGATTTGTTAGGGTTTGATTTGTTGGTTACAAAAATAACAATATAACCCCAAAGATCTCTCCTCTCTCTCTCCCATGCCACGTGAGACAAGTGGGTTCGGCCAAAGTGAAAGTGGGCTGGGTCAACACAAATTTGGATGTGTATTAATATTAATAAATTATTAGGGGAAAAGAACCCATATGAAACTTAGAGTTAAACTAATAATTAAGCTGGGGAAAAGGTGAAAGTAGGTCAAACGAAGCCCAAAAATGATGAAATAAATACTGGGGCGACCGTACCGTCAGGAGAAACAAAACCAAGAAGACGGATCACAATTTCGACGACGAGAAATGAAACTAAAAATGAAAAGGCCTCACGACAAAAGTGAAAATCGCGATGTCTCAACAAACAAAGTCAAATCGTGGGAGAACGACCCGTGAAATGACGTTCCAAAATAATTCCACAATTTAATATTCTTCGAGAGGGTCACAACAGTATATCACACCATGCGTTCCGAATGAAGGATAAGGCTAAGAAAAATACGCGAACTTCAAGGAAAATACGCGTACAAAGGATACGGGGTCCAAAGGCGACAGTAATCCCAAGTTGGGCACACGTCGGGGGTTGGCTTACTAAGGATGCAACCAAGGTGCTACGGCCCTATCGACTCAACGACACGACTCACACACAAGGCAACAAAACCAATCAGGTACCCGAAATTGCTATACGCACAGCCGTATAACGAATAGTGGGTACCGGCCATTACAGCTTCCTCAGAAATTCCAGTAAGTTGGCAGCTTCTCTGGACGAATTCCCTGTAGTACTCGGGCGGGTGAGCTTTCTCACTCGGCCGAGTGGCTTTCCTTACTCGGCCGAGTGAACGTCTGAAATTTACAGTGCGTATCCGTTTCACTCGGCCGAGTACAGCTTCTGACTCGGCCGAGTGAGTAGTCTACTCGGCCGAGTGGGCTATGTCTTGGCTCTTTTCTTCTTCTTTTCGCCTCCTCGTCGATCCTATGGAATTCCTTCTTCTTCCGCTCATCCTCTATCGCTGATAACTCCTCAAATAAGTCGTGGGTGACACTCCGAAGTGCGTGAAACTCCTTTGATCTCATTTTCGCTCCAAATTACTCCATATCTCCTGAAATTTGACAAAAACAAGAAATAGTGAAAAGCAACGTGATATCGTCGAATAATCATGAAAAACACGATATGGGCGATCAAAACGTCATGAAAACATGCAGAAAAAGGTATAAAATATGGAGTGATCATTTATCTGATGCTATGCCTTTAGGAATTTCTAGTACTTTCTGTTGGGTTTTGCTGGACCCTCAGTGCATAAAAACTATGCATGTCCTACATCGGACAGACGATATAAGTAGAAAAGGGCAGCGGAATAAAATTCATTAAACTATTTAATGATAACCCTAGGATATCATAAACCCTAGGCAAGAAAATTTACTATCTTGGGGTGGGTCTGACCAACCTCAAAGATAGATCTAAACTACTACAACATATATGAAAGCATAAAATAAAAGACACACACGTCACTTCGCTACCGCACGAAGCATCGTTTTCAACAACTTTTCTTTACTCCCCGAAGTGAGCCGACTCCGTGACTCCAAGACTCGACCACCCAAAGCGAGCCACACAGCGCCTCCGAGCCAACCACTTCCGAAAAAAGTTTCACTTGAACAGGATCCACGTCAAAGATTTTGGATCCGATCCAAACCTCCTTGTCGTCTTGCTAGGGCTCGAACGGAGGAACGGAAGAATTTTAGGCAGATGGAATAATTTTAACCCTTAGTTCAGGCAAGCTCAAAACCTTTTGGAGCTACTCGAATCCAAGACTTGGTACCACTTCATCGGGAAGGCTTAGCCCCTTATTTATATAAAGAGCCGGCCCCCTTCCTTGTCTCACGAGCGTTCTGGGACTAAATTAAATAGATGGAAGAATTAATTGCAAGTTTGCCCTTCACGAAGGCCAAACTTCAACGAATTATTTCTTCCTCACCGTTGAACTTCGTAAACGATATCATATATCAAATCGAAGAGCACTGAATGGTGAACGTAAAGAAACAAACGGTGATCCATTCCGAGTTTGTTTGACCCCTCAAACGAACGCTTAAAGTTGCCCAAAAATTCACATTTTCAGAGCAAAACACAGTCGTAATTCAGAAAATAAGGTTCCCAGAAAAATGGTCACACCTATGGGCCGGACGCACCCAGCGGGCGGGCGGGCCCGCTTGGGTGTGCTCGCCTTCCTGGCAGGCCCCGACCCGCTCGCTTGGGCGTGTGGGCGGGCGCTCGCTTGGGCGTATGGGCGGGCGCCTGCTTGGACGGGCGGGCTCGACCCGCCTGCCCATCCCGTCCGGGCTAGCCCATCCCGTCCGGGCTGTCCCAGCTCGTCCGGGCTGTCCTAGCCCAACCCGCCCAATTGGGCTGGGCCAGAACTAGTTAAAAGCCCAGTTCTGGCCTTTTCTGCTTTAACTTGATCATTTTAGCTCCTTTTGAGCTGATTCTAGATCCGTTTGAACATTGGTTTTGACCACTATCCCATAACCCATGTAAACCTTTTCTATGCCTTTATTATTTAAAATATTCTTGGAAATATTTTACAATATATTTTAAATCCTTTTACATCATATGCAATAATCCCTCAAAGCATTCTCCTAATGCATATATCACAAATCTTTTGCGACCCTATTAATTCACATTTAATTATCTTAGACTTTATTGTCACAAAACCTTTGTGACACTACTAATTCCCATGCAACCGAGTGCAATCCTCCCAAATACTTCATGTTACTAAGACGCAAATCATACTCAGTGTGAGACCATACAGCCTAACCCTACTACAGATTGGGGTTCGAAACCCCTAGACAACATTGACCACGAGCAGCAGGTGTTGTTCCTGTTTCGGCATCATAATTATGTGATTGACCCATTGACTAAAGTGTCGTCAGTATCACTCTGACTGTGTCCGTGATGAATACCGCAGTCTTAGTCCCTTAGTCATAAATATGTCACTACATACCCTAGGGTATGGTAAACTGTCGACCCTACCAGCTAGCACTGGACAGTATGCTTCGGTATTTGGTATATTCATGTTGTACTTCATACAACATACCTCGACCGAGGTTTTTCACCAAGAACCGTACTGAGCCTGAGCCTGTGACACTAAATTTCCATCAACGGAATGTTGAGGGATGTATGCCCCCAGTTCATTTGTATTTGATGCAAATAGATTTTAATATTAAAAGGGAATTTAATGTGTCGCAAAATAGTTTCCAATATAAGTTTTTTAATATTAAGGATGTGGAAAATTGCATATGATGCAAAAGGGAATAAAATATATCGTAAAATGTTTACGAATATTTTTTTAATGAAAGCGTAGAACAAGCTCAATCAAAAATCTAGGAGTGTCCTAAACCAATTTGTTTTTGTTCTAAGCCTAGTTGGACTATAGAAAGACAAAAACAAAAGCCCAAAGAAATTTTATTTAGAGGGCCTACAAAGCTTTAAGAGTTAAAGCTAAAAAATTACAAATTTTGAGGCAGCCCAGGCGCTGCAGCCTGGGCTTAGGCTAGGTGCTGCACCTTGGCTTGGGCCTAGGGGGCCCGCCTGCAATAATGTGGGTGGATGGGCCCGCCCGTATTATTGCGGGCGGATGAGGCCGCCCGCATTCACGCGGGTGACTGGGCCCGCCAGCATGCTGCACCGGGCAGGTGCACCAGCTGGCCGTCGGTGGGCCCAAGTGGTGGGGCCCACCAAGGGTTTATGAAACCCTAAAAATGACGGCTGCGTTTTTCCCAGCTGATTGCAATTTTTTTCACAACTTTAGAGCTTCATTTGAGGGGTAAAACGAACTCGGATTGGAGCACCTTTTTTCGTATGCATTCACTGTTCAACCCTCTTCCCAACGATGTATGACATCGTTCTTGGAGCTCAACGGTGAGGGAGTGAAAATTCGTCAACGTTTGGCTTTTGTGTAAGGCAAACTAAATTGATTTTTCTTCTTCAAGAAGTTTAGTCCCACATCGGTAAATGAGAAGGAGGGGTCAGCCGCCTATATAAATAGGAGCCTACCCCCTCCTTGAAACTCGCACCACATCTTCAAATCTGAGAAGCTCCAAAAAGTTTTGAGCACGCTCAGATTAAGACTTAAATTAATATTCTCTCATTCTCCCTAATTCTCCCTTACTCCTGATATGGCTCTAGCAAAGCTACGACGGAGTTCGGATCGGATCTGAAGTCTTGACGAAGGATCCACTCAAGGTGAAACTTTGTTTGGCGCGTGGTTGGCTCGGTGATAAGGGTGTTGCTCGCCTCGAGAAGCGGTTTGGTTCGGGAAGCGGTTCGGCTTGGGACGCGGTTCGCTTGGGAGAAGCGACACATGGTATCGCTTCGAAGGAAAAGAAATGTTGCTGAAACGACGCTTCGTATTCTACGGAAACGAAGTGAAATGTATGTAGTTTATTAACATATATTTATAATTGCAATAGGTTAATAGATCTATCTTTAGGGGTTGGTCTGACTCAACCCCGGGAAAGTAGAGATTCTGGCTATGTTTTAACCCTTTAGGGCTAGACATAAATAGTTTTAAGTTGGGTTTTCACTGCTTTTATGTTTACGTCGTTCGTTCAACTTAGGCCGGACGTCGATTTTATAGCCATAAGGACCCAAAAACCCCTTCAGTGGTATCCGAGCCAAGTCTACATGAACTATGTTATTTGCAATTATAAAGTGTATATGATGCAACATGTTTTCTCCATGAGATGGATGGTTTTTATTAAACTATAGTCGTTCCCATGTGACGTTTTATTTTCGAAAAACTGTTTTGAAAATTAGATCTATTTTAGAATCATGTGATATTTTAAAATTAGATCTTAACTATTATATGATGATAACTAATTTTGTGTAACTTAAACTTATGACATAAATTTTAAGTTGCATGTTTAATTAAATTTTATATGATAATTTTTAGTTAATTAGTCATCATGCTAAATTGTTTAGTTGATATTTGTAATGGTTAAATTATTCTTGCTTATTATGTGATAATACAAGAAAGACTTTTAGGATACCCATTCAAAGCCTTCAGAAAATTATAAGATAATTTTAGATGGACATGCTATAATTTAAAAATGTTGCAACAAATTAAACTCCTAATACATGATTATGGTTGCCCTCTACCATAATTATTATTTTAATTGTTCTAATAATAATTTTGAAAAAAAGGCTATGATTTAAATTGTTGCAACTTGAATTTTAAATCTATAATACATGATTAGGTTAGCACCCTAAAAATCCTTATAGCTGATAAGGACTTTAATAAAAGTTATTAACAAATCCTAATAATTTCGAATTTTAGCAATCAATTAGTTGATAGTATTAACTAGTTTTAATGAAACCATTTCAAGTCGACGTCACAAATATGAATAATTAGTAACGTTCAATGGATCATGAGCCGGTCTAGCATTTTTTGACTAGTGTTGTGGATCACCCTAGCTCGACTGGGGATAGTGATCCTGGCCTAGCCAAATCCCTGGCCATGTTCCACTGGAGCGCAAGGATGCGAATTATGATTATGTGAAACCATCGATTACATCTAGTCAAATACGTTAAAAATCTTCTTCAAGATTAGCCGTAGCACTCCTTGTTTTTGGATTAAGGGACTAAAAGACACCTGTCATGGTTGTTGAGTTTTCTCAAGCTATGACATGGTCTCTTTTAAAAACTGATTGCATCAACATGTGATGTAGTCTAGTATTAACCCAAACCGCTGTGTCGGGTCTCATCGAGTATCAGTGTAAGTTAATATTAAACATAGACTAGTCATTATGATTTGTTGAGTCCCCTTAAGATCATAAGTGACTAGGGGTAAAAACTAATAAGGTGTCACATAAGATGTGATTGATAATGAATTTATCTACCAACTACAGAGTCGATCAGCTTGTTGAGTCTCCTTAAGGTTGCGAAGCTCAGAGTGGTTGGGTCCCCCTCCTATTAAATAATTATATTCATTCATCTATATGGCTAACAATGATCGCAAAAATAGTGGGAGGATATATTTGAATAAAAACCATTTTAACTATATTTAAAAATTATGAACATATGCTAAATTAGGGTAATTCTATGCTTTACCAAAGTGGAATCCGAAATCGTAATATCCTTAAATAAGTCAACTGGACAAAATGATTAGTTAAGGAATATTTGATAAACCAAACTATGTTCTCACTGATATTAAAGTGTCATTCCTAACACTGAGTTAAGGACAATGATTTCCTTAAGCTCTAACGTTTAACACAATAAAAGCACGCTACTTAACACTCGCCTCTATGAGCATGAGTAGCTTGAACATACTGATGTTTAAAGCACGTTGCTCCGTACAACTTGTTGAGTCTTCTCAAGGTTGTGTGGAAAACAGTTTTCAATCCGCAAGGTTCGAAACTTCGATCAAACTGTTTGACTTGAAGATGAGTGTAAGAGCGGTGCAAGACCATGTATCCAAATTAGATCTTGAGACGAACAACTTGTTGAGTCTCCTCAAAGTTGTATATCTTAAGTTTTTGGATGCATGTGATGCTTGTATAGCTAGTATTTGTGTTAGGACAAGAAATGTTTAAATGTGATTTAGAAAGGAGAAGACACTAAGGAAAATTCAATGAGCAATAATATTTGGTCTGTCATAAGACAAGGCATAGTAGGAGGAACTGAAAATGGGACATGTTTGATGTCTAAAATTTCAGAATAATTGTTATACAAAGGAAACGATAGTCTCACATATTGGCTAATGAACAAAAGTTGTCTTTAGGCTATATGTGACGTATTTCACACTTGGTGAATGTCGCCACTTTACTTCTGAAGAAATGTTTAAGTGTGAATATTTTGTATAACTACATTGTATTAAGAGTTAATACATGAATACACAAGTTAGTAACAAAATATTTCTATATTAAAACTGACCAGGCCGTACCGAAGAAAACAGACTTGACAAGTTATATAAAGAGGGGTCTCTTGACCTCTCGATTATGAGTCGAAAGACACTTGTGAGTATAGTTTTAAAGGTATGATGGTCAACAACTCCTTCTGTAAGACAGTGTGAGAATATGTTGGAGAACTCATGGTCTTGTACATACGGATGTATCCGAACCCAAATCTTAACTAGCCAGGATATGGTGTTCTTATTTTATTTAGACACGTGTTCTTGATGAACACAAGTCTGATGAAATATAGAACAAAATGAAAGAAGTATTTGAATCACTTCGATTGGATCGAAGAGGCGAATACTTTGCTATGGAATTCTTGTGTAATTAAAAGTGAATGAGATTTTCTCTCAGGTCAAGTCTCACAACACATCGGTGTGTTGGAGAGCTTGAATCGCACTCTGTTAGACTTAGTGCGGTATATGGCTAGTGACTCTAAGTTATAATCCTCTTTCCAGGTTAAGCCCCAGATAATAATGCCTAGGTTCTTGATAAGGTTATGTTAGAACCTTATGAATATAATATTTCTCAAATTAATCGTTATGAAGTCATAGGGTTACTCGAGCCTCATGAGACGAAGGAGTCGAGTAAAACATCATAATTGATGATGGCCTAG
Organism: Scilla litardierei; assembly: GCA_030789695.1. Lineage (NCBI taxonomy): Eukaryota > Viridiplantae > Streptophyta > Magnoliopsida > Asparagales > Asparagaceae > Scilla > Scilla litardierei. The sequence goes on from CM061142.1 coordinate 73,322,331, forward strand.
TCAACTTCCAAGAATCCATTCGGAGTATGGACTATAATAAATAGTTTGATGCAATCTGAAAAAGGTCCTTGCAAGTAAATAAGGTATGAACCTTAGAAGACGTGCCCAAAGGAAGTGTTCCTTTTGGCTGCAAGTGAATTTTCAAGACAGAAGATTGGTGTAGAAGGAAAATATTGAAGTAGAAGTATGCTGGTTGAGAATGGTTATCATCGGAACTCCTATAAATTGATTATGATGAAACTTTCTCGCCAACAGCTGTGTACAGATATATTCAAAACAGACTCGATGTCAATGCTCATGATGACCATGAATACTAGAATATGTATGTGCAATGTCCTGCTAAGCTACAGCACAAGTACTAGAGGGGGGGTGAATAGTACTTTAAAATAATTAAGAGGCTAATTCCTAATTACCTTGCAAACTTTACCAAACAATGCGGAAATGCGGAAATGTAAATGTTAGACAACAAAGAAACAATCGCAAACAAACGATATTACTGGGTTCAGATCCACCCAAGTCTCCCCGACTTGTACCCGATGATCCTACGTCCCAACCACCCGGATCACTTCCGGATACTTGAGTTAGAAACCCTAACTCAAGATTTCCACTATGAAATACTTGTGAAAAACCTTCACAAGTCAAATCATACACAAATGAAATTGTGACTCCCACAACCCGAGATCACAAACACACTCTCACAACCGAGAGTGAATCACTTATAATATCAAAGTAAATTGAAATAGAAATTGCTTACCGACAAAATCCTATGCATTGAGTATAACTTACGATTTAGGGCAAAACAGATTTTGGGGAAGAAGAAGAGGCACCAAACCCTATCTCCAAGATGTAGATCAGTGATGGAGAGCTATGAGGTTGATGGTGACCTAGGATCAAGCACTTGGCTTGGAAGGCTCACAATCAATGAATCTCTCTTTTGAAATAAGAGTGAGAAGAGATTCAAGATTGGAATGAAAGAGCTTTAAATGAGATGGAATGATTTCTCTTTGATCTCTAAACTTCTCTTAATATCAGCCTTGAGTGCAATGAATGTAGCTCAACAAGTATATATAGGTTAGAGGAAAGAGGGAGAGAAAAACGTTTCAATTTATGCTCCAACGGCTCTATTCTGAACCAAACTAGTCGGTCAAAGAACAACCACCGACCGACTAGTTCATCAACCAGTCGGTCAGTTATTCAACATGAACCGACTAAGTGGTGAACATGGAATAGGTCGAAGTTCAGACAAACAGAACTAGTCGGTCAAAGAACACTTGCCAACCGACTAGTTTCACAACTAGTCGGTCGGTGAGTCAACTTAGACCGACTAAGAGATAAAACAAATAGTTTGAGTACAAATTGAATTAGTCGGTCCAAGAACAAAAGTTGACCGACTAGTTCATCAACTAGTCGATCGCCAAATGTACATGGACCGACTAACGACAAACAGTAACTGGTCATGTACAGTAGAAGCTCAACTAGTCGGTCTAAGAAGGATCACTGACCGACTAGTTCATCAACTAGTCGGTCGGTGAGTCAACGTAGACCAACTAACTGCAAACAGTAAAGAGCTATGATTTGAGAAGGCAAACTAGTCGGTCCAAGAAGCTTTGCCGACCGACTAGATCACCATCTAGTCAGTTGGTTCTTCTTCTTGAACCAACTAACATGCACAAGAAGTCGCGAATCGAAGCGCGATGCTTCGGGAAAGTTAGTATGAACTTCTTACAAGTTTCTAGCTCTAAGATAGGAGCGAAATGAAGATTAAAACGTAAGACCTACTCAAGGCTTAACATTCTACGGAACGAAGCTAAAAGACTATAAATAAAACTTGACGAACCGTCTTCAAAAGCTTCGATCCGAATCTTCATGACTTCTAAAATGGTCCAAAAGCTTCAACGAAGCTTTAGGCATACGATCACGTGCTTTGAGAAGTCTTGAGACGTCGCTTTGGATGTTCATAGAAGTTTGGCGACGATCTCCATAACTGCGCTCACAAATTGTTAGTTCACGATATATTTATGTTTGTTCATCATCCAAAACCAAATCCGGGGAGTCCAATATCCAACATTCTCCCCCTTTTTGGTGATGACAAACCAACATAAATAATAATCAAAAATAATGATTCAAATGTAATTTACTTACTCCCCCTGCATTGATGACACGTTAATTCCAAAATGAATAATAATAATACGCATCAAGCAGACGAGTAAAGTATAAAAATGAGAATCTATTATTGAAATATCGGATTTGAAATCCAATTTTTATATCTTAAGTCCCCCTGAATCTAATATATCAAATTAGATTCTTGGAAAAATGCTTAAATTATCATTTAGCACAAGTCATTATTATATCTCTCCCCCTTTGGCATTAGCAAAAAGAGTGGGAGGAGATCAACGACAACAACAATGGCTTCAAATGTAAGCACGGGAGTCGTAGAATACGACCACGGTCCAAATGACACCAAAGAAAAATACGAATGAAATCAAAGCGTGTCAATGAGACCAAAGTCGAAAATCGATAAATAACATCATCAAAACTCAAATTAATTTTACGAATTGAGTTATGGAATATACTCTCCAATATCAACATTCTTGGTTAATTTAGTGCATGGAAAACAATTCTATGTTTTCTTAAAATGAATTCTATTTAACCAAGTATTTTCGTCGAGCGACGAAATCAAAACATCAGAGACATATAAAATATTAAATGTGCACAACATAATGAAATGTCAACATCGATGTATATATATGAATGAAGCATGAGTACAACAAAATGATACATCGCCGACATACATAACATCGATCCAACGATCGGGGCATAAAATACAACATCATATCACACATATACCAGAGTATCACAAAACATACCGACATCTATCCAAAATACATCAAAAATACATCAAAATGTCAAAAATATCCAGACCACACTCTATCCTACCCAACACTCACACACACTAGATCTATCATCCAAGGTGCATCAGAGAGTCCTCAGAGAAGCTCAAGAGGCAACGGCAGGATCTGCAGCAGCAGCAGGCTCTGCAGCAGTAGCATGAGTAGTGGTCACCGGATCAGCTGAAGTGTCCACAGGAGCGACAGTAGTGGCCTCGGGAGCACCAGTCGTAGCATCCACCGTAGTAACGGTGGCAACATGAGTACTCTCGGGGTCACCAGCAGAAGAGGCAACAGCTCCAAAAGTGCCCTCGGGGGCACGAGTAGAAGCACGAACCAGCTCCTCAATCTCCTCCTCATCCAACTCCTCCTCGTCAGAGACTGACGGAGGGATCTCAATGCCCAAACATGAGGCGATACGAGCTAGTATCTCCTCAGTACGAGCATATCGAGACTCCATACGTCTCACTGAACGTACGAGCTCGTCAAGAGTGGAAGAGGGAGCAAGGGCAGCAGAGGCTGAAGCAGATGATGAAGCATAGGTGGTCGTCCTCTGAATGTGACGGAGCGTCGCAAGAGACTTCTTGACGACCGTCGCATTCAGAGGGGGACCGAGAGGACGCTCATCATCAGGTGGAAGTGTGACACGGAAGTGGCGAAAAACAAGTGTCAACAAGAAAGGATATGGGATATACGTAGACTTCATGGACTTCCGGATACACTCGAAATAATCCATCTTATCGAGTATAATCCGAGCCCAGTTAATCTCGCTACCCATGAAGATGGCATAGATCAACTTCAGGAATGACTGGGAAGGCAAAGAGGAGGAGCCGTACTTAGGAAGTAAGCACGACTTTAGAATCAAGTTCAGGACCCAGCCATTGGGCTTGAATGACTTGGAGGGGATGCCAATCATGGCGGGAGGAATCTCATGGAAGATCTCAGAAAGGATGACCTGATCAAGTGAAGAGATGTCATCGACGGAAATATCAGAAGGGAGGAGGCTAGACGACGAGCAACCTATCAACTCGCCTAAGATTTCTACCGTGAGGACTATCGTAGTCCCCAAGATAGTAGTCTCAATCGAGTGGGTCTCGTCGTACTGACCCCGGACACGGTTGGCGTAGAAAAGTTTCACTAGGCGAGGGTAGGGATGTGGATTCGCCTTAGGGTCATACCGAAGATAATCGATAAGACCCGAAGACGACAGAAGGTTAGCTAGGCCTATGAAGTCAGAAAACTGTACGAAATGCTCCAAAAGCAGCGGACAGTGTTCGATACGGTTGTAAGCCGTGAGACACAACGGGTCATCGCGACACAACGAAATATCGACACCGCCCATCGGCATCAGAACCTTTCCCTTAGGCTGACGAGTGGAAGTACGGGGTCGGGAGCTAGACTCAGGTTGCCTATGAGGAGGTGAGGGATCCCTATAGGTCTCGGTCTCAGGTCTATACTTGGTGTCGGAATCTGAAGGTGTATGGAAAGAGGAGGGAGACACAGTTTGCTTCGTAGGCTTGGGTTTGGGCTGAGATTGGGCTAGGGGCTTGGTGGTCGTCGTCCTCTTCTTCTTGAGAGGAGGCGAAGACGACGAAGGTTGGGTAGTCTTCGATCGGCGTTTCGGAGGGGTTCGCATAGGTTGAATGGGATCCGTAGGGGATGGCTCTACGGTCATAGGCGATGGGCTCGAAGGACGGATCGGAATACGTGTACGTGCCATAAGCACGACACAACACGCACGGATCAATACAAGAAATCTAAGATCACAAACCCTAAGCAAGCCCTAGCCGAAACCCTAACTCAAAATCAAGCCCTAGAGAGCAGAAAAAGAACCCTAGTGAGCTAGGAGAGGAGTGAGAACAAACCCTAGGGGAGATCGGCCGGAGATATGGTCGGAAAATGGTCGGATCGACGGAGAGGGAGGAGGGAGACCAAACGGCACGGGGGGGTTTAGAGCTGGAGAGAGGAAACGATCGACTAGAAGTGAAAGAAGTCGATTGGATTTGATTTAAGTCGGTCGGAAGCTCAAAAGAAGCAACTGTCCCCGTTACAATTAGTCGGTCACAGTTCAAGCACTGACCGACTAGATCACGATCTAGTCGGCCGGTCAATGAGCTTGAACCGACTAGTTGTAAACAGTAACAGAGGCCAAATTTCCTGACAAGAATTAGTCGGTCTAAGCTCATTCACTGACCGACTAGAACTGAATCTAGTCGGTCGGCCAATGAACTTGGACCGACTAAGAGAGTCCAAAAATTGAAAATTTTGAAATTTTGATTTCTCTCCTAACCGCACTTGGAAGAAACATCGAAATACTCTCATTAATCATTATACTACCCCATTAAACATCGAAAATCTGAAATTTGACGTTTACGAACAAATCGAGCGAAAATTCCAAAAATTCAACAAAAATCCAGAAAATTCCAATAAATCTAGCATGAGCAAATAAAATGAAATTGAATAGCATGCAAGATTATTGAATAAAAATGAATCCTAAATCTCGGATTCACCCATAATCCCCAATTCTCGACGCAACCGCACAAAGTAGTCTTCCTTTAGGGGTTTCGTGAAAATATCGGTGATTTGCTTCTGGGTTTCAACGTACACTAATATGATGTCCTTTTTAGCAACATGATCATCTAAGAAATGGTGTCGGACATCTATGTGTTTAGAACGGGAATGGTGTACCGGGTTCTTAGAGAGACATATTACACTTTGGTTGTCAACCATTATATGGCAAGTATCACAGTTTATACCAAAGTCTTTAAGTGTGTGTCTCATCCAAAGAACTTGAGCACACGCGGCACCGGCGGCAATATATTCCGCCTCGGTGGTTGAAAGTGATACGGAATTTTTCTTCTTGGAAAACCAAGAGACAAGAGAATTTCCTATAAAATGACAAGTGCCACTAGTACTTTTCCTGTCGGATTTACATCCCGCATAATCTGCGTCACTATATGAGATTAACTCATACGTGCTAGATTTTGGATAAAGTAATCCAAAATCAAGAGTGTAACTTAAATAACGGAAAATACGTTTTACCGCTACTAAGTGAGACTCCTTAGGTTGAGACTGATAACGAGCACATACACATACGGCAAACATAATATCGGGCCTACTTGCGGTAAGATATAGTAAACTACCTATCATACCTCGATATAGACGAATGTCTACATCTTTACCGCTCGTATCCTTATCAAGATGCGTAGTCGTGCTCATTGGAGTCTTTTTCCCGGAGGCATTCTCCATTCCAAATCGCTTAAGCAACTCCACCGTGTACTTCGTTTGGTGGATGAAGATTGCATCGTCCATTTGGCGAATTTGGAGACCTAAGAAATACTTGAGCTCACCCATGTGGCTCATCTCAAATTGATCCTTCATCACATTAGAAAACTCTTCGCAAAGAGCAAAGTTAGTAGCACCGAAAATGATATCATCAACATATATTTGAACTAAAATTATATCATTATTCGAATACTTAACAAATAATGTGGAATCAACTTCTCCCATTTTAAAACCCAAATCCAAAAGAAAATTCTTTAAACGGTCATACCAAGCTCGAGGAGCCAGTCTCAAACCGTAAAGTGCTTTCTTAAGTTTGAAAATATGATTTGGAAATTTTTCATTTATAAAACCCAGAGGTTGAGAAACATAAACATCCTCAACAACATCTCCGTTTAAAAACGCACTTTTAACATCCATTTGAAATAATTTAAAATCCTTATGGAATGCAAAATATAACAATAATCTAATTGATTCTAATCTAGCTACTGGAGCAAAGGATTCTTCGAAATTGATACCTTCCTCTTGCCGATAGCCTTGAGCTACTAACCGAGCTTTGTTCCGGACGACGACTTAGTTTTCGTTGGTTTTGTTCTTGAAGATCCACTTTGTCCCTATGACGGTGTGGTTCTTCGATGGAAATGGAACAAGCTCCCAAACCTCATTCCTCTCGAATTGAATGAGTTCCTCTTCCATGGCAAGGATCCAAGCGCTATCTTCGCATGCTTCATTAACATTCTTTGGCTCTATCAAGGAGGCAAAGGCACAATGAGCGAAGTGGTTGACTTGAGATCTCGTCTTGACACTATCATGAATATTGCCAATGACTTGCTCATGAGGATGGTCACGAACGGTATGAAGCCGTTTGGGAATTTCTTGATCACTAGGAACATTCTCAAAAACTTCATTAGTCCGGTTAGTATCAATAGCATCAATAGAATTAATAGAGTTAGAATTACCAATTGAATCACATAAAACATCCATGGAGTCATCATCATTAGTAATTCTAGTTGGAACAAATCCTTCATTAAATGAAACATGAAGCGATTCCTCGATTGTTGAGGTTCGTTTGTTGTATATCCGGTAGGCTTTGCTACGTGAGGAATACCCAACAAAAATCCCCTCATCGGATCTTGGATCGAATTTGTCCAAACTACCATACGTGTTCTTAATAAAACATTTTGAACCAAAAACACGAAAATGTTTAACTTGAGGCAACCTACCAAACAACAATTCATAACAAGTTTGTTTAGTGCCTGGCCTCAAAAGTATTCTATTAAATACATAGCAAGCGGTGTGTACCGCTTCCGACCAAAATTGATGGCCAAGTTGGCTATCATCAAGCATAGTGCGAGCACACTCCACTAGCATCCTATTCTTTCTCTCAACTACACCATTTTGAGGAGGTGCGCGAGGGAATGAAAAGGTGTGTGTAATACCAACTTCATCACAAAATGTCTCAAAAGAATCATTCTCAAATTCCCCTTCATGATCACTACGAATAATGACAATGGTGGTTCCAATGAGATTTTGTACTTTCTTAACAAAAATTGTGAGATTTTCAAAAGCATCATTTTTATTACATAATGAAAATACCCAAGTAAACCTAGAAAAGTCATCAATGATGACAAGTCCATATCGTGCATTTCCTAATGAAGCAACTCTAGTTGGCCTAAATAAATCTGGATGTAATAGCTCAAGTGGTCGCTTAGAAGAAATGATTTTCTTAGGTTTAAAAGACGATTTTGGAAGCTTGCCTCGTTGACACGAGTCACAAAAGCTTTTCTTTTGAAAGACAAGCTTAGGGAAGCCTCTAATAGAATTTAACTTGGAAAGTTTAAATAGTGTTCCAAAGTTCACATGACCAAAACGTCGATGCCATAAGTTTTGTTCACTTGTGTTGGCAATGAGACATTGTTCATGTGATCTCGGAAGGTCTAGGATGTATATATCCTTATGGCATGTGCCGAAAAACAATAATTCATTATTATCTTTTCTTAAAATATGGCACATTCCTTTCACAAAGCTAACTTTGTAACCTTTGTCACAAAGTTGACTTATTGAAATAAGATTGTGGTTTAATCCTTTAACAAGGTAAACATCACTTATTAGGGGTTTAGAAGGATTACCCACTTTACCAACACCTATGATGGTTCCGCTCTCGTTGCCTCCAAAGACTACCCGGTTTCCATTTGCAATGGGAACCACTCCGGAGAGCAATTGAGCGTCACCCGTCATGTGTTTTGAACACCCGCTATTGAGTATCCAATTCCCCTTAGAGCTAAATTTAAATTTGTTGCTCCGTTTCTTTTTCTTGAGTACCTAAAGATAGAAAATATCGTATCATGGTACCCAAAGTCATTGGGTCCAAAAGATTAGACCTTTGGAAGCCAAGTCCAATTGGACTTAGACTTCCCCACATAATTACTACTATGCACAACATTCGAAAAATAAGCATTCATATAAACTTGTTTTTCATCCATGCTTGTGTCCTTTGGGCTCCAAATTGTGAATATTTTGGGAACCCTCATCCTATTGGGTGCATGCATGCGTTGTTGATTTCTACGTGATGCATGTCGTGGATAGGCATAAGGAACATGATGAAATGGTGCATGTGGATAATTATTCATACGATGATGTGGGTGTACATTTGCATGTGGAGGAACACGTGCATGAGGGTGTCTCACATTGTGTGCACGTGCCCGTGAACACGTAGCATAGAAATCATCATATGTGTGAGCCGGTGGGGTAGGACGTGTGTTCCTACGTGGCATAGTATTGGTGTACATGTAGGCATGACCCTTCCTTGGAGGTCCACCCAAAGTGGGTTTCTTTCCGAAAGAGGGTGTGAACGAGGTGGAAGCACCATTGGTAGATGAACTACCAATAGAGTGTTTGCTATCACTCGTTGAGTCACCGGAAGTTGGCCTAACAAAAGTAGTGTCCGATTTGGATGAACTTCCCATCGTATACCCCAAGCCAATGTGGTGATTGGCCAGAAGTAAGTCACTTAGGATTTTATCCAAATGGTCCTTACCCTTATTGAATTTATTAATTCGGCCTAATGTGTTCTCATATTTCTCGGTGAGAGAACGCATAGAAGCATCCAAAGTGGGTACTTGCGATGTGAGCACATAAACACGAGATTTGAGATTCTCATTCTCAATACTCAAAGTCGAGTTTTGAGAAGTCAAATCCGCTATCTTGTGTTCTTCTGGATCCTCAATGCTAACATGTTCAAGTTGAGACTTGAGATTTACAATCTCATTCTTCAACTCTTCAACAACGGTGTCGTTGTTAGTGATGATAGTTTTAGGCGAGGTTTGGATGCTAGCTAAATCATCTTTTACTTTAGTATACCTATTTACTAATTTAGTGTACTTAGATCATAATTGCTCATTAGCATTTCTAAGGTCATCCATGGTTACCTCATCGCATTCGTTGTCGCTATCATCGGAGGAGGCATCTTTATCTTGCTCCTCTCTAGCCATGAAGCACATGTGTGCTTGCTCCACTTGCTCATCATCCGACTCTCCGCTAGAGGAATCCTCGGAGTCGGTGAATGTCCCGACAAGCCCCTTTTTGTACCCTTTCTTGTACTTCTTGGACTTGTCGAACTTCGACGCCTTCCACTTTTCCTTTTGCTTGTTTAGAGGACACTCCGCTTTCATGTGTCCTGGCTTGTTGCATTACAGCACAAAGAAGAGGAGGCATTAGAAGAATTAAACTTCGATTTGTTTTTGAAGTTACCTTTCCGAAAGAACCAGTTGAACTTCTTGGCCATGAGAGCCATGGACTCCAAGTCCAACTCGTCTTCCGAGTTTTCATCATCGGTCGATGTGGAAGTAGATGGAGTGGCCTTGAAAGCAATAGCCTTCTTCTTTGGCTCGTCTTGCTGTAGGTAGGACTTCATCTTTTCCTGTAACTTCAACTTGCTATCCTTGCGTACCACATAAGACATCAAGGTACCCATTAGTTAAACAACGGTATAAGTTTTCATGTCATTACCTTCCTCGATGGCGAATGTACGTTTCTCCCAACTAGAAGGAAGTCCATCGATGATCTTCGAGACTTTCTCCTTTTGGGTGTAGGTCTTACCGAGAGCCTACAACTCGTTTGTGATGTCGACGAAGCGAGCATAATACTCCTTCATCTTCTCACCCTGTAGCATATGAAATAACTCGTAATCTTTATTAACTACAATGAGTTTAGAGTCTCTTACCCTACTCGTTCCTTCATGCAAGATGAGGAGGGAGTTTCATTTTGATATGCACTCTTACATGTGCATATCTTGTTGAAATTCTCGGGCTCCAAAGCGCATTGCAAGGCGTTCATTGCCTTGGCATTGCTTACCTCCGCGGCGACCTCTGCGGTAGTCCACTTCTCGAAATCTTCTTCGACGGGCTCGACATACTCCTTCATCGTGGCTCTCCATAGTGAAGCACTCCAGAGGAAAGTTTCCATCCGGCATTTCCAGTACCCGTAGTTGGTACCGTTGAAGAAGGGAGGCCTCGTTGAGGAGTGTCCTTCCATTACCGAAGAAGCTCCTTCACGATTCTTGAAGGTGCTATAGTCGGAAGGTGGACGAACGGTCTTGTTGTCGTTGGCAGACATAGCTATAGACTTGGCTCTGATACCAAATGTAGTGCCCTGCTAAGCTACTGCACAAGTACTAGAGGGGGGTGAATAGTACTTTAAAATAATTAAGAGGCTAATTCCTAATTACCTTGCAAACTCTACCAAACAATGCGGAAATGCGGAAATGTAAATGTTAGACAACAAAGAAACAATCGCAAACAAACGATATTACTGGGTTCGGATCCACCCAAGTCTCCCCGACTTGTTCCCGGTGATCCTACGTCCCAACCACCCGGATCACTTCCGGATACTTGAGTTAGAAACCCTAACTCAAGATTTCCACTATGAAATACTTGTGAAAAACCTTCACAAGTCAAATCATACACAAATGAAATTGTGACTCCCACAACCCGGGATCACAAACACACTCTCACAACCGAGAGTGAATCACTTATAATATCAAAGTAAATTGAAATAGAAATTGCTTACCGACAAAATCCTATACCTTGAGTATAACTTACGATTTAGGGCAAAACGGATTTTGGGGAAGATGAAGAGGCACCAAACCCTAGCTCCAAGATGTAGATCAGCGAAGGAGAGCTATGAGGTTGATGGTGACCTAGGATCAAGCACTTGGCTTGGAAGGCTCACAATCAATGAATCTCTCTTTTGAAATAAGAGTGAGAAGAGATTCAAGATTGGAATGAAAGAGCTTTAAATGAGATGGAATGATTTCTCTTTGATCTCTAAACTTCTCTTAATATCAGCCTTGAGTGCAATGAATGTAGCTCAACAAGTATATATAGGTTAGAGGAAAGAGGGAGAGAAAAACGTTTCAATTTATGCTCCAACGGCTCTATTCTGAACCAAACTAGTCGGTCAAAGAACAACAACCGACCGACTAGTTCATCAACCAGTCGGTCAGTTATTCAACATGAACCGACTAAGTGGTGAACATGGAATAGGTCGAAGTTCAGACAAACAGAACTAGTCGGTCAAAGAACACTTGCCAACCGACTAGTTTCACAACTAGTCGGTCGGTGAGTCAACTTAGACCGACTAAGAGATAAAACAAATAGTCTGAGTACAAATTGAATTAGTCGGTCCAAGAACAAAAGTTGACTGACTAGTTCATCAACTAGTCGGTCGCCAAATGTACATGGACCGACTAACGACAAACAGTAACTGGTCATGTACAGTAGAAGCTCAACTAGTCGGTCTAAGAAGGATCACTGACCGACTAGTTCACCAACTAGTCGGTCGGTGAGTCAACGTAGACCGACTAACTGTAAATAGTAAAGAGCTATGATTTGAGAAGGCAAACTAGTCGGTCCAAGAAGCTTTGCCGACCGACTAGATCACCATCTAGTCGGTTGGTTCTTCTTCTTGAACCAACTAACATGCACAAGAAGTCACGAATCGAAGCGCGATGCTTCGGAAAAGTTACTATGGACTTCTTACAAGTTCCTCGCTCTAAGATAGGAGCGAAATGAAGATTAAAACGTAAGACCTACTCAAGGCTTAACATTCTACGGAACGAAGCTAAAAGACTATAAATAAAACTTGACGAACCGTCTTCGAAAGCTTCAATCCGAATCTTCATGACTTCTAAAATGGTCCAAAAGCTTCAACGAAGCTTTAGGCATACGATCACGCGCTTTGAGAAGTCTTGAGACATCGCTTTGGATGTTTATAGAAGTTTGGCGACGATCTCCATAACTGCGCTCACAAATTGTTAGTTCACGATATATTTATGTTTGTTCATCATCCAAAACCAAATCCGGGGAGTCCAATATCCAACAGTATGTTTTCTAAATATGATTTAGACGAACAAACTTATAGAGTTTTCAAGGTCAGTGGGAGCGAATAAAAGGCATGTGATTCATCAAGGAGCCAGAACATATGTTTTGATAAAGCGGTCAAAGGGTTTGACACTTTATCAGAAATGATTATGAACCGTGTAGAGGACCAGTGACGGTTTTGGATCATTCTCGTAGAAGATGATAAGTTGGATGAGATCCAGACACGACAACTTTTATGGATTCCAAGAGACCAAGGAAACAATTTGGATGAGATTCAAATCTGTGATCTAGTAGAAACATAGAACCCCTTAAGTTTATATTGAAGACGGTTTAGCAGATCCACTCACGAAGGCTCGACCACATAAAGTCTAGAGAGACTTATGTGTAAATACGGTATGAGATACCGGGATAAATGAGCTTGAGTGCAAGTGGGAGATGTTTACAAACATCTTATTCGAAATAACAGTAAGTTGTTTGGTAAGAATATACATAAGTTAATAATAGTGTAGTCTTCATTAAGAACTTAGGTATGGTTTGGAGACTTAATGCGAGGTCAAACATGTATCAAGATGGAGATCTCGATCATGGAGATGTGTATGACCGATTGTAGCATAGGTCTAAAAATGTTCGTAGTCGTAGATGTTTCGAAAAAAAGGATATCGACACATCGGATAGACCATTGTGTCTTAGTCTTTACCATGGAGTGGTGACGATGATCTTATGGTCGTTTGACTTGGCAAAGTCGAAGAATAGACACATGTGCTCATTGGAGAATGTGTTCACCGAACGACCCAACGAGAGCTATCAAATGGTTAACATTGATTAAACTGTCAATGATAACTCTCGGTGATGATAGGCAATTTGGTCCTCAGACTTGAAGTCGTTGTACGAACCTGTACGTGAATGGTGTCACTTAGATCTCTGATCTAGCCACGGGGCAAGCCCCATTGAAAGGTCTTTGGGTGGGTGACACTTGAAGCATGCGAGGAGAGTAATGACTAAGATATGATTCGTCTCTCCCGGTCAAGGGGAGTTAGTGTCACACATGTTAGTTCGATCTTTAGTAAAATCTCTGGCCAGAGTATGTTGGAAGAAGTCCAGCATTGTTTGACTAAAGATCGATGGAGACTAACCGGCTTCAAGCTATTGGGGTTGACAGTTGACCATACCCGAGGCATGACTCAACGGCATAGTTATGACGAAGGGACTAAAACTACGGTATTCATCACGAACACAATCAGGGTGGTCCCGATAATACTTATGTCGATGAGTTAACCATATAATTATGATACCGAAACAGGGACGGCACCTGCTGCACGTGGTCACTGCCGTCTGGGGTTTCGAGCCCCACCTGTAGTAGGGTCATGCTATGTCACGCCCTGCTTCCCAAAACGACGGAAGCGAAATGTGACTAAGGCCCGCTTAGGCCGGAGCTGTGAAGCTTGGACCCAATAAGCGTCTGTAGGGGTACCATTTTAAAATTTTCAAGTTCTTCCATTTATAAAATCCGGAACAACATAAGTACAGAAGGAAAGGGATGCATTCATTTTATAATAGAGATAATATCCAGCATATGACAAATCTAATAAGAGAAGCCTAAGCATGGCAACAATCTGCAGAAAAGGAAACTAATAGTGCGAAGCACCCAACCTAGACAGAGAGTAAAGTGGTGCTACTCACCCAGCTTAAAAAGTAGTAACCTCTGAAAGTCCGCAACGGTGGGGAATGTCTAAGTCTGGTCCTCGTCAGGTACGTCCTCCGGGTCGACGTCCTCGGGCTCCATGTACTCCGGTAAGTCTGACTCGTCCACGAACTCCAGCACGACACCTGACGTACAGCACCCAAGAGAAAAGGAACTGTACATCAGGTAAAGTCTACACAAAAATGTTAGACTCTACTGCAAGTGTATTTTAATTTAAAGCAACAGTTTACTGGTTGATTAACATGCTGAGGTTATACATATCAGGTATAGAAAGTAAAGGGAGCAGCGAAAGTAAACACGTCAAGTAGTAGCCGTAGCGTGTGCTACCGACTACGGGACTAACCTAAACGGGTCAAGACAAGACGTGACAAGACAAGACAAGTCACGACAAGACACATGTGACTCGAAGAGTTCACGCCTTACGGTTTGAGGGGGATCAGACCCTCTCCCCGTACGCACGCTCAACCCTACCCCAACCCAAGTGCACAAGACAAGTCCGTACAAGGGATCACTCACTCTAGCTTGGTGAGTGCCCTATTGTCCGCAGGCTGTGTATCCGTACAAGGGATCGCCCACTCACTGGTGAGTGCCCTATTGCCCGTAGGCTGTATATCAGTACAAGGGATCACTCACCCACTGGTGAGTGCCCAATTGCCCACAGGCTGTGTATCAGTACAAGGGATCACTCACCCACTGGTGAGTGCCATATTGCCCGCAGGCTGTGTATCAGTACAAGGGATCACTCACCCACTGGTGAGTGCCATATTGCCCGCAGGCTGTGTATCAGTACAAGGGATCACTCACCCACTGGTGAGTGCCATATTGCCCGCAGGCTATGTATCAGTACAAGGGATCACTCGGTGAGTGCCCTATTGCCCGCAAGCTGTGCATGACAAGACACGGCATGACAAAACAGGGATGGTTCTTTTAGGGGGTCCACACGCACGCACACACAGGAAAAGCCCTAAGGTGTCAAAAGTTGTTGTTGTTGCGCTTAGACTTCGTCGTCAAGTCTAAGCTGTCAAGGGGTGTCCCGGACGTTATCATTTCACGTCCGGTTCTCTTTGTTTACATTTTAACAGTTCTAAAAGTCTAAGGCCTAAACACGGCCGAAGGTACAAGTGAGTACACTTGCATGTGGTGGCGAGTGTGTCGTCTGTCCGGAGCGTCCCGTCTAAGCATCGCGTCGGCGTTAGTCCGTCTGAAACAGGGTCACGGTGACGGTGTCAGGTCACGTTTTTCAACAAATCCTATTAGGGTTTGTTTCTAAAATTGGCAGGACTATCCTAACAGTCAAAAATTCATGTTTTGATATTTGTTCAGTCTAGATCGACGTCTACCCTATGTGCACAGAAAATTTGTCCGATTGTCGATCTTTCCTACAGTGGCAACATTTTATAGATGCTGAAAATAAATTTAGTTCAAGTTGACCAATTTTAGTTTAGGTTTTGGTTATCTACGGTGTGGGTTTTACTACTCGTTAGGGAAACCAACCTCGTGATGTCGTCCAACAAGCGGAAGTCGGGTCTGAACGACGAAACATCATCGTCGTCTGAAACTCCTCGACCATGGGTAGTGCAGTGAGATACCTCGGGACAGTGGGGTAGTGGCACGAAATCAGTGAGCTAACAGCGATTCTCCCGTTGCGAGTAGCGCAACGGATCTTCACGATGATGGCGACGTCGGCTAAAAACACGTGCGTGCGGCAACGCACTTGATCTCCGAGAGTCCAAGGGGGCTGTCGGTAGATGAAGTAGGACCAGTGGAAGATGTCCAGCTCGGTGTGTGGCCGACGGCATGAGCGTACGGCGGTGGATGGTCGTGAGAAGCCGGAGAGGACAGATTCATGCAACGTTCGTTGTCGCGCGTCTCAGCGGAATTCCAGCAATGATCAGCGACAACGGAAAGTTGCATTAGGTAAAGGACTTCAAGACGAAGCCAACGGTGGTGGAGTTGTCACCGGGGGTGGTTGGAGGTGGGAGTGAGCCGGAGTTGAAGTTCATCTTCTAGATCTGTGAAAAACGGCCGATACGGCGTGTTCCGACGAGGATTCCGGGAGCTACAAGTGGGCTATGAGCGTGAGGAAAGTTGCAGAGCGGAGAGGGGTCAAAGGGGAACAAAGTGGGAGTGGTGGTTGTCAGAGGGGGTGGCCAGAGATGGCCGGCTGGTGGTGTTTTCCGGTGGGGCGCAGTTCTGGCCTGGGCTGTGAATACTTGGTGTTTTTGATTGGTTTTCGATGTCTTGGAGAGGTGGAGATGGAGGAGAAGGAGGAGGAGAGGGTAGGTGATGTTGTCGGGGAGGTGGAGAGGCCAGAGGGCGGCCGGAGGATGGCCGGAAGTGGGCTGGACGCCGACCATGGGGCTGAGTTGTCAAGCTTTTGGCCATGGAGTTTTTCTTGGGGTTTGATCGGTTTTAAGGAGAGAGAAGAGGGAGGAGGGAGAGAAGAGAGAGAGAGGATGGCTGGAGCTCATCGCCGCAGCCAAGGGAAGGGGAGCCGTGCGTTCTAGGGGAGGTGGTGGCTGTGTTTGCGTTGATGCCTAGGGTTTTTTTGTTGTGTTGTTTTTAACATGAAGAAAGTGGCTATAACAAGTTAGAATGGGGGTGTAGTTTAGCAAAGTGGGAGCGAGAGTGTGAGAGATAGGGTGTGCAAAAGAGGGAAAACTAATGTGAGTGTAGCCCCAGAAATCACTCATGATACGTAAGGAATCCTAGTACATTTGATTAGCAATTTGAATTCGAAATTGATTAGCGACTGATCAACGGCTGAGAATTGATTAGGGGATATCTTCCACTACGGGCATCGGAAATATAATCCGAAAATACCGGGACGATCGTGGAGACGAGAAGTACGGGACTACAGTGTCTGATCGCGTGTTACACCTACCAAAAATTATCGTAAAATCAGGAACCGTGTATTGGTGCCAAAAGACCAAAACGCCCTTCCATTCAAAGCTGTTTTGCGAGAAGACGAGCCGTGAGATGACATTCCCAAAAACTACCATAAAATTTTACACTTCCATACGGTCAAACGGCATATCACATGGTATATACTGAAACTAAGAAAGAGCCAAATAAAATACGTGCACGAAAAAGTACGTGCACGTAGAAAATACGAACGGTCGGAAAGCGGCCGTTACATTCTACCCACCTTAGAAATGATTCCGTCCTCGGAATCACTTATACTAATAATAATAATAAAATCTATAAACTCTTAAGCCTATAACTTCCATCTTCCACACAAAGATCTCTAATCCTATAACTTCAACATCGTTCCTCAAATAATTCGTCATAATTCGTCCTCCACTGGATAACGCTACAACTAGAACCACATATTAGCAGCTGACTATAGATCCACATTACCGTCTACGAACTAACAATCATCTCGTCCTCAATATATTCTCCATCACATCGACTCATAAATCTATTCTCCTAAATCAAAGAACCATCAAACCACAGCTAACCTAACCCATATTATCAAACCTCCTAATCTTATTAAAATCCATCTGCATAACATCCCATCTGTCTCAACATGTCGCATCATTTCTATTGTATTCTCACATCAACTCAATAATCAAGTCTTGATGCTTAAATGTTCTACTCATTCTCATGACCACTCTAAATCATACTATACTCCGTAGCTACTCCTATCTACCACTCGTCTAAGTCTCAAGTCTGATAAGTTATCATCTCCCCGCATATAATTTCATCCGACCAGAATTCTCTATTGAGTCCGTCACACATCGGTATTATAAATAAGTCTTGGACAGCTCATTCTTTTCATCCAAAGAAATATTATCCAATATCCTTGTGTTCCAAAATCAATTAATCATCGCTACGACATATCTCCCTCACTCTAAGCCTACCCGCAACATAATCCTATAGCAATAATAACCAGTTCTAATACTATAACAACACTAAAAATAACACTTCAAAGAGGGAAGAAGAGAGACGGAATTTTTAAGGCAAAGATATATTTTAAAAAACTATAACATGTGGAAAAAAACGTGTGGAGTGGTGGTAATGGTTGAGGGAGAATAAGGAGTCGTGATCTTGTGAACTAGTTTCGAAAACTTTAAAGATTTGGTTTAAAAAAACAAAAGTTTTGTTACAAACGTATGCAGCCAAAGATAAGCTATACTATAATACGAAAGACTAAGTCTAAGAAATTGCCTGCTATGATGCTATCCACACAAATATGAATACCATCATTCAGACAACCCCATTTGTATATCGCGGACCACACTGAGTATACATACAAGACACAAGAGACAATCAATCAAGATCCTAAAGGTAGCACACTCTAACAGGTCCACACACACTACCTATATACATGCACCCCAACGACATCACAAATAATGGGCCCACTACTAAACTAGAGTTGACACAGGCAACTACAAGCACTAATGTCTAAACAATAGGAAGGAAGCTGGAACCAAAAGCGAAACAAAACAAGATCGGAAAGGACGAGTTTGGATGAAGCGAGGATAAGGAGATAGCTAGTTAGATGGGACAAAGATATTGCTCTAAATGATTAAAAGATGAAAGAAGGATTTCGTGCACAAATATGGTATCATATACTTTTATACTTATAAAAAAATACGTTGAAAAGTGAGCAGATGTAGAAAATTACAATTCTGGAAAAGAGTGAGACGAAGAAAGAAGGGTAGGGTGAGAAACGATCGTTTTGCAAATGAAAATAGGTTTATACCAAGATTTTTGAAGTATGATAATGATGAACATAGAACCGGTAAAAAAATAAATTGAAATTCTATTCAGCTTAGAAAAATATTCTGAAAGTGATTACGATAAGTGGTTAAAATAAATTTCGTAGTTTAGAAAAAGTGATATATTGAATTTTCAAAATGGTAACAAGTTTTAAAACTGAAATATGAAAGATACCGATTCGAAAATAAGTACGAGATAGTAACTTAAAAATTTCAGCCAAGAAGGTTTCAAAATCAGTGAAAGAATTTTAACTCTACTGAATGTAAGAAATTTAAATATTTAATAAAGGTTTTCAAAGAATTTAATAATGAATTTCAAAAATACTTTTAAATGAAGCAGGATTTGCAATTGAGAGATTCGGAGAATTATCGATAATTGTCATGAAGCGATCTCGTGAATCGAGGGCAAGGAAAAATGATTGCATGATGGATACACCTAGGATATGATTCATGAAAGCTATGATGGAAATCTACGGCTGATAACACAGAAGTGTAATGATCAGAAAGATGCTAGAAGTCAGGGGTTCAAATTTTCGGGCCGTCTAAAGATCAGGATAACTCAGCACTAAGTCTTCCTAATGAACTAGACTGTAATAGAGAGATCTCAGGAGAGGGCCCTAAGAGAATCAAGATTACGTTCTGCTGGGCCCGAAGTCGATGGACCCGAGCGAACGACTAAAAGAAAGGCTCTGGAAATCTAACACGGTCAGAGTCAAGTGAGGGCTACCAAGGTATCATAAGATAAAGATGACTAAATCTTAACCAAGGCGTCTAACTATCAAACCGGGACGTCTACCTAAGTCTCCTCACCATCTATGAAAAGGAAACCTAACTTAGACTCGTACATGTTAAACTGGATATTAAATGAATGCGGTACTCTTATTGTTCCGAACTTTTTGTATGACCTGCATGAGCCACCACTAAAACCTGTCACATCCCGCTTCCCAAAACGACGGAAGCGAAATGTGACTAAGGCCCGCTTAGGCCGGAGCTGTGAAGCTCGGACCCAATAAGCGTCTGTAGGGGTACCATTTTAAAATTTTCAGGTTCTTGCATTTATAAAATCCGGAACAACATAAGTACAGAAGGAAAGGGATGCATTTATTTTATAATAGAGATAATATCCAGCATATGATAAATCTAATAAGAGAAGCCTAAGCATGGCAACAATCTACAGAAAAGGAAACTAATAGTGCGAAGCACCCAATCTAGACAGAGAGTAAAGTGGTGCTACTCACCCAGCCTATAAAGTAGTAACTTCTGGAAGTCCGCAATGGTGGACGTCTAAGTCTGGTCCTCGTCAGGTACATCCTCCGGGTCGACGTCCTCGGGCTCCACGTACTCCGGTAAGTCTGCCTCGTCCACGAACTCCGGCTCGACAACTGACATACATCACCCAAGAGAAAAGGAACTGTACGTCAGGTAAAGTCTACACAGAAATGTTAGACTTTACTGCAAGTGTATTTTAATTTAAAGCAACAGTTTACTGGTTAATTAACATGCTGAGGTTATACATGACATGTATAGAAAGTAAAGGGAGCAGGGAAAGTAAACACGTCAAGCAGTAGCCGTAGCATGTGCTACCGACTACGAGACTAACCTAAACGGGTCAAGACAAGACGTGACAAGACATGACACGACACGACACGACACGACACGACAAGACATGTGTGACTCGAAGGGTTCATGCCTTACGGTTTGAGGGGGATTAGACCCTCTCCCCGTGTGCATGCTCAACCCTACCCCAACCCAAGTGCACAAGACAAGTCCGTACAAGGGATCACTCACTCTAGCTTGGTGAGTGCCCTATGCCCGTAGGCTGTGTATCCGTACAAGGGATCGCCCACTCACTGGTGAGTGCCCTATTGCCCGCAGGGTGTATATCAGTACAAGGGATCACTCACCCACTGGTGAGTGCCCTATTACCCGCAGGCTGTGTATCAGTACAAGGGATCACTCACCTACTGGTGAGTGCCATATTGCCCGCAGGCTGTGTATCAGTACAAGGGATCACTCACCCACTGGTGAGTGCCCTATTGCCCGCAGGCTGTGTATCAGTACAAGGGATCACTCGGTGAGTGCCCTATTGCCCGCAGGCTGTGCATGACAAGACACGATATGACAAAATAGGGATGGTTCTTCTAAGGGGTCCATACACACGCACACACAGGAAAAGCCCTAAGGTGTCAAAAGTTGTTGTTGTTGCGCTTAGACTTCGTCGTCAAGTCTAAGCTGTCAAGCGGTGTCCCGGACGCTATTATTTCACGTACGATTCTCTTTGTTTACATTTTAACACTTCAAAAAGTCTAAGGCCTAAACACGGCCGAAGGTACAAGTGAGTACACTTGCCTGCGGTGACGAGTGTGGCGTCTGTCCGGAGCGTCCCATCCAAGCGTCGCGTCTGCGGTAGTCCGTCTGAAACAGGGTCACGGTGACGGTGTTAGGTCGCGTTTTTCAACAAATCCTATTAGGGTTTATTTTTAAAATTGGCGAGACTATCCTAACAGTCAAAAAGTCACGTTTTGATATTTGTTCAGTCTAGATCGACGTCTACCCTATGTGCACAGAAAATTTGTCCGATCGTCGATCTTTCCTACAGTGGAAACATTTTACAGATGCTAAAAATAAATTTAGTTCAAGTTGACCAATTTTAGTTTAGGTTTTGGTTATCTACGTTGTGGGTTTTACTACTCGTTAGGGAAACCAACCTCGTGATGTCGTCCAACAAGCGGAAGTCGGGTCTGAACGGCGAAACGTCGGCGTCGTCTAGAACTCCTCGGTCGTGGGTAGCGCAGCGAGGTACCTCGGGACAGTGGGGTAGTGGCACGAAATCAGCGAGCTAACAATGATCCTTCTCTCGTTACGAGTAGCGCAACAGATCATCACGATGACGGCGACGTCGGCTAAAAACACGTGCACGCGGCAACACACGTGATCTCCGAGAGTCCAATGGGGCTGTCAATAGATGAAGTAGGACCAGTGGAAGACATCCAGCCTACTGTGTGGCCGACGGCGTGAGCGTACGGTGGTGGGTGGGCGTGAGAAGCCGGAGAGGACAGATTCGCGCAACGTTCGTTGTCGCACGTCTCAGCAGAATTCCAGCAATGATCAGCGACAACAGGAAGTTGCAGTAGGTAAAGGACTTCAAGATGAAGCCAACGGTGGTGGAGTTGTATCTGGGGGTGGTCGGAGGTGGGCGTGAGCCGGAGTTGAAGTTCACCTTCCAGATCTGTGAAAAACAACCGATACGGCGTGTTCCGACGAGGATTCCGGGAGCTACAGGTGGGCTATGAGCATGAGGGAAGTTGCAGAGCGGAGATGGGTCAAAGGGGAACAAAGTGGAGGTGGTGGTCGCCGAAGGAGGTGGCCGGAGGTGGCCGGCCGGCGGTGTTTTCCGGTGGGCGCAGTTCTGGCCTGGGCTGTGAATACTTGGTGTTTTTGATTGGTTTTCGATGTCTTGGAGAGGTGGAGATGGACGAGAAGGAGGAGGAGAGGTAGGTGATGTTGTCGGGGAGCTGGAGAGGCCAGAGGGTGACTGGAGGATGGCCGGAAGTGGGCTGGGCGCCGGCCATGGGGCTGAGTTGTTAAGCTTTTGGCCATGGAGTTTTTCTTGGGTTTTGATGGGTTTTATGGAGAGAGAAGAGGGAGGAGGGAGAGAGGAGGGAGAGAGGATGGCCGGAGCTCATCGATGGCGGCCAGGGAAATGGGAGCCATGCGTTATAGGGGAGGTGGCAGCTACGTTTGCATTGATGCCTAGGGTTTTTTTTGTTGGGTTGTTTTTAACATGAAGAAAGTGGCTATAACAAGTTAGAATAGGGGTGTAGTTTAGCAAAGTGGGAGAGAGAGTGTGAGAGATAGGGTGTGCAAAAGAGGGAAAACTAATGTGAGTGTAGCCCCAGAAATCACTCATGATACGTAAGGAATCCTAGTATATTTGATTAGCAATTTGAATTCGAAATTGATTAGCGACTAATCAACGGCTGAGAATTGATTAGGGGATATCTTCCACTACGGGCATCGGAAAAATAATCCGAAAATACCGAGATGATCATGGAGAAGAGAAGCATGAGGCTACGGTGTCCGATCGCGTGTTACACCTACCAAAAATTATCGTAAAATCGGGAACCGCGTATTGGTGCCAAAAGACCAAAACGCCCTTCCATTCAAAGCTGTTTTGCTAGAAGACGAGCCGTGAGATGACGTTCCCAAAAACTACCATAAAATTCTACACTTCCATACGGTCACAACGGCATATCACATCGTATATACCGAAACCAAGAAAGAGCCAAATAGAATACGTGCACGAAAAAGTACGTGCACGTAGCAAATATGAACAGTCAGAAAGCGGCCGTTACAGGCTATAGGGTCTCACACAAAGTGAGACATTCGTCAAGTAAAAGGTAGGATTAGGGAGAAAATTAATTTGATGCAAGAAACATAAAACTTCAAAGAGGTGGCAGTTAAGTTCTGGATTCGGTATAAATGATTCTGAGTACAAGTGGGAGATGTTGACAGATGTATGCCCTCAGTTCATTTGTATTTGATGCAAATAGATTTTAATATTAAATGTGATTTTAATATGTTCCAAATAGTTTACAATATAAGTTTAAGAATATTAAGGATGTGGAAAATTGCATATGATGCACACATGAATAAAATATATCGTAAAATGTTTACGAATATATTTGTTCAATGAAAGCGTAGAACAAGCTCAATTAAAAATCTATGAGTGTCCTAGACAATTTTTTTTGTCTAAGCCTAGTTGGGCTAGAGAAAGACAAAAAGAAAATCCCAAAGAATTTTTTATGGAGGACCCACAAAGCTTTAAGAGTTAAAGCCAAAAAAAGAAAAAAATTGCAAATTTTGGGGCAACCCAGGGGCAGCACCTAGGCTTGGGACCAGGGAGGCCCGCCCGCAATAATGTAGGCGGATGGGCCTGCTTGTATTATTACAGGCAGATGAGCCTGCCCGCATTCACGCGGGCGACTGGGCCCACCCGCGTGCTGCAACATGCAGGTGCACCAGCTGGCCGCTGATGGGCCCCAGTGGTGGGGCACACCAAGGGTTTATGAAACCCTAAAAATGACGGCTGCGTTTTTCCCAGCTGATTGCAATTTTTTTGCACAACTTTAGAGCTTCGTTTGAGGGGTCAAACGAACTCGGATTGGAGCGCCGTTTTTTCCTATGCATTCACCGTTCAACCCTCTTCGCAACGATGTATGCCATCGTTCTTGGAGCTCGACGACGAGGGAGTGGAAATTTGTCAAAGTTTGGCCTTCGTGTAAAGTAAACAAAATTGATTTTTCTTCTCCAAGATGTTTAGTCCTACATCGATAATTGAGAAAGAGGAGAGGTCAGTCACCTATATAAATATGGGCCTATCCCCCTCCTTGAAACTCGCACCAAGTCTTCAAATCCGAGAAGCTCCAAAAATTTTTGAGCACGCTCGGATTAAGACTTAAATTAATATTCTCTCATTCTCCCTAATTCTTCCTTACTCCTGATCGGGCTCTAGTAAAGCTACGAAGGAGTTCGGATCGGATCCGAAGTATTGACGAAGTATCCACTCAAGGCGAAACTTTCTTTGGCATGTGGTTGGCTCAGCGATAAGGGTGTTGTTTGCCTCGGGACGCGGTTTGGTTCGGGAAGCGGTTAGGCTTGGGACGTAGGACGAGGCTCGGCTCGGGGCTTCGCTTCGAAGGAAAAGAAATGTTGCTGAAAATGACGCTTTGTACTCTTCGAAAACGAAGTGAAAGGTATGTAGTTTATTAACATGCGTTTATAATTGCAATAGGTTGATAGATCTATCTTTAGGGGTTGGTCGGACCCAACCCCAAGATAGTAGAGATTCTGGCTAGGGTTTAACTCTTTAGTGCTAGACTTAAATAGTTTTAAGTTGGTTTTCTGCTGCTTTTGTGTTTTCGTCGTCCGTCCAACTTAGGCTGGACGTCGATTTTATAGTCCTAAGGACCCAGAAAACCCATCATGGAAGAGACAAATCCTCTCTTGATCACTACTCCCCTCGTATGCTTCAAGTGTCATCCAAACTAAGACCTTTTAGTAGGCCTTGCCTCGAAGCTAGATCATAGATCTAAGTGAAACCGTTCACACACAGGTTCGTACAATGACCTCAAGTCTTAAGGACCAACTTGCGTATCATCACAAGATAGTTATCAATGACAGTTTAGTAAATGTTAACCATTTGATACCGCTTCTTTGGGTCGTTCAGTGAACTCATTCTCTAATGAGCACATGTTTCTTGTCTTCGACTTCGTCAAGTCGAATGATTATGATACATCATCACCCTTTTGGTTAAGACGAAGACACAATGGTCTGTTCGATGTGTCGATATCCTTTTCTTGACACATCTATGACCATAAACACTTTAAGACACAAGTTCCTATCGGTCAGACACTTTCCATAATCGAGAGCTCCAT